>CM061142.1:762101166-762820769 GCA_030789695.1 Scilla litardierei
ACATACAAACGAGAATACATTTATCCAAGGGTCACCAAGATACACCTGGATAGACAACCCTATAGGATAAATCAGCAGATAAACAAACAAAGATATGTACCAGTATATATATATATATATATATATATATATATATATATATATATATATATATATATATATATATATATATATATATATTCATTCATTCATCCAATATACATATCATTACATATGCTCCTACTGCATACTACATACACATGAACACATCCTTACACTCCATTGTGACATGTATAATAGAAATTCATACAACTAGGATACATATTCACGTATACGCAACAAGTAATACCCCACATCGATATTCCACAAGCACACACTCGTTATACACCCACAGATGTATAAGTATCAATACCATACATAGATTTCTGAATCTGCTTACAACCAAATACATGTACACACATACACACAAGACAATTATACTAATAGTAGATATGCACACAGACATGCATATATATACATATTAGGACCCATGCACCATGCACACACATTAACATATATGGGCACATACCCATTCACACACACCATACATATCCTACTGTTACACACCCAAACAGTCAAGCTACTTAAATTATTCTAGCAGGTAGTCAATAGCTACCCATACCATTATATACATAACATCCAATATATCCACACTTTTACTAGCATACTAGTACATACACAAATAAGTACATTTCAGTATTCATACACATTCGATAGATAGCCACATTCACTATAAGTACACATCCATATACTGATACATGTATATCAGAATAGGGATCATTCACATACTTATACATATAACCACTCATAAGACATACACCAATACACATTCAATAATAACAACACATGCTCACAATCACACCACACTTGCTACAACACACCTACATACATACGAGTATCTCATACACCAATACACAATCCCCCTCATGCCACCATATAATGAAGAATACATACACTACATATATATATCCAAATAGTCCAATAAATGCCATTAGACGTGGCACATATACACACACATGTATATACTATAACTCCACTTAACCATGTAAACCCACAATCTGTCCATGTATACTTGCATTCTATGGTCTCAAATCATTATATCCATCACATCTACGTATGATACACGTCACATTTATATCCTTATCCCATAATAGGCATGGTATAGAGCTAAGGGCCTCAACTTAGGTGGACGGGTCTAAAGCACCAATACCCACCTCAGGACACATTTATCCCAAACACTCAGGAGCATTACTTATATTATCCATACGTCCATTACGTATCTATATCGCTACCTACACACCATGTATGGCCATTGCACAACACCTATCTTCACGCAATAATACAATCCACGACCATATACCAAATTAAGACAATATATCGGTTCATATAGACACGTAGGCAGCACATACACATACTCACAGTCATTCAAATCTAACACATTAGGAATTCATACACTAGCAATGCAACACTAGCAATATATACACACAAATATCCCAACCTATATCTACACCACCTACCCATACAAGCACACATATATTCACACATATGCACTTTCCCCCATACGTCCAAAAACAATATGGACACCCCACTTCTCTATTCATACAAGGATAGTCACACGCATAGGAAAACACTTACATGCACTCATATCACATACTTACGCATCCTCGCCCACGTCTCTACAAACATACAATATCCCCTCTAGCTGATATGTATCCACCAGTATACATCCACTAACAAACATATACTTATCACCTATACCTCAGAGTCACACAAGTGTAACACATACCTACTCACATACCGGTATCATGTATCTATGTATAAACACCCACACATATCCATACACCAATATAACCATTCAGGATACATGTAACTTTCATGTCATTCAAATATAAATAAATATATTGACTATAAATAAGCAACAACATATATAATTCTAATGTCCAAGCACAACAAACGCACTTATACACGCGGATTCACATAATTATAAATACACCCGTATATCCACAAATACTCATCTATAGTATAATACATCGCATGAATTTCATCCCCGAACTCCCAAAAGCTAGGGGTTCAATGGTGGATCACTTAAAACTCTAAGGCCACTAAGGTCTCTACCCACCTTAGGCTAAAGTATCCCAATCAAATATTGAAGCATTACATGTAATATCCTTACGCACATCGCAGTGCGGTGACCTGCATGGGCCGCCAAAAACTGTCACGCCCCGTTCCCCAGAATACCCGTCATTTATTTTTTTCTTTTCCAAGTATCCTGAAGAGTGAGGGTGATGAGAGATGGAAAGATAGGGAAAGAGAGAGAAAGAAGAAACTGAATAAGCAGGCCACTGCACACATGCTGGGATAGTACAAGTGAAGCTCCATAAAACAGTCTCACAAAACAACAACTTTTTATACATAACATGTTTCATTTTTATACGTAGTCCAAGTGCATCAACACATACACAGCCACTCTCCACCTCCAAAGACAACCATGACACACTGCAAGCTGCATCACACTCTAAATGCTACCCCTGAGACCCGACTCCAAGTCACCACCTACCATACTGCCCCCGCTACCTGAAAAATAAGGAGGAGCACGTCAATACGTGCCCCAGTAGGAACCAACTTGGGTTTGGAATATCGTGTTTAAGGTTATCAATCCACAAAGCAAGGCAAAAGAAATATGACATGTAACTAAGTAAAATAACGGAAAGTAATTAGCAAGGTAAGAGGATCATACCTGCGGTCCAATGTCGAGGTATTGCAAGAAAAGGGTTAGCACGAGTAGTAATAATAATAATAATAATAATAATAATAATAATAATAACGCAAGTGTTCAAGCAACCAATATCTAATAAGATAAGTGCAAGTGCCTGAGGCATGACACAGAGTCACAAAGAACAGGCAAAGGAAAGGGTAGGTGCTGCCAGCAGAAGGAGTAAGACGTAAATTCTTATTTTATTGTTTATAATTGAATTATTTGGAACTTGGGTAAACTGTGTGATACCAGGACCTGGACCTCACCCCAAATTTGGGGTGAATATAGCACACGGCGCAGTGGACACAGATATTGTACGACACGGGCCTCTCAGCTCCCCCGTCCCTGGCAGGAGTGAGGCTATCCCACAATATCACAACCTCCGTATGTCCACTCCACTCCCGGTAAAGGCGAGGAGTGGGTATAAATATCATATATCACATAATCATTTCCCCCAACTTCTCAGTCCAGGCCTCATATCCACAATTTACTCAAATCCCACCTAAAACTCGGGTTCTGCTAACTCACCCCCATTAGAAAGGATTGAGACATTCTAAACCTTATTTAACATTGCATGTAGCACTGAAGGGGACACGTTGCATGGTTTCACATTCCATACTCATATCAACGTGGGTCATGCACCAAAGTGCTATGCCCTCCATCGTAATCAAATCACATTTCAAATGAGTCATGCACCCAAGTGTCATGCCCTTCAACATAGCCATTTCAATTCATCACTCATAAGATATGAAACCATGCTTTACATGACACTATCATTACTATTTCACAACACATTTCATAACACAAGTGTTTACAAGCCCATTTCTCATATTTTCAAATTTCATCTCATTGTGGCATTTTCACAAACACGTGGTGTACGTGACGTGTATGTCCATAGGCACATTAGCAAATCCATTTGAAAAGCATACCATTAGTCTACCTTCCATGTAAAAACAATAATCATGCACCATAGTAGGTAAAATAAAAACAATACACAAGTTATCACACTGTTTAACTACTTCAGCTTGCAGGAAATGTATCTGCAGTCCTAAAAGATGGATGATATCACCCAATTATAGTCAGAAGTTTACAAAAATTTCTAAATGAAAGTTGGAGATATGTTAGTCCTGAATTTACAGATGAAATTTCAGGCAAAAATATTAAGTATATGATTTATAGTGAATTATTTGGTTAAATTGTGTCAAATCTGTTTTTCAGACAGATTTCAGGGTCTGTATTGGAAGCCAATTTTGGGCATGTTGTAGCTAGAAATTCGACATATGAGCACTCTGATGAACTTTGGTTTGTTCTTTCTTGCTATGAATTATTTCTTCTCTATAATGAATTGTGCTATGAATTTATTCCATATTTCTGAGATTTCCATGATGAATTGTGAGTAGTTTCGTCGTTCTAGGGCATGTGGATGAACCTTATGGACCCGATCTTTGAATTGTGATGAATGAATTGAATTGTTGCTAGGATTGAAGTAAGGTTGGGTTATGATTGATTTATTACGAGTAGCTAGGAATTTCCATCGATTGGGATTTGTAAGAGATTGGATCTCAATTGATGGGAAGGCCTAGATATTCGATTTAGGTTTATAATCGAGATTCTCTAGATTTGGTTTGCAAGAGATTGGGCCAAAGCTAGGATTTTTATTATAAATCTACACTAATATTCGTTTGCAAGAGATTGGACGAATACGAACTATCATAACCTAGGTCGTAGCTCGAGTTTGCACGAGAGTGGGCTCGAGTTGCGATTGGACGATGATGTCGATCTTCACGCTAGTGGCTTAGGTTAGGGTTTGCATAAGAGTGGGCCCTAATCTAGGTTGCTATAGACCGGAAATAGCGCGAGAGCGTGAGCTTGGTTTTACATTAAGTTGTGACTAGTTCACCTACATTCAAACTTTGCAACATTGATATTCATGACCCATAAGGATAAGTGATGGTCCATAGTGGGGATTTCCTATCCCTAGACGCTTTATTATATTGAATTCTATTTGCTATTTGAACGATTGTGACATTACTATCAAGACTATTCTTATTCCATCGATAGCTAGGTGATCAAAGTAGGATACTGTCAATTGTCCTCCCTGAGATCGATACCCGCTCGCCACTACGCCATGCGCTTATGGTAAAACTACAGTCGTTTTTCGGGTGTATATCCGGGCACGACCAACACCCCAAGGGCTCCGCCAATGATCCACCCAGCAAGGAAGGATCCTCAAAACAGAAGGGCAAGATAACGGGATCGCCTGTCACCAAGGTGATCGACTAATGAGCCATCCAAGACTCAAGGCAAATAGAAGGGCAATGAATGGCAACAGCTCCGACATCGATCGAAAAACACTTGTATGCCTTTTTCATTTTTCTTTTATTTCCGTTAAGAAAGCATGTCTCTTTTTCTAAGTAAAAATTTCGCTTCCATAAGTCTTTGTACAGTCTACAAAAACTATCCCTTCAAAACTTCCCTCGAAAAAGGATCCGATCCTCGGGTGGTCTTAGAAAAACTACACTTACGTTGATGCAATTGACTGCTAAACGAGCGTTAGTCGTAAGTCGAAGAGGCTACCCCTTCGCTACTGAACGACTCTCCTAAACGAGCGTCACCGTAAGTCGAAGGGGCCACCCCTTCGCTATTGAACGACTCTTCTAAACGAGCGTCAGCCGTAAGTCGAAGGGGCCACCCCTTCGCTACTGAATGACTCTCCTAAACGAGCGTCAGCCGTAGGTCGAAGGGGGCCATCCTTTTGCTAATAACGACTCTTCTAAACAAGCATCAGCCATAAGTCAAAGGGGCCACCCCTTCTCTACTGAACGACTCGCCTAGACGAGCGTCGGCCGTAAGTCGATGGGGCCACCCCTTCGCTACTGAACGAATCTCCTAAACGAGAGTCGACCGTAAATCGAAGGGCCCACCCATTCGCTAGTGAACGACTCTCCTAAACGAGCGTCAGTCGTAAGTCAAAGGGGCCACCCCTTCGCTACTGAACGACTCTCCTAAACAAGCGTCGGCCATAAGTCGAAGGTGCCACCACTTTGCTACTGAACGACTCTTCTAAATGAGCATCAGCCGTAAGTCGAAGGGGTCACCCCTTCACTACTGAACAACTCTCCTAAACGAGCGTCAGACGTAATTCGAAGGGGCCATCCCTTCATTACTGAACGAATCTCCTAAATAAGCATCAGACGTAAGTCGAAGGGACCACCCATTTGCCATTAAACGACTCTCTCAAATGAGCATCAGACGTAAGACGAAGGGGCCACCCCTTCGCCACTAGACAACTCTCTCAAACAAGCGTTAGACATAAGTCCAAGGGCCACCCCTTCGCTACTGAACAATCCAAATCCCCATATTGTCAACCATGAGTCGGGTGGATCTCTCCCTCTCCATGGAACATGGTGGTCAAATTCTAAATGTGGTTTGATGGTTTATCCTCGATAACCCCAAAGCAGTGTCTAACCCACCGAAAGGGACCATCAGGCATCAAGACCAGTACAGGGCAGGAGCGACAACAAACAAAGAGAGGCAATGACATATAAGGATACACAGGCCAAATATCATGTCACTTTCCATTGCAAAACATTGTTTTCATTTACATCACCCCCCTATACATTCAAAAATTTCTACAAGTAGGCCTAAAGCTAAAGCACCGAGATATTTTAGCGGCCATTCAGGCCCTTAATTTTCATCCAGCATGGCCGTAGGCTTTGGCTCCCCCGTAGCACTCGATCTTGCTTCGTCGTCAGCCATGGTGGTAGCCTCATCCACCGGAGCTACCTCATCCATACCTCGGCTCGACTCATCATCATCTTGTCTCGACTCATACTCACCGAGGTACGGAAATATCACAGGGATCTCGTCGATCTACATGGAGAGGTCAAGGAATTGGTTTTTCATCTCCAATCGGCATCGCTCGTAACCTTGCTTATATAGCTCATCAAAGTCAGGAAACAAATCCGTGAGATCCCGGATCGCCTTCTCTGTAATGACCTCGGCTTTGACTCTCTCCTCCAGCCGAACATCTTTCGCTCGCTCCCTTGAGGAAATTTTTTCGGCCTCCTTCCGACGAGTGCTCGAGTTTCTGAATACGGTCCGACCTCGTCTTGGAGAGGAGCCTGATTCTTTCTAGCTCAGCTTGGGACTTCTTCACCCTCGACCTAACGGCCTCCAAGGTGATGCCATGATTGGCCACCACCGGAGCTCGATGACGCAATGCCACGGTTTCCATGAGAGCTTGCACACAACACTCGTGGGTCAACTTGCGCGTGGATGTCAGCATCGATAAAGGCCCGAACAATAATTACCTGGACACTGGCATGAATGGCTGTTGACGCAAGCCGCCCATAATCGACCCTTTCCATGAGAGCCATGTCCAGTGAAAGGGTCGCATTCTTAGTAATGCAAGATGCGGCCTGCAATCAAGAAGAGAGGAATCTCCACGCCTCAATGGAAACCTCGCCTTGACGAGCTCCTCCTTAGAGCAGTCGAACGGGGCCTGAGGAGACCGACCCTCTAACAAAATCGGCCTATACTCGTCGGGGATGTCTTCGGACAGCCCTACTGGAGGAACAGACCTCCCCAAGGCCAGGAGTCTTGGTGCACATGAAGCTCAAGTGAAACCTAAGTCCCCTCTGAGTCTTCTTCATGAGGAGCATCAGTACTTGGCTGGAAGACTTGCTCCGTAGCTATGTTCGACCCAGATGGCTCCGAGTCGCTGAGAACGGGCTTCTGCCTCTTCTTGCCCCCCTTCAGCGCAACCACTTCAAATTCGGACGCAGACCCGTTAGTCTTCTTCTTCTGCTGAGGACGGGTTACTGATATGTCCATATTTTACACCTTTTTCATACCATCATTGCATCGCATTCCATGCCATTTTCACATCCAAATCCCATATTTTCCTACGATATTGCATTTCTGACGTTATATTCGAGTTTCATAGTATTTTATCAGTTTTCAGGGATTTTAGAGATATTTGGGACCTGACTTGGGCATGGACACATCTGACACGCCCGTGAGCTCGTTGGCGAAGATCTGCAAGAGTTCGCCATGTTTTTGGAGCCATGGGAGGAGTGGAGGAGAGAGCAGGAGGAAGAGAGGAGCTTCAGAGGCTGCAGGAAGGATTTTCCCAGATAGCTCGACCGAGCAGAGCAGCTGCTCGGTCCGAGCAGATGCAAAGAAGAACAGCCGTGCAGATACACAGCCTGCTCGGACCGATCACTCATAGTGCTCGGTCGAGCAGCCTTTTATTCCGAAGCCCGACTCATCTCGTGCATGGCCCGAGCAACATTTCAGCGATCGAGTCAGCTCTCTGCTAGGACCGAGTATAGCTGACTCGGCCCATACAGACAGACTAAAGATTTTGGAAGATTTGGATTTCCTGTCGTGCTCGGTCGAGCAGTACAGTTGCTTGGACCGAGCAACTAACCGAGCAACGAACTGCTCGACCGAGTAGCCCACTCGGTCGACGATGCTGAGGCCATTTTTGGAAGGATTTTTTCGGAGCGACGGTTGCACGATTTAGGGAGTGTGAAGTCCGGGAGCTGGCGACTTCGATGGGGAGCGATTCATTTTTGAGTTTTTGAATACCTTTTGGAGAGGAGATTAGGCGAACTTTTGTTAGGTTTTAGATTAAACTTCTGAATACTATTTGGATCGAATTTCTTGTGGAGATTGTTTGCTACTGCATTTGGGAATTTTTATTCTTCTCTGGATCTATTGCTCATCTATTTTCCTCATCTCTCGCTGTAAGTTTTTAATCTTCATTCTATTGATTAGCTATGATGTTTTCTATGCAAAATATTGTGTTTTTATCTGTCAACAACGTTATGAGTGAGTAGACTTTTCTAGGGTTGATGGGTTTGCCCTGAGATCCTAGGGGGAAGACGTAGATCTGGATCCCTAGGTTGAATTAGGAATTTAGGGGAGTATTTCGGTAGATCCTTCCGAATCCCTAGATAACCCGTACTAAGATCATGCCCACGGTCTGTGGAATTGATGTGCTTAAGGGGTATCTTTAGGATTCGAATAGTGAAATCGGTGGATCTAACCAAGGCTCGTGACCATGCCCGGCTTATGCCTTGAGGGGAACCATCGACGAACTATATCGCTACGTTGACAGCTACCGCCATTGCGTCAACGAGAGCCACCGCAATACCTCGCAATTCTAACCCACGAGAGTGGTACGAATTGGGAGATTTACCCCTAACCATAATGCAAAGGATTCTATTCCAACGTCGATCCCCGACGATCTTAGCGGTGATCCCTAATGCCCTAGTCCTTATTATTATTAAAACAATATCAACACAACAACCAATTCTCTCAACCCAATAGCTATCTTACTTTGAAATATAGAAGTAAACTTAGAACCCAAATACACTATCACCGTCCCTGTGGGATTTGATATCTTTTATACTACAACTTGACACCGTTCGCTTGCGGATTGAGCCCGGAATTGACACCTAGGGGCCATACCACGCCTTGCGATCGTGACACCGCTAAGTGGAATCGAGCTGTAGGTTTCGGGTGCGTCAAGTTTTTGGCGCCGTTGCCGGGGACGGCAATAGTGTTTATCTCAGTTTATTTTTATTTTTGGAAGTTTGCTAGCACTCTAATCATTTCTCACCTTTCCATCATTTTTATTCTTTTGTTTATTACCGTGCTACTATTGGTATTTGTTTGAGTTTTGTTGGTGCATGAACACTCGCTTCAGGGCATCCACTAGAGAGTTATTATTCGATCCCGAGATCGAGAAAACAGCAAGGGTTTTGAGAGCCTCCAGCAGAAATCCATCTCCCTCTGCCCAGATGGCAGATAACAATCCTCCTCCTCCTCGCACCAGGTCCATTAGGGACCGTACGAAGCCGACGTTTGGAAATAACTCGTCCATCCTTAGACCGCAACTGGCGGCGGCAAGTTTCGAGCTAAAAACGGGGATGATTAATATGATGCATCAGGATCCCTTTCACGGGCATCCTCATGAAAACCCCAACCACCACATCGATACCTTCCTTGCAAAGTGTGACACTTTCAAGGCGAAGGATGTGGGTTATGATTCTGTAAAGATGCGGCTTTTTTCGTTCACTCTGAGGGATAAAGCCTCGTACTGTCTTTGGGCCCATCCTCCCAATCATTTCACCACATGGGAGAAGCTGGCACTCGCCTTCGTGGATAAGTTCTATCCACCCTCGAAGACGGTGCGGATCCGAGGAGCAATTTCAAACTTCAAACAGCTCCCACAAGAGTCACTCTATGAGGCATGGGAGGGGTTCAAGGACCTCCAACATAAATGTCATCACCATGGGATCCAGCCTTGGGATTTGGTGCAGAGGTTTTACAACCGGTTACAGTCCAGCACCAAGATGATTATAGATACTGTGGCGCAAGGCGCCTTACTTGACAAGTCTCCTGAAGAGGCTATAGACTTGCTAGAGCATATGGCAGCCAACAATCAGCAATGGAGGGAAGAAAGAACCATTGTGACCCGGACTCCCGAGGTCAAAGCTGCCAGCCATTTGGACTCTCACATCGAGACCTTATGCAAACAAGTGGCCAGGATTGAACAACGCCTGGATTCCATCCCTGCATCACCTAGCACATCTTATCATCCTATAGAGGATTATGCAGATCAGAGCTATATCCCAAGGAGAGGGACGAAATCAATGGCAACATCCTGCTGCTCGGAATCATCCAGGATTCTCTTATGGAAATCCAAGTGGATGGCTAAATCCAAGTGGAGGGCGGATTTAGGCTAGCTGGGCATTACCGACCGCCAGATTATCAATTCAATCGGCCGCCTCAGCAGGGCTATGCGCCAAACCCGCCCCGGTCAAATCTGGAGGCCACATTAGAGACCTTTATGAGTGGTCAAGCCCGGTTCAACCAGGACACTCCCACTCAGTTCAAGAGCATAAATACTTCACTAGATGAACTGAGGGGCCAGATGTCCCAGCTCTTGAAGAACTAGTGGAGGTTGCCCTCGTAACCAGAGACAAATTCGAGGGCCCAAGCGAATGCTGTAGTTTCTGTCACCACACGTGGAGGACGGGCTACTGACCCCGTCATGGTCCCGGTTTTGAACAATGAGAAGTTATTGCTGAAGAAGCCGTTGATGATGGCGATAGAGAAGAGGCTGCTGAAGAGCCTACAAATATTGGGAAGAAGGAAGACCTGCCATCCATCACACATACTGCTACACCTCCTCCCGTTGATGCTGCAAAGAACAAAGCTAGCCAACCTCCCCCGCCATATCCACAGAGGTTGGCCTTGGCCAAGATGGGGAAGAATTACTCCAAGTTCATGGAGTTGCTGAAGGGGATCCAATTAAATATCCAGTTCATGGATGCTATTACGGAGATCCCCATCTATACCAAGTTTTTAACAAATCTGATCACGGGGAAGAGGAAGCCTGAAGAGATAAAGCTTATGGAGGAATCCACCTACGTTATCAAGAATCATCTCCCCCGGAAGCTACCAGATCCGGGGAGCTTCACCGTTCTGTGCTTCTTTGGAGGGATGCTCATCAGCCGTGCTCTGATTGATCTAGGAGCTAGCATCAGTCTGAGGCCCCTTTCTATTTTTAAGAGATTGCAGACTGGAAGCGAACTAGAGCCAATAAATATGTCCATCCAGCTTGCAGACCATTCGATCACTTACCTGGTTGGCATAGCCAGGGATATCATTCTTCAGATACCTCATGGATTGTGTGTTCCTGTTGACTTCGTCATAATGAACATGCCCGAGAGAGGGAGCTCCCAGCTTATACTCGACCGCCCCTTCATGGCGACGGCCGGTGTTCTGATCGATGTCCGAGAAGGGACTCTCTTGCTGAACGTGGGGAATATCGAAGCTGAGTTCAGGCTGAAAAAGTCAATGAAGGAACATGCTCGTGAGGAAGGAGCCAGCTATTTGGAGCTTCTGGAGGATGAAGCTGTTGAAGATTTCACTTTTGAGGGGGTTATGAAGGACCCCGTGAAAACAGGCATCGACGATGACGGCGACCCAACCTACCACAAAGCGGTCGCCGCCTACATCCGAGTGTTGGATGAAGATCTTTTGAACCATTTCCCCAATCATGAGGAATCGGAGGCCATATGCCATTCGAGAGAGAAGCTTGAAGTATGCGGATACCAAATAACACCAGATTGCACCATCAGAAATACCGACACGTGATTTCCACGCGAACCAAACGACAACTGATAAATCAAAGGGAGTCAAGCTCATGACTAAAAACGAGCGCTTATTGGGAGGTAACCCTATTTCTTGTATCTTGGATTATCTTTTGCCATTTTTTTGCTTTCGTGTCACCTATTTTAGAAAACCAAACAAAAACGTTGTTTATTTCACGTAAAAATATAAAACCACAAATATTTGATGAGTTCTTCCTCTGTACAGGTTGCACTTGATGGGGCATGCAAATCGACATTTTAAACGGAAGGAAGGTGGAGGAGAGCTCCAGTTTTGAGGAGAAAACTAAAGTAAATGGAACAAAAAGGGACACATCTGACTCGACCGAGCAGCTAAACTGCTCGGTCGAGCAGCGCAGGGACAACGATAAGGAGCAAAAAGATTACTCTGTCTACACGTCCCGAGCAACATTTGCTCTGTCAGAGCAGACATCTAACCGAGCAGTCCACTGCTCGGTCGAGCAGCACAGGCTCTTGGAGAATTGAAGAAATCATCACTTTGTCTACACGGCCGGAGCACATACTGCTCGGTCCGAGTGATGATCTGCTTGACCGAGCAGCCTACTGCTCGGTCGAGCATACGAGGGAGTCTATTAAAACTTTTAATTTTTAGTGTCTGACCAGGTCGAGCAGCCTCGCTGCTCGGACCGAGTCGACTTACGTGGGCCCCACTGTCGAACAAGTTGGGTTTTTAACCCAACTCATTTTTTTTAATTTCACCCTAAGCTCTCTAAAAAATTACATACGTTTTTACCCATCCTAATCTACCCTAGCACTCTCCCTCACTCCCTACTCCGCCCCCTAATAGTCGACGTCCTCCGCCCGCTCCGCCGCCTGCGCCGCCTGTCCGTCGCCCATCTCCTGTTAGTCTCCACCCTCTTTCTTTCCCTCTCTCTCTGCCTCTCTTTACCTCTTTGCCTCTCTCTTTCCCCCCTCGTCCCCTTCTAATCGACGACGTCCGTCGACGACGCCACCACTGTCGACGGCACCGCCCAGCCTCCCACCGCAAACCCCCCAACCCCCCAACGCCTAGGCCCCCATCCCCCACACCCTGCCCCCCTCTCTCTACGGATCGCACACAGTCCCACATACGCCCGTTGCCGATGCCCTAGGCCCACCCCCTCCGCTCGTTCGAGGACTCACACTGCTCGAACGAGCAGCCATCTCCTCTCGCCAACATCCCACAGCTGACCGAGCACACTAGTGCTCGGTCAGAATTTGGAACCAAGCAGCATTGCTCGGACCGAGCAGTACATCTACTCGGTCAAGCAGCCCCAATTCACGCAGTCCCCTATTTTTACTCTCCTTTTCTGACTTTTTAATTGTTTCTGTTGCAGGTATTCCTGACCTACGTCAGCACCCTCTACCGGGACCAGCGCATGGGATCTTCGCACTCGCAACGCTCACAGTCTGTACACTCGCTCTTCTATTTACTTTTTATACCGACTTATCATTTTTCCATCGCCACGATGGTTCGCACACGAGGTACCACCACCCCACCGATTCGTGGGAAGAGGCACACTCCCGACGCCTCCTCCTCCCGACCCCCACGTCGTGCCTGCCTTACCACCACCACCACCACCACTACCATCCCCTCCACTACAGCTCCTATCCCGACCACTTCCACACCCATCACGACCTCCACTATCCCCGCCACCTCTGTTATTCCCACCACTTCCACCACCGCCCCTCCATCATCACCCCCACACCCTGCCCGCACCAAGGACGATTTACCGGCACGTCTACGGACCTACGACATCACTTTCAAAGACGACGCACACTGCGAGCGCTTCGTTGGGCTCTCGCAGCGTCGTCTCATCCCCACGCTGTTCATAGACGTGCCCACACTCCGCTCCCTTGGACTCCTTCAGGTGGTCCATCACTTATACCGGGCGATTGATTTCGACCGCTTCCTCGGTGTCCACACCCCCACGTACTCCCATACTGCCCTGAAGGCTCTTAGCTCCCTCGCTCGCACCCCGACAGGTGATGGCATCACTTTTCGCCTCATGGATCACGATTGGACTATTACACATGCATGATCCGCGAGTACTTTCACTTTCCAGCCATCCCCGAGCCCAGAGCCGCCTTTTGTCCACATTATGATGTTGACACATTTGATGCTCCAGCTTTTTGGCAGCGTATTTCTGACTTAGATCACTATCGCCCTAGCCGGGCGTAGGCATCGTGCATTGTGCACCCCTGCCTTCGTTACGCTCAGCGACACTCAGCAACTACTATATTTTGCAGGCCTGAGGTTGGGACCATGTCCCTACCAGAGCTTACCCACCTTATGGGCATGACCCGGCCTCTGCGCTTTCACCCGGACTGCTCCATTCGCCCCTTCAAGCTTTTCGACGTAGCCCGCTGGTTGTGTCACTGCCTTCTACAGACTACCACCACCCACTTCTTCACAGACATCTGCTACGGTAGATTCTTTACCATTTTTGCCCGGATGCTCGATATCCACCTTCTAGATGACCTGGCGACCCCTGTTGGACCCACTTGCTTGACTCTTGGAGTCCTAGAGCATATGCATATCCTAAGATCTTATAGAGGTCATCACTAGTCTTATCTTGTCGGCACCCACCACACGCCACACATTGTGCTTCCCGCTCCTCACCTCACACACATCTCACATGTCCAACTGAGCTGGATGATTCGTAGGGTCGACCCACTTCCACCCCTCCACGTACTTGAGCCCGCAGGAGCACCCGTCGAGGCAGTCACCAATGACCCGGTTCCACGCTCCGCTGAGTACGAGGAGCATGACCTTGCAGCCCTCGTGGCTGCACTTACAGCTCTGCCTTTATATCCACCCCGCTCAGGAGGCACGTCTTCTTCCACCACTATTTCTTCCACCTCCACCACCATAGATACCTCGGGGACTATCACCACCTCTTGCACCGAGGCCACTGCCGTTATCTCTTCAGTCTCCGTGCCTGAGGGCACCGATATTATCTCTGCTTCGGAGCCCACTTCTCTGGACTTCCTTGACCACGATCCAGCCCCCACCCTTCCACCTCTTAGTGACCTCATAGCTTCACTTCCTATCTCTTTAGGTTCCCACATTCCACTCTCCGGCACCACTTCGTCACCATCAGCGGCCATATTTACAGAGAGCGTCTCGACGTCTGTCCACACTTCTGTGTTGACGACCGCTCATTCTTTCATCGCTGCTGAGATCCCTTCGAGCTCACCCTCTCCGAATTTCCACCCTAGGCACCGTGCATCACCTGCATGTGACCGCTTTACGAGAGTGGGGACTCACCATCACATTCCCCGCCCTCCACTCGACTTCGGTTCCACCAATAGTAGTCTTGCCGCGTTGGAGGAGTCGACTTCTCGCCTTCGGTAGGATTTTGACCTCTTCGTTCGCTCGACGATGACACATCATGATAGAGTCGAGTCGGACCTGGCATCCATCATTGACCTTCTCAGGACATGTGGCCCACCACCCGTGATCCTAGCTCCAGCCCCACCACCCAGGCCTGCCACTGTGACCTCCACTACACCACTCAGTGCTCCACTTTCCCAGGCTTTTGCAGAGCCTGCTCCTACCACTTCTGAGTCGGTCGTCATAGTAGATCCTATGTCTGCCCTAGTGCTATATTCAGCTGAGCCTTCCACTACCACCACTGCTCTACCCATCGACCCACCAGCCGAGTTCCAGCCAGATCCTCCCATACCACCTGCTCTACAGCAGAGGGACCCATCACCACCCCCAGAGAGTGGTGCCTCTGCTTGATGTCGTCCCTACCCATTTTTTTGCCTCACACATTTATTATTGTGCCCATCTGTCAGTTCGGGGCCTTGCACATAGATAGCTTAGGGGAGGACCCACTCATGCATCATTTTTGTTCATCATCGCATCCTATCATGTTTTTACTTTCTATTTGCACAGTTTTTACTTTTTACTCCCCCACCCACCCCCACCATATTTAGCTTCATCTCCCGCTTACCAGTGTGTTCTTAGCAGTGAGGACACTGCTAGGTTTAGCTTGGGGGGTGAGCGCTACCGCTTTACTTTTTATTTTTCTTTTACATTTTCTTCCCTATTTCAGTTTTTATGTTAATTTTTTCACCACTTTTCCACTTCCTTATCTTTTTTCTCATTCTGCATCATGTTTTCTGTTTTTACCATGCATGCATCTCTTTTTCTTTATTTTTCTATTTTCTCCGCCTTTTTCTTCTTTTATTCCAAGGATGTTCCGCATGATGATACCTCTCGTAGCCTTAGTATTTATTCACGATGCTTACTATTTGTTGACATGCTATTAGGGTAGTTTCAATTTTACTATCTATATGTGTGCTCATTCTTTTGCTGATCTATCTGATTTAATGCTCGAAACGAATTGAAAATCAAATGCATGAACTAGTCTCTAGTATGCGCTATATTGGGTAATGCACCTAGGTTCATACATCACTAGAACACTTGGAGCATCTGCTTTATATCTTGTTCACTTCTTTTTGCATGCATGTTATCATTGTACATATTACCGCATGCTTTTTCAGTATTCATCTAGAAGAATGTAAATATACATGTTATTTATGAGTTTAGTTAGAGTATTATTTTATCAATCCGATGTGCACCTCTTATGAGTGAACCGAGAGATCTATTATTTTCATTCTCCACATATCTATATAGTTCTCTACATATCAGTTGGTTACACCCCCACAGCTATCCTTACCGCATCCCACTTCCCAAACTCAAAAAAAGTATAGCATCTAAATGAAAAGAGAAAAAAAGAGAAATGTGTATATATTCATATGTGAAAAAAAGAGAAAATGAATAAAAATTGTTTTGTATCCTTTCATTAGAAGCTATCACTTATACTAGGAAGAAGAAGAAAAAATTCCATATTTTATTCCAATATGCGATGCCTCAAGCTAAGCTTGCGGGGGGGGGGGGGGGGGGGGGGTGAACCAACTGATCACATGAGTTAGTGTGACTTTAGAGTGGAGACGGTGCATAACGGGGAGATTTGATAATACTCAAACTTTATGAAACGCTTAAGTTTTTGGAGATTTTTCATAAATCGAAATGAATAACTGAATAGCTTGACTTTTTCCATTCTCTATTGCATGTTGCGTAATTTCTATATGCTCCATGTGTGTCTGTGATTGAAAAGTGCATTACCAACTTTTCTATACTAGACTCTATGGATTGCATGAGATTGATATGAGTTGATGGTGTTATTTCAGTAGATCCCTGTCTTTTGTCTGTATTGCATGCTAGACATATGATTTGTAAAACGTGAAAATGCCATTAGCATGTGCTTTTACTATTCACAGCATTGTGATATACTACTTAGGCCTGAGATCTGACCGAACGTCCTTAGCACCCTCCATCCACCTCTATTATCTTCTCTTCTTATTTTTTATTTATTTCTTATTTCTTTTTGTTTTCCTCTCGCGTACCTAGTATTCGTCTTCCTCGAGGACGAGTAAGAGGTAAGCTTGGAGGATTTTGATGTGTCCATGTTTTACACCTTTTTCATACCATCACTGCATCGCATTCCATGTCATTTTCGCATACCAATCCCATATTTTCCTACGATATTGCATAACTGACGTTATATTCGAGTTTCGTAGTTTTTATGAACTTTCAGGGATTTTGGAGCGATTTGGGACCCGACTTGGGTATGGACACATCTGACATGCCCGTAAGCTCATTGGTGAAGCTCTGTAGGAGTTCGCCGTGTTTTTAGAGCCATTGGAGGAGTGGAGGAGAGACCAGGAGGAAGAGAGGGGCTTCAGAGGCTGCATGAAGGATTTTCCCTGATAGCTCGACCGAGCAGAGCAGCTGCTCGGTTCGAGCAGATGCAAAGAAGAACAGCCGTGCAAATACACAGCCTGCTCGGACCGATCACTCATAGTGCTCGGTCGAGCAGCCTTTCATTTAGAAGCCCGACTCATCTCGTGCACAGCCCGAGCAACTTTTTCGCGACCAAGTTAGCTCTCTGCTCAGACCGAGAAGAGCTGACACGGCTAGTGCAGACTGACTAAAGATTTTGGAAGATTTGGACTTCCTGTCGTGCTCGGTCACGTAGTACAGCTGCTCGGACCGAGCAACTGACCAAGCAATGAACTGCTCGACCGAATAGCCCACTCGGTCGATGATGCTGAGGCCATTTTTGGAAGGATTTTTTCGGAGTGACGGTTGCACGATTTGGGGAGTGTGAAGTCTGGGAGCTGGTGACTTCGATGGGGAGCGATTCATTTTTGAGTTTTTGAATACCTTTTGGAGAGGAGATTAGGCGAATTTTTGTTAGGTTTTAGATTAAACTTCTGAATACTATTGGGATCGGATTTCTTGTGGAGATTGTTTGCTATTGCGTTTGGGACTTTTTATTCTTCTCTGTATCTATTGCTCATCTATTTTCCTCATCTCTCGCTGTAAATTTTTAATCTTCATTCTATTGATTAGCTATGATGTTTTCTCTGCAAAATATTGTGTTTTTATCTGTCAAAAATGTTATGAGTGAGTACACTTTTCTAGGGTTGATGGGTTAGCCCTGAGATCCTAGGGGGAAGACGTAGATCTGGATCCCTAGGTTGAATTAGGAATTTAGGGGTGTATTTCAGTAGATCCTACCGAATCCCTAGATAACCCGTACTGAGATCATGCCCACGGTCTGTGGAATTGATGTGCTTAAGGGGTATCTTTAGGATGCGGATAGGAAAATCGGTGGATCCAACCAAGGCTCGTGACCATGATCGGCTAGTGCCTTTAGGGGAACCATCGACGAACTATATCGCTACATTGACGGCTACCGCCATTGCGTCAACGAGAGCCACCAAAATACCTCGCAATTCTAACCCACTAGAGTGGTACAAATTGGGAGATTAACACCTAACCCTAATGCAATGTAAGGATTCTATTCCAATGTCGATCCCCGACGATCTTAGCGGCGATCCCTAATGCCCTTGTCCTTTTTATTATTAAAACAACATCAACACAACAACTAATTTTCTCAACTCGATAGCTACCTTACTTCGATATATAGAAATAAACTGAGAACCCAAATACACTATCACCGTCCCTGTGGGATTCGATATCTTTATACTACAACTTGACATTGTCCGCCTGCAGATTGAGCCCAGAATTGACACCTAAGGGCCGTACCACGCCTGGCGATCGTGACATGGCCAGGTGCAATCTAGGTGTAGGTTTCGGGTGTCTCATCCACCTAAGCAATCCCCTCAACGACTATAGGTCGATCACAGCATAGCTGGGCTATCGATTTCAGTAGGGTCGACGCCCGGGGCGACAACATTCTCTCCTCTGACTCTCCGATGGAAGCCTCGACTGCTTCCCTCAATGCGGGATCTACCTGATAATCCAAACTGGTCATACCTGCCAGAGCAACAAACAAGTTAGATCGAGTAACGAAGGTCGAACAGTTGGCGAGCACGGTCGAACCAACCTTTCGTCCACGCGGTCCAACGCAACACATCGTCCGAATGCATCCACTCGATCGACCTCATGCTGTAACACCCCACTTCCCAAAAAGCAACGGAAGCGAGAACATTACGAAGGTCCACATGAACTAGAGCGGTAAAGCTCGAGTTCACTAAGCGTCTGTGATAACAACATAGCAGATTCTTGCATGCAATCAGAACAACAGAATACTAATTCATTCAAAATCCACATCTAGTAGTTCGTACATGAAATAAAAACAACATGGCCTCAGCATGGCCAAAGGAAATTACAACAATGTACATACTCCTACTACAAGGTACTAAGGCAAATATATAGCATCAAAGAATAAGTCTCTAGTCTTCTGCATGGAGCGACTTTGGGTCAACAACTCTTGGCTCACTGGGTCAGCTGCCTCAAACAACTTCTGGTCCTAGCAACCTGGCTCGCGATCTGACATACATTCCAAAAACATGAATGTATGTTAGCAAGGGTCTGCAAGTAAAAGTAAGACGATCCAAGGCAAGGGGTATGAATAGTAACACATTATGAAGCATTAACTGTTTATACAAGATGTCAGCAGCATGGTTATAAACATGGTAATTTTAAAGAAAGGTAAAGTACTTCAAAGCATGGCAATTCTAAAGGATTTAAAACGAGCACCGATGAGTATGGAATTTCTACAAATGTTATTAACATGGAAATTCTAGTGTACAACTAAGATAACAATAATGAGTTCAAGTTCTGTGTCAGCATTTTCTATCACTCATAGGGTTCATGCCTTTAAGTCATGGAGAGTAGTCGATCCTTCTCATGGGGATATAATCGTGATTGACGCCACCCACCGCCTAGGTGGTGCTATTGAAGGGGGGCCTCTACACACATGCTCAGCGACCGCTCAACCCTAAGCCCACCCAAAAGTTGTGCTGGAACACGAGCCAGCCTAATCACGAATGAACGAGTTCACAAATTTAAGATGTTTGCCTACGAGGGCACGAGTTCACGAATTCAAGTCACGAACTCAAGTATTTTTCAAAATGTTCCATTAATGTCCAATTTAACAATGTGTGTACAACTATGATGTGCACCATATTAATTATCAGCATGTTCTTATTCTGATGTGCAACAAAAGAATTGGAAGAGGGAGAATTGCAGCTAAACTGGACAGGGTGCTATGAACAATGAATGGATCACCAAGCTTACGGAATCTTTTGTTGAATATCTTGATCCACATACAAGTGATCACTCTCCTATGGTGATCAATTTGCACACTCAGGTATCCTCAAACCCCAAGCCATTTAAATTCTTTAACCACTGGACAAAATGGGCAGGTTTCAATGAACTTTTGGAAGAAAATTAGAATCGACAGATTACTGGCACTCCTATGTATCGCTTGGTACAAAAGCTTAGACTCTTTAAACCTATACTGCGCTCTTGGTTTAAACAACATGAGGACGAACACAATGTTCCATTATGCTGCAAGGCTCTCTAAGTGGTAAAATCTGACCCTGTTCTTCACCTTAATGTTAACCTTCAACATAAGGAGTAGCAGTTATCATGCAAACTTGCTAGATTATTGGGGATGGAGGAGGAAATGTATCGGCAAAAGCCGGCAAGATTGGCTAAGCCTTGGGGACAGAAACACTAAGTTTTTCTACACAGCTATGAAGGTGAGGCAAGGGCGCAATAACCTGGGACATTTAATCAATTCTAATGGGGTAAAAATTGGGACCTTTGAAGAGCTACAATATGAAGCCTCGTTATTCTATGAGGATTTATATAATCAAATTCATTATTGGCGGATCTTTTCAAAGCTTGTTACTAAATGTATAATTACACAGGAGGCAGCCAGGTGGTTTGATAGGAGAGTCTCTAAAGAAGAGATTAAAAATGATGTCTTTCAGATAGGGGCTGATAAGGCCCCGGGGCCCGATGGATACAATGGCTACTTTTACCAAAGAAACTGGAATCTTATTCAAGATGATGTTGTAAATACGGTCCAGTCATTTTTCAAAACTGGGGAGATACTTGGGCGTATAAACCACACATTCCTAACCCTAGTTCCGAAAGGAGCTAATGCTACATGCCTAGGTGACTATATACCTATAGCCTGTTGTAATGTGCTCTATAAGATTATTAGTAAGGTTATATGCATCAGACTTAGAGTGGTTATCCATGAGCTTATATCCCCCAATCAGTCGGCATTTCTCAAAAATAGACTGCTTGCAAACTGTTCGTTGCTTGCACATGAGCAGATTAGGGATTTCAGTAATCCTAGGGGGGCAGGGCATGCATTAAGCTGGATCTGAGGAAGGCCTTCGATAGTGTGAACAGTGAGTTTATTTACTACATGCTGCATCGCTTGGGATTCGGATGCAAGTTCATCAATTGGATTCAGGAAGGCATTTCAACACCTACCTATTCAGTTATGGTGAATGGTACGACAGCAGGAGACTTTCAGGGAAACAGAGGATTGAGGCAAGGTGATCCCCTCTCTCTCCGTATCTTTTTGTCATTACTATGGAAGCCTTCTCCCTTCTGATAGACAAAGCCATCGTTCAGATGACCATTCATCCCATGAGGCGAGTAGGTTCTATTTCTCACCTACTGTTTGCAGACGACCTACTGGTCTTTTAAAGGGAAATGGTTACTCTCTTAGGGGTCTTCAAAATTTGCTCGAATATTTTTCAAACCTAACTGGATTGCAGGTCAATTGGGAGAAAAGTGCGGTAATATTTAGTAAGGGAACTAAAAAACCGGCTGAGCTAGCGGTAATGTTGGGGATCAAAGTCGTTACGACCATCACTACATACTTGGGACTTCCCATTTCATCTAAATACCATAAACCTCCAATGTATAGCAGATTGGTCGACAAGTGCAAAAAAAGGCTGATGGGATGGACTTCATCGTCGCTCTCCATAGCGGGGAGGATAGACCTAGTAAAGACTGTCATTTATGGAATTGTGTCCTTCTGGATGCAAGCTTTCAGAATCCCCCTAACTATCCTACGCTCTATTTCGGGGGCATGCAGAAAATTCATATGGGGAACTACCTGTATCTGGGCGTGGAGGAACGTATGTAAGCCCAAAGATGAGGGCGGGGTGGGACTTCGGATGCTTACTGATCTGAATATTGCGTCGGGTGTCAGACTTACCTAGAGAATGCTATACAATGAGGGGCTTTGTGCAGAGTATATGGGTCAGAACTACGGGGGTTTGGACGGTTTTTTTGGTGCCTCTGGTGTTGTTGCTCATTCCGGTACATGGAAGTTTCTCTTACATTGCAGAAATTATACACAAAAACTTATTAAATGAGAAGTGAATGACGGCAAGTCCACCCTATTTTGGCACGACAACTGGCTTCCCTGCGGACCCCTCAAGAACATACATGATACACATGTAGGCGAAGGAGCGATGAAGGTGAGCGACTATTGGTGTGGAGCATCTTGGACAAACACACCTACGACCGCCCAGATAATGCTGCTGCTACAAACTGTCCACCTGAAGCTGGGTGCGGACACTTGGCGCTGGAGTTCTGGGGAAAACTTTAGCTTCCAAGAAGCGTGGGATGGAGTGCAATGTTGAGGTACCCTCTTCCAGTTTCACAAGCTAGTTTGGTTTGGTGGCTGTATACCGAAAATGTCATTGTTCCTTTTGAGAGCATTCAATGGCAAGTTATTGCCAAAAGATACCCTTAAGAAGTGGGGGGGGTAGAGATCTGCATAGACTGTGTTCTTTGTGGTGGGGAACATGAAGAAAGTACTAGTCATATATTTTTGACTGTGATTACTCGCAGTATCTTTTAAATAGAAGCCTTCTAAAGCTTGGAGTTACGACTAGAATATTGCCCACTTTATTGGATGTCGGAAATTTTTACCTGGGGCACTATGGGGGAAGGACACGCTGGGCATATTAACCAAAACAGCTCTAGCGGCTATGGTCTGGCATGTATGGAATGAGAGGAACAAAAGAGTTTTTAAAAAAACCAGCAGGAGCAAAATACTTCTATTTGAGGACATTGCAGCAGACGTCAGGATCGCCCTGAAAGACAAAGATCTGGATGGAGAGGATGCAGCAGAGGCATTGGCAAGTTGGGGTTTCTGAGACATGGGTTGACTTGTAGCTATTTGAATTCTTAATGTTTTGAGTTTTTCATGTGTTTCTGAAAGGTTTGAGCTATTATGCCTGCTTGTCTTTAGGAGCTAGGATTTGATAGTAGGAAGTGACAGTGCTTGTGCCCTATCCTTTCTCTATTAAAAACTAATTCCTAAGACGAAGCACATTGTATTGTTTTGTACAGATCCAAATAAAGACTAACACTTACCTTTCAAATATATATATAGGTAATTTGTTTACTTTATGTTGCATCAGCTGGGGTTCAGGCATACTTTCATCAATTGGATCAAGGAATGCATTTCTACCCCCATGTTCTCAGTGATGGTAAATGGTTCTCCTACTGGCTACTTTAAAGGAAACAGAGGCCTTCGTCAGGGTGACCCTCTCTCTCCATACCTTTTTGTAATTGTGATGGAGGCATTCTCTCTCATGATTAATGAGGCAATCACTACCCGCTCCATCCATCCCATGCGACGGACAGGCTCTATATCCCACCTACTATTCGCTGACGACCTGCTTGTCTTCTGCAGAGCACACCAACACTCAATGCAAGGCCTGAAAACCTTGTTAGATGAGTTTTCTATGCAGACAGGGTTACATGTTAATTGGGATAAGAGTGAGGGCATATTTAGCAAAGGGACTAAAGATGCCGCTCTCCTGGCAGATTATCTTGGCATTCGGATAGCAACTACAATTACAACCTATTTGGGCCTTCCCTTATCATCCAAATATCCAAAAACTCCAACATACAACAGGCTAGTGGATAAATGCAAGAAAAGGCTTATGGGGTGGACTTCTTCAACTCTTTCAATTGCAGGCCGCATTGAATTGTCAGAACTGTGATATACGGTATGGTCTCTTTCTGGGTTCAAGCTTTACGCCTCCCACTTTCTATTATTCGGTCAATCTCTACAGCCTATAGACGATTCATCTGGGGCTCATCCTGTATTTGGTCATGGAAAGACATTTGCAACCCCAAAACCCAAAACTGAGGGGGGGGGGGGTAGGACTACGACTTCTCGAGGATCTTAGCATTGCTTCGGGGGTTAGACTTACATGGAGATATTTCTTCACAAAGGGCTTATGGGCTACATATATGAAGGAGAAATATGTGGACCCAAATGCTTTCTTCTCGGCCAAAGGAGAAACAACCCATTCGGGAACCTGGAAACACATGTTGCACAGTAGGAGCATCTCGCAGAAGCCTATCAAAAAAATGTTCGTGATGGCCGCACCACCCTATTCTTGACTGATCACAGGCTACAAGGGGGCCCCCTAAAAGACACACACGCCATACCCCTGGGCGCTACACGGAACGTAGTTGCGGACTATTGGAACGGCACTTCGTGGATAGAAGATCCGGCCATTCTTAACATCAGGCCGTTGCTTTAGCAGCAAATGTTGATGCCAGGTAGAGACACTTGGACATGGCGGCTGGGTCCAAGCTTTCGATTCAGAGATGCCTGGGAGAGCGCAAGACAGCCAGGTAATGTATTCCCGTATCACAAAATCATTTGGTACATCGGGCATATTCCTAAGATGTCCCTTGTGCTATTGCGAGCCTTGAAGAAAAAGCTCATAACGAAGCTTGTGCTTGCACGATGGGGTCTGAATTCAAACAGTGGCTGTGTGCTATGTGATGGGAATGATGAAGAGTCTGCCGATCACATTTTCTTTAAGTGTGATTAATCAGCCTACCTATTGCGCCGTGGCTTGCTAAAATTGGGAGTGAGTGATCCAATCGACCCATCTTTAACAGTTGTGGCGAATTCTTTTTTGGGTAGGTTTGCAAGTAAAAAATTTCTGAGCCTCCTGGCTAAGAACATGCTAGCGGCGATGGTCTGGCATATATGGAGGGAAAGAAATAGACGAATCTTTGAGGATTCCAGAAAATACAAGACCAGACTATTTGAAGACATTACAACAGATTTGAGAATCGCCCTCAGAGAGCATGATATGGATGACGAAGAAGCAACAGAGGCTATTTCGAACTGGGGGTTTAGGGATAAGGGCTAGGATCCAAAACCTTCAGCTGGCTCTTTGACTTTTACTTCTTTAGGATTCAAGAACTGATAGTAGTGAGTGACGGCGCTTGTGCACTATCCTCACTCTATTAGATCCTGCACCCCTTATTTTGTATTTGTTGTGTACAAAATTCAGTCAATAAAGATTTCCTTTACCTTTCATATATATATATCTGTGTGTGTGTGTGTGTGTGTGTGTGAAAAATGGAGAAGAGCTGACAGCGCTGGAAATGTTTCCTGCGCTGTCCGTATTTTGGGCGAGATAAAAGTATTTTTTTTGAAAATTTTTTTGTAGTAGTTAGATATACGTGTTGGGAAGCTCCCCACAAAATTTCAGCTCGATCCGACACCGTTTGAGCCTCCGTTCATCGATTTCAAAAACGTTACGCAAAATTGTGGACAGATTTGCGTAACGTTATTGAAATCAATGAACGGAGGCTCAGACAGTGTCGGATTGACCTGAAATTTTGTGGGGAGCTTCCTAACACGTATATCTAACTACTGCAAAAAACAATTTCAAAAAAAATTTTTTTTATCTCGTCCAAAATGCGGACAGCGCTGGAAAAATTTCCAGCGCTGTCAGCATTGGCCCATTAACCTCTATATATATATATATATACTAGTCATACCCCGTGCCTGCGGGCACGGTTCAGTTAAGATTTTCTCCCGCGAAATTTTTGATCCCAAAAAATTATTTCCGCAGCCAAAATTTAAAAGAACAACAAATTAGCATAGAAATATTTAGCGGCGCGGAACAACAAATTCGACACGAGCGTCTTAGACGCAAAACAACAAATTCGTTGTGGGCGCCTTCGTCACGAAACTACAAAGTAGTGGAAAAAAATTTAGCGGGCACCCGCCTTCAGCATGAAACAACGAATTAGCGGAAGAAAATTTAGCTGACGCAGGCCGTTCAGTTGAACAAAAATTTACAAAACACCCAAAATGCCAGGACAACTGACTCAAGGGTGAAAGAATGACAGGGACAGTCGTCTCCCAGACGCAATACCGACGACGAAAAGGTAGTCATAACCTGTGTCCACGGGCACGGTTCAGTTAAGATTTTATCCCACGAAATCTTTGTTCCATGGAACAACAAATTAGCGTAAAAATATTTAGCAACGCAGGAGCATTCGGCGTAGGTGCCTTTGGTGCGGAACAACAAATTCGGTGCATGCGCTTTTGACACCGAACAACAAATTTGGCACGGAACGATAATTTCGACTCCGGCGCCTTCGGGCAGAACAACAAATTAGCGGTGCCAAAGGCGCCGAAGGCCCTGGCCGCTTCAGCGTTGGCCCCCTTCTCGTGATAACATCTCTTATTTTTCGTACAGATTTAGTTCCATATGATTTAGCGCTCCCCAAAATTTAGTTCTATATAGATTTAATTCTCTCCAATTTTAGTGCTCCAAAATTTTTCGTAAACTTTCATCCTACCCATCAATTCCTCAAGATTCAATATCAACCATCTTTATATCCACTCTTTTATCCTATGTGCAATAATTTTTTCATTTTATCATGCACTTGCTGTATTAAACTTTTATTAGTCTTAATCGAGGGTGTTTTCTTTTAGTTATTTGCCAAATCTCTCTTGGAAGTGCTCAATGAGAAGGAGATTAAGATGTATCAACACCCACAAAATAAGATCATTGTTACATCAATATAAATTAATTCAAAGCAATCGATTCTTCGTCTCTTGATCAGATAAAGAGGGTATTGATTGATAAACTGATCAAAAGTCACTGAACTAAGAGGAGTGAGAGCATTGACAGGAGGATTAAAGATAGTGATGAACGCAATGTCCTCGCTTCCAACCTTTTCTTATTTTTCTTATATTTTTGCCGCCTTCTTCATCTGTCCTTGCTCCTGATGATTGATGGAGAGAGTGATGACACACACTCACAGAGAGAGAGAGAGAGAGAGAGAGAGAGAGAGAGGTGATGTTATTATTTTTTGAGTCAACTGAGTGGATGACCTTCTTAAAATAAAATTAAAAATCCAAATCAAAATTTCAGTTCCACCAAAAACGCTAGGCAAATTGCTCTGCCTTCAGCACTATTTTCCAACTAAGCCATGCTGACACGCTTTATGCAAAGAAATCCCCAATTGTTACTAATCCATTATGTAGCTGCACAATTTTCACTTGCAAATCTCCTCAGCTCCTTTGTCTTGGTCATCAACTTCACCTCGACGCCAATTGCCAGTACTTCTATCAAATTGCCTTTCATATGTCGCTTCCACCTGAGTGCTCTGAACATCATGTCAACTCGGTTCAAGGTTGGTTACAATGGGGAAATGCTTTTTCAATGGAAAAGTTGGGGTTTCAAACATTAGTCTCCAGTCTCATTTATATCAATAATAGTTGGTTTACATCACGCCCTCAACTATGAAGGCCTGACACATCATAAAAAAAACTTTAATATATCTACTGGTACAATCAGAGAGAAACCCACTATATACATCAAAAAATAAAAACAAAACCCAACTCACAGCGACCGAAGTACAGAATAATGCCAGTCACAATATAGAGAGTTTAAACCAACTTCAAGCCCAACAAAACAAAATCACAAAAGCAGCACTTTAGCCATTAGCCAGGATAATAATCTCCACCATATCTATAGGCCAAGCTCTGTGAAGCCACACCCAGATAGAATCCACCACATTAGGCAAACTAAAGAGCTCTCATGCTTACAGGACTACCCATATTAACATGCTCTTGGTCTTCCATGTCAGTAGAACAAAACACTCCGAACCATTCCCTAAAAAAACATCAGTATTGAATAAACAAATTGTTAAGAACCAAATTCTTTTGCCATTAGATATATTGACACATGCAACACTGAAAATAATTTAACAATTATTGAAAATACAGAAGTATGCATCAATAAACTCAACATGGAAAAAATATTTACATGTACCAAGAACAAAATAAAATACAGCTTGATGAATCAACATCATTAGGCAAACTTAAGAGTTCCCATGCTCACAGGCCTACCTAAGTCAACATCCTCTTGATGAATATTATCAATAACTTCTCAATGATCTTCCAAGTCAGCATGAATAGTGCTAGAATTAGCAGCTCTGTCTTAAGCTCTCAGCTCGCAAGTCCTCCATGTGTATATCCCCTTGCAAAATGCCTGACAACGTATGCTGTAAGCTAGTTGGGTGCAAAAACACAGTGTAGTTAATAGCATGCAAAGTGGATATGATGGTTTCAAGTTGAATCCAAAATGGAAAATGTTGAATCCAAAATGCAAACTCTTGAAAATGCACACTGTTGAAAATGAAATGCTACAACAACCCTCCCCTGTTATCAAGCTGCCAACCTCATGAAATGTGTGGAAACTTTTCATTAGCAGGTTATGTTGAATACTCAAATGAAAATTCTAGCAAAGTGTGTGAACATTTTCATTAGGGCGTGTGTGTAAATTTCATGGGAAACATTCTGGCAATGAAACATTGAGTTTACACACATTCTGGCAACGTTCACACACACACACACACATCCGCAGCTGTTTGTAAAATTTGGGATGGCTGTTGCCCAATTAATGAAACATTTGAGATGGATGTTGCCCATTTAATGTTCACACACATTCTGGCAATGTTCACACACACACACACACTAACAGCTATCTCAAATGTTCACACACATTCTGGCAATGTTCTCACACACACACACACACACACACACACACACACACACACACATTGAGTTTACATACACATTAAGTTGGCAAAATTCTGTCCAGGATACTCAATTGAAAATGTTTCCCATGAAATGTTCTAATCTGACACACACATTGAGAAATATGAGCTGTTAATGAAATGTTGATATGAAACTTGTTACTGGATATATATGAGTATCCATGACATATGATTAATGAATTTTCAAGTGAGACTGGCATTTATGAAACAAATATGAACTTGTTACATGTTGAACTTCAGTGTTACTCTAAATTACTCTAAACGTATTTGAAACTTATATGAACTGTTAACAAATATGAATTATGAAACTGTTAAAAAATAAGTTACTCTAAACATATTCATATAAGTAACTCTAAACATATTTGAACTGCTTGTCTAAACGTATTCATATCTGTAATAAGAATATTTGGTATATCATACCCAGCAACAAAAAAGAGTTACTTCAGTAACAAATAAGATAAGAATATTTGTTATATCATACCCAGTAACAAATAAGAATATTTGTTATATGGATATGTTTAGAGTAACAAATATGACCTGAATCATTATATCTCAAATGTTAGTATGAGCATGTGTCATTGACATGTTAACAAAGATATGAGGTGATAAGACTTTAGATGAAGGGAAGCCAACAAATCCACTTCAAAACTCAACTGCAAAACATAGTTGGTTTAGATTCCAAAAAAGAAGCAAATTTCCCATCTATTCATCATTGGGAATAGCTATCAAAATCTGTAAATGAATCTGTAAAATATTTTGTTCTAGACAACACTTGTATTACTCGTAACTGTAATAACAACAAATTGGACATGGCATCTTCAAATTGTAATGCATTATATGCATAAGTTAATTGATACAAAAAACCACTTCCCCTTCTTAACCTTCTTCAAATCTGTATTTTTCAAAGCTAACAAACAAATATTGCTGCAAACAATTTAAGATGAGGGGCAAGGTTACAACATAACACACCAGTTGGTGAGACATCAGACTTTGTACATTATCATGCAGCGGGCAGGTGAAATTCTCTTCACGGCTTAAGCTCATGTCGTTTAAACAATCCAGGGTTGTCACCAGTTTACGCCAATTGCATATGTTCTTCATGTTTGAGGTCAAACACCTTTGACAGGACCAATTCCATTACCTACTTACACTAACAGATGTCACATAAGAATATTCTGATGCAGCTAAAATCAAAGTGTAAATATTAGTCCAAGTGATTGAGATAAATACGGGAATATTTGATGCAGATCTCTTGGACTAATCTTTACAATTCTCCCAGGAACGATCAAACAAATTTAGAGGAATTATCACTCATGAAAAGGAATGAATATTCCATCAGTGGTGATCTCACAGTATTAGTTCAAATCACTCATGTGTGGTTGTTGACAACTGTTCACAGATGTGGTTGTTAATTAAGCAAGCCACAGATTATGGTTGGATGAATGAGACTTAGCACCTTAAGTACACGAAAATGGCAATATTAAACTGTAGTAGAAGGAGAAGTGGGGCAATGAAAGAGATATGCTTTTTTCATTTGAGCACCGACACAAATTTTGCAAAAATTTGCCAATTTGAAGAATATTTGATTATCTAAACTGTTGTTAAAATCCAAAACTAAAGGGGAAGCTATTGACTTGTTCACATGGTAAAAAGCACACCCCAATGTTTTCTCCAAGCAACCTATTCAGTAGTCCAAAAGAAATGGTATTAATTCGACTTATAATAATATCACACAACCTAAACTATATGCCAAAATAAAAAACCCTTAACTATGAACAAATATACACAAAAATACATTTTGGATTGAACAACCATGCAGTCCAATTTCAAAAACACCATCTCTCACACCGGCATTTAAAACCAACAAAATTTACATCTGAAGCTAGGGCCGTGTGTTAGAAAATTAAAAATAAAATCATAGCTTAGAATAGAAAAATTAGAAACGAAGAAATATCTAATTACTTTGTACAACTCACTTTTATTACCTTCATCGTGTTTAAGCAGAAAACCTTTTCATCATCACATTATAAAAAGATGACGTGTCAAGCTCAATCCAAAGTGGAGAGTTAATGGGATGAGCAATAACCTAGATAAATTAAGAACATAAAATTCCTAGAAAAATTAATATATATTTGAAAATATGGAAAATTTTAAAATTATACATTTATTTACCTTTTTTCGTTGGAGTGGTGGATGTCGTGCTTTCTGGAACCAAGCAAGCTCGGCAAGAACCATCTTCCACTTCTATAACAAAAAAGGTATTTGGATGGTCAATGAAGAGGATATTTTGAAAAACAAAATCTAAGATTTTTATATTACATCGGAAAAGAAGATTGCTTTGTCTTCAATGTGACTCGTCGCCGTTGCTTGTAAAGTTCTTTTAGCAATTTGCTGGAAATAATAATAATAATAATAAACAGTCACTAATTTTTAATTTCAAAATGGGAATGTTTGTAACGGTATGCATACCTTATCAAAACAAAATCTGATATAACCCCGTAGCCTGACATTTATGTGATTGTTTTGAAGTAACAGAACCTGTGAGAAGAAAAATGTTAATGCAAACATAGTATATTAAAAATATAATGTAGAATTATGATAAGAAACTTACAGTTTTTGCCAAATCTGCATCATCATCTATCTATATAAAAATACAAACCAATATTTTATCAAACAATGCATACCGAAAACAATTAAGTCATGCAATGAAATGTAGTAAAGGAAAAAATTTCTTACCCTGCCATATATGGTAATGTGGGTCCACATTTTAAAGCTTGGTAACGTATGATAATGCTATACCTGCATGTTAGACAACAATCGATAATAATTTTTTAAAACATCATTTAAACAAATAATATAAATAAAACAATGTAAAGAAAGAGAGTTAAAAAACTTACATACAATTTTTATCATACATTGGAAATCATAACAGAACTTCTGGGTAAACGATGTTTACTGTGTTATTTATGTTGGGCTGAAGAAGGACACATACACGATCAAAAGATGTGCACCTTGAAAGTGCAACATAAAGATGTCCATGACTGAAAACTGGGGTCCGCAAATCAACTCCAACGAATTTTACAGATTGTCCTTGGGCTTTATTAATCGTCATAGCATATGTCACACTGACAGGAAACTGCCTTCTTGTCATATGAAAAGGTAATTCTGTAGCCGATGGTGACAAAGATATTCTTGGAATAAACACAAAACAACCGGCTTTATCCCCATTTAAAATTTGAGCTTCAATGACACGTGATGCACATCTGACAACCATCAATCGAGTGCCATTGCAGAGCCCGTCTTTTGGTGCAATATTTCGTAATAAAATAATAGGACAACCAACCTTAAGCTCAAGTGTAAATTGTGGCAACCCAGGAGGATCCAAAGAGTTTATGTACTCAGTTGGATATCTATTCATAATGGTTGGATCGGTTTCATCATTTTCAGAAAAACTGTCTGCAGCTTGATACGTAATCTTCTGTCCCGGAAAAATGTTTAATGCAGCAGCATTTATAAAAGTAACATCATCATTCCGTGCAGAAAGAATTATTCGTTCTGTAAGGTATGCCGGAGTCACGGCACCCTCAATATCAAGCTGCGGATAAATTCGAAGTATTAACTCGTTTAAAACCTTGCACCTGAATATGTTAGAAGGAAGTTCTACCACTTCTGTAGGATTTGTCCCAACCTAATACATATAGATATAATTTTAGTGAAGGAATGGCTAAGATAAAAATAGTAAGTAAAATTAAATTAGTCATGAAATAAAATACCTCCAAAATAAATTTTGCAAAATTTGCATTCTCAACCGATGAGTTATTTAACCGCATATTTTGATCCAAGATCAAAACTTGTACAGAGCACCATAATACAGATCGTCTCAATGAGGCACCAACAATTTCTTCTCGAACCCCCTTTGGTATGACGGGCAAGATTTGTCGGAAATCCCCACCAAGAACAACAGTAATACCACCAAATGCTCTGGGGTTATCACACATATCTTGTAACGATCGATCCACTGCCTCAACACAGTGCCGATGTTGCATAGGTACTTCATCCCATATTATAAGTTTTGCTTTTCTGAATAATTGAGCTTGCATGGATTGCTTGCTAAAATTACAAATTGAAGTATCATGCACATCTAACGGGATACGAAATGTGGAATGAGCAGTCCGACCTCCGCTAAGTAGCAATGATGCAATACCGGAAGACGCGACGGTGATAACTATATTTCCAAGACTACGCAACATTGTTGCTATTGCATTGTACAAAAAAGTCTTTCCAGTTCCAGCACCACCGCTCAAGAAGAATGTAGTACCTTTATTTTCAAATACTGATGAAGTAATTGCTGAATAAGCATTGCGTTATGCATCATTGAGGCAATCAATGTCTTTTTGTGCATCCAATTGTTTCGCTTTATTTATAAGTTCCTGATGTTCATGCAACAATCTATTGCCAACAATTTCATTCCAATCTCCAGCAGAAAATGGCATTGGTGGAAAGTCGGATAGACACTTACCGTACTCCTCAAGCAATTCATTGATAAGGAATAATCCATAATCTTCAAGTTGGCCTTGAGTTGGGGTAGAAATTGCAAATAAAGTTTGCAATTTATGTGGAAGATCATCGCAAATGTGCATTGAAAATTCATTCCATAATGCAAGGGGGTCGATCGGCACACATTCGATAAGAATAATACAAAACAGTCTTCGTAATTGATATCCTGTTTTCATAATTGAAGCCTCGGCAAGACATTGTCTCCACTCGGAATCATCTTCAAGAAGACCTCTTGCAATACATGTTGCTTTGAATGTAGGGTACTCGATCGAATTGAATGTGCGTAAATTTTCCCACGATGTTGGCCCTTTTACAACTGTTAGTAGCAACCGTAGATAAAATCTCTCACCAGAATTAGGGGAGGCAAAATACATTCTGCCAATGGCATATCCAGATTGTCTTGGAGTCCAGACCTTTGTTGACGAATGCCACACAAACTTTTGGGGAAATTCTTGATATGTGAGATCATGCGCAGACTCATGTAAAGCACAACATGTAAAAAATTCAGTCAAAGTTGTCTTATCATTTTCAGCCCTAGACCTTATTGCATCTACATCTTCATCTGGATCAAAAATATCACGGTGTTGCCCTGGTAAATGAAGTATCAATCTTTGAACTGACGGAATCTCTTGATGCAAAGGATGCTCGAATATTCGCCAGGCAGCCTCAGGTGGTCCAATATATCTTGCATCAAGGTATTGTTGGATCTCATTTACTGCGCCCAATACCATTGTGGTCCGATCATGACCTTTATAAATATACTTATGAATGTACTTCACACATCTTACCCCGGCACAAACTTCGACATTAATGTGGCAATTAAAGCGGCTTGAGAGATACCTGTTGTGCGGCACAACATCTCGGTTATCAACCTGATGCCCCCTTACAGTATATAGATGCCCATTACTACGACGACGGTAAATAGGATATCCATCACGATCCAAGGTTGTTGTTTCTGCATAATTTCGAGGGTATTTCTTAATACACTTACCATTTTCCATGCATGAGGCATTTGGATTCCGAGCACCACATGGTCCATGTACCATACATTTTGACACAGTATCGAATAATGCAGGATCTTGAGCAGGATCAGGAAATTCAGCACATACAATTCTATCCACTTGATCACATGTATGAATCTTATCGGGTCCACGAAGAAAGAAAAGAGCATGCATATGTGGAAGACCCCGTTTCTGAAATTCAATTGTAAATACATGTGCTACTTTCTTTCCAAATACATTATTGCCATCAATCTCCTTCATCAAAGCCTTTCTTTTTAACTCAAATACACGTGCGACTAAATCTGGACGGTCGGTAGCCTTTTGATTGGGCAGTAGAGCCGAAGTAATTTCTGGCCACTTTGGATTTGCGGTCATGGTAAGAAAAATATCCGGGTGCTGGTTATAACGTGTGATAGCCATCGAGTCTTGAAATATTTCAAACATGTGACGCGCACTGCCAGTGAAAGATGAAGGAAGTATCATGTGCTGTCCAATTTGGTCGCATCTGGAATATGCATCGATATCTGCAAGACCCTGATAGAGCTCTGAGCGGAGTTTTCGTTGATTAAGTTTGATGAATGTCAAACGATGTTGCTCAATTGCTGCCCAAGCATCAACTATGAACTCCTAGAATAACTTTCCCGCTCTCAAAATTGAAGAATACTCGTTCTGTCTTTCAAACAGACGGTAGCTATAAAACTCACACATGGTCAGGCGTCTACTTGATGCTATGTTTTGAACTGGATCCCACTGCTTCAACTCAGGTTCCCATCCAAGCTGACCATCAGGAAATAATAAGACGTAGTGTAATGGTAAGTATGCAGGATGAGTCTCATTGATTTGCATTAATTGATGATTTCCTCGAAGATGTAAAACTATATCTCGCATCCCGGAAGGTCGATAGCCATCGCCGGGTAAAATAACCGCAATCTCATCTACGGTTGGGAGGTTATAACGGCGACGATCCTTGTTTGAATTGTAATGCAGATATACAGGAAGATCATGACCACATGAATCTGCTTGAGATAAAACAGAATACGCCTGACAATATAGTTTGATGAATGGATTTATGCCCGATAAACAATTTTGAATAATTTGTAAGACATCCTTGCTCAAATGTGGATTTCTATTACTTCAGAACTCCATAGCAGAATCCGGATCTTATATGTAAAGTTGACAATAACTTGTTGTTTGATCCGGTTGGGGCAGAAGTGATCCTGTTCGATGGCGTAATTCCCCATGAATAGTAAATATGTTCGGGCCTCTGCCAGCAATCAATCTTTGATCCATTGTCACACCAAGGCTGGTAAATGCATTAGCTGCATTATACTCCTGAGTATACATTCGAAATGATTTTGATGCCTCACTGTCACCATCATATAATTCTCTAAGTGCTGGAGGAGGTTCATTAAGTTTCGGCAATTTTACTTTTCCTTGCAAACAACATGTTCCAAAAAGATGTGTTCTCAAAGTTGACTTCGACAACTGTTCATCCAACCAGTGTAAGGCTGAACAATGAGGGCATGGAATGTTCATTAATCCAAGATGGTGCCGACCAAAATCAACCTGAGTTGGTGGACCAGAGCCATGCTGAGTTGACCGACATCGGAAGATCGAGGATGAGCCAGCGTCTTATTGTTCAACTGGAGAAGTTGTTAATCCACGTGTTATTTGAGGTATACACATAGGAGTCATATATCGAGATATGTTTCGTTGAGCTTTTTCTAGTTCTCTCCTGTGACATTGAGCTAAACACCTAGCCAAAATAAAACCATAATAATTAAATAAAATTAATTTACATTAAAGAAGAGGAGCTCTTATGAATAATAACCTGGCAAATGGTTCATCATCTTCAGCACATATCGTAGCATTGTGCGAGGCTGAGACCTCATCTACATGTTCAACGGGAGAAGTTGGTACTGCATATGTGCTTTGAGGCATGTCGAGTACACTGGTAGGAGTCATATATCGAGATGTGTTTGCTTGTATTTGTTCTCTTTCTCTCCTTTTGCGTTGAGCTAAAGTCCTATACAAATTTAAATAGAAAAATAAACACAACTAAAATACATGGCATGGTGAAAAGGTTTTATGTACAGTCGGGTTGATAATGACCTGACAGATGGTCCAGGAACTTGCCCGGAGATCATAGCATTACGCGAGGCCGAGACAGCATCTTCTTGTTCAACCGGAGAAGTTGTCACGGCTGCTGTTATGTGAGGTATATCAAGGACACCGTCAGAAGGCAGAGCATGAGATATGTTTCGTTGTTCATGTTCTCGTTCTCTCCTTTTGCGTTGAGCTAAAGCCCTATACAAATTTAAACAGAAAAATAAACACTACTAAAATACATGGCTTGGTGAAAAGGTTTTATGTACAGTCGGGTTGATAATGACCTGACAGATGGTCCAGGAACTTGCCCAGAAATCATATCGTTACGCGAGACCGAGACATCATCTTCTTGTTCAACCGGAGAAGTTGTCACGGCTGGTGTTATGTGAGGTATATCAAGGACACCGTCAGAAGGCAGAGCATGAGATATGTTTCGTTGTTCCTGTTCTCGTTCTCTCCTTTTGCGTTGAGCTAAAGCCCTATACAAATTTAAACAGAAAAATAAACACAACTAAAATACATGGCTTGGTGAAAAGGTTTTATGTACAGTCGGGTTGATAATGACCTGACAGATGGTCCAAGAACTTCCCCAGAAATCATATCGTTACGCGAGGCCGACACAGCATGTTCTTGTTCAACCGGAGAAGTTGTCACGGCTGGTGTTATGTGAGGTATATCAAGGACACCGTCAGAAGGCAGAGCGTGAGATATGTTTCGTTCTTCCTGTTCTCGTTCTCTCCTTTTGCGTTGAGCTAAAGCCCTATACAAATTTAAACACAAAAATAAACACTACTAAAATACATGGCTTGGTGAAAAGGTTTTATGGACAGTCAGGTTGATAATTACCTGACAGATGGTCCAGGAACTTGCCCGGAAATCATAGCATTACGCGAGGCCGAGACAGCATCTTCTTGTTCAACCGGAGAAGTTGTCACGGCTGGTGTTATGTGAGGTATATCAAGGACACTGTTAGAAGGCAGAGCATGAGATATGTTTCGTTGTTCATGTTCTCGTTCTCTCCTTTTGCGTTGAGCTAAAGCCCTATCCAAATTTAAACACAAAAATAAACACTACTAAAATACATGGCTTGGTGAAAAGGTTTTATGTACAGTCGGGTTGATAATGACCTGACAGATGGTCCAGGAACTTGTCCGGAAATCATATCGTTACGCGAGGCCGAGACATCATCTTCTTGTTCAACCGGAGAAGTTGTCATGGCTGGTGTTATGTGAGGTATATCAAGTACACCGTCAGAAGGCAGAGCGTGAGATATGTTACGTTGTTCTTGTTCTCGTTCTCGTTCTATCCTACTGCGTTGAGCTAAAGCCCTATCCAAATTAAGCCCAAACTAATTACAATTAAAATACATTATTAGTGTATATTAGATGTTCATTTTGAGAATATGGTATATGTTCAATTAAAATACTCCCATTTACATAATCAAGCTCTTCATTTTTGAAATTAACATTTTGAAATTCAATTGGGTACATGATAATACAAAATTAACATGATATCAAGTTTAGCATTAAAAAATTACACATTCATTAGAATCTTTGATTTTTTGCTACTTCTATGTGTCCTGAGAATTTTTGAATATATCTGAATTATCTCAATCCTCAGGACACATATATCTGAATATTTGATTAGGATCACTTGAGAATTTTTGCATTCTAGCATTGCTTCTATGATCCTCATGACACTTTGAATGGTATCAAAATATCAAAATCACAACATAATGAACAGGATATCAAGTTTAGCATTGCATATATATGAGATTTGTGTATAATGCCAGTACCCACAACATAAATCTGATTTGTGCATGAGATTTGTGTATATTGGCATTATACACAACATAAATCTGCCAATATTCATCAAAATCATTTTTGAATCCTGGACTATGCCAATATTTATGTGATATAGCTAACTTAAGAAAAATCACAAAAATCTAGAATATGCCAATATTAATCCTAGACTATGCCAATATAAATCACAGAAATCTCATACACAATCTGAGAATATAAACTGGACTAACCCCAAATAATGCCAATATTCATTAACTGAGAATAATGAATAAACTGATATTAATGCCAATATCCATTTTTGAATCCTGGACAATGCCAATATAAACTGAGAAAAACAATGCCAATAGTCAAGTTTTTGATTTGGTTTATAGCAGTTGCACTTTCAGTCAAGTTTCATTCTAATGCAACTGCCATGAATTGGTTTATCTTAAAACTTTCAGTGTATTTTTTTATTGACATATCAAAGACATATCCTGATGTATTTTGATATTTTGATACATCATGACTTCAATTCCTATATAATGTGAATAGAAAACAGAATATTCACTTGGTAATGTGAACAACTCACTTGGTGAACATACTTGATTCCTATTTACATGATATTCCTATTTACTTCACCAATTTTCAATCTTCACCAAGTGAACATACTCAATTCCTATTTACAGGATATTCCTATATAATGTGAAATGTTCCTGTATAATGTGAACATACTCAAGCTTCACCAAGTATAAAAACAATTTTCAATCTTCATACATCATAAAAAACAATTTTCAATCTTCAATCACTCAGTTATCACATATGCTACTGATAATAAAAAATATCAGTAATTATCAAGATTCAATCTTCATACATCATAAAAAATATCTCCAAAAAAATTGAGTATTGTCCTGCAAAAATGAAATTGAGTATGTTTGAGAATTAACTCATAGGAATTGAATGACTAAGGATAATATCTCAAAAATGTGATAAATTTTTGAATATGAAAAAAACAATACTCAAGCTTTCATTTGCAAACTCATTTCTTAAAATATTCTTTCAATTGTAGTTGCAAACTCATTTTGAATATAAAATTCAGTTTATATTGGGTGTATTGACTGAAATATTCTGTCAATTGCAAACTTAATTTCAAACTCAAATTCAAACTCAAGCTTTCCTAAATTTCAAACTCAAGCTTTGTCCTGTCACTCAAACCCAACATTCAAAATTTAATATATGTCCTGTCTTTCAAATTGGATAGAGCTTCATCACCATAGCAAAAATTTGTTTATAGCAATGAAAAAAGGCAAAGTTCACAAAGCTCACCAATTCACAAAGGATGTGATGAAGCCCTCAAACCCACAAAGCTCACCAAGAGCTTATCAAAATGAAAAATCTTATCGGCTAACTCCCATCCAATTTCATTTCAAGTATAATCAACAGAATACATAATGCTGGAATTTGAAATCTGCACAGGACAAAATTCAATAAGCTTATGAAATCAAGTATGTCAAGCATACAATTCATAATTCACATGACACTTGCTCATTTGAATATTAACAGGACAAAATTCACAGGACAAAATTCAAAATCCACAATTCAATAATCATACAAATCATAATCCTCACAGGACACTTGCTCATTTGAAATCTTCATGTATAAGCTTATGAAATCAAGTATGTCAAGCATATTCAAAATTTGACCTTGCTCATTTGAAATCAAGTATATATTCAAAATTAAATATATTCAATAAGCAAGTATTCAAAATTTCAGTATATGCAATATTTATATGGTTTATGGCACAATTAATGAGCAAGTAATCAAAACTGAAATGATTTAATAAGCAAGTATGTAAAATGAGCAAGTATTCAAAATTTTCTCATGGATATGCTAATATTAGTCCTCTACTTTGTGGGTTTCTCAGCATATCCTTTGTGGGTTTCACAGTATATATGATGTTCAAAAATAGATCATGTCCCAAACTCAGCTCATCATTCAAAAATTTGTTCACTCAATGGAATAACAAAATTCAGGATAAACTGTTTACAAATACAGGATTCTCTATTGTGATAATCTATCTACTCAAAATGATAAAAAAGTTTAGCATGGACAAAAAACATTTCATTCATGCTCATTGCTCAAGCTCAGTTCCCAGTTCATGAAACCTCAATATTCATATCCCAGTTTCTCATTTCATAGGTTGGTTTAAGTATCAAATAAAATTGCAATTCATCAAGCTCATTTTTCAGCAAGCATTTCAGCAATATCTGGGATTGCCCATGCCTCAAAGACTGAAAGCCTATCCATTTTGAAACTTTAGGACTAATATTAGCATTTCAGCTTGATGGGTTTAAAAATTTAAGGTAAATCAAAAGAGCTTGATCAATTCATGACTGAAAGCCTATCCATTTTGAAACTATAGGACTAATATTAGCATGGAGCTATTTTCAAAATGGGTTTAAAACTGTAAGAATCAATGTATACCAACTCTTGACTGAAAGATAAAGTTTTAAACCCAACTCTTGACTGAAAGATAAAAATTGACTTAAAGTGCAACTGCCATAACTATAAAGAGAAGAGGAAGTAACTCTCACAAATCAGGTTATTCAACAGGTTATTCATCAAATCACCCTCCCTCAACGAAGAGCATTCATTCTCAACATTTTCTGAGAATGCATATCCTAATTCATTATCTAATAAACCAATTCATTAGTTTATGCATGAATGGATAAATTGGTTTATCCAATTCATGTTGAGAATGTAAATTGGTTTATGAATAAACCAACTCAAATTTTCAGTATTTTGCAAGTTAAGAATGTTGACAATGTTGGTTTATCTTTATCCCAGTCATGTTGAGAATGTTGACAATGGAGAATGAATGCATATTGCAAGTTTACAGTATTTTGATATTTTGATTCTGTAATATTTTGATGCAAGTTAACTCCATTCAAGTAAATTAAAATACTATAAACTTGAATCAAAATACTGTAATATTATTCAATGGAGTCAACTTGAATCAAAATACTGTAATATTATCCTCCATTGAATAATATGGATTCAAGTTAACTCCGTTGCATCAAAATACTGTAAATTGCCCAAATTTTATCACAGTTAAATTTTGAATATCACAATTATTCAAGTTTGAAGGTTCCTTGAATATCCCAGTTAAATTTGGAGTTAACTTGAAACTTGAAATGAATTTGATGACTTGGCTCATCAATTTGGAGCCCACAATTATTCCATCTGTTATAGGCTCACCAAATTTGGGTATTCCTATAACAAAGTTAACTTGAAATGAATATCCTGTCAATTTTGAATGCATATCCTATCAATTTTGAAGGACATGGAGTATCCCAAAATGGAGTATTGAGCTCCCAAAATGGAGTATTTGGAGCTCAATATTCCAAATACTCCAAATAAATTTTAAACTACAATTTTAAAATACTCCATGTCCTCCCAAAATGGAGTATTTGGAGTATCCAAGCCTATCCAAGCCTTTAATTCAAATGAATTGAAGCATATCCATTCAATTGATAGGATAATATTAATGTAAGTCTACGTCCTCCCAGTTAAATGAATAATGTAAGTTTTAATTGACAGGATATCCAAGCCTATCCAAGCCTATCCATTGACAGGATATGCATTCATTGACAGGATATGCTTGACAGGGTATGCATTCAAATGAATGGATATGCATTCATTCTCAGGACATTATTTGAAGCATATCCTGAGAATGAATGGATATGCATTCTCAACAATATTTGAGAAAATTTGGTTTATGCTTTATACATTATTACAGTTTTCTAATGAATAAACCAAATGTAAGTTCAAAAAAAATGAATGAATGCATAAACCAATGAATGGACTTACATTCTCAACATGAATAAACCAATTTAAAGCATTATCTAATGGATATGCATTCATCCAGTTGGTTTATGCATGAATGGATAAATTGATATGCATTCATTCTCAACATTTTCTGAGAATGCATATCCTAATTCATTATCTAATAAACCAATTCATTAGTTTATGCATGAATGGATAAATTGGTTTATCCAATTCATGTTGAGAATGTAAATTGGTTTATGAATAAACCAAATTTTCTCAAATTTTCAGTATTTTGCAAGTTGAGAATGTTGACATGGATATATTTAATTTGTCATATTTAATTATATTTAATTTGGCATATTATAGTGGTTATGGCATATTCAGTTTTAATTAGCAAAATTCATAATTTATGAGGTGAGCTAAAGACATTTGAATACCCAAATTTAATTAGCAAGTATTCAAAATTTTGAAAATGGACTGAAAATTATATGAGGTGAGCTTGTCATGGTATGCATATCAATTCAAATTCAAATGCATGGTTTAAGTTCAAACTGAAAATTTGAATACTTCAGTTCTGAAATATGCAAGTATTCAAAATTTGAGAATGAATGCATATCAATTCAACTATATGAGGTGAGCTTATCATGGTTTAAGTTAAGTCCTCCCAGTTAAATGAATAATGTAAGTCTTTAATTGACAGGATATCCAAGCCTATCCAAGCCTATCCATTGACAGGATATGCATTCATTGACAGTTAGATTTACAAATGAGATTTACATCAAAGTTTCCCTCTAATGTGATATCCAACATATGTAAATTTATAAATGAGATCCAACATGTTGTGATGTAAATGATCAAAGTTGAAATATAAACCACATTTTCTCAAATTTTCAGTATTTTGCAAGTTGAGAATGTTGACATGGATATATTTAATTTGGCATATTTAATTATATTTAATTTGGCATATTATAGTGGTTATGGCATATTCAGTTTTAATTAGCAAAATTCATAGTTTATGAGGTGAGCTAAAGACATTTGAATACCCAAATTTAATTAGCAAGTATTCAAAATTTTGAAAATGGACTGAAAATTATATGAGGTGAGCTTGCCATGGTATGCATATCAATTCAAATTCAAATGCATGGTTTAAGTTCAAACTGAAAAATTGGTTATTGATAAGAGGTTATCAGGAATGAAGCTTATCAGGAATTGGATAGTCAATTGGTTATTGGTTATCCTGAAATTCACATTAACATCAAGCATATTGACAGGATATCTCATATGTCAATTTTGCAAGACATAGAATGATAAACCAATTTTTGATAAACCATGTTATCATGTCAAAAATTTTTGCAAAATGCACCAACTTTTGTAATGTTATCCAAAGGAATTGATAAACCAATTGATAAACCAATTGATATATGCAATATGTTTACCTGTCAATTGTTCACCAACATTTTTGGTGCAATTGATATATGCAATTTTTGGGACGAAAATTTTATTGCATATGTAAAAAATGCACCAATTGATAAACCAATTTTATTGCATATGTCAAACCAATTGACCAATTTTTGCACCAATTTTGCAAGACATTTCAGGATAACCAATGTTTGAATTGACAGGATAACCAATTTTTTTGACATTCACTCTAATATGCTACTTGACATTATCACATATGCTATCACATTCACTCTAATTCACATATGCTATATGCTATCACATATGCTATCACATATCACACATTGACATTATCACATTCACTCAGATTTACATATTATCAACATTCACTCTAATTCACAGGACATTATTCACAGGACATTTTCAGCATATGTGATAACTCAGATTTACATATGAGTTGAAATTAACAGGATATCAACATTTTTGAAGGAAATCTGAGCTGTGATGTTGATCTAACTCTGAGTTGATCATTTATAAATTTATCCAACATCTAACTCTATGTAAATCACAACATCCTTCAACATCACAACTCACAGGACAATCTAAATTAACAGGATATCAACATCACTTCTATGTAAATCTGACAATAAAAAATCAGGACAATAAAAAATCACATATGTAAATCTGAGTTTGGAATAGTTTTTGATGTTTGGATGTTTGCATTGATCTATTCTAATAGTTTTTGGATGTTTGTATAGTTCTTCATGTTTGGATGTTTGGAGTTTGGAATAATTATTGGTGAAGATCTATTCTAAACATGTTTCCAAACTCCAAACATGAAGATCTATTCTAATAGTTCAATTGTTTCACAATTCTTCATGTTTGTAAATCTGTTATATGATCAATAATAAACTGAGATATGAATCAAATCCAACATATCTAAACTGAGATAAAAAATCTAAACTGAGATCAAAGTTTATCACAAACTAAACTGAGATCAAATAAGAGATCCAGCATATTTGAAAGGTGATATGAATCAAATATGCTGTAATATATGCTGTTATATGATCATTTAATAAATCACATCCAATATATGCTACTTGAAATTTAGGCTACTTGAGATAATGTAAATCTGTTATGCTATATCCAATATATGTTATATGATCAATTTCTCACATCAGCATATGATCATATAATATATGCTATATGCTACTTGAAATTTCTCACATCAGCATAAGAACTCACATCCAATATATGTTATATGATCAATTTCTCACATCAGCATATGATCACATACGTAAATCTGAGTTATCACATATGCTACTTGAGATAAAATATGCTACTTGAGATCAATAAAAAATCACATATGCTACTTGAGATCAATAAAAAATCAGGACAATAAAAAATCTATATGCTCCTTGAGATCAAAGTTTATCACAAATCTCCTTCTATGTGAGATAAAAAAGACAATAAAAAATCTCTTATATGATCAATAAAAAATCAGGACAATAAAACATCAGGACAGTTACCACAATAGTTCTTCATTCATCAATCCAAATTTCAATTTGCAAATTTGCAAATCAAAATAACAGTTCAATTGTTTTTGCAAACATCCAAACATCCATATGCAGAATTTGATAGCTTTGACTTTAAATTCAAAATAGTTGGATGTTTGCAATAGTTCAATTGTTTTTGCAAACATCCAAACATCCATATGCAGAATTTGATAACTTTGACTTTAAATTCAAAATAGTTGGATGTTTGCAATAGTTCAAACATCAAAAACTGAGGTGAGAAGCTATCACTTTAAATTCAGAATTTGGATATGCAGAACATCAAAACATCAAATTGATGAATGATCAATCCAAACATCCAAACATCAAAAACTATCATACTCAAATTGTTTTTGCAAACATCCAAACATCAAAAACTATTACAAACAAAAACTATAGAATAGATGAATGAAGAACTATTCTGATGAACTTTGTGATAGAAGTGATGTATTGAACAATTTTGGATGTGATTTTTTATTGTCCTTCATTCATCTATTGCAAAACATCCAAACATGAAGAATTGTTGATTGTTTGGAATAACTATACAAACATCCAAACATCCAAACAGGATATCACAAACATGAAGAACTATCATTGTAATAGTTCAATTGTTTACAAACTCCAAACATGTTCTTCATGTTTCCAAACTCCAAACATGAAGATCTATTCTAATAGTTCAATTGTTTCCAAATCTGAGTTTGGAATAATTATTGGTGATATCCTGTTTGGATGCAAAAACTATTACAAACAAAAACAATAGATGAATGAAGAACTATCATTTTTGGATGTTTGCAATTGTTTTTGCAAACATCCAAACATCAAAAACTGTTTGGATGTTTGGATGTTTACAAAAACTATACAAAAACTCTATGTAAATCAAAATTGTTAAATTTGTATTGAACATCAATTGCAAATTCAAGTTCAATGGCAAACATCTACACAGAATATCTCTATTGCAAACATCTAATGCAATAGATGTTCAATACAAATTTAAGTGACTAAGGAAATGATGACTAAATTTTTTAGGACAATGTTAACTTTAAAATTTTTAGGAGTACTTATTCTAGAGGACTAAATTTTTAGGAGTACTCCTGAATTACTCCTGAATTTCAGTGAATTCTCAACTTGAATAAAATGCAACTCAAAATTCTCAACATTCTCAACTTGAATTCAGAATTCTCAACATTCTCAACATTCTCAACATTCTCAAAATTCTCAACATTGAATAAAATTCTCAACTTGAATAAAATTCTCAACATTGAATAAAATTCTCAACTTGAATAAAATTCTCAACATTCTCAAAATTTTCAGTGAATTCTCAACTTGAATAAAATGCAACTCAAAATTCTCAACATTCTCAACTTGAATTCAGAATTCTCAACATTCTCAACATTCTCAGAATTCTCAACATTCTCAAAATTCTCAACATTCTCAACATTCTCCTATTCAAAATTCAGTAAATGTTCATACAACTGCCAAATGTCAAGCTCAAAACTCAAAACACACCAACTGCCAAATGTCCATACAGTAAATGTTCATGCCAAATGTCCATACAAATTTTGTCAAACTCTAAAAAAACAGAAGTCTAATACTCATACTCTTAAATCAAATTTCTTCTAGCTATAAAATTCAGAAGTGCACATCTCATAAGCATGGACCAAAACAAAATTGGAGTAAGAGGTTGGAAAAGGAAAAAAATGATTTTCAATGGACTGAAAAATGATAAATGATTCTTACGCAATGAAGCCACAAAGAGGGTGATTGAGGGTGCTTGAGGTGGCTTGAGCTCTCCCGTGATGAAGCTCAAACAGCTGCAAGGTGAGGGTAAATTAAAAGACGAAAATGTGAGTGCGAAATAAAAGATGAGTTCTTGATGTGCTTGCCGTGATGTTCTTCCTTGATCTCCTTGCTCAAACAACTGTGCTTGCTTAAAGTTCTCCGTTGATCTGAGGTAGAAGAGGGTGCTGGAGGTAGAAGAGGGTGTTGGAGGAGGTAGAAGATGATGGGGATGATGGCGAGAAGGGAGCTGGAGGTAGAAGAGGGTGCTGGAGGAGGGAGCTCTCAAAGATGAGCTGCTTGCTCTTGGCGCGCAAAAGTAAGAAGGAGAAAAAATCAAATAGGGATTAACTTTGATGTGATCAAATTTTTTCCCCAACACAGTTGATGGGATCAAATTTTTTTCCCCCTCTCAAATTTTTTCCCCCACAAATTTTTTTCCCCCTCAAATTTAAACTGATTTCATTTTCTCTTATCTCAATTTCTCATATACACAAATACATATAAACAACACACCCAATTATACATAACCAATATCTCTTAACCAATATCTCTTATCCATTATCTCTTAACCAAAATATCTTATACATACAACAATACACATATCCACATACAACATTACACCTAACCAATTTCTCTTATCCAAAAACCCATGATAACATCCCTGTTTTATAATATATATATATATATATATATATATATATATATATATATATATATATATATATATATATATATATATATATATATATGGTAAAGGGATCCTAAGGTGCCTCCTTAGATTCAATCTAAGGAGGCGCCCCCATTTCCCCCCATCTCACACATTTTTTTTGAAATTTTTTTCATGGGTTTATTGTTCACCTTATGGATGATCAACATAACAAATTTCAAGGGATTCCAATACTTTTTGAGCCCCCATATACCCCTTGCAACTTTGTGGGGTTTTCAGCACGTTTTTAGACCGTTGAAATTGTAAGGGGTAGATGGGGGCTCAAAAAGTATTGGAATCCCTTGAAATTTGGTATGTTGATCATCCATGATGTAAACAACAACCCCATGAAGAAAAATTTCCAAAAATATTGTAGGAGATGTGGGGAAATGGTGGCGCCTCCTTAGATTTTCATCTAAGGAGGCACCTTAGATCCCCTTTTTCCATATATATATATATATATATATATATATATATATATATATATATATATATATATATATATATATATATATATATATATATATATATATATATATATATATATGGGACTACAGACCCATTGCTTGCTGTAATGTCATATACAAGATTATTAGCAAGATCATTTGCAATAGACTAAAGTTGATTATTCATGACTTAGTCTCCCCGAACCAAGCTCCTTTCCTTCAAGGTAGACTCCTCTCTGATTGCACCCTTTTGGCTCACGAGCAGATTAGAGATTTCAGTAACCCTATGGGTGCCAGAGCGTGTGTCACACCCCGCTTCCCAAAAATATGGAGGCGAGACGTGAGTAGGTCTGCTCAGACTTGAAGTTGCTAAGCTGCAAGTCCGATAAGCGTCAATTAACTTTAAATGGCAGGTCCTTGCAATGCGATACGAAACAAAGATAATAATAAAGGGAAATGAGACAAAATAAAATCTCAGAATATCCATAAATAAGTTTCAACATCACAGAAGAAGCCACCAGGCTAAAAGAAAAGAATCTAAAAGGCCCCAGCATGGCCAACAAAAGTACAACGTACAAAATAAAGGTGCCACGCACCGACAACTAACAGAAAACCTAAAACAAAAGGAAGCTCAGCATGGTCACTAAAAATGGTCACCGGAGTCCGTAAAACTCCTCCTGGGCAGACTTGGACTCAGGCTCAGCGTCAGCAACAACCACGTACTCAGCTACAGTCTCTGGGTCAGGGTCTAACATGTGACACCCAAAAGAGCAAAGGGGCATATGTCAGCAAGTCTACAAGAGACTTGTCCAAGGAAACTGAAAGTGAAAGTAAAACAACCTAGCAGTTCTAGCATGATGAAATGACATTGCAGATATAGCATGAGTGCAACAAGTAAAGTAAGGTACGAGCATGGCATGGTAATTGGCATTTAAATCATGGCATGGATATCAAGTTTTACAAGAACTATTCACAAAGACAAGGACATGTCTAGTAAGCACGTCGTGCACAGAGATTACGCCTTTTGGCTAGAGTGGCTGTGTGGCCAGCTCCTAGCTCAAGTGATCGCTTATCCATACCCCTCCACGTGTATCGGGCATTGGCTTTTGACCAACACATGAGGCCCGCTTCTGGATCACGAGCCAGGAAGTGTTTTTCATGATGGCATAGGGGTGCACCTAGCCACAACAAGAAGATTGGGCATTGGTTTTTGACCAACACATGTAGCCCGCTTCTGGACCACGAGCCAGGAAGTGTTTTTCATGATGGCATAGGGGTGCACCTAGCCGGAACAAGGAAGTACAAGTATTTTGTAGTGTGTGCTATGAATGCAACATTCAACTTGGATGACATGTAAGATGCAATGCATGGCAGGTAACAGTTTAAGTGCATACAGATAAGGAATTTAAACATGGCAGATAACAATGCGTGAATGACATGACAGGGTGACAGATCTAGCTTCGTTGTCAAGCTAGATCTTAAAGTTGTGTCTAGACAGCTATCATTTCACTGTCTAGTCTCTTTTACGCTAAAAATAAGGAAGTGGCCTAAAACATGGCCCTAAGCAAAAGTTGGCAAGTTTCACTTGCCTGCAAGTCAAACGTCTGAGAACACCGTCCAAAAAGTCCAGAGTCACAAATAACCTACGTGCACAAGTCCACCGGCCTACAGTCCCATTTTATTAATCTTGATTAGTGAATTTAAAACATTTAAAAACATCAATTTTAGTCTTGATTAACAGGCAATAGGTTGGGGGTCCTAGGGGTGCAAAGCGTTACCTTAACACGACGCGAAAGCTACACTGGCGTCGGGTAGCGATGCCAGGGGTTGGAATAAAAGAACGTGCTCCAAGTCTAGATTCCAGAATAGATTCCTCGCTCGAATGATCTGGACAGCAACCGGAGCATCGAACCAAGATTCCAAAGCTAGCACGTGCGACGACGGGCTACAACTTGCCGCAACGTCAAAATAGTCCAACGGCGAAGAAGAAGCACTTGGGTGGGACCCACAGCAGTTTTAGGGGCCAATGGGGGACCCACAATACCTCTGGAGAACTTGGAGAGCCCACGGTGGAAAGCGGTGCGAGAGTAGCGACGTTGCGACGAACGTCGCTCGGTCAGACACGGCCGGTGCGAGGGAAAGTCTCGGTCGGACACAGCGGACGACACTGTGCAGCGCTGCGGGGTCGGTCACAGCGGCCGCTGCGGAAAATTCCTTCGGTCGGACACTTGGGGCGGGTCGATCGGGTGATTGGGCGAGGCTTGCAACGTTGCAACGTTGCAACGGTGCGGGCGAAGCGGGGGATCTCTCGGTCGGTACGGGCGGGAGCGTCGGTCGTAGCGGGGTGCGGGCAAGATCCTCGGTCAGACCGAGGGATCCTCTCGGTCGGACACGGGACGATGCGGGCGGCTGCTATGCGGTGCGGAGCGGGCCTTGGTGCGGGCGAGGCTCTCGGTCGGTGCGGGGGAACGGGGGCGAAATCGTCGGTCGTGCACGGGGCAGCTGCTGCAACGTTGCGACGAATCGTCGCAAGCGAGATTTTGGGTTTTAGGAGCGGCTAGGGTTAATTTCTTGTGAAAATAGGATAGCCTAGGGGTTGTTTATATAGTATAGAGGGATTGACTTGGTCTAGGGCTAAATCTAATAGGATTAGGATTTAAAATGATTTAAAATTCAAAACTCTCTCTCTCTAACCCACGCATGGCTAGGGTGCGGCCAAGATGGGCTAGGATTTGGCTCAAAAATCTTTTGAAGTATTATAATCTTAATAAAATTTTATTTGGCTGAAAATACTTTAAAACCTAGTATTTTAAAAATGTTTAAAGCTTTGCTAAAAATGTAAAATAGGTCAAACGAACTCCGAAAATTGTGAAATAAATATTGTGGTGATCGGGACGACGAGAGGAAGGTAACTAAGAAGACGGATCTCAATTTTGATGTCAAACGACGAAACTAAAAATAGAAACGTCTCACGTCAAAAGTGAAAATCACAACGTCTCTTCGAATAAGATTAAATCGGGGGAGAACGACCCGAGGAATGTCGTTCCAAATTAGTGCCACAATTTAATACTCTCAGAGACGTTCACAACGGCATATCACACTAAAGTGTTCACAAACAAACAAAGTCTAAAATAAACACGTGCACGGTCAAAAGCACGTGCACGAACAAAGTACGATCGGAAAGCGACCGTTACATCCTCCCCACCTTAGAATAAAGTCCGTCCTCGGACTTTCTAACTATAAATATAACTCTAGCTAGACTAGTAGATATCCCGATCACATCATTATAATTCAACCAGGTATAGTCATTATCAATGCTTATACATACACTAGGTAGTCAAACGATAACTCTGTTAACATGCATATATATATATTCATTCATGCACATATTTCAATCACATATATATGCATACATCCCTTAGATAACTACTACTTACCTAGCACAAAACAATAGTTCAGATACTCACATAAGAATAGTCTCACTCTAGCAGATACAATCATTGTTCTACGTATATGTAACTACCTATGCACAAAACAAACATGGGTATGCCACTCCCTAATATTCATCCGATACCAAACATCTCAACACATGTAGTCACACCATACCATTTTTAAATCAAGTTTCACTATATCTAATACACATTCACCACTACTATAATTTCACAATTATATAGTCATTCAAATGCATGCAATTATTTCACCATACGTTCACATTACATACGGTCCTACAACTATATTCACGACACGCCACACATACCATAGTCACCAAAACTTATAACTAGGCACATACTTACTCGTGCATGGTGCACACCCACGCACGCTAACATTTCATTCACGTATACCAATCGTACCATTATATAACTAGCACATCTACACACCTAGTTTATCTAGCACACATACGTTCACACAGGCAAGTCCTTAGTAATTAAATAACTATACCACAAGACCATCACCTATAACTATATACTGGTGTAGCGACCCACAATCATGTGCGTAGCACAACCAGGCACAAACACTCCTATCACTATACATACATCAAACATCGCTACATGCAAACTACAGACATACATAACATCGTACTTAGAGTATACCCACTCAAGCTTGAGTGAGACTCAAAACACATATCAGTATACTCTATATACGTAACACGGTATTTATACCTATACCAATACCACTCCAAAGTATCCACATCTACCAATACAAACATATACATACCATATGTCAATCACACTTAATATTTAGTCAGGTAATACTCACATAGTTCAACCACTCTATATAACATAATAATAATACAAACATCAGCACACGTATAATTATAATACCTTCCCTAATACATGCATTCACCGTATAGTCACACATATGTAGAACATATATTCACACCATATCCTACTACCTATAATTAGTATACCATCACATCTACTTCATACATAGTTAAGATATGCAATAGTCGTGTATACCTCATGGTATACACGCATACAACATCCCGTAAAAGCAAGCAATACCAATCAAGATTATAATCCTACTACCATATGTATATCACCTATATACTCATGCAGCAAATACATAACTACTTACGTCTAAGCACTACGTATCTACATACGAGGACATACTCACATGTACTAACACATAGGTCATATAATAGGCCTACTCACTTAACTATACATACACCTATTATTGTCAAACCTACCATACACATAGCTTTACCAACATACTATTTCAACCATTATAAGTATCTCCAACTACACACTTCATTAGATATTTCAACACTGATTCATATATACACCGACGCTCCTAGAGTGGTATAGCTATCCTCACAAATACCTATAAATACTAACACACAAACAACTTCATAACATCACGAATAACTCTGAGTATGTATATGTCACACAATAGGCAAACATTAATATACTATAGGGGGTACACTCATTCAAGCCCACATACACAACTTAGGTACATGCACTACGACAACATTACCAAGGTCCAAGGCCTACTTAACAAATTTGGGTTGACACAGTCATTGACGAGCACTAAAGCCTAAGCAATAGAGGGAGATCGAGGTCGAAAGCGTGACAAGGGAAAGATCGATAAGCACGAGTTCAGATAGGACGAATACAAGGAGACAGCTTGGTTAGGTGAAACAGTGACTCACTTGTGAATGTTTAGGTAGAGGAAAGGGAGATGTAGTGATACTCATATAGGATACAGAAAGAAAATAGTGTAAATAACATAAGCTAAAATACGTGAAATTTGAAAACTGTTGTACTTCAAAAGGTTGGAATCCTCGTCTGTATAAAATATTTGGAGATCGATAGAACAAGTTGTTCGAAATAAGTTTGAGTCGAATATTCATAATAAGAGAAAATGATTTATTGGCTTATCGAAAATCATTATGAAAAGGAAGTAAATCATTCAAACGAACATTAAAGACGTAGTTTAGAAAATATTATACGGCAGTAATTTAATATAATGTTGGCAAAGGTTTTGAAATTCAAAGAATGAAATTAAAGTAACTGAAGAATTTAAGCTCGTGTTAAATGCTTTCAAAGCCTTTAAGCTAGTGAATAATTTAAAATAATCAATATTGAAACTACTTTTAGCGGAACCAGAATTTGCCAAAAAGAAACTGATTTACACAAGGTTCTTAACATACGAGCACAACGAGCATGGTACGGATATAAAAATAATAATTGAAATTCTAATTAGTTTAGAAATTATTCTAAAAGTATGTATGGTGAACGGAAAGATAATAATAACTTAGTAGTAGAATTATCAAAATTGGTAATAAAGCTTTAAAACCAATTTATGGAAGGTCCAGATCAGGAAAAGGTTATGAAATAGTAATTTTACAAAAATCTGAAATAAGGAAGACGATGAGCATAACTTTGACTTGCTGGAAGCTGAAATCCCAAGTGACTTGAAAAGTATATTAAAAGTAAGCGCGATGTGTCATTCGAACGGGCATAAATAAGAAGGGAAAATTATAAGTCGAATTGGAACAAAATAAAAATACGGTTCGGAATAAAATTAATATATGAAAGGACAATGTATTTTCGTAGGTACAAAAAGTATAGGCTGGAAAAATATCATAAGCTAGTATTCAAAATTTCGACAAAAGTTTTAAAATTTTAAATCAACGAAGTAGTATGAAGTATAAGTATATATATTTAAAATTTTGAGCAAATTTAAACTTATGGAAAGAGGAAATCGAAAAAAATACTTTCAGAAGATTCAAGATTTGTAACGGAGAGATTCGAAAATTTACGAAGATCGTCATGAGGCGATCTCATGAATCGAGGCAAGGAAAATGGTCGGATGATCAAAACATACATACGCCTAGGATATGAACCATGAAAATCTACGGGGAAACTCCTACAGTCGACCAACTAAAAATTAAGAAACTAAGCGCTAAGACTTCCTAAGGAGCTAGACGGTAATGAAATGCGTTCAGCTTGGTCCGAAATCGATGAACCCAAGCGAACGACTAAAGAAATTCTAGAAGTCGAATATGGTCAAAGTTAGGCAAGAACCACTAAGGTAACTCCTAAGACAATTAAATCAATTCCTAGCAGGGAGTCTAACTAACAATCAGGGACCTCTAACTAGCAAGCACATACGTCTAACTAAGTCTTCTTACCACCTAGTGTCCTAGGAAAACGACTAGACTCAAGGCTTATGACCCGGATGTTGCAATTTATTTAATGGACATTCCATAGTTATTATCGTTGTCCCGATAATTCGCAGTTGCAAGACGGACCTGCATGGGTCACCAACAAAACCTGTCACGCCCCGCTTCCCAAAAATATGGAGGTGAGACGTGAGTAGGTCCGCTCAGACTTGAAGCTGCAAAGCTGCAAGTCCGATAAGCGTCAATTATCTTTAAATGGCAGGTCCTTGCAATGCGATACGAAACAAAGATAATAATAAAGGGAAATGAGACAAAAGAAAATCTCAGAATATCCATAAATAAGTTCCAACATCACAGAAGAAGCCACCAGGCTAAAAGAAAAGAATCTAAAAGGCCCCAGCATGGCCAACAAAAGTACAACGTACAAAATAAAGGTGCCACGCACCGACAACTAACAGAAAACCTAAAACAAAAGGAAGCTCAGCATGGTCACTAAAAATGGTCACCGGTGTCCGCAAAACTCCTCCTGGGCAGACTTGGACTCAGGCTCAGCGTTAACAACAACCACGTACTCAGCTACGGTCTCTGGCTCAGGGTCTAACATGTGACACCCAAAAGAGCAAGGGGCACATGTCAGCAAGTCTACAAGAGACTTGTGCAAGGAAACTGAAAGTGAAAGTAAAACAACCTAGCAGTTCTAGCATGATGAAATGACATGGCAGATATAGCATGAGTGCAACAAGTAAAGTAAGGTACGAGCATGGAATGGCAATTGGCATTTAAATCATGGCATGGATATCAAGTTTTACAAGAACTATTCACAAAGACAAGGACAAGTCTAGTAAGCACGTCGTGCACAGAGATTACGCCTTTTGGCTAGAGTGGCTGCGCGGCCAGCTCCTAGCTCAAGTGATCGCTTATCCCTACCCCTCCACGTGTATCGGGCATTGGCTTTTGACCAACACATGAGGCCCGCTTCTGGATCACGAGCTAGGAAGTGTTTTTCATGATGGCATCGGGGTGCACCTAGCCTCAACAAGGAGATCGGGCATTGGTTTTTGACCAACACATGTAGCCCGCTTCTGGACCACGAGCCAGGAAGTGTTTTTCATGATGGTTTAGGGGTGCACCTAGCCTCAACAAGGAGATCGGGCATTGGTTTTTGACCAACACATGTAGCCCGCTTCTGGACCACGAGCCAGGAAGTGTTTTTCATGATGGCATAGGGGTGCACCTAGCCGGAACAAGGAAGTACAAATATTTTGTAGTGTGTGCTACGAATGCAACATTCAACTTGGATGACATGTAAGATGCAATGCATGGCAGGTAACAGTTTAAGTGCGTACAGATAAGGAATTTAAACATGGCAGATAACAATGCGTGAATGACATGACAGGGTGACAGATCTAGCTTCGTTGTCAAGCTAGATCTTAAAGTTGCGTCTAGACAGCTATCATTTCACTGTCTAGTCTCTTTTACGCTAAAAATAAGGAAGTGGCCTAAAACATGGCCCTAAGCAAAAGTTGGCATGTTTCACTTTCCTGCAAGTCAAACGTCTGAGAACACCGTCCAAAAAGTCCAGAGTCACAAATAACCTACGTGCACAAGTCCACCGGCCTACAATCCCATTTTATTAATCTTGATTAGTGAATTTAAAACATTTAAAAACATCAATTTTAGTCTTGATTAACAAATAATAGGTTGAGGGTCCTAAGGGTGCAAAGCGTTACCTCAACACGACGCGAAAGCTACACTGGCATCGGGTAGCGACGCCAGGGGTTGGAATAAAAGAACGCGCTCCAAGTCTAGATTCCAGAATAGATTCCTCGCTCGAATGATCTGGGCAGCAACCGGAGCATCGAACCAAGATTCCAAAACTAGCACGTGCGACGACGGGCTACAACTTGTCGCAACGTCAAAATTGTCCAACGGCGAAGAAGAAGCACTTGGGTGGGACCCACAACAGTTCTAGGGGCCAATGGGGGACCCACAATACCTCTGGAGAACTTGGGGGGCCCACGGTGGCAAGCGGTGTGAGAGTTGCGATGTTGCAACGAACGTCGCTCGGTCAGACACGGCCGGTGCGAGGGAAAGTCTCGGTCGGACACAGCGGACGCCACTGTGCAGCGCTGCGGGGTCAGTCACAGCGGCCGCTGCGGAGAATTCCTTCGGTCGGACACTTGGGGCGGGTCGGTCGGGCGCTTGGGCGAGGCTTGCAAGGTTGCAACGTTGCAACGGTGCGGGCGAAGCGGGGGATCTCTCGGTCGGTGCGGGCGGGAGCGTCGGTCGTAGCGGGGATGTGGAGCGGGGTGCGGAGCGGGGGTCGGTGCGGGCGAGATCCTCGGTCAGACCGAGGGATCCTCTCGGTCGGACACGGGGCGATGCGGGCGGCTGTTGTGCGGTGTAGAGCGGGCCTTGGTGCGGGCGGGGCTCTCGGTCGGTGTGGGGGAACGGGGGCGAAATCGTCGGTCGTGCACGGGGCAGCTGCTGCAACGTTGCGACGAATCGTCGCAAGGGAGATTTTGGGTTTTGGGAGCAGCTAGGGTTAATTTCATATGAAAATAGGATAGCCTAGGGGTTGTTTATATAGTATAGAGGGGTTGACTTGGTCTAGGGCTAAATCTAACAGGATTAGGATTTAAATTGATTTAAAATTCAAAACTCTCTCTCTCTAACCCACGCATGGCTAGGGTGCGGCCAAGATGGGCTAGGATTTGGCTCAAAAATCTTTTGAATTATTTTAATCTTAATAAAATTTTATTTGGCGGAAAATACTTTAAAACCTAGTATTTTAAAAATGTTTAAAGCTTTGCTAAAAATGTAAAATAGGTCAAACGAACTCCGAAATTTGTGAAATAAATATTGTGGTGATCGGGACGACGAGTGGAAGGTAACTAAGAAGACGGATCTTAATTTTGACGTCGAACGACGAAACTAAAAATAGAAACGTCTCACGTCAAAAGTGAAAATCACAACGTCTCTTCGAATAAGATCAAATCGGGGGAGAACGACCCGAGTAATGTCGTTCCAAATTAGTGCCACAATTTAATACTCTCAGAGACGTTCACAACGGTATATCACACTAAAGTGTTCACAAACAAACAAAGTCTAAAATAAACACGTGCACGGTCAAAAGCACGTGCACGAACAAAGTACGATCGGAAAGTGGCCGTTACATCATGCATTAAGCTTGACCTAAGGAAGGCTTTTGACAACATGAACAGAGAATTTGTATACTACATATTGCATCAGATGGGCTTTGGGTATACCTTCATCCGATGGATTCAGGAATGCATATCTACGCCTTATTTCTCAGTGATGATAAATGGCTCCCCTGTTGGCTTTTTCAAAGGTAATAGAGGTCTGAGGCAAGGTGATTGTAACGACTGCTTTTCATGTATTTGGATTTAATATAATATAATATATGTTTTGGTGGATTTTCTCCTCTTGTGTGGTTTTCGTCTCCGTAGCTTTCATTTTCGATCGATTCGTCGTATTTTCTCGTTTCTTCCTTAGGATTGTCGATTTCGAAGTATGTCATTCGTGACGGGCTTCATAACGGTCGTATATTACTATTAGATCAAGCCTAGGAGTCTTAGGAATCGATCCCGGAGCTCCGCACTCCGTATCGGAACTTTTCGTGCTCATTAGCCGGTGTAAGAAGGGGCACCGACCGACTAGATGACGATCCAGTCGGTCGGCAATCCTTCTTGGACCGACTAGTTGGCTTTCTAAAATTATTCAGGAGTTACTGTTTATCGTTAGTCGGTCTAAGAACGTTGGTTGACCGACTAGGTTGCAAACTAGTCGGTCGGCAATGCTTCTTTAACCGACTAACACATCATCTTAATTTTAGTTGAGTTACTGTTTACTCTTAGTCGGTCTAAGAACGTTCATCGACCGACTAGATGCTAAACTAGTCGGTCAGTATTTGTTCATGGACCGACTAACTCTAAAATCCTATTTTCGTTCAGAAGTTACTGTTTGCACTTAGTCGGTCTGCGTTGGTCGACCGACCGACTAGTTGCCAAACTAGTCGGTCAGTGGTTGCTCTTTGACCGACTAACCTGTGTTAAAACCCTAATTTCTGGGTAGCCGCCAGCCCATCCTATTTAAACCCAACCCAAACGTTTTCTTCTTCCTCAACACGACCCAAAACCCTAAAATCTTCCCCTTTGAGCCCCCATCTTCCTCCAAGCTTCATTCCTTCATTCCAAGCCTTAAATCCATCATCCAAACCATCCATCCACTCTATCTACCTCTCATCTTCCCCAAAATCTCACCAAATCCATCAAAATCCCCAAATCCCCCAAAACCCTAGTTTCCCCAAACTTCTCCATTTGCTTCCAGATCTGATCCTAGAGTTCCCCGGAGTGTTTCTTCCGCCTCCTCTCGGTAAGAAATCGATCTACCGTTGTTTTCATAACCTATTTATATTTTTTATGAAACCCTAATAAAATTTCATGTTGTTTGTTGTTTGTTTCCCCATAACAGCGATTTTCCCCGTAGATTAGCATCCGTGTGACGAAGTGGTCGTCATCCCCGGTGCTAGGCAAGTGAAACTTGCCACTTAGGGTTTAGGCCATGTTTTAGGCCATTTTGCTTGTTGTAGGCGTAAAAGAGGCTAGGCGACGAAATGATACTCGCCTAGGAGCAAATTGGGGAACTAGCTTGACAACGAAGCTAGTCCCGACATTTAGCATGTTGCACAATTACCATGTCATGTTTACTTTCCATTAACGGTACGCGAATTAAATGTCATGTCATTGCATTTTTTTGGTGATCCCGTGATTGCGTAGCATCGCTACAATACTTGTGTTCCTGGCTCGTGACCAGAAGCGAGCATAATGAGTTGTTAACCCCAACGCTCGATATATTGAATTGTGAACTAAGAAACAAGCTCCTGTGCGGGGCAACCCCAGGCTCACTAGCTGAGCTCCATGTGCGGGGACCCTGGCTCCATTACGTGTGGGTATTGAGGGTAAGAGTTAAGCGACCAATCAACTGGGAGTCTGCCCGATCAGCAACTGCAGTGGTAAGGCGTAAACTCTGGGTTTTGGGGTAGATGTTAAGCGACCAATCAGCGAATGTGAAACCATTCAGCTGTAAGGCGTAAACATCTACAAAACAACGTGAATAGTGAATCGATTGAGACTGATAGTAGCGTGGCTACTCTTGTCTTGTCTTGTCTTGTCTTGTCCCGATGATTGTTCTCTTGTACAAATTGTCTTGCCATGTCTTGATTGTGCACTCATGTTATAACTGCCATGTCATGCATACTAAACTGCTAGGTTGCTAGTTGCCTTACTTTCGGTTTCCTTGCCCAAGTCTTTTAGAGTTGCTGACATGTGCCCCTTTACTCTTTTGGGTGACACATGTTAGATCCTGAGCCTGAGTACCTCGTTGAGGACGAGGTGTTTGCTGACGCCGAGCCCGAGCTTGTGTTTGACGGGGAGTACGTGGACACTGGGGACCAGTCCTAGTGTCTTCGTTGTGTTTTACATTTGTTAGACAGTTATTTTGTTATCGGTGCGTAGCACCTATACCTTGTTTTGTCGTTGTTGCTTTTGTTGGCCTTGTTCTGGGCCTTAGACTCTTTTCCTTTAGCCTGGTGGCTTTTCTGGATGTTGGACTTATTTTCTTGTTGGACGATTTATGAGATGTGAGATTTTATTTCAGTCTCTCCTTGTGTTATTATTGTTATTCCGTTGTGGTTACAGGGACCTGCTTATGTATTTTTGACGCTTATCGGGTTTGGGGCTTCACAGCTCCACTCTCGTGCGGACCATCTCACGTCTCGCCTCCATTTTAGGGAAGCGGGTCGTGACAGTGATCCTCTATCTCCCTTTTTATTTTTCACTGTTATGGAATCCTTTTCACTTCTCCTGGCAAAATTCCGTACAAAAGGTTCCATTCAACCGATGAGGCGGGCTGGATCAGTTTCACATCTTTTATTTGCAGATGACTTGCTTGTTTTCTGTCGGGCTAATCGAAGATCCTTTAATGGTCTCAAAAATTTGTTGGAAGACTTCAAAAACCTTATAGGGCTGGAAAAAAACTGGGGCAAAAGTGTGGCGATGTTCAGTAAAGGAATCAATAGCCCTGAGTCTCTTGCAGAATATATAGGAGTCAAGCAGGCGCCTACAATCATCACATACTTGGGATTACCTCTATCATCAAAATATCCAAAGACCCATATGTATAGCAGACTGATTGATAAATGTAAAAATTGGATGAGTGGTTGGACTACATCGGTCTTATCAATTGCAGGGAGGATTAAGCTGGTAAGAACTGTGATCTATGGGATGATTGCCTTCTAGTTGCAAGTGTACAGAATTCCCTCTACCGTTATACGTGCCCTCACCTCACTATGTAGAAATTTAATTTGGGGTTCTACAAAAACCTTGTCCTGGCATGATTCTTGCAAACCTAAGTCTGAAGGAGGAGTCGGGCTAAGACTTTTATCCGATCTAAATTTGGCATCGGGTATTAAGCTCACCTGGCGTTTGCTGATGTCTAAAGGACTTTGGGTAGATTATATGAGAGGCAAATATAAGGATGTGGAAACTTTCTACGAAACCAAAGGATCTGTCTTACAGTCTGGTACGTGGAAGTTTCTTCTAAACTGTAGAGGCCTTTCAGAAAAACTAATTATGAGGAAGGTTAGAGACGGTAATGATACGCTCTTTTGGCACGATAACTGGTTACCGTGTGGGACTCTCAAAAACCAATATGATATTCCAAATGGAGCTAGTAAAATGCGAGTTCGAGATTATTGGGATGGAAATTGCTGGATTGATGACCCATCAATCCAACACATATTACCAATGTTAACGCATTTCAAATTGAGCAATGGGTTTGATACATTGGATTGGAAGCCTGGACCGCATTTCACATACAAGGAAGCTTGGGATAATATCAGAATTAAAGGTGACCACTTCCCATTCTATAAACTTATCTGGTATACACACTACGTTCCCAAAATGTCCCTGACTCTTCTCCGGGCTTTCAAAGGCAAACTTCTAACACGTGACACACTTGCAAAATGGGGTTTGAATGGGCCAACAGATTACTGCCTTGCGAGGAAGGTAAGTTGGAGAGCATTGATCATATTTTCTTCCACTGCACCTATTCTTCTTATATGTTCGAGCGGGCTTTACTAAAGCTTGGTACTGCCGGTCCCCAGGAGCACTCCCTGAATGATATAGGTCAATACTTTGCTGCTAATTTTGGGAACAAAGGAGTACTCTGTCTCCTCGCCAAGACAGTACTTGCGGCCTTGGTGTGGCATCAATGGGGTGAACGGAACAGGCGGACTTTTAGCAACTCAAGGCGACCGAAAACAATCCTCTTCGAAGACATCTGTAGATGTCAGTCTTGTGCTGCGAAACCATGCTGAAGACACACCGGATCCCAAGGTTGCTGAAGCTCTGGCTAATTAGGATATTCTAGACCATGGGTGAGGCATTGGTGCTCCCCTTTTCCTGCAACTGAGCTTGAGTCCTGCGGCGGAGCTTGAGCTGAGCTTGTGGTGTTCATTATCTTCTGCGACTAACTTTGTAAATCTTGAGTCAGAATTACTTAGGGACTGGTTGATAGTAGAGAGTGATGACGCCTGTGTCCGCTCCTCTCTCTATTAAGCTTAGGTGCCAACTATCTACCGCAATGTAATGATGTGTATATTTTAATATAGATTTTACTTACCCTTCAATATATATATATATATATGTGTGTGTGTGTGTGTGTGTGTGTGTGTGTGTGTGTGTGTGTGTGTGTGTGTGTGAAAAATGGAGAAGAGCTGACAGCGCTGGAAATTTTTCCAACGCTGTCCGCATTTTGGGCGCCCTAAAATTATTATTTTTTGAAATATTTATTTGAAATAGTTAGATATACTTGTTGGGAAGCTCCCCACAAAATTTCAGCTCGATCTGACACAGTTTAAGCCTCCGTTCATCGATTTCAAAAACGTTGCACAAATCTGTCCACAGTTTTGCGCAACGTTTTTGAAATCGATGAACGGAGGCTCAAACGGTGTCGGATCGAGCTGAAAATTTGTGGGGAGCTTCCCAACAAGTATATCTAACTACTGCAAAAAAAATTTTCAAAAAAAAATAATTTTAGGGCGCCCAAAATGCGGACAGCGCTGGAAAAATTTCCAGCGCTGTCAGCATTGGCCCATTAACATATATATATATATATATATATATATATATATATATATATATATATATATATATATATATATATATATATATATATATATATATATATATATATATATATATATATTCTATAAAATAGGGATGTTATCATGGGTTATTGGACAAGAGAAATTGGATAAGAGATGAGATTTGAGAGATATCTATTACATAAAAGAGGGATGTTATCAAGAGAAATTGGACAAGAGAATTCTATTATATAAAAGAGGGATGTTATTAAGAGAAATTGGACAAGAGAAATCTATTATATAAAAGAGGGATGTTATTAAGAGAAATTGGACAAGAGAAATTGGATAAGAGATGAGATTTTGAGGGATATCTATTATATAAAAGAGGGATGTTATCAAGAGAAATTGGACAAGAGAAATCTATTATATAAAAGAGGGATGTTATCAAGAGAAATTTGACATCTATTATATAAAAGAGGGACGTTATCATGAGAAATTGGACAACAAAAATTGGATTTATATAAAAGAGGGATCTTACCAAGAGAAATTGGACAAGAGAAGTCTATTATATAAAAGAGGGATGTTATCAAGAGAAATTGGACAAGAGAAATCTATTATATAAAAGAGGGATGTTATCAAGAGAAATTGGACAAGAGAAATTAGAAAAGAGATGAGATTTTGAGGGATATCTATTATATAAAAGAGGGATATTATCAAGAGAAATTGGACAAGAGAAATCTATTATATAAAAGAGGATGTTATCAAGAGAAATTAGACATCTATTATATAAAAGAGTGGCGTTATCAAGAGAAATTGGACAAGAGATGAGATTTCGAGAGATGTCTATTATACAAAAGAGGGATGTTATCAAGAGAAATTGGACAATAGATGAGATCTTGAGGGATATCTATTATATAAAAGAGGGATGTTATCAAGGGAAATCGGACAAGAGAAATTGGATAAGAGATGAGATTTTGAAGGATATCTATTATATAAAAGAGGGATGTTATCAAGAGAAATTGGACAAAAAAAATCTATTATATAAAAGAGGGATGTTATCAAGAGAAATTGGACATGCGAAATTGGACATGCGATGAGATTTTGAGGGATATCTATTATATAAAAGAGGGATGGTATCAAGAGAAATTGGACACGATAAATCTATTATATAAAAGTGTGATGTTATCAAGAGAAATTGGACAAGAGAAATCTATTATATAATAGAAGGATGTTATCAAGAGAAATTGGACAAGAGAAATTGGATAAGAGATGAGATTTTGAGGTATATCTATTATACAAAAGAGGGATGTTATCAAGATAAATTGGACAAGAGATGAGATTGTGAGGGATATCAAGATATCTATTACATAAAAGAGGGATGTTATCAAGAGAAATTGTACAATAGAAATTTGATAAGAGATGAGATTTTGAGGGATATCTATTTTAGAAAAGAGGGATGTTATCAAGAGAAATTGGACAAGAGAAATTGGATAAGAGATGTGATTTTGAGGGATATCTATTATATAAACGAGGGATGTTATCAAGAGAAATTGGACAAGAGAAATTGGATAAGAGATGAGATTTTGGGGGATATCTATTACATAAAAGAGGTATGTTATTAATAGAAATTGGACAAGAGAAATCTATTATATAAAAGAGGGATATTTTCAAGAGAAATTGGACAATAGAAATCTATTATATAAAAGAGTGATGTTATCAAGAGAAATTGGACAAGAGAAATTGGATAAGAGATGAGATTGTGAGGGATATCTATTATATAAAAGAGGGATGTTATCAAGAGAAATTGGACAAGAGAAATCTATTATATAAAAGACGGATGTTATCAAGAGAAATTGGACAAGAGAAATTGGATAAGAGATGAGATTTTGAGGGATGTCTATTATACAAAAGAGGGATGTTTTCAAGAGAAATTGGATAAGAGAAATTGGACAATAAATGAGATTTTGAGGGATATCTATTTATCTATTATATAAAAGAGGGATATTATCAAGAGAAATTGGACCAGAGAAATTGGATAAGAGAAGAGATTTTAAGGGATATCTATTATATAAAAGAGGGATGTTATCAAGAGAAATTGAACAAAAGAAATCTATTATCTAAAAGAGGGATGTTATCAAGAGAAATTTGACAAGAGATGAGATTTTGAGGGATATCTATTATACAAAAGAGGGATGTCATCAAGAGAAATTGGACAAGAGAAATCTATTGTATAAAAGAGGGATGTTATCAAGAGAATTTGGACAAGAGAAATCTATTATATAAAAGAGGGATGTTATCAAGAGAAATTGGACAAGAGATGAGATTTTGAGGGATATCTTTTATAAAAAGAGGGATGTTATCAAGAGAAATTGGACAAGAGATGAGATTTTGAGGGATATCTTGATATCTATTGTATAAAAGAGAGATGTTATCAAGAGAAATTGCACAATAGAAATTGGATAAGAAATGAGATATCTATTATATAAAAGAGGGATGTTATCAAGAGAAATTGGACAATAGAAATTGGATAAGAGATTAGATTTTGAGGGATATCTATTATAGAAAAGAGGGATGTTATCAAGAGAAATTGGACAAGGGAAATTGGATAAGAGGTGATATTTTGAGGGATATCTATTATTTAAAAGAGGGTTGTTATCAAGATAAATTCGACAAGAGAAATCTAATATATAAAAGAGGGATGTTATCAAGAGAAATTAGACATCTATTATATAAAAGAGGGATGTTATCAAGAGAAATTAGACATCTATTATATAAAAGAGGGATGTTATCAAGAGAAATTGGATAAGAGATGAGATTTTGAGGGATATCTATTATATAAAAGAGGGATGTTATCAAGAGAAATTGGATAATAGAAATTGGACAAGAGATGAGATTTTTAGGGATATTTATTATATAAAAGCAGGATGTTATCAAGAGAAATTGGACAAGAGAAATTGGATAAGAGATGAGATTTTGAGGGATATCTATTATATAAAAGAGGGATGTTATCAATAGAAATTTGACAAGAGAAATCTATTATATAAAAGTGGGATGTTATCAAGAGAAATTGGACAAGAGAAACCTATTCTATAAAATTGGGATGTTATCAAGAGAAATTGGATTAGAGAAATTGGACAAGAGAAATTGGATAAGAGAATTTGGACAAGAGTATATACATCTTTTCTATAAAATAGGGATGTTATCAAGAGAAATTTGATAAGAGAATTTGGACATGAGAAATTGGATAAGAGAATTTAGATATCTATTATATAAAAGAGGGATGTTATCAAGAGAAATTGGATAAGAGAATTTGGACATGAAAAATTGGATAAGTGAATTTGGATATCTATTATATAAAAGAGGGAAATTGGATAAGAGAAAATATAAGAGATGAAATTTTGAGGGATAAGAGAGGATGTAGGGAATTTTTCACTTATAACCCCGGGTTTTGCATTTTTGCCCCTGTACCCCACTCACACACCCACCCACACTTTTTATTCTCCCCCCTCCGACCATTTTTTTCCAGTCCTTTGAAGATTTTGAATCGTATCCTATTAGGACAAAGCTTTGTCATACATGGCAAGTTTGTCCTATGTGGCAATGATAATTTGGGGGGGGCCTTAAGTTTTGGGGGAAAACTTAAATTTGGGGGAAAACTTGAAAATTTGGGGGAAAACTTGAAATTTGGGGGAACTTGAAATTTGTGGGGGAAAAACTCAGCCATTAAATAAACCGTGCCCTATGGGCACGGGTAATGACTAGTGTGTGTGTGTGTGTATATATATATATGTATATAATGACTAGTATATATATATATACTAGAAAATACCCCGTGCACGGGTGCACAGGCAAAAAAAATTCGATGGGGTACAAAAACAATTCAAAAAAACACTACTGGGGAAAATGAGAAGGGTGGGTGTGTGTGTTGGGAGTGTCCAGTGGTAAATAGGAGCAAGTGGGGGGGGCTTTCTTTGCAAAAGGAAAAGGGTGTGATGAGGTGGCCAAATCCCCACCACACCCTTATCAAGATTAAATCCTAGCCATCCTTCTATCAACCTCTTTATACATCATGCTGACATCATCTTGTCCCAGTCAGCCCTAGTTGTCTTTTAATATATATATATATATATATATATATATATATATATATACGGGTAATGACTAGTATATATATATATATACTAGTCATACCCCGTGCCCAAGGGCACAGGTAATTTAAAATATTTCCCCCCGCAAATTCTTGGACCCCATAATTTTTAACAAACAGTAATATTTAAAGCGCAATAATTATTAGGTCCCCCTCAAAATCGTAGTTCCCCAAAAATTTAGTTTCCCCAGAGAATTTAGTTCACCCATTATTTATTTAGTTCTTCACAAAAATTTTAGTCTCCCCAATATTTAGTTCCCCAAAAAATTTTAGATAAATTTAATTTTCTATGTTGAAAACAATAATCAATTGTGTCACCTAACTCTACCTATGGACTTGAAGAACACTGTCTTCACAATATCAGTTTGCAGGTTTCTTTAACACCATGACATTTGGCTTGGATTTGTAGGCTTTTCGCCGCATTTCATCTGTAGAGGCAAAAAAATAAAAGAGGTTCCACTTCAGACTTCGTCACATAATTTATCAAACTTAACTTTTCTTCGTATTATGAAATATTTTGAGTCTTTGATCTTGATGTTCTCGGCATAAATCGTCTCAGCTTGTCTAGTGTGTACTTGATTTTCTTTGTCCCTACAAACCTCTAAAAATGTAGTTTAACTATTAGCAAACTGTCACTTGAGAGCTTTAGAATTGTAAGATGCAAGCAATGCACACTCTTGTACTCTGAAGGTATGTCATTTAGCATATTTAAATATGCAGATTTTGTAGATTTCTACATGACATACCTCCTCAAATGCCCAATCATCTTGTTGGTCACTTGAGTTTGAGCTTCTTGTAGACCATATTAAGACATCTATCATGCATGTGAACTTATTTATCGTATCTCCGACTACAGCTAGCTCCATCCATCCTCTATGTTCACATATCCAAAGGAACCAACAAAATGTTGCAGCCGCAGGCATATCCCAAACAACCTGAACTGACAACAGGTGGACGATTTGTGCCAAGTTGACCATATATCACATACATAATTCTCTTGGCATTAAGATTTTGAAGAAAAAAATCCTGCATGTTTCAGAGATATGTCAGCAGGCAGGCTACATGTTTGCTACCATCTTTATCATGATTACTGATCTAGATTTTACCAAGAAATAGCAAACTTATGATTAATGGTAGCAACCCTTATTTGAACTTGAGTAGTTACTACAATGGTAACATTAGATTTATTCGATTCCAGTTGCAGACTTACATTCAAATAGTTGCACAAAATTGGCAACAACTCTATCAAACAACTACAATAGTTAATCACAGACTTAAAACTCTAGCTTGATATTCGTTGTAGACTCAGAGCTGAATTGCACCAAGATCGAAGGATGCCGCTAGCATCGGGCCACCCATAATCGGAGGGAGGGGCTTTCCCTGGCCCACCGTGAACACCCGCGTCCCATCGGGCATTCTCGGGCTATGGCATGTCAGTTTCGTCGAGTTCTCGATCTGGCTGACGGTACACCCTTGTTGCTGAGACTGAGCTAGAAGTCCCCGGCCGCTGGAGTTTTGGACTGCACCATGAGACTTCCCTCGGCCTATCCCCCAATAACCCTTCCTTGTGCTGCTCTGAGTTTCTTCAGCATGTCCATGGGAACACTTTCGGGTTATTAACAGAGTTGAGAACCAGAGAGTTTATGGCACTTACATTGTTTTCAAGTAGTTGTTCCATATGGGTAGATGATCCTTATGTCTGAGATTGTGGTGATTGATCATCCTCTTGTTTCTCATTAGAGATCTTGGCTGGAAAACCAAAAAAAGAAAATATATCATATGGAATTTTAGGTGCAATGCAAAAATCTTCTACTTAGAATCAATTAAGGTGAAAAATTACATGGCCTTACAGAATTACCCATTCAAAAATATTCAGATTTTCTCGATTCAATACCAATCAAAATAGCATATCTTGCCTAAAAACATACTCACATAAAAACAAATCCAATTAAAAGGGCCATACACCCCTCTAAAAACATGGAGAAGAGATGTGGGAGGACATGGCTGAGACATTGGAGCAGCACATACCTGATCAAATAAGAGCATCTCTGTTGTGTTGGAAAAGTTTGGTTCCATTGGCATTGATACTCCTGGAGTTATTGCTCTCCTTGGTGAATAAATAATCATCTCACCACCGAGATCTAGAGCTTCTACATTGCACATCAGCTCTCAAAAATTTCAATTTTTTTCCCCTTCCATTCACAGCTCATAGCTAGATCCAGTCTTTTGATGTAAATATTAATATCTACTCTAATATTCAGGTTAGAGTTCATCTTATGTGGCTTTCAGCATCAGTCAAAAACTTGGTATCTACACTAAAATACCCTTGTTATTATATATATATATTTTTATCGTGGGTGTTAATGTATTTGGAGAAGTTAAGAATTTTTCAAGTTACTTCATAAATGAGTTAAAAGTTAAGTTCAATAGTATAGACCTTTTTTGTCAATAAAATGAACTCACTGAAATAAACAAAGAAAATGATATATAATGACCTTCATCAAGTATTTATCCTAAAGACTCCTTGCGGCATTGTCCAACCCCGCCGATTTAATCATAAAGACTCACAAAACTACATGTTGCATGATCCGTGACAATATCATTCCACCAAAAATTTTCCATTTAATCATATTTCTATTTAAATATTCAAACTTCATCATTAAGTATATGTGGCTCTTTCCCACACCAGTTAACTAAACATCCCCAAGATCCATATATTGCAATCTATATACTGCATGGTTATGGCAAATCTAAGAAAAAAATTTAACCAAAAATTCAAGTGAAATGATCACCTACTGGATCCGGGAAACTTTCCCCTTGGCCATGAATGCTTTTGCGCTCTTGCAAGTTTCTTTTCACCAGATAATCATGTATGTAAACTCAAGCCTGATCATAAATAATTCAAAAATGCATATATAAAAATCAAAACTTTTCCCTAAGTAGCACATCTTTCTAGAAAATAAAAAATCATGATTTCATACATTTTGCAGCCTCCCAAGTGACTTGCCAGCCTTGCTTCACTAAACATGATAGCTTATCCCTTCAACCAAAAATTAAAATTAAAATAAACATTCTATAAAATTGAACAGAAAAATTTGATAGCCTAGTAATGATAAAGATCATGTCCTACATTATCGAAATCATCATCAACAATGTTATCATCAATCCAAGAGTAAATAAACGGATAAAAATGAAACAAATTCTCTCTAAAAAAGGAAAGGAAAATGGGTTGGGGTCACAGCAGCAACAGGACGCAACTCATGTAGTTTTGTAGCTGCTCCCTCGTTCACACTGTCATCAGACAAACAATTTCATCAAACAAAGAAAAAAGTGAGAAACTAACACAGAAGACGATACATTCCTGAAGAAAGCAAGCTCACTCTTGATGCTGCTTGAGAGGTCCATTACTGAAGAAAGCATGGCACACAATCATGCATGCAACATGCTCCGTCACAGAGCTCCATCACACAGTTGCAAAATCAGCCAAAGAATTTCCTCATGTTTGTTCTAGTTCTCCAGATTGAGCCATTAATATGAAGAATTCAGTTATGAATGGGTGTCGTATGATATTCCAATGAACAAAGGAAAAAAGAAACTAAAGTTTCCATCTTGCATGATCCATATTAAAGCCCCATAAGCAAAAGGACAAAATTTAACTTGAAGCATAAAATAAGATGTTAAAAAAGAGCGAAATGGGGGAGAAACTTGATCAAAACAACTTGAAAATGACTTCCAGGCAGCTCATTCGTATAGCATGATCAATAATGTGGGAAAAATCAAAACAGAACACAAAGAATAAGTTCTCTTGGTGCAAGGTTGTGTTTCACTGGATGACATATCAAATCCCAATATGCTTTAGCTATTTATTGGATCACAGTCAAGTCATATACTATGAAGTTTTGTTAAATCAAACCACCAATAATTCCGCTAACAAAATTATTCAAATACCAATCACCAAAAGAAGAATTTAAAGATGATGCACAGTAATAAGCAACTTTACCTTAAAGTGCCAGTGAACATTGGAACCAATGAACATTAAATCAGCCGATGAATTCTAGACATAACCTTGGTCGCCTGTCAATTAACCGATACTTTCGCATCTATCCTCCAAAAAGGAAATTTGCATTCCAGCATTGCCTCAGGGCAGCGTAAAATGAAACCGGCACATCTCGAGGAGACAGCAAATGCAGGATAGTAAAAAGTCCCAATTTGGAGAAACAACGATAGATTCTAGAATACTGTGTGGCTTTCAAAATAAAAAATCAACACTACAATATGATTGGCGTTCTTTGATTTTGAACCATGTGTAAGTAAATAACAGCAAAAAAGAACATTTAACGAAAAAACACACACATACTCGAGCGATGATGATGGATCCTGGTTGAGGGACGGCACCATGGGATTTGTGACCGCCTACTTCAAAGAAATTTTAGGAATGGATCTCTCAAGCAGCTCACTCTACTCTTGAACCCTATCTTTTTGGGAGGGTTACCTGCGAGATTGAGGATGCTGTGGAGGAGGCTTGGAGGATGGATGATGCTTGCGATGTTGAGGAGGGAGGATGATGATCCATGGATTTGGGCTTTTTTGTGCATGTAGATCCATGGGGAGAAGCCGAGGCGAATTGGGGGGGAAGTCGAGGGGCTGAGGGCATGCGTCGAGGCGAAACACGGAGATTTGGGGAGGAGCCGAAATAAATGATGCTGGCGCATCGTACTCAACCCAAAGAAACCCAAATATTAACCCTCTCTGTATTGCTAGCTGACCCCACAGCCCAAGAAACCCAAACGTGCTGTGGGGAGGAGCGAAATTGTTTTCTTTCTTTATTGAGCTGATCCATCTAAATTAAATCAACCCATCTCAACCGTTGATTTTCCATGATCAAATCTCAACCGTCTTTTGTCTTGTCCTAGTCAGCCCTAGGATTCAAAAATCACTGTCAAATGTATAATAGATATATATACACACGTACTCGTCATAACCCGTGCCCGCGGGCACGGTTCACTTAAGATTTCCCCCCACGAAATCTTTGTTCCCCAAAAAATTATTTCTACAACTAAAATTTAAAAGAACAATAAATTAGCGTAAAAATATTTAGCGTCATGGGCGCCTTTGGTGCGGAACAACAAATTCGATGCAGGCGCCTTCAACATGGAACAACAAATTCGGCGCAGGCGAATTTGTTATTCCTCCCAAAATTTAGTTTCTTCCCGAACTTGTTTCCATAAAAATTTTAGTTATTTAGTTCACATTTTCCCTCGTCATAACACATGCCCTAAGGGCACGTCACATTTAAAATATTCCAATTTCAAAATCATGGCTCACCTAATTCTAAACAAAAAACAATAATTAAAGCATAATAATTATTATTTAGTTCATCTCAAAAATTTTAGTTTCCCCAGAATTTAGTTCCCATTCGAGACTTTAGTTCCTCCCAAAAGTTATAATTTCCCCAAAATTTAGTACCCTCCGAATTTAACACATGACTTAAGGGCACAATTTACTTAAAATATTCCTCCTTGTTATGAATCAACTACTGGGGGAGGAGCCCCTAGCTCTTTATTTATAGGTAAGAGGGGAGAATACAAATATGGGCTACATTGATATGGGCCTATAGCCCAGAATCTAAACCAACTCCAGTTAATAACCGTTCACAACACTCCCCCTTATCCAGCTATAGGTGTGGACTCTGCTCGTAAATACTTCAGGATTCTAAGCATAGAAGAGTCTCACATGGGGTGGATACTTCGGGATCCTGATTTGGTGAGATTTGCCTCGTTAAAACCTTTAGCTATGGAAAACCCTGTGGAAAAAACCATAGTTAAGGGAAAAGAGTACAAACTCTCCATAACTCCCCTTGATCTGTACAAGCTCTAAGCTTTCAGATCTCTAAAGCGTCTCATTCCAATCTTCTGTACAAGCTTCTTAAAAGTGGCAGTAGGAAGGGCTTTAGTAAACAAGTCTGCCAAATTGTCACATGATTGCACTTGTCTGATGTCGATCTTGCCATCTCTCTGTAGCTCGTGCGTCCAGAAGAATTTTGGTGAAATGTGCTTTGTTCTGTCGCCTTTGATGAAGCCACCTCATAGCTGAGCTATGCAAGTAGCATTGTCCTCGAACATTGTAGTGGGTTCAAGGTCTCCAGTCTTCAGTCCGGTAGTAGACAAGATGTGGTGGACAATTGAGCGTATCCGTACGCAATCTCTGCTTGCTTCATGAATGTCAATGATCTCTGAGTGATTGGATGAGGTCACCGTCAAGGTTTGCTTAATGGATCTCCAGGAAATGGATGTCCCTCCATAGGTAAACACGTACACAGTCTGTGACTTCGCGTTGTGGGGATCAGACAAATAACCTGCTTTAGCATATCCAGCAAGTGTAGAGGATATTCCATTTTTGTAGAAGAGTCCCAGATCAGTAGACCCTTGGAGGTGGCACAGAAGGTGCTTGACCCCGGTCCAGTGGCGCTGTGTGGGCGCTGCACTGTATCTGGCTAGAAAATTTACTGCAAAGCTATGTCGGGATGCGTGCAGTTTGCCAGATATAAGAGTGCTCCGATGGCACTTAGATTAGGGACTTCTAGACCAAGTATATCCTCCCCCTCTTCCAACGATCGGAAGGTGTCTTTATATGCATCCAGAGATCGTACCACCACAGGTGTACTAAGTGGATGACATTGGTCCATATGGAATCTTTGTAACATTTTCTTTGTGTATGTGGTTTGATGTAATAGGATTCCATCTTTGAGATGTTCAATCTGTAAGCCAAGGCAAAATTTCGTTTTGCCTAGGTCTTTCATTTCAAATTCTTTTGTTAGGCTTACAGATATCTCAGCGATCTCTTTAGGAGATCCAATGAGATTTAGATCGTCTACGTAGACAGCAATTATTACGAATCCTTTTCCCTTTGTTCTTATGAAGATACAAGGACAGACTTCATTGTTGTTGAATCTTTGTTTAACAAGGAATTCGCTGAGTCTGTTATACAGCATCCTTTCTGATTGTTTGAGACCATACAATGATCTTTGCATCTTAACATAGTAGACGTCCCGAGGTCTACCTTTTAGTTCAACAGGCATTGAAAAGCCATCAGGAAGTTTCATGTATATCTCCTTGTCGAGATTACCGTATAGATATGCAGTCACAACATCCATTAGCTACATATCTAGGCCTTCCTTTACTATTAAGCTTATCAGGAATTTGAAAGTGATCATATCCATGACCGGGGAGTATGTTTCGTCATAGTCAATGCTCGGTCTTTGGGAAAATCCTTGTGCTACAAGTCTAGCTTTGTAGCATGCGATCTCATTATTTTCATTTCTCTTTCTTACGAATACCCATTTGTATCCCAGAGGTTTGACACCAGTAGGTGTCTGGACTATTTGCCCAAAGAATTTGCGTTTCTGAAGCGAGTCTAGCTCGGCTTCTATTGCCTGATTCCACTTTGGCTAGTCATTTCTACGTTTGCATTCAGCAACGGAGTGTGGATCTTGATCATCGTCGCTTCCGACGACGTGAATAGCAGTGTGAAACACGAAGTCATCGTCGACGACTATGCTCTTTCTGTCCAATACCTCCCATGTACGTACATAATTTAATGATATTTCAATTTCTCCCGGCAGTTCCTCTGCAGTGGATTCCGGGAGGAGAGAGGGTATGGACACGAGCTCGTTTCTCTGTGGGGGTATCGTCCCAAGGTCTCCAGATATTTTTCTTTTTCTTGGATTTTATCCTTGGAGCCTGGTGGTCTGCCTCTTTTTTGTTGAGGTGCAGCCACTTCTGCTGCTGGTGGATTGCATCCATCCTTTGGAATGTCAATCCTACCTGGAGTATTTGCAGCAGGGATGTATGATTTGACAATCTTCTGGTTGTCAGTAAATGGGTCAGGTAATCTATGAACGGTGTTCTGGATGTGCAGGATCTTCAGGATCTCATCATCACATTGTTTTGTTACCGGATCATAGTGGGTTAAACTTTTTGTATCCCACGTTAACATTTGCTTCGCGCTAGACTTTTCAATGTCTAGTCCCATTTTGGGGAAATATGTCTCATCAAAGTCACAGTCTTCAAGACGTGCCTTAAAAGCGTCCCCCCGCTTGGGGTTCTAGGTATCTTATAATGGAGGGTGAGTCAAACCTTACATAAATACCTAGGCGACATTGAGGGCCTATTTTGGTCCTCTGGGGTGGTGCAATGGGGATATAAACTGTGCAGCCAAAAATTCTCAAGTGAGAAATGTTTGGCGGCATTCCATATGCAAGTTGCATTGGAGAGAGACTCTGACCTCCTGAGGGTCTTATTCTTATTAATGATGCAGCATGCAGAATTGCATGTCCCCATGCATCCATCGGCCACTGGGATTTCATTAGCAATGGACGAGCGATCCATTGGAGTCTTTTAATTAGTGACTCAGCTAACCCATTCTGGGTGTGAACATGCGGCACCGGATGTTTAATTTCTATTCCCGTTGCCTGGCAGTATTCTCGAAATGACTGGGTGGTGAATTCCCCAGCATTATCCAGGCGTATCTTCTTTATTTGGTTGTCCGAAAAATGGGCCCGTAACTTTATAATTTGTGCCATGAGCCTTGGAAAAGCTAAGTTGCGGGTCGAAAGTAGACACACATACAAATATTTCGAAGATACATCAATCATTACCATGAAGTACCGAAAAGGCCCACTAGAGGGGTGGATGGGTCCACATATGTCTCCATGTATTCCTTCGAGGAAGCTTGGAGACTCGATATCCACTTTAAGTGGTGATGGCCTTGTTATTAATTTTCCCTTAAAGCAGGGTACGCAAGGGAATTCTCCCTTCTGAAGAATCTTCTGGTTCTTCGGGTTATGCCCATGAGATTGCGATAAGATGCGGTGCATCATCACAGATCCAGGGTGGCCAAGTCTATCGTGCCAAAGTAAAAATTTGGCTGATGTTGGGCACTTCAGGTGCTCCGTTGAGGTAGCTTCCTCTCTCCGAATCTTTGTATGGTAGAGGCCTGATGAGAGGCTCTTAAAACGTTCAAGTATGGTTTTTATTCCATTTTATTGACACGTTACATACAATAATTCATTCTCTTTTACATTTGCTGTTTCCAAGTGGAATCTGTTCAGACGGATATCTTTGAAACTTAGTAAGTTTCGTTTGGAGTTCGGAGAGTATAATGCATCTTTAATTTTGATTTATGTTCCTTTGGGGAGCAACAAGGTTGCATTCTCAGAACCTTTAATCATATCCGATGGCCCTGAAATTGTATTTACAGGGCTCTTATATGGTATAATGCTATGAAAATAACATTTGTGCTGAAGGATCGTATGTGTCGAAGCACTGTCTACCAAGCAGTCATGAGAGCATTCCATCTAAAAAGATGAGTAAAACATTTGCATTCAAAAACTAAATTTTATTCAAAGGGAATCAAATTACATAAAAAGCGCTCACAAGATAGATTGTTCTAAAAATAAAATGCTAAGATAAATGTAGTAGGCTAATCAAGCATGTCCTCTGATTCGAAGTCTTTTGCTGTGAACTTGACTGCATTATTTGCAGCCACTAGGTTTGTTTCAGCATTCTTTTTCTTTCTTTGTTTATACAGCTCCTGGAGATGCAGTGGGGGTCCGGTATACTATGGACCAGTGGCCTTTCATGCCACATATGTGACACTGGTCTTTCCAATCCCTCTTGGGTGGGGGTGCATCATTTTTCTTGTTGTCATTTCTGCGCCAGGTGAACTTGTGCTTCCCTTCATTCTTTTGCTGATGTACTTGGCCCTTGGCTCTTTTTTGTTGTCCCCCTTTCTGTGGTCTTTATTTTCTTTTATTATCTCTCTTCTTTTTGAAGGAAGAGGTATGAGAGCTTCTGGTAGTGGGGTAGTGCTAGGAGGGCGCATATTGTGAGTGGCGAGAAGAAGCTCTCTGTTTTGTTCGGACATGAGTAAACATGACAGTAGCTCAGAATACTTGGTGAACTTGCGTTTGCGATATTGTTGCATGAGTATCACATCTTTTTCATGGAAAGACGTATACGTCTTTTCTAGCATGCGATCTTCTGAGACTTTCTCACCACACAACTTCAGGCGTGAGGTGATGCTAAAAAGTGCTGAGTTGTACTCAGCAATTGACTTAAAGTCCTGCAGTCTCAGGTTCTCCGACTCATATCGTGCCCTTGGGAGTATAACATCTCTCTGATGTTAATACCTATCCTCAAGGGCGGTCCATAGCTCAAGTGGATCTTCGACCGTAAGGTATTCAGCCTCTAAGGTCGTGTCCACATGGCGGGGAATATAGATAATGGCTTGCGCCTTTTCTATATCTCTAACATTTTTTTTTCTGTTACAGCAGCAATGAGGGACTTTGCCCGCAAGTGAAACTTCACATCTAGCTGCCAGCTCAGATAGTTTCTGCCTGATGCTTCCAGCACTTCGAAATCGACGCTTGCAATTTTAGCCATTTATCTAGTAGAGCACAAATATGCATGAATTAATACTTTAATCAAAGAAACATTTTCATGCAGAGGCAATATCTAATGAAAGGCTAAATGCGTGGATCGGCCAGTCCCACATAAAAAGAGTCCAAAGTCCATACAGTCGATATTACACAATTTAAAGCTTAAAAGTAAAAACAACTTTGGAAACCCCGTGGGTCCCATATAATATCTCCAGCTTCAATTGTGGCCTTCGTCTCCATGAAAAGTGGTCTTCTGTCTTTGGCATTTACATAAATTCCTCACTACAATTTCTCTCAAAAATAAAAGAAAAATGCGGGAAATAAAATATGGAAATTAAACAGCCGATCCAAAAACCGCATTTAGCCATTCATGCAGAAATATTGTGCTCATCAACATTTTCATTCACAGACATCGCAGGTAGTTATATTCGCATGAGGATAAATAATATAATCACATAATAATTATTGGACCACTGGGCAACGTCAAACACCGTTAGTTTAGGTGACTAATTGCAGAGCGGTCGCAAGATCTTCCTAATTATTAAGTTTTTAATATGATGCACAACCATGCATATAATATCCACAGAATAAGCCAGTAATGTAAAGCATGTATAGATGATTTTACAGAAAAAAATCATTCGATGCAAGGGTTGTTAAATATCTGGGTTCAATCAACAAATTGAATAAGAGCCCAAAAGTGACATTTTCTATGTAAAAGTAAAAAATTTTCCTTTTTAGATTATCCCAAAATATCCCCAAAAATCTCTTTATAGACTCATAATTTATCATGATTTTTCATGAAATTTTGGGTCCCCGAACGCCATTTTTATCCAATTTTTCGTCACCTAATCATCTTTTAAGGCTTATTTTTAGCATTCGCCCCCGCCCCCTTTTGAAGAAAAACTGGCCTGCGGCCAAGAAGCCCGCAGTCCGCAGTTTGGCTGCGGGCTTCAGGCCCACAATCACCTGTTTTTTTGAAACAAGGCCTGCGAGTCTGAGGCCCGCAGTTTGCTTGCGGGCTTCAGGCCCGCAAGACAGTAATTTTTTTTGAATCTGGGCTCTACTCCCAGTAGGGTTTTTGGGCGGCGGCTAGGGTTAACCTCCGCCGCCCCCTTACTGCCGCCGGTCAGCGGTGAGAGGGGGGCCGGCCGCCCCCTGCAGGGGGGAGCGGCCGCGGGGCGCTGCCGCCCCTGCAAGGGGGAGCGATCGCGGCACCGGCTGCCCCCCTGTAGGGGGTGCAGCCCTGGACGGGGGCAGGGAAGATGGCCGGCGGTAAGGCCGGCGGCGGGCATGTGGTAGGGTTTACATAAGAAAACCCGAAAAATTTGATTTTTGGGAACGTCGTTTTTATGCGATTTAGCAAATCCCCATATCGATCTTGCGAGATCTATGGGTAGATCAATCATACGTATGATAAAAACATCCTTTTTAGTGATTTTACCTCTATATCCGTCCTCCGGATATAGCGACGGTTGAACTAAGCCCTACGCAGATGATGATGCTTGATTGAGGAAGCCTTGCACCATGCGCGTGGATCTCCCGTCCCCTTCGCCTTCGCAACGATCTAAACCAACTCCGGTTAATACTCGTTCACAACACTCCTCAACATTTTGGATCCTGCAATTTTAACATAAAAACAATATTTAAATAGAAATATTTGTTTTTTAGTTCCGTCGTTCATTTAAAATATTCACACCTAAAAATCTTAGAACCCATAATTGTTAACGAACAAAAATTAGTAAAGCGCAAAAATTATTATTTAGCTTATCCAAAAAAATTAGTTTTGATCAAAATTTAGTTCCCTACAAATTTAGTTCCACTAAAAAAATTTCAAAAATTTTTCTTTTCCACAAATTTAGTCCACTCATAAAATTTAGATCTATTAAAAATTTTAGGCACCCAAAAAATGACGTCCCTACTGTAACGGTCGGTTTCCGATCGTACTTTCTTTGTGCACGTGCTCTTGATCGTGCACGTGTTTATTTTAGACTCTATTTGATTTTGAACATTATTGTGTGATATGTCGTTGTGATTGTCTCTGAGGGTATTAGATTGTGGAACTATTTTGGAACGAAATTTCTCGAGTCGTTCTTCCGCGATTCTATCTTATTTGATGTGACGTCACGACTTTCTGTTTTGACGCGAGACGTTTCTATTTTTAGTTTCGTCTCTCGACGTCGAAATTTAGATCCGTCTTCTTCGTTCTCTTTCTTTCGTCGCCCCGATCACCCCAATATTTATTTTACAATTTTTAGACTTAATTTGACCTGTTTTCCATTTTTGAGTAAGTTTTAAATAATTTTAAAACCTACTTTTATAAGTATTTTAATTTCAACAAAATTCCTATCTAAATATAAAACTTTAAATAATTTTTGACCAAAATCCTAACTATTTTTGGCCGCATACATCTATTGCGTGAGGGAGAGAAGAGAGAAATTGATTTAAATTAACTATTTAACTATTTTAATTATTTTTCTTAAACCCTAGACCTAACCCTAGCTCATTTCTATTTATATAAACCCTAGGCGAGCTTATTTTCGCAGCCACCCAAACCCTAGCCGCCGTTTTCTCTTCCAAAGCTCACACACCCATCAGCAGCTCTCACAGCCGCAGAAGCCCCCGCATCCGCTCGGCCAGACCGAGAGCTTCCATCGGTCTGACCAAGAGATTGCCCCGCACCCCGCGCTCCGCTTCACAGCGTTGCAGTTGCAACGTTGCAACAGCCGCTCCCCGCTACGACCGACAGCCGGCCCCGCATTTTCCTTGTCGCGACCGACGCCCGCTCCCGCGCCCGCACCCGCTCCGCTTCGTTGCAAGTTGCAATGTTGCAACTTGCCCGCTCCGCATCCGACCGGCAGCTCCCATGGTCTGACCGAAGCGCTCGCCTGCTCCGCACGCTGCAGCGCTCCGTTGCACTTGCAACGCTGCAGACCCCGCTCCGCAGCGCCAGACCGGGAGCCCCGCCCGCACCGACCGAGAGATCCCCCGCTTCAGCCGCAACGTTGCAACGTTGCAACGTTGCAACACTCGCCCAAGCGCCCGACCGACCCGCCCCAAGTGTCCGACGGAAGGATTCCTCTACAGCATCTCGGTCTGACCGACGGCCGATCGTCGCAACGTCGTTTCTCCCGCACCAACTCCTGTTGTAGGCCCCCCAAGTTCTCCAGAAGTGTTGTGGGTCCCCCATTGACCCCTAGCACTGTTGTGGGCCCCACATGGGTGTTCTACTTCGTGGAATTACCGTCTACGATGTTACGACACGTCGTAGGCCTTCGTCGCAAGTTTCAGCTTTTGGGAAATCGTGCGTGGACCAGATTTGACGCCGAGGAGTTCTCCGTTCAGACACGACTTCCATCCTACGACGAACCCCGGTAAAGGTTGGTCCCCCGAACTCGTAGAAACCCCCACAATAGCTGATTGAACCCTAAATTAAAAGTCGACAATTTGAACTAAAATTTCTTTCCAGCACCAGTAAAATGTCGTACAAATATAGAAAATCGACGAACGGACTTTTTGACTATGCACATAGGATAGATTCGTCGATTAGGCTGAAACATCAAAATGTGACTTTTGACGAATAGGATTTATGTATATTGAGACCTAACACCGTCGCCGTGGCGCTATTTCAGACGGACTTCCGCGGACGAGACGCTTGCACGAGATGCTTCGAGAGGACGACACACTCGCCATCGCAGACAAGTGTATCCCACTTGCACTTTTGGACGTGCTTAGGCCTTAGTTGGTTAGAACTGATAACTGTGAACAAATAGAACCAGACGTGAAATTATAGCGTCTGGGACGACCCCTGACGGCTCAGACTTGACGACGAAGTCTGAGCCAGACAATAACAACTTTTGACATCGTAGGGCTATCATGTGTGTGCGTGTTTGTGGACACCCTAGAATAACCCTTTCCGTCTTGTCAAATCCCGTCCTGTCTTGCACATCCTGCGGGCAATAGGGCACTCACCAGTGAGTGGGTGATCCCTTGTACTGATACACAGCCCAGAGGGCAATAGGGCACTCACCAGTGAGTGGGTGATCCCTTGTACTGATACACAGCCCACAGGGCAATAGGGCACTCACCAGTGAGTGGGTGATCTCATGTCGTGATACACAGCCTAGAGGGCAATAGGGCACTCGCCAAGCTAGAGCGAGTTATCCCTTGTCATGCTTGTCTTGTCTTGTCATACTTGGGATTTGGGGTTGGGTTGAGCGTGCGCACGACAAGAGGGTCTGATCCCCCTCGAACTGTAAGGCGTGAACCCTTTCGTGTCTCACTTGTCTTATCTCGTCTTGTCCCGTCACGTCCCGACTTGTCTTGACACCTGTAGGTTAGTCCCGTAGTTAGTAGCACACGCTACGAGTACTACTTGCTACGCTTTACTTTCCTGCTGCGTTACTTCTTTTTTTACTCAGTTATAACCCCAGCATGCTAATCAACCAGTAAATCGTTGTCTAAAAGTTGATACACTTGCAGTAGAGTTTGACCACTTTTCGTAGACTTTACCTGACGTACAGTTTCCTTCTTTGGGTTTGTACGTCAGGTGTTGAGCCAGAGTACGTCGACGAGGCAGACTTGCCAGCAGACGGGGAGCCGAAGGATGTTGATCTGGAGTACGACCCAGAGGAGGACCAGAGTTAGAGGCATCTTGTTGTTGTTCCTGAGTTTCATATTTCAGCTTTGTTGGGTGCGTAGCACCTTTTTGCTTTCTTGTTTAGGTTGGGTGCTCGCACCAGTAGTTTCCTTTCTGCAGTTGTAGCCGTTTCCGGTGTTTTAGACTTTCCGTACTTTGGATATTATATTTGGAATAAAATGAAATGATATCTCTTTTCAGTACTTTTGTTGTTCCGTACTAACATGCAGGGACCTGTTCCTTCGTTTTGGAATACCACAGACGCTTATTGGTTCTGGGCTCTCAGCTCCGGCCTAAGCGGGCCTTAGTCACGCTTTGCCTCCGTACTTTTGGGAAGCGGGGCGTGACAGGTTTTTGTGGTGGCCCCATGCAGGTCACATCCTTCTGCGAATACTGAACAATAGAAGTATTGAACTTCATTTTATTATCATCCAGTAATTGTACGAGTCTAATTTATGTCTTCTGTCAATAGGATGGCAGGACGACGTACTAGCCGATTGGGGAGCTCAGGAGATGGAGTTCCGGAGCATCAGGGCGGAGAGTTTCGTCAGTTTCTCGGCGTGATGAGAGAGATGCTGTATGTTCAGCATCAGTTGGTTCAGCAGTCCCAGCGTGCTGCCCAGGCTGTTCCAGTTGCACCTCCTCCTCCTCCGCCTGCCCCACGAGCTGCTCCAGGAGTGAAGCAGTTCAATGAGCTCCAGCCGAGGACATTTTCGGGGAAGGAGGGACCCCTAGCTGCTGATGAGTGGATCCAGAGCACTGAGGAGAAGTTGGTAGCAGCGAAGATCCCTGTTGACACCCGAGTGGAGATAGCGAAGATGTAACTGATGGAGAATGCAAGGAACTGGTGGCGCATCGAGGAGAGACGTCTTGAGAAGCCAGTGGATTGGAAGACCTTCAGGTCTATGTTCAAGGACAAGTATTTCACCAAGTCTGCTTGGAGGGAGCTGTTGAGCAAGTTTATAGATCTGAAGCAGGGGGATATGACTGTCGAGGAGTATGAAGCTGAGTTCGAGATGCTGAGTCGTTTTACCCCGCATATGGTAAGGAAGGAGGAGAAGCGAGCTGATCGCTTTCGTCAGGGACTGCGTCTGAAGATTCAGGCTTCTATGTCTTCGGCGAATTTCACGACTATGAGAGATGTGCTAGATGCTGCGAATAATCATGACATTATATCGCGTCTGCCTGACCCTTCAGCTGATAGAGGGAAGCGTCTGATGGAGCAGTACCGGCCACCTGCTAGGCCGGCGATGAGGCCAGTTCAGACGGTGCCATTCAAGAGGTATGAAGCACCAGTTCAGATTCAGGGCAAGGGCCCATGCCACTTCTGCGGAAAGCCTGGACATGTTCAGGCCAACTGTAGGAAGAAGATGGGGCTATGCTTAGTTTGTGGAGATGCCTCACATGCTGCGAAGGAGTGTCCGAGAGCTCGTCATGCTAGTGTTGGAGCGCCAGCCCCGCTGCAGATGAGAGCGCTTGCTCCGGCTCAGAGAGGACCTGCTGTTCGTGGACCACCCTTGGATCCACAGAGGCAGATGTTTCAGAGAGCAGCGCAGCCCCAGAGGCCGGCGTATACCATGACAGCTGTTGAGACTGAGGAGCTGGATGGAGTTATTGCAGGTAACTCTTTAATCCCAGTCTTTTATTTCATAGTTTAGATCTTATTATTAGTGTTGCTTGCTTGACTTGTTTGTTAGAGTAGCTTGGTTTGACCGTAGTTCTCTTATATCTTAGGCACCATTCTAGTGTCCTCTCACCCGACCTTGGCCTTATTCGACTCCGGTGCATCCATGTGCATCATATCCCAGATATTCGTAACAAGTCACTCCATTCCCACACATACACTCCCTAAGTGTTGGGACATCACCACAGGGAACGGAGTGGTGACAGTGAACTTGGGATGTCGATCGATTTCTTTGGTAGTCAGTGGACATGAGCTTTTCGCGGATTTCATTGTCCATGACCTGACACATTTCAATGTCGTTCTTGGCATCGATTGGTTGGGAGATTTCCATGCCTCGATCGATTGTCACAGCAAGAGGGTTGTATTCCAGATTCCAGGCCATCCGGAGTTCGAGTTCCGCAGCAGAGATGAGTCGCTTGGGCCCATCAGATATCAGGCCAAGCCGGAAGTGCCGATTGTTGCAGCCATGCAGATGGAGATGGAGATCGAGCTGCCAGCAGTCGTCAGAGACTTCGACGACGTCTTCCCAGAGGATATCACAGGTTTGCCACCCGACAGAGCTTTAGAGTTTGGTATTGATCTTATGTCGGGAGCGCAACCGATATCGAAGGTGACGTACCATATGGCTCCCGCTGAGCTCGAGGAGCTGCGGAAGCAGTTAGAAGAGTTACTGCAGAAGGGTTTCATCCACCCTAGTGTGTCACCAAGGGGTGCACCAGTGTTGCTCGTGAAGAAGAAGAATGGGTCCCGCAGGATGTACGTGGACTATCGAGGTCTGAATGCTGTCACCGTGAAGAATAAGTATCCACTGCCGCGCATCGACGATATCTTTGATCAGCTTGGAGGTTCGAGAGTCTTCTCGAAGTTGGACTTGAGGAGTGGATACCATCAGTTGAAGGTGAAGAAGGATGATGTTCCGAAGACAGCATTCCGGACGAAGTATGGGCATTATGAGTTCGTGGTCATGCCTTTCGGTGTGACCAATGCTCCAGCTGTGTTCATGAATTTGATGAACTTGATTTTCTACGACTTCCTGGATAAGTTTATCGTTATCTTCATTGATGACATTCTTATTTATTCGAAGTCTGAGGAGGAGCACAGCTGTCATCTGAGGACAGTGCTGGAGACGCTGAGGCGACACAAGCTTTATGCCAAGTATAGCAAGTACAAGTTCTGGCTGGACAGATTCACATTCCTGGGGCACGTGGTGTCCGGTGATGGCATATCTATGGATCCGAAGAAGGTCAGAGCAGTCAGAGATTGGCTGACTCTGCAGTCAGCGTCGGACATCAGGAGCTTCCTTGGTTTAGCAGGCTATTATCGACGGTTCATCAAGGATTTCTCTAAGATTACAGAGACGATGACGAAGCTGACGAGGAATGACGTGGAGTTTCTTTGGTCAGATATTTGTGAGGAGGCCTTCAGTATCTTGAAGGCGAGATTGACCACAGCACTGGTGTTGGAAGTACCGGATCGAAGCGGAGGCTTCGAAGTATATTGTGATGCATCAGGGAAGGGCCTAGGATGCGTCTTGCATCATCATGGCCACGTGGTCGTGTATGCTTCTCGTCAGTTGAGGACTCATGAGAAGAATTACCCGACGCACGATCTGGAGTTGGCAGCAATGATTTTTGCACTGAAGATTTGGAGGCACTTCTTGCTAGGTGAGAGTGTGAAGATTTTCACCGATCACAAGAGCTTGAAGTACATCTTTACGCAGAAGGAGCTCAACATGCGTTAGAGGCGATGGTTAGAGCTCATGGCTGACTACGAGATTGATTTGCAGTAGCATCCGGAGAAGGTGAACGTAGTGCCGGATGCCTTGAGTAGACTTCCTACTATGATGATGCATACTGCCGACTGGAGGATTCATCAGGAGCTAAGAGAGATGTATTTGGAGGTTGTCCTACCTGGTGTAGTTCATTCATTCATGAATTTGCAGATTCAGTCCACGATCGTGGATCAGATCAAGGCAGCACAGGCTGGAGATCCGAAGCTATGGAGGATCAGGAGGCAGGTTGAAGCTGGACTTCGGACGGAGTTCGTGATTCATGAGGATGGTTTGCTGCGGTATGGCAGTAGGCTCTGTGTACCTACAGGTGATGTTCGTGAGGAGCTATTGAGCGAGGCTCATAGCTCGCCATATTCTATACATCCTGGAGGCACCAAGATGTATAAGGACCTCTGTCTGAACTATTGGTGGATTGGCATGAAGAGGAGTGTGGCACGGAGCGTTGCCAAGTGTTTGATATACCAACAGGTGAAGGCTGAGCACCATCGTGCTGCTGGGTTGCTGCAACCGCTTCCTATTCTGGAGTGGAAGTGGCAACATATTACGATGGATTTCGTGACTGGTTTACCTCGGACCCCGAGGCAGAACGACGCAGTTTGGGTGATCGTAGATCGATTGACCAAGTCCGCATACTTTATCCCATTCCGAATGGGCCAGTCTATGGAAGCTTTGGCGAAGAAATATCTGGAGGTAAGATTTCTTTTTACTTCTCTTTTAATTTCCTCTTTGAGTTGGTTGTGATGTAGACCGTGTACGTGCATGAGATTGTACGCTTACATGGAGTCCCCGTGAGCATCGTGTCTGATAGAGATACGAGGTTCACATCTCAGTTCTGGAGAAGTCTGCAGGAGAATTTGGGTACGAGTCTGAGTTTCAGCACGGCGTACCACCCGCAGACTGATGGCCAGTCTGAGAGGACCATTCAGATTCTGGAGGATATGCTGCGAGCTTGTACGCTCGATTTGAAGGGATCGTGGGAGGAACATCTCCACTTGGTGGAGTTTTCATATAACAACAGCTACCAGTTGAGCATTGGCATGGCGCTGATTGCTGCCTTATATGGCAGGAAATGTCGATCGCCACTGAGCTGGGATGACATCGGAGATCGGGAGCTGTTGGATCCAGAGATGATAGTGGAAGCTGTGGATGTCGTGAGAGACATCATGGAGAAGCTTAGAGTTGCACAAGATCGATTCAAGCATTGGGCAGATGCCAAGAGGAGACCCTTGGAGTTTCAGCCTGGAGATCACGTCTTCCTGAAGATTTCTCCGAACCGCGGAGTTATCTGTTTTGGGAAGAAGGGAAAGCTGAGTCAGCGGTATATTGGACCTTTTGATGTGCTAGAGCGTGTGGAAGCAGTGGCCTATCGCCTTGCTCTGCCACCGTCTTTGGAGGGAGTTCACGACGTATTCCACGTATCTCAGCTACGTCGGTACGTCAGTGATCCATCGCACACGGTTGATTTCTCAGAGATTACAGTTCGCCCAGACCTGTTATACGACCAGCAGCCTGTGCAGATCTTGGACCGTCGATAGAAGCAGTTGAGGAATAAGATAGTCTACCTGGTGAGAGTGATGTGGCGTCACGGATCACCTGGAGAGTCCACCTGGGAGCGTGAGGATGATATGAGAGAGCGCTTCCCGCATCTTTTTCCCAGTGGTGCTTGATGTTGATTCCGAGGACGGAATCATTTCTAAGTTGGAGAGGATGTAACGGTCGGTTTCCGATCGTACTTTCTTTGTGCACGTGCTCTTGATCGTGCACGTGTTTATTTTAGACTCTATTTGATTTTGAACATTATTGTGTGATATGTCGTTGTGATCGTCTCTGAGGGTATTAGATTGTGGAACTATTTTGAAACGACATTTCTCGAGTCGTTCTTTCGCGATTCTATCTTATTTGATGTGACGTCACGACTTTCTGTTTTGTCACGAGACGTTTCTATTTTTAGTTTCGTCTCTCGACGTCGAAATTTAGATCCGTCTTCTTCGTTCTCTTTCTTTCATCGTCCCGATCACCCCAATATTTATTTTACAATTTTTAGACTTAATTTGACCGGTTTTCCATTTTTGAGTAAGTTTTAAATAATTTTAAAACCTACTTTTATAAGTATTTTAATTTCAACAAAATTCCTATCTAAATATAACACTTTAAATAATTTTTGACCAAAATCCTAACTATTTTTGGCCGCATGCATCTATTGTGTGAGGGAGAGAAGAGAGAAATTGATTTAAATTAACTATTTAACTATTTTAATTATTTTTCTTAAACCCTAGACCTAACCCTAGCTCATTTCTATTTATATAAACCCTAAGCGAGCTTATTTTCGCAGCCACCTAAAACCTAGCCGCCGTTTTCTCTTCCAAAGCTTACGCACCCATCAGCAGCTCTCACAGCCGCAGAAGCCCCCGCATCCGCTCGGCCAGACCGAGAGCTTCCATCGGTCTGACCGAGAGATCACCCCGCGCTCCGCTTCGCAGCGTTGCAGTTGTAACGTTGCAACAGCCGCTCCCCGCTACGACCGACAGCCGCCCCCGCATTTTCCTTGTCGCGACCGACGCCCGTGCCCGTGCCCGCGCCCGCCCCGCTTCGTTGCAAGTTGCAATGTTGCAACTCGCCCGCTCCGCATCCGACCGACGGTTCCCATCGGTCTGACCGAAGCGCTCGCCCGCTCCGTACGCTGCAGCTTCTGGTAGTGGGGTAGTGCTAGGAGGGCGCATATTGTGAGTGGCAAGAAGAAGCTCTCTGTTTTGTTCGGACATGAGTAAACATGACAGTAGCTCAGAATACTTGGTGAACTTACGTTCGCGGTATTGTTGCATGAGTATCGCATCTTTTTCATGGAAAGTCGTATACGTCTTTTCCAGCATGCGATCTTCTGAGACTTTCTCACCACACAACTTCAGGCGTGAGGTGATGCTAAAAAGTGCTGAGTTGTACTCAGCAATTGACTTAAAGTCCTGCAGTCTCAGGTTCTCCGACTCATATCGTGCCCTTGGGAGTATAACATCTCTCTGATGTTTATACCTATCCTCAAGGGCGGTCCATAGCTCAAGTGGATCTTCGAACGTAAGGTATTCAGCCTCTAAGGTCGTGTCCACATGGCGGGGAATATAGATAATGGCTTGCGCCTTTTCTATATCTCTAACATTTTCTTTTTCTGTTACAGCAGCAATGAGGGACTTTGCCCGCAGGTGAAACTTCACATCTAGCTGCCAGCTCAGATAGTTTCTACCCGATGCATCCAGCACTTCGAAATCGACGCTTGCAATTTTAGCCATTTATCTAGTAGAGCACAAATATGCATGAATTAATACTTTAATCAAAGAAACATTTTCATGCAGAGGCAATATCTAATGAAAGGCTAAATGCGTGGATCGGCCAGTCCCACATAAAAAGAGTCCAAAGTCCATACAGTCCATATTACACAATTTAAAGCTTAAAAGTAAAATACAACTTTGGAAACCCCCGTGGGACCCATATAATATCTCCAGCTTCAATTATGGCCTTCGTCTCCATGAAAAGTGGTCTTTTGTCTTTGGCATTTACATAAATTCCTCACTACAATTTCTCTCAAAAATAAAAGAAAAGTGCGGGAAATAAAATGTGGGACTTAAACAGCCGAGCCAAAAACCGCATTTAGCCATTCATGCAGAAATATTGTGCTCATCAACATTTTCATTCACAGACATCGCAGGCAGTTATATTCGCATGAGGATAAATAATATAATCACATAATAATTATTGGACCACTGGGCAACGTCAAACACCGTTAGTTTAGGTGACTAATGGCAGAGCGGTCGCAAGATCTTCCTAATTATTAAGTTTTTAATATGATGCACAACCATGCATATAATATCCACAGAATAAGCCAGTAATGTAAAACATGTATAGATGATTTTTACAGAAAAAATCATTCGATGCAAGGGTTGTTAAATATCTGGGTTCAATCAACAAATTGAATAAGAGCCCAAAAGTGACATTTTCTATGTAAAAGTAAAAAATTTTCCTTTTTAGATTATCCCAAAATATCCCCAAAAATATCTTTATATCCTCATAATTTATCATGATTTTTCATGAAATTTTGGGTCCCCGAACGCCATTTTTATCCAATTTTTCGTCACCTAATCATCTTTTAAGGCTTATTTTTAGCACTCCCCCCCCCCTTTGAAGAAAAACTGGCCTGCGGCCCAGAAGCCCGCAGTTTGGCTGCGGGCTTCAGGCCCACAATCACCTGTTTTTTTGAAACAAGGCCTGCGAGTCTGAGGCCCGCAGTTTGCTTGCGGGCTTCAGGCCCGCAAGACAGTAATTTTTTTTGAATCTGGGCTCTACTCCCAGTATGGTTTTGGGGCGGCAGCTAGGGTTAACCTCCACCGCCCCCTTACTGCCGTCGGTCAGCGGTGGGAGGGGGGCCGGCCGCCCCCTGCAGTGGGGAGCGGCCGCTGGGCGCTGCCGCCCCTGTAAGGGGGAGCGATCGCGGCACCGGCCGCCCCCCTGTAGGGGGTGCAGCCCTGGACGGTGGCAGGGAAGATGGCCGGCGGCAAGGCCGGCGGCGGGCATGGGGTAGGGTTTGCATAAGAAAACCCGAAAATTTTGATTTTTGGGAACGTCGTTTTTATGCGATTTAGCAAATCCCCATATCGATCTTGCGAGATCTATGGGTAGATCAATCATACGTATGATAAAAACATCTTTTTAGTGATTTTACCTCTATATCCGTCCTCCGGATATAGCGACGGTTGAACTAAGCCCTACGCAGATGATGACGCTTGATTGAGGAAGCCTTGCACCACGCGCGTGGATCTCCCGTCCCCTTCGCCTTCGCAACGATCTAAACCAACTCCGGTTAATACTCGTTCACAACACTCCTCAACATTTTGGATCCCGCAATTTTAACATAAAAACAATATTTAAATAGAAATAATTGTTTTTTAGTTCCGTCGTTCATTTAAAATATTCACACCTAAAAATCTTAGAACCCATAATTATAAACGAACAAAAATAAGTAAAGCGCAAAAATTATTATTTAGCTTATCCAAAAAAATTAGTTCTGATCAAAATTTAGTTCCCTACAGATTTAGTTCCACTAAAAAAATTTCAAAAATTTTTCTTTTCCACAACTTTAGTCCACTCATAAAATTTAGATCTATTAAAAATTTTAGGCACCCAAAAAATGACTTCCCTACTGTAACGGTCGGTTTCCGATCGTACTTTCTTTGTGCACGTGCTCTTGATCGTGCACGTGTTTATTTTAGACTCTATTTGGTTTTGAACATTATTGTGTGATATGTCGTTGTGATCCTCTCTGAGGGTATTAGATTGTGGAACTATTTTGGAACGACATTTCTCGAGTCGTTCTTCCGCGATTCTATCTTATTTGATGTGACGTCACGACTTTCTGTTTTGACGCAAGACGTTTCTATTTTTAGTTTCGTCTCTCGACGTCGAAATTTAGATCCGTCTTCTACGTTCTCTTTCTTTCGTCGCCCCGATCACCCCAATATTTATTTTACAATTTTTAGACTTAATTTGACCTGTTTTCCATTTTTGAGTAAGTTTTAAATAATTTTAAAACCTGCTTTTATAAGTATTTTAATTTCAACAAAATTCCTATCTAAATATAACACTTTAAATAATTTTTGACCAAAATCCTAACTATTTTTGGCCGCATACATCTATTGCGTGAGGGAGAGAAGAGAGAAATTGATTTATATTAACTATTTAACTATTTTAATTATTTTTCTTAAACCCTAGACCTAACCCTAGCTCATTTCTATTTATATAAACCCTAGGCGAGCTTATTTTCGCAGCCACCCAAACCCTAGCCGACATTTTCTCTTCCAAAGCTCACGCACCCATCAGCAGCTCTCGCAGCCGCAGAAGCCCCCGCATTCGCTCGGCCAGACCGAGAGCTTCCATCGGTCTGACCGAGAGATCACCCCGTACTCCGCGCTCTGCTCCGCAGCGTTGCAGTTGCAACGTTGCAACAGCCGCTCCCCGCTACGACCGACAGCCGCCCACGCATTTTCCTTGTCACGACCGACGCCCGCTCCCGCACCCGCGCCCGCTCCGCTTTGTTGCAAGTTGCAACGTTGCAACTCGTCTGCTCCGCATCCGACCGACGGCTCCCATCGGTCTGACCGAAGCGCTTGCCCGCTCCGAACGCTGCAGCCCTCCGTTGCAGCTTGCAACGCTGCAGACACTGCTCTGCAGCGCCCGACCGGGAGCCCCGCCCGCATCAACCGAGAGATCCCCCGCTTCGCCCGCACCGTTGCAACATTGCAACGCTCACCCAAGCGCCCGACTGACCTACCCCAAGTGTCCGACAGAAGGATTCCTCCGCAGCGGCTCGGTCTGAACGACGGCCGATCGTCGTAACGTCGTTTCTCCCGCACCAACTCCTGTTGTGGGCACCCAAGTTCTCCAGAAGTGTTGTGGGTCCTCCATTGACCCCTAGCACTGATGTGGGCCCCGCTTGGGTGTTCTACTTCATGGAATTTCCGTCTACGAAGTTACGACACGTCGTAGGCCTTCGTCGCAACTTTCAGCTTTTGGGAAATCGTGCGTGGACCAGATTTGACGCTGAGGAGTTCTCCATTCAGACATGACTTCCATCCTACGACGAACCCCGGTAAAGGTTGGTCCCCCGAACTCGTAGAAACCCCCACAATAGCTGATTGAACCCTAAATTAAAAGTCGACAATTTGAACTAAAATTTCTTTCCAGCACCAGTAAAATGTCGTACAAATATAGAAAATCGACGAACGGACTTTTTGACTGTGCACATAGGATAGATTCGTTGATTAGGCTGAAATATCAAAATGTGACTTTTGACGAATAGGGTAGTCCCGATAATCTTGAAACGAACCCCTAAATAGGATTTCTGAATATTGAGACCTGACACCGTCGCTGTGGCGCTATTTCAGACGGACTTCCACGGACGAGACGCTTCGAGAGGACGACACACTCGCCATCACAGGCAAGTGTATCCCACTTGCACTTTTGGCTGTGCTTAGGCCTTAGTTGGTTAGAACTGATAACTGTGAACAAATAGAACCGGACGTGAAATGATAGCGTCCGGGACGACCCCTGACGGCTCAGACTTGACGACGAAGTCTGAGCCTGACAATAACAACTTTTGACATCGTAGGGCTATCATGTGTGTGCGTGTGTGTGGACACCCTAGAATAACCCTTCCTGTCTTGTCCCGTCCCGTCCTGTCTTGCACAGCCTGCGGGCAATAGGGCACTCACCAGTGAGTGGGTGATCCATTGTACTGATACACAGCCCAGAGGGCAATAGGGCACTCACCAGTGAGTGGGTGATCCCTTGTACTGATACACATCCCAGAGGGCAATAGGGCACTCACCAGTGAGTGGGTGATCACATGTCGTGATACACAGCCCAGAGGGTAATAGGGCACTCGCCAAGCTAGAGCGAGTGATCCCTTGTCGTGCTTGTCTTGTCTTGTCATACTTGGGATTTGGGGTTGGGTTGAGCATGCGCACGACAAGAGGGTCTGATCTCCCTCGAACCGTAAGGCGTGAACCCTTTCGTGTCTCACTTGTCTTGTCTCGTCTTGTCTCGTCTTGTCCCGTCACGTCCCGACTTGTCTTGACACCTGTAGGTTAGTCCCGTAGTTGGTAGCACACGCTACGACTACTACTTGCTACGCTTTACTTTCCTGCTGCGTTACTTCTTTTTGTTACTCAGTTATATCCCCAGCATGCTAATCAACAAGTAAATCGTTGTCTAAAAGTTGATACACTTGCAGTAGAGTTTGACCACTTTTCGTAGACTTTACCTGACGTACAGTTTCCTTCTTTGGGTCTGTACGTCAGGTGTTGATCCGGAGTACGTCGACGAGGCGGACTTGCCAGCTGACGGGGAGCCGGAGGACGTTGATCCGGAGTACGACCCAGAGGAGGACCAGAGTTAGAGGCATCTTGTTGCTGTTCCTGAGTTTCATATTTCAGCTTTGTTGGGTGTGTAGCACCTTTTTGCTTTCTTGTTTAGGTTGGGTGCTCGCACCAGTAGTTTCCTTTCTGCAGTTGTAGCCATTTCCGGTGTTTTAGACTTTCCGTACTTTGGATGTTATATTTGGAATAAAATGAAATGATATCTCTTTTCGGTACTTTTGTTGTTCCGTACTAACATGCAGGGACCTGTTCCTTCGTTTTGGAATACCACATACGCTTATTGGGTCTGGGCTCTCAGCCCCGGCCTAAGCGGGCCTTAGTCACACTTCACCTCCGTACTTTTGGGAAGCGGGACGTGACACCTACAGACTTAGTTCCCCCTAAAAATTTGGATGTTTTCCCCGGAAATTTTTATAATACGAATTTACTATATCTCGTAGCTTTATGAAAAGAATTTTTTGGTGATGTTTGGAATCTTGCAATGTACCCCACTTATTAGTTGTTAATGGAAACAAAAATTCAAAAATAGTTGTATTATTTATCAAGTACACAAAGCCGAATGACATTCGGCCTAATCAATTATCAGACTTTGGGCTAAAGCCCATCATACGACCCTCATCAAATATATTCCACATTGTTGTCAAATCTTGTCGTGCGAGTTATATTATTATGGAAAAATACATGAAAAATATTTAGGATGGCAGTTTTAGAGTAACATAAAAGGGCCCAGCATAAAGCCCATCTTAATCCTCTTCATTAAAGTGTTTAACTCTGCTTGATAGTTTCTTTCATCTGTATCTCTTGAGCTTCAAGATTTAGTGTCATGTATCCTCTGGCAATAAGCATGTTTCACTTGGAACATACTTCTAAGCTCCATTATTTTATTAGCTTTAAGTTAAATTTCACAACGAATGAACAATTCTAGTAATCCATAAGTGTGTTAAAAAGTCATGTAAATCACTGAAAGGAACCCAAGCCTTTCAGTTTATGATGGATCATATTCAGCTCAGGTTCTTAGGATAGATCCAGTAGAGATCCTCATTTGCTAATTTACAGGATAAAGCTAGCAAAATAAAGCTGGATGTTCTTCCCGTGCATGTTGCTAGTGTCCTTTAGGGCAACTTGATAGTTAGCTTGTTGGGAAAAAATCAATTTACGAAATGGCAAGCATATCTCTAATCTGCACCATCTGCATAAAAAGCTGTATCAAACATTCATATATCTCGTTGCACTCAGGATAAGATTTGTCCATTGCCATGAACTCATAAGCAATACCATCCACATCAATGGAACTGCAACATGGAGTCTTTTCCACTCCCATCTACATCATCTACATCCTTGCCTTGTCGGCTTCATTCCTCACACCCTACATTTATTAGACCATGCCTTTGTCTATCCAGTGAAAGATAATAAAATAAAAAAATAGTTTTTTCCAAAAGATATGCAAATTCAAATAAATTATTTGCACAAATGCTACATGTTATTTATGATGTTTCAGAGAGAGCAACAACAACCATTATAAAGAGATACAGAACATTAATTTGCTAGCTAACAATAGTATTTGAATCTCTCCAGAAGATACTAAAACAAATTCTTACAATTTTTTGTGCTTGAAACTGAAACAAATTCTACCAAATTCTTTACAAAACCATGGTGTTAATCTAAAAACACAAGTTCTTACAAAGAATAGTATTCAAATTCTACCAAATTCATTCCTACAATTTTTGAGCAGCTGATGCCTATGGGTTTCCTATACAGTGGGCTAAAAATCAGGTTGTGAGCACTGGCCTTCACAAGCACGATGATTGGCGTCCCTTGGGTATTGACCTCCAGTGGCCAAATCCTCGCTATAGATGTCCGACCGCAAGCTACTCGGTGAGAGATGGAGAATGATATCCGATGTATGCAATCTAATAACTCCTTGGCATGGTTGCGAGACTGGCTGGGTCCTTGCCGCTCATTTGTTTGATCTGCTCAGCTTCAAGGATTGGGTGAGATCGAGGAGCATGAAATTAAATCAGCTTCAAGGATTGCTTAAATAAAGTATAAAGAAACATTTGCTCTGCACCGTGACATCAAGGTTTGTGATTATGTGTTCAGCGATCCTTTAAGTTGAAATCACCAAATGGGCTAGAAACATTTGATCTGCTCAATCACAAAATCACAAACCTTGAAATTAAATCTGCTCAATTACAAAAATATTGGAAACATTTCCAATTGCAATCTCCTTTAAGCTGCTCGCAATAAGCATGCTTCTGGCAATAAGCATGCTGCTCACAATAAGCATTGCTTAAAGATCACATCGTGATTTAGTGTCTTGTATCCTCTGGCAATAAGCATGCTTCACTTGGGCTTAAATATGCTCAATCACAAAAATATTAGAAACATTTGTTTGATCTGCTCAGGCACAACAACACATCTTTTAGAGCAGAAGCTAGAGTGCCATTGGAAATAAAGTTGGTGATGAGCAAAGCCTCACCAGATTTGGGAGCCTCACCCTGCCGATGGCCTGTGCCTCGGCCGCAAATGCATTGTACCACTGCCCCCGTCCTCCCCCAGCCTCCTCACAGCCACTTGTACCCTGTCTGTCGCCCGCCCTTGCCCAGCCTCCTCACGGCCACAGGTACCTGTCTACCCCCCCCCCCCCCCCCCCCCTCGCCCTCGCCCTCGCCCAGCCTCCTCACGGCCACCGGCACCCCGTTCCCCAGCACCACCTTGTACATAATCCCCCTCCCGCTCTTCCCTAGCACGTACACCGACGCCCTCAGTAGCTCCTTCCATAGTAGCCTCCTTACCCCATCCCAATCAGCTTCGATACCCCCATTCTTAGAACCCTAGCAAATTAAAATGATCTGTTGAAGGGCAGGAGAGCGAATGGCATTTAATTTAAGAAGGCGATGGGTTATGATTATTGAGGTGGATCAGATTGTTTGCCATGGAGAAAGAAAAATGTTTATGTGTTCAGATGACATTTAATATGAGAAGGTGATGGGTTCAGATGACATTTACCAGAGAAAGAAAAAATTTTTGTCGTGGAACGATGTTTTGTTGTGGATAGCTGAGGTGTCAATATCTCGTCTGTATTCTCAGATCTTTCTCGAGATGTGTTTTTGTGATCATAAATAAAATTAAATGGGGGAGTGTGTCATATGACACGTGATGGGCCCCGCATTTGTGCGACTGATTTTTCGAAAAGAAAATTAAATGAGTTATTTTATTAAACGATGTGATCTTTGGTATCTCCCAAAAAGTCCTTCTTCAAAATTTTTTCACAAACTATCATCTTAACCATTCACCCATCAAGATTAAACCTCAGCCATTCTTATATCAACCCCTTTGTCCTAGTCAGCTTGTCCTAGTCGGCCCTATAATTCAAAAAAGGATGTCAAATGTATATTTTATATATATATATATATATATATATATATATATATATATATATTTTTTGCAATGTAAGTTAGCTTCTATATTAGATAGCAAAAAATGGTACAAAGTGGTTAGTCAATGAATACAGGTCTCCATGGCTAGGGGATAGGACACAGGCGTCGTCACCCTAGACCAAGGAGTCTATACTCAAGGACAGCACCACATAAAAAAACCGAAAATTACAAGGTACACAGTAATATACAGCAGCCTTCTGATAGCCGCAGTAGGCCTAAGCACCCAGTGGTCAAGTGGACCAATGATCCATAGGAGATCCAATCCGCAGAAGCCTAAAGCCCAGTGCTATGCAATAAATCCCCATTTGCCGAAAAGCACCCGTGGTTATGAAACACAAGCCTCGCAATAAACACCAGGACTCCTTTATAAATTCGGCAAAGGGCAGTCACAACAATTGCCGAATCAGCAGTAGCCAAGCACCTAACCCAGCATGTAAGAATTCAGCATAGCACCAAAAAAGTCCTTTAACAGTAACAGTATGCAGTCCACACAAAAAATCCTTTAGAATCCCCCAGCATATCACCCAGCATCCCGTATATCCCAATTCTCCAAAGCTGGACTTGACGCGCCGTCAGCAACATCCAAATCCCGAAGAGCAATACGAACGTCTGCGGAGATATCATCAAATAGCGCAGTCTTGGCCTTTTTTTTGTTTTCGAATACCCTTCTATTGCGCTCTCGCCATAGGTGCCAAACTACGGCCCCAAGCACAGTTTTGGCAAGCAATTCCACAGCGCCTTTCTTCACAAATTTAGCCAAGTAGTAGGTCCCAATAAAAGGCAGTGAAAGTACCGCTGGGCCATTCACCCCAAGCTTGAGAAGGGCTCTACGCATGATATAGTTAGAGTATGGACATTCAAAGAAAATATGATTCACGGTCTCTGGGTTGTCGGAGGTGCACAGCTCACAGGAATTTGAACCAAGAGAACACCATTTTTCCATACGTACCTTGGTAAGGAGTTTGTCTTTGAATGCACGCAGAAGCGTGATAGCCATTTTGGGGATGAATTTGTTATGCCATATAATAGGGTAGAAGGGGAATGGGATACCTTTGTTGCGCACAATGTCCCAAGCATCCCTGAATTTAAAGTCCGTTCCCTGCTTCCATTCCCAGGAGTCAACACCCACTGTCAATGTAACCTGGCGCAGCAACGGTTGGACTAAATCAATTTCCTCGGCATCAATCCAAGTAGAACCATCCCAATAGTCACTTACTCGCCTTCTACCTGCTCCATAGGGAATATCATATAAGTTTTTGAGTGGACCACAGGGGAGCCAATTGTCATGCCAGAAGAGGGTATCGGTCCCATCTCTCACAGTCCTCTTAATAATTTTCTGCGAAAGATTTCTGCAATGAAGGAGGAATTTCCATGTTCCCGAATGTGAGACATTCCCTTCAGCCTCAAAGAATGTATCGGCTTCCTTATACTTATCCCGCATATACTGGCCCCAAAGCCCTCTTGATTTCAGTAATCTCCAAGTAAGCTTAACCCCTGCAGCAAGGTTCAGGTCAGAAATCAACCTTAAACCTATTCCACCCTCCTCCTTTGGCCTACAAGAGTCACCCCAGGCCCAACTTTTTGTCGTGCCCCAAATAAACTTTCTACACATAGACGTAAGTGATCTCAAGACTGTGGTTGGAACTCTATATACTTGAACCCAAAAATTAATCATGCCATAAATAACACTTCTTACCAGCTCAATCCGACCAGCAATGGATAACAGGGAGGAAGACCATCCACTCAGCCGTTTCCTACACTTGTCAATTAGACGATTATACATATGGGTTTTGGGATATTTGGATGACAAAGGAAGCCCCAAGTAAGTAGTGATGGTGTTAGCATGTTTGGACCCCAAATAAGCTGCCAGCTCACCAGGATTTTTAACTCCTTTGCTAAACATAGATATACACTTGCCCCAGTTGATCTCCAGACCTGTGAAGTTCCTGAACTCCTCCAAAACATTCTTGAGTCCACAAAAAGATTTACGGTGCGCACGACAGAAAACCAGCAGGTCATCAGCAAATAACAGATGTGATATAGATCCAGATCGCCTCATAGGTTGGATGGTACCTTTAGTAAAAGCCTTAGCAAGAAGGAGTGAAAAGGTTTCCATGATAATGACAAACAGATAGGGTGAAAGAGGGTCCCCTTGTCTGATCCCCCTGTTTCCCCCAAAAAATCCCACAGGTGAGCCATTGACCATGACGGAGAAAGAGGCCGAAGACAGGCATTCCTTGATCCAGCCAATGAACTTAAAACCAAATCCCATCTGATGCAGAATGAAATACACAAACTCCCTGTTCACGCTGTCAAAAGCCTTTCTGAGGTCAAGTTTCAAACATGCCCTGGACCCCATAGGAATGCTGAAGTCTCTAATCTGCTCATGGGCTAGCAAGGTACAGTCAGATAACAATCTCCCCTGCAAGAAAGCTGATTGATTTGGAGCTATTAAGTCATGAATAATTCGCCTTAACCTGTTGCAAATAACTTTGCTTATAATCTTATAAATTACATTGCAGCAGGCTATTGGTCTGTAATCTCCCAGAGAAGATGCATTAGAACTTTTGGGGACAAGTGTTAGAAAAGTGTGATTGACCTGGCGAAGCAGGGAACTCGATTTGAAAAAGGATTGGACCGCATCAACTACATCAGGACCAATCCTCTGCCAATTGTGTTGGAAGAAAAAGCCATTGAACCCATCTGGTCCAGGCGATTTAGATGGACCTATCTGAAATACTGCCTCTTTAATCTCATCTGCACTAATTCTTCTTTCAAGCCACCTGGAAGTTTCAGGCCTGATCTTCTTTTTGGGTACAAGCTTAGGGAAAACATTCCAATAACTGTTTTGATTGTATAAGCACTCATAGTAATTAACAGCCTCAGATTTAATGGCATCGTAGGTTTTACATTGAACCCCATTCTCATCCACCAAGTGCATAAGATTATTTCTACTTTGCCTAGATCTCATAGCATTGTAGAAGAAACTTGTATTTCTGTCACCCAGGTCCAACCAGTCCTGCCTACTTTTCTGACGGAACATCTCCTCTTCCATCCCAATCAGATTAGCAAGTTCATTAGATAAAGAATGTTCCCTCTCCTGAAGCACAGGATCATAGTGAATACCATTCTGGTTCCTTAAGGCCGCTAGCTTTTTTTTGCAGATAAGTACATGATCACTAGCTAGGTGCTCCTTTGCCCAACATTTCAAAGCCAATTTCACCCGCCTCAGTTTTCTAGTTAGACAGAACATAGGAGTTCCTCTAAAACTTTGGTGCCAGTTTAAATCCATAATGTCATTGTACCCTGGCAAGTTAATCCAGTGATTGAAAAATTTGAACGGTTTTGGGTCAGAATGTACCTTAGGGTGAAGATAGACGATCATAGGGGAGTGATCGCTAGTTTGAGGGTCCAAGTAATCAAAAAAAGAGTCCGGGAGCTTGTTGACCCAAGCTCCGTTGCAAAGGACCCTATCCAGCTGAGCTGCAATACGACCCATTCCCGTACGATTATTACACCAACTGAGGCGAGATCCGGTACTTTTAAGAGTCTGAAGCCGACAGTCAGTTAAGCAGTTGTTGAAATCATAGAGCTTACTAGCCTCCACTCTGCGCCCCCCAATCTTATCTTTAGCATATAAGATACAATTAAAATCTCCGCCTACAATCCAAGCCTCATTACTCAAATTTGCTGCATCCCCCTTCAACTGCTCCCATAAATCCTTCCTTTCTGACACGCTATTGCTTCCATACACAGCAGAGATCACCGAGGCAAAACCCCCTACATTTTCACATCGAATAGTAATGTGTTGAGCTGAAGCAGAGATGACATTCCCCTTCCAAACACTAGGATCCAGACCCATAAGAATACGCCCACCACGATGGAGATGGAAGTTGTCAAAAGTATTCCAGCCCTTTGGGATGCAAGATTTTGTTTTGATGCTAGCAGAATTTAATTTAGTCTCCAGCAGGATAATTGCCGATGGATTAATATTCTTTATCCTATCTCTGAGGTCCCTACGCCTCACAACATTATTCAGCCCACGAGTATTCCAAATCAAGACAGACATTGAGTAAAAGTGGATGGGGTCGGATGAGGCACCTACTTCAGCCTGCTACTACGCCGAGTGGCCGTTCCTGACCGAGAGACTTGTGCTTTCCCTTTTGAGACTTCCAAGTCATTTAGGATTTCTGCATGCTCCGCAACCCACTCCGGATTGTCTATAACTGGGTCCTCAGGAAGAATATCAATTAGATGTGGAGGGACTTCAGTAGGGCAATCGGAAGCAAGCAAGGGGGAATTATGGGAGTTAGAAGCTACAGCGTCCTGTCCAGAGTCTCCTGAGTCATGCATGACGCCTGCATCTAGTATAGCTGGAGTGGAAAGCGCTATCCCCTCAACAGATAAACCCACGCCATTTTTCTCCCCTTGACTCGAGGTACTTGGCTTTAGGGAGAGCAATATATTCAACAAATTCCCCAGCTTCTTGAATTTACCCCTCGTCCTCAGAGCACCTTCCTCCCCCAAGAGCACATGCGCATCCTGATTTGCTAATGAACCTGCAATGACACCCCGGACAGAAGAAGCTCCAGCTCTACTCCTTTCATTGAGAGAAGGCACTTCAGAACACATACTCGAGCTTTGCCCGAGTTCAAGGGATGTAACAGTAGGTGCATCATGCACAATTTCCTTACCCTTTACCATAACCTCCACTAGCATAGGGCACTGCGGATCTGAATGTCCAAAACTAGTGCATCGTCCGCAACGGGGAGGTTCAGCCTCATACTTGACAGGGAAGGAGTTGAAGGACCCATCGTCAAGCTCTACTTCTACAGATTTAGGTAATGGCTTCTTAGCGTCCACCTCGACCAAGCATCTAGCGTAAGTGATCCTCTCCAAATTAGCTGTGGCACGATCCAAGCACAGTGGATTACCCACCACAGACGCCAGAATGTTTAGTACCTCCATGTTCCACATATTGACAGGAAGCCCATGTATTTGCATCCACACCGGAACGGACGTGAGTATGTCGCGGTCGTGACGAAGGGCAGGACTCCATAGTTTAAGAACTACCAGACGCCCTTCAAATAGCCAAGGACCCCCATGGAGGATCCTCTCGCAGTCTTCATGGCTCTCGAATTTAAAATAGTAAAAACCATTTTCTTTGCTGAAAATTTGGACCCTCCTCCTAGGCTTCCAAAGCCGCTCTATCCAGGATACAATCTGACCATACAGCGGGGAATCGCCCAGCACATATCCAACGAGGGTGGACTTCCAAGGCTCAGATCCCTTTTCTAACAGAGAATTAGGCACTCTTGCAACACAGGACCCATCCATTCTCAGTTTAGGTTGAACAAACTTCATACCAACCGAATCACCATAAGCTCGTCTGTTGGCACAAATGTCCGACCAGCTAAGCTTAGCTGCAGACGGATTAACCAATACTTGGTGAAAATCTGTCTTGGCCTTCAGAGGCATATTACCAAACACCTTAGCCGCATCCTTCCTCCCAGCTTGCTTGGAGAACGGCGGACCCGTGTTCATCCGAGATGTAAACCCAGGTCGCAACCGGCTCTGAAGATTAACACCACGAGAGAAATCCCGCTGGTGTGAAGGAGGGGGCTTTTGAACCCTCTTCCTCTTGACAACCTGCCACCGATCCCCCGAGCTTCACCAGAGTCAGCCGTGGCCCCCTCCCTAGCATCCTTGTCCCTTGGAATCGCGGACTCTCCAATCCGAAGCCCCCTAGAACCGCCGACACGATCGTCCCGGAGAACCCTAGGAACGCCGCCGGAGTCGCCCTGATCACCTCTCCGTAAATCACACATTATATTTTTTATAATGTTTTATATATATATATATATATATATATATATATATATATATATATATATATATGAAAGGTAAGTGAGTATGTGTATATATATGTGTATAAACAAACATCTACATCAGGGAATGCACCAACTAATAGGGCAGGCAAAGGAGAGGCTGGGAAGCAGTCACCTTACACCAGGACTACCAGGCACACGCCAAGAAGGGAAAAAACTAAGCAGTGGGGAGGCACACAAAAACGGCCGATGAGATCCCCCAGTTCTCAAAAATAGAGTGATCGACAAGATCAACCTCCTCAAGGTCAGAGGTGACCATAGCATCAAAAACATCAGATGAAATCCTAGAGAGCATGATGTCTCTGGCAGAATTCCTAGAGCAGAAGATGCAGGCGTTCTGCTTCCTCCAGATGTGCCAAACCGCAGTGGAGAAGACCATCATGGTAAGCTTACCCCATGTGGTGGTTTTCTCCCTTGCTCCAAACATCCTCCAAAGCAAGTGCACTTCAATAGTGATGGATCTGGAGCAGGAGGGAAGGCCAAGGCGGAGGTTGCACACCGCCCAAACAAAAGAGCTGTACTCACAGCGGAAAAAGTATATATACTTTTAACTTGGAAGTTTCTTTCTTCAGGCAGTCATTGGGCTAAATTCATGAGGAACTCTTATAAAACAATGAAAGGTTTCTATCTTTCTAAGATTAGACCACTGGATTCGGGAACATGGAAATTTCTACTTCATTGTCGAAACACTTCTCAGAAGCTCATCAAACGGATTGTTGGAGACGGCACCAATACCTCCTTCTGGTATGACAACTGGTTACCCTGTGGCCCATTAGCTACGTATCATGAAGTACCGTCTAGAGCAGATAACAAAGTAGTTAGTGAGTACTAGGCTGGTACATGTTGGAAGCAAGATTCGGTCTTAGCATCGCTGCAATCTACTCTTCAGGCGATAAGGGTGGGTCAGGGGGACGATTCTTGGGAGTGGGTTAGTGGTACAGATTGCTCATTTAGATAGGCTTGGGAGGGTATTAGAACCAGGAGAGGACTCTTCACCTATTACAGTGTCATTTGGTTCAGCGGACATGTCCCCAAGATGGCAATCACATTACTTAGAGCCTTTCATGGCAAGATCTTGACCAGAGATGCTCTCCATAAGTAGGGGATTGCCCCTTCCCATTGTTGTGTTTTTTGTGACCGAGCATCGACAGAGAGTATCAGTCATTTATTTTTTGACTGCATTTACACTCGTTATCTTCTATGCAGGTTCTTGTTGAAGTTGGGTATTACTAGTGCTGCTCCTTCTTCCTTACAGGGTGTATGTGACCTCATTCTTGCTCGTTATAGCAAGAAGGATAGTGTGGGCATTTTGGCTAAAACGGTGCTTGCTACTTTGGTGTGGCATATCTGGAAACAACGTAACTTGAGGATTTTTGAGGACAAAAAGAAGGAGAAAACTTCTCTTTTTGATGATATTGCGGCGGATGTTATTATTGCACTTAGGGACATTGATCGAGATCAACCCTCAACGGCTGCCCCATTTTCCAATTGGGGTTTTCTAGATTTGTGATTTATCTTGTATAGATTTTCATTTGTCTCTCTGATTGGGTCTGGTAGGATTTAGGATGTAGGGGGTGACGACGTTTGTGACCTCTCCCCCCTCGCCTTCAATCTCACTGGACTTAACTAGGGATGAAGTTATGTACAATATTCCAGTTTTATATAGAAACACACTTACTCGTCTATATATATATATGGGAAAAAGGGATCTAGGGTGCCTCCTTAGATTAAATCTAAGGAGGCGCCCCCCATTTTCCTCCATTTTCCACAATTTTTTTTGAAACTTTTTTCATGGAATTGTTGTTCACATCATGGATGATCAACATAACAAATTTCAAGGTATTCCAATACTTTTTGAGCCCCCATCTACCACCTACAACTTCAACGGTCTGAAAACGTGCTGAAAAACCTATGAAGTTGCAAGATGTAGATGAGGGCTCAAAAAGTGTGTGTGTGTATATATATATATCCATATATATATATATCCATATATATATATATATATATATATATATATATATATATATATATATATATATGGATATATATATATATGGATATATATATATATATATATATATATATATATATATATATATATCCATATAGGGTAAAGTGTTCCTAGGGTGACTCCTTAGATTAAATCTAAGGGTCGCCCCCATTTTCTCCCATCGCACACATTTTTTTTGACAGTTTTTTCTTGGGATTGTTGTTCACCTCATGGATGATCAACATACCAAAAATCAAGTCAGTCCAATACTTTTAGAGCCGACATCTACCCCTTGCAACTTTATGGGTTTTTCAGCACGTTTTCAAACGTTGAAGTTGCAAGGAGTAGATGTGGGCTCTAAAAGTATTAGAATGACTTGATTTTTGGTATGTTGATCATCCATGATGTGACCAACAACCCTATGAAAAATAAAATCCAAAAAAATTGTTGGCGATGGGAGAAAATGGGGGCGACTCCTTAGATTTAATCTAAAGAGTCACCCTAGGAACACTTTACCCATATATATATATATATATGCAAAATTAGTGTACGATCTTTATTAAGGAGAAAATATAAGGTTACATAAAATACAATTAACAGGCAGGAACAGAGAGGGGAGAGGGCACAAGCGCCGTCACCCCCTACTGGCAAGCCTGTCAATCTAATTCTATGTATTTACAAAGAAGATGAAAAAGTTAATGAAACAATGAAACAAGTATAGTTCATCCCGCATCCCGGAATTCCCACTTCTCAAATACTTCTTTGGCACCCTGAGAATCCGGTTCCAGACTAACGAGACCAGCTCTGACATCCAACGCAATCTCTTCAAATAGATCAAACTTGGTCCGTTTCTGTTTTTCAAAAATTCTTCTATTTCTTTCCTTCCAGATATGCCATATCAGTGCCGATAGTACTGTTTTTGATAGAATGCTCAATGGATCCTTTCCAGAAAAATGAGATAGAAAGTAATCTCCCACCCTAGACAATTGAGGATCAATAGCAGATGAAACGCCTAACTTTAACAAGCATCTTTTAAGGAGATACCCTGTGTAATCACAAGCAAAAAACAAATGGTCAATATCTTCTGGTAAATTCGCATCACACAAGCCGCAAGACATTTCTGAATCTATTCCCCAGGCCGCCAAGTGGCATTTGGTCAGCAATTTGCCCAGAAACGCACGCAAAGCTGCCAGCGAATGCTTCGGTATATGATTTGTAAACCATATAAGTTTATAATATTTGAATTTCTCCCTAGGACTTATAATACCCTTCCAAGCCGCATCAAACCTGAAGGTGGTCCCCAAAGTCCAGACCCAGCTATCATCCCCAGATTCCAACGTGATGCCCTGAAGTTGTAATCGGATTGGATCAATAGTAACATCCCGAATCCATCCTTCCCCGTCCCAATAATCAGAGACACGCTTGCAATTTCCATCTTCCGGGACCTCAAAAGATTCACTTAGAGGGCCAGAAGGTAGCCAATTATCGTGCCAGAAGAGAGTGGAAGTACCATCTCAAACTTGTCTCCTAATCAAGTGTTTGGTGAACCGTCTGCAAGCAAGCATGAATTTCCAGGTTCCCGACTGGGTAGGAGTTCCTTTAGCAACAAAAAAAGAAGATGAATCTTTGTAATGGTGTCTCATATATGTAGCCCAAAGCCCATCTTCTGATAACATACGCCAGGTCAATTTGACCCCTGCCGCGTAGTTTAAGTCTGGGAGCAACCTTAGACAAACATCCCCCTCATCTTTGGGGTACATATCTCCTTCCAGGCCCATAAATTAGAGGCCCCCCAGATGAATTTCTTACAAATAGAGGTAATGGTACGGATAATGGATTTAGGAATACGGTAAACTTGGATCCAAAAGAATACCATGCCATATATCACTGTTCTAACCAGTTCAATTCGCCCTGAAATTGATAATAAAGAAGAACTCCAGCCCTGCAATCGCTTCCTGCACTTATCAACCAGCCTGCCGTACATGGTGGGTTTTGGATATTTAGGGGATAATGGCAGTCCCAAATAAGTAGTAATAGCACTCCCCATTCTGATACCAAGGAGGTTTTCCAAATCCGATGGATTGCGAGTCCCTTTACTAAAAAGCACCGTACTCTTATCCATATTAATATCCAACCCTGTAAATTTACTAAAATCCTCCAGTAAGAGAATTAAGCCCTCAAAAGAGTGCTTATTAGCCCGACAAAATAGCAGCAGATCATCCGCGAAGAGGAGGTGGGATATAGCTCCAGTCCGCTTCATGGGATGAATACAACCCAATGAAATAGATTTTTCAAGTAGCAGAGAAAAAGCCTCCATGCAAATAACAAAGAGATAAGGTGAAAGCGGGTCACCTTGTCTAATGCCCCGATTTCCCCTAAAATAGCCAGTCGGAGAACCATTAATAATTACCGAGAAAGTAGGAGAGGAAATACATTCCTGAATCCATAGTATGAATCTCCTGCCAAACCCCATTCTGTGAAGAATAAAATATATGAATTGTCGGTTGACACTATCAAATGCCTTCCTCAAATCCAACTTCAAACAAGCCCTGTCTCCCATAGGGTTTCTAAAATCCCCGATCTGTTCATGTGCTAGAAGAGCACTATCAGATAGGAGTCTACCCTTAAGAAAAGCAGACTGGTTTGGGGATATAAGATCATGGATAATAAGCCCGAGTCTATTACAAATAATTTTACTAATCACCTTGTAGACAACATTACAGCAAGCAATGGGTCTGTAGTCATTAAGGCTCGAGGCATTAGAAATTTTAGGGACAAGGGTAAGATTTGTGTGATTAATAGGATGCATAATAGAAGCAGATCTGAAAAAAGAGTGAATGGCCTCCGAGAAATCGTTACCTACAACACTCCACCCATGTTGGAAGAAGTAACCATTAAACCCATCCGGACCTGGGGATTTATCCACCCCAATTTGGAACACCGCCTCCTTAATCTCCTCATTAGAGACACACCGCTCCAGCCAAACAGCAGCATCATGCGTTACAACTCTCTTTGGGACCAAGTTGGGAAAAATATCCCAATAGCTATTTTGATTGTAAAGTTCTTCATAATACTTAGGAGCCTCATTTCTAATATTTTCCCAGGAAGAGGAAAGATTCCCATTAGCGTCTATGAGATGCCCAAGAATATTGTGGTTCTGCCGGGCTCTCATGGCCGTGTAGAAAAATTTTGAGTTTTTATCCCCAAGAGAAAGCCAATTTTGCCTGCTATTCTGGCGTTATATATATATATATATATATATATATATATATATATATATATATATATATATATGTAATACATTTGACAGCGATTTTTGAATCCTAGGGCTGACTAGGACAAGCTGATGTCATGCTGATGTATAAAGAGATTGATAGAAGAATGGCTAGGATTTAAACTTGGTAAAAGAAGGGTTGAGATGAGTGTTTGGAAAAACCACCACTTTTTTCCTTTGGTTTTCAAACCCCCCACAATTACTACATTTGCGTAGAATACCACATATTTCCCCTTCTTACTTAAAAAAACCCTCTCATTTGACTTATTACTCACACACCATACACACACACCGACACTTATGCACTTTCCCCCTTCATTTTCGTGCCCCCTCACAATCACTACATTTGCGTAGAATACCGACACATTTCCCTTTTTGCTAAAAAAACCCTCACATTCCACTTTTTTCCCTAACTTTTTGGCCCGGGTTAAATTATTTCCCTACACCCGAAAGCGCCCGCTCTGAAGTAGATTTTTGTTCGTTTAGATTTTAGAGGGGGTAATAATGTTTGGGTAGAACAAAGATTTTGAGTGGATATCTTAAATGAACCGTGCCCGGGGGCATGGGTTATGCGCCGAAGGCGCCCGCACTGAAGCTAGATTTTTGTTCATTTAGAGTTTGGAGGGGGAAATAATTTTTTGGGAGAACAAAGATTTTGAGGTGATATCCACAATTACTACATTTGCGCAGAATACCACCTATTTCCCTTTTATACTTAAAAACCCCTCTCATTTCACTTTTTACCCACACACACACACACCGACACTTATGCACTTCCCCCCTTCATTTCCGTGCCCCCTCACAATCACTACATTTGCACAAAATACCGACACATTTCCCTTTTTGCTAAAAAAACCCTCCCATTCCACTTTTTTTCCCCAACTTTTTGTGTAACGACTGGTTTTTCATGTATTTGAATTATCTATATTATTTATATGTTTCGGTGGATTTTCTCCTTATGTGTGGTTTCCGTCTCCGTAGCTTTCGTTTTCGTTCGTTTCGTTGTGATTTTCTAGCTTCTTCCTTAGATCATTGAGTTTTGGAGTAAGTCGTTCGTGGCGAGCTTCATATCGCTCATATCTTAGAGTTAGAGTGATCGTAGAAGCCATAGAAATCTTCCCGAAGCTTCGCGCTTCAATTCGGCACTTTTCGTGCACCTTAGTTGCTTCAAGAAGGGGGACCAACCGACTAGATTCAAATCTAGTTGGTCAGGAACTCTTCTCGAACCGACTAGTTCATTAAATCAATAATTCAGGAGTTACTGTTTACTCTTAGTCGGTCTAAGATCAACTACCCACCGACTAGATGTGGAACTAGTCGGTCAGAACTTGTTCTTTAACCGACTAGTTCCTTTGATAAATTTCACCCAAGTTACTGTTTATCGTTAGTCGGTCTAAGAACGTCTTTTGACCGACTAGGTTACAAACAAGTCGGTCAGCCATTGTTCTTTAACCGACTAGTTCTTTGACCATTTTGACGACCTGAGTTACTGTTTGCTTTTAGTCGGTCACAGTTGGTCTACCGACCGACTAGTTCTCGAACTAGTCGGTCAACAACTCTTCTTTGACCGACTAACCGCTGTCGTAAACCTAGGGTTTGCCCAGCCGCCACACGATTTTCTATTTAAACCCCAAACGTTTTCATTTCTTTCTTTCTCTTCTCTTGGCCATTTCCTTTCCCCCTTGACCTCTGATCTTCCCCAACCTTCCTCTAGCCATTCCTCCTTCCTCAAGAGCCCCTCTCCCTCTCCATTTAGGCCGGCCTTCAAGCTTTAGGCCGCCTCCAACCCCCAAAAAACCCCAAAATCCCATTTCTCCAGATTTTCTCCCCATTTCCAGATCTGAGCCGTAGTTCTACGGATCGTTCTTCCGTTGCCGTGCTTGCTCGGCATCGTTCTTCCGCTACGATACGGTTAGTGAATCGATCCCTTAATATTCTCATAACCCACATGGTGATTTTGTTAAACCCTAATAAAACTAGGTTGGATGTTGTTCTAATATTTTTTTGCCATGACAGCGATCTCATCCCCATAGCTAACATTTTGTGACGTGCCTCGTTGATCGTCATCCTCGGTGCTAGGCAAGTGAAACTTGCCACTTAGGATTTTAGGCCATGCCTTAGGCCATTTGCTTGTTGTAGCGTAAAAGAGACTAGACAGTGAAATGATAGCTGCCTAGACGCCTATTTGATCTAGTTTGACCACGAAACTAGATCTGTCACCTTAATTGATCTAGCTTGACGACGAAGCTAGATCCAACCCTTTTAACTTGTTGTTCATGCATATTAAACTGCCATGTTTAATTCCTTACCTATACGCCTTACTGCATGCCATGCCATGTCATCCATGCATTGAATGTTGCATCGTAGCACACGCTACAAATCCTTGTACAAATCCGTGTTTCCGTGTGACCGGCTAGGCACCCGTTATGCGGGCATAACCCTATGCCATACATGTTAAATACACTTCCTGTCTCGTGTTCCAGAAGCGAGCATTCCGTGTTCACGGGTAAGGCCCTGGCTCGATATACGTGCAAAACACTTCCTGGCTCGTGATCCAGAAGCGAGCATTCCATGTTCGGGGGTAAGGCCCTGGCTCGATACACGTGGAGGGGTAGAGATAAACGGTCACTTGAGCTTAGGAGTTGGCCCGATCAGCCACTCTAGCCAAGTCTTTTAGACTTGCTGACATGTGCCCTTTACTCTTTTGGGTGACACATGTTAGATCCTGAGCCTGAGGTTACTGCTGTGGACGTGGTGTTCGCTGACGCTGAGTCAGAGCCCGCGTTCATCGAGGAGTTTGAGGATACGGGCGATCAGTCGTAGAGACTGTTTGTGTTGTTGTTTAGACTGCTTTTGTTGTCGGTGCGTAGCACCAATACTTTGTGTCGTGTTGGCTTTTGTTGTCTATGTTTTGGGCCTTTAGACTCTTTCTTTTAGCCTGGTGGCTTTTCTGGATGTTGAACTAAATTTTAATGTTGGACGATGCCGAGATTTGGGATTTTATTTCCGTTTCTCCTTGTGTTATTATTATTGTTCCGTTTGCACTTACAGGGACATGCATATGATTTATTGACGCTTATCAGGCGTGTGGCTTCACAGCTCCACGTCTGTGCGGACCTTCTCACGTCTCGCCTCCATTGCTTTGGAAAGCGGGGCGTGACAAGTTTTGTTGGTGGCCCATGCAGGTACCTCTTCTGTAACTGCGATTATTGGAATAACGATAATAATATTAGAATGTCCAATAAACTAAGTTCGACATCTGAGTCATTAAGCTTTGAGTCTAATTTTGGTCTGTTTCTATGGCGCTAGATGGCTAGAAGACGTCAGACCCGAGCTGGTGGTGGATCTACTTTGAAGGCTTGCTATTTCTGCGGCAAGACCGGGCACGTCAAGGAGCAGTGCAAGAGATTTCTATGTCAGTGTTTGGTTTGTGGTAGTGCTGCTCATTCGGCGAAGGATTGTCGGCATGCAAATCAACTGCGGAAGGCATCGGATAGAGTTTCACAGCAGCAAGCACCGGAAGCTGGGCCGAGTTGGAAGGTGTGCTATCATTGTGGCAAGATTGGTCATAAGAAGGAACAGTGCAGGCGGAAGCTGGGCCAGTGCTTGATTTGTGGCGTCGCAGCGCATACCTTAAAGGATTGTCCGAGAGCTAAGCATCTGGGGAAAGTGCTAGTCGGAGCTCAACTACGAAAGGCACCCGTAGCTGTTAGACGTGGGGCAGCCCTTGTTCCACAGAAGCAGGCTTTTCGGCAGGCTTTTTCGCTAAGGAGGCAGGCTTCCCCGATGACTGTAGTTGAGGCTGAGACTGTGGATGAGATTATCACAGGTAATCCTTAATCTAGCTATCCTTCTTAGTTAGTTTTGTTTGTTAGATTATGTTGTTTGCTTGTACATGATTGTTTGCTAGACTAGGGTTTGATTGTTAGGCTGGTTGTTAGGTGTGATTTTGGTTTGCACATTTCTGGCACGAGTCCTCTTGACTCTGGTGCATCAATGTGCATTATATCCCGGAGCTTCGTGTAGAAGCAATTCTTGATGACTACCCCCCCCCCCCCCCCTTCTTAAATATTTAATTCCTCCCTATTCGATCGAGTTAAAATCTTTTCGTAGATTTTGAAGTCTATTGGTTGAAATTTTTAATCTCTTAGCTTTTGCTAACCAACATTTCTTGTATTTTGGTTTTAAAACTTTACTACAATTTTTATTACTTTAGAATATCTTCCAAGATAAATAGAACTTCAATTATTTTTATATATCAGTCCTCGGTTCATTGTACTCGTACTTTAAGATCTTGTATAAATAAGTTGTTTGGCAAATTCGGGACCCTCTAAAAAGTATTTTAAATATTATTTATTTGGAATTTCTCTTCAGTTTTAAAACTTGGAAGCATTTAGCATGGGCTTAAATTTTCACACTATAGTTGATCGGATTTCATTCTTTGAATTTCGAAATTTTTGCCGAAATATTATATTAAACTACTGCCGTATAATATTTTCGAACCTCTCCGTTGCAAATCTTGAATCTTCTGAAAGTATCTTTTCGGTTTCCTTTTTCCTAAGTTTAAACTTGTTCGAAATTTTAATATATATATATACTTATACTTCATGCTCCTTCGTTGACTTAAAAACCTCTAAAACTTTTGTCGAAATTTGGAATACTAACCCTTTGTATTTTGCCACCCTATACCTTCCGTACCCATGAAAACACCTTGTCCCATCTTATATAAATTTTATTCGGAACCGTACTTTTATTTTGCCCAATTCGATTTGTAATTTTCCCCTTTCTTATTTATGCCATACAATTGACTCATCGCGTTTCCTTTAATATACTTTTCAAGTCACATATGATTTCAGCTTCCAACAAGCCTAAGTTGTGCTCATCGTTTCCCCTATTTCAGATTATTGTGGAATTACTATTTCGTAACCATTTTCTGATCTGGACCTTCCATAATTTGGTTTTAAAGCTTATTACGAATTTTGATAAACCTACTACTAAGTTTTCCGTTCACCATACATGCTTTTAGAATAATTTCTAAACTAAATTGAATTTCAAATATTTTTATATATCCGTACTAGGCTCGTTAGCTCGTATGTTTAGAGCTTTGTGTAAAACGATTTCTTTTGGCAAATCCTGGTTACTCTAAAAGTAGTTTCAATATTGATTATTTAAGCTTTTCCTGGCTTAAAGACTTTGAAAGTATTTAGCACGAGTTTAAAATTCTTTAATTAATATAATTTCATTTCAAAACTTTTGCCAACATTATTAAATCACCGTCGTATAATATTTTCTAAAAAAACTACGTCCTTAATATTCGTGTGAATGATTTACTTTTTAAAATAGTTTTCGATAAGCCAATAAACCATTTTCTCTTGCTATGTATATTTCACTTAAACTCGTTTCGAACAAATTGTTTTATCGATCTCCAAATATTTTTATACAGATAAGGTCTCCAACCTTTGAAGTACGGCAGTTTTCAACTTCCCCGTATTTTAGCTTATGTTACTTACACTATTTTATTTCTGTACCCTATAAAGTATCGCTACACCTCACTTTCCTCTACCTAAACATTCACAAGCGGGTCGCTGTTCCTAACCAAGCTGTCTCCTTGTATTCGTCCTATCTGAACTCGTGCTTATCGAATCCTTCCCTCGTCACGCTTTCGACCTAGGCCTTCCTCTACTGTTTAGGCTTTAGTGCACGTCTATGTCTGTGTCAACCCTAATTTGTTAAGTAGGCCTTGGACCTTTGTGATGCTGTCGTGGTGCTTGTACCTAAGTTGTGTATGTGGGCTTGAATGAGTGTACTCCCCTGCAGTATAAAAATGATTGCCTATTGTGTGATATATACCTACTCAGAGTTATTCATGATGTTATGAATCTGTATGTGTGTTAGTATTTATTGATAAGTGTGAGTAAGGATAGCTATTCCACTCTGGGAACGTTTGAGTATATGAATCAGTGTTGGGTTATTTAAGGAGACGTATGTAGTCGGAGATGCTTATAATGCTTGAAATAATATGTTGGTAAAGCTATGTGTTGAAGGGAGCAATAATAATAGGTGTACGTATAGTTAAGCGAGTAGGCCTATTATATGACATGTGTGCTTGTACGTGTGAGTATGTGCTCGTACGTAGACACATATTGTGCTTAGACATAAGTAGTTATGGATTACTGCATGAATTATAGGTAATATACATATGGTAATAGGATTATAATTTTGATTGGTATTGCTGGCTTTTACGGGATGTCGTATGCGTGTATACCTTGAGGTATACACGACTATTGCATACCGTAACTTTGTATGTGTAGATGGATTGGTATACTAATTATAAGTAGTAGGATATGGTGTGAATATATGAGTTACATGTGTGTGATCCTGTCAAAACAAGGACGTTAGGATCGAATAATAAAGTCGAGACTTACGCTTGCGTACGCGGCACCGTAATCTCGGAACTTCGCCCTCGGATTCGCCACAACGGTCGATACTTCGTCACGGAGGATCGAAGCAGAGTTTCACCGCCTAAATCTCTAACTAGAAGAGGATTTTAATGGAAGGGAGAAGAAGAACATAAGATGCCTTATGCAAACTTATGGCATGGAAAAAGTGTGGAATGAATGCCTTACCCTTGGGTCCTATTTATAGGCTTTAGGGGTGGTTATTGTAGGAAATAACCAATTATAAGCTTATTAGCCTATATTAGCACATTCATTTATTCTCTTCTTCATTCACTTATCAAGTGCCTTTATGCACTTATAAAGTGACTTTTTCCACTTATCAAGTGGCTTTTTCCACTTATCGAGTGGTCCTTTTCACACGAGAAAAGGTTCCCTTCGTGCATGCTTTCATGCACGTGACATCTGAGGTCCGTATACCCTCATACATCCCCCATGGGTGTATTTATGTCGTCCATATCCAACATCTCCCACTCACACTTGAGGGGATTGTAAGGAAACATCTTTTCCTTTAACTCTTCTGTTTGTCATACCGAGAAATAGGCCGTGTGACCGTCATGCGCATATTGTCCGCTGTTGTGCACTTGTTAGAGATACACAACACCCCTCGAGGTGCAAAGTTGAGTAGATCAACGCATGCTTTACCCTAGATTATTTCTTCACATTTCTTATACTTCATATTCAACAATTGAATCCCATCTGGATTACATTTGGCTGGCCAGCTTTGAATCTCTAAAGTCCAAATGTGAATATGAAATTAATCTTCCTCTTCTTGCGATCCTTTTGATCTTGACTTGACTCGCTTTTCTAACATGCCCCGCCGGACCGAATTAACCATAGTCCATAAGCAACATGCTAAGATAGCAATCACCCAGTCAAATCTTAAGGAACCAATTAGAGTCCATAAGGGTAATGAGTTAAGACCCATGTGGTCTTTGGGTCTCACATAATAGTAAACACAATTACTATTCTAACCCAATGGTCAAAATGCATACGTAGTATGAATACGCATTACAACATCACTCCTTTCCCAGGGAGCGTATGTCTTAATGATGTTGTAAGGATGATAACCAGACACCACAATGTCTGACTTTGAGTCCCTTTCACTACTCAAATGATCTTCTGGACTCACATCCCGCATAAGACAGATAGGATTTCAAAAAAAACCTCTTAGATCTTTTGAAAGCATCAATATGATGCAGATCTTTCATACGACCATTTTGTTTAAGAAATGACTCTAAATCATCCGTCTGACGATTTTGACTTTAAACAGGTCTCATCTTTATTTTATCCGTCTGATATAATAAAGGCGGTTGCTCATGTGAGAGAGCCAACCTCAATCTGTCCGACATACTAAAAAGTATAGCTGAGATTTCAAAAATGTACACAAACATTTCTTAAGAAATTCATATGCAATGTTAAAAAAGAACTTATTCTTTTATTAAATTTGATCATTTACAGACATGGGAATTTACATTGGTACAACTCAGCTCTTACGCAATCCTTGAGATGATAAGTGTTTGTAAAACACATCTCTGGGGATCGCCTTCATAAGCGGATCCACTATCATCTCATGCGTAGATATGTACCTTATGTCTACCTTCTTGGTCTTGTAATAGTCTTTTGCAAATTTGTAGCGGATATCTATGTGTTTGGTCTTACAATGGAATTTTAGATCTTTGACATAGGCTATAGATGCTTGACTGTCGCTGTGTATTGGTACAGCACCTGAGTCATTTGTATCAATAAGCCTGTCTAAGAACTTCCTAAGCCAAACAGCCTCTTGGACTGCCATGCTAAATGCTACAAACTCGGCTTCTAAAGTTGAAAGTGCGATGCAGGATTGTTTCTTGCTACTCCAGGATATTGCACCGGATCCGAGTAGAAAAACATATCCTGATGTCGATCGTCGCTCATCGAGATCACCCGCCCAATCAGCATCAGTGTAGCCTTCGAGCCTCAAGGCATCTCCTTGATAGCATAAAGCATAGTCTGCAGTTCCTTTGAGATACCGCATTATCCTCTTAACCGCTTTCCAGTGTACTTGCCCTGGGTTGGATTGGTAACAACTTACCATTTCAACGGCAAAACAGATGTCCGGTCTTGTACACATCATAGCATACATAAGACTACCAACTGCACTGGAATATGGAACTTTTTCCATAATTTCCTTTTCCTTTTGGTTCTTCGGACATGATTTCAGACATAAATTGCCGCACTTGCTTATGGGAGTATCAATGGACTTGCAGTCCTGCATATTAAAATGTTCTAAAACCTTCTTTATATAAGTCTCCTGTGAAAGAGAAAGAAGTTTCTTCAAACGATTCCTTGTAATCTTAACTCCAAGGATATATGCGGCTTCTCCCATGTCTTTCATCTCAAAAACTGATGAAAGCCAAGCCTTGATATCCATCACAAAGCCCTTGTCATTTTCGGCTATTAAAATGTCATCTACATATAGAGACATAATAACGTACTTGCTATTAATCCTCTTGATATATACGCAGTTATCTTCATCAAGCATGGAAAAACCATTTGATAAGACAACTTCTTGAAATCGTATATACCATTGCCTCGAGGATTGTTTAAGACCACATATGGATTTACGAAGTTTACAAACCTTATGTTCGTTTCCTTCTTTTACAAACCCTGTTGGTTGTTCCATATAGATCTCCTCGTCCAATTCTCCATTGAGAAAGGCAGTCTTTACATCCATCTGATCTAATTCGAGGTCTAAGCAAGCTACCATTGCCAGAATCAGGCGAATCGAGGTAAAACAGACAACAGGTGATAAGGTCTCTTCGTAGTCTATCCCTTCCTGTTGTGTAAAACCTTTCGCGACAAGGTGAGCTTTATATCTGTCAATAGAGCCATCAGCCTTATGCTTGATCTTGAGAACCCATTTGTTCCCAATAGCTCTACGTCCTCTGGGTAAGTCAACTAAGTCCCAGACTTGGTTAACTTTCATGGATTCCAACTCTTCCTTCATCGCTTCCATCCATTTATCTTTCGCAGGGCATGATACGGCCTGTTTGAAAGTAGCAGGCTCGTCATCATCTTGTAGTAAAGTCATAAAGGTTTGCGGAAATTCATCCTCAAATCTTAGAGGAGCCAACCTTGTATGACTACTACGTCGTATTTGAGATTCTTCAAGTCCTTGTTGACTCGAATTTAGATCAATTCTAATATCACTCCCACTTGGAATGTCGTTAGAAATGCTCCCACTTGGATCATTATTCTCGTATGGAATAGGATTAGTGTCATTCGTATCATCCATTGGTGAAGTTTGAAACGTATTTTCTTCTTCACCAAGAATTCTCCCACTCGAATGAGGTAATCCTTCTTGATCATTAATCTCAAATAGAGATAAGTCCTGACTTATCTTGCCCTGTCTTGGAAACTCGTTTTCCAAGAAGGTGACATCCCTCGACTCAAACTCAATTAGACCTCCATTGTCCTCCTGACTAACGAAAACATAACCTTTAGAGTTTTATGCGTATCGTATAAATATACATTTCCTTCCCCGTGGTCCAAGTTTGCCATACTTATGGGAGGAAATATGTGCGTAGGATGCACATCCCCAAGGTTTCAAAATGTCTAAGTCAGGAGACCTTTGGTTCCACAACTCATAAGGAGTGGAGCTAACTAATTTCGAGGGTACGCGGTTCAAGATGAAAGCGGCCGTCAATAATGCATCACCCCATAAGGTGATTGGCAAGTTAGCTTACGCCATCATTGAACGGACCATTTCCATTAAAGTCATATTTCTCCTTTCTGCAACACCATTTTGTTGTGGAGTATAAGGCATAGTTACCTGATGTACTATGCCCTTTTCATCACAAAGTTCCTTAAAACTTGTTGATTGATATTCACCGCCCTTATCGGTTCGTAAGACCTTAATCTTGCGATCTAATTGATTCTCCACTAAACTCATATAGTTCTTAAAGCAGGTTAATGCTTCACTTTTGTGGGATATCAAATAGATATGTCCGAATCGGGTGAAATCATCAATAAAAGTGATGAAATAGGACTTTCCACGTCTTGTCTTGACATTCATCGGACCACATATGTCCGAATGGATGAGCTGTAATGGAACCTCGGCCCTTGTGCCGGTTCCAAATGGCTTGCGACAAGATTTCCCTACAAGGCAATGTTCGCAGGTCGACATTTCAACCTTTGAAACATTGGATAGAAGGCCACGTTTGGCAAGTCTATCCATTCATGTTGGTCCAATGTGACCAAGCCTTGCATGCCAACAAATTATATCAGACTCATAAGTCGATGAATTTGCAACAAGGAAATTTTCATTACAATATGAAGAGTCATACATTGTATTTAATACAATAAATTCTTTAAATACATACCCAGTACCAATTAAGGAATTATTACAACACAAGTCCATTTTACAATCATGAAAAAACCAGCTATAACCAAGACCCATTAACACGACCACAGATATTATATTCCTTCGAATATCTAGAGCGAAGAGAACATCATGAAGTAGGAGAGTGCGGCCGTTGTCCAAGACTAGCTTGCAAGTTCCAACGCCTTTCACTTCAACACGTGTGTTGTTTCCTACATAGATCCACTTTGTTCCTTGGGGTATCCGGTGATACTCCACGAAGGACCGTCTGTCCCTTGCTATGTGGTCGGTGGCACCTGAATCAATTATCCAAAATGGATTAGATTCCACAAGAAATATTAAACTAGAAACACATATGTAACTAGTATATTTACAAGTTACCTCGTTGCCTCCACTCGTACACGAACGAGCATAGTGACCGAGCTTGTTGCACTTGAAGCACTTGATCCTCTTCAAGTCTTTCTTCTTGTGCCATTTCTTATGCCCACCCTTATGTTTGGGTTTCTTGGTAGACTCAGGTTGCTTATTACGTTCATTAGTAGACTTCGAACGATCTTTCTGTTTCTTTCCCCCGTGTGAGGAACTAGCAACCATGTGCACTTCTGCACTAGGCTTGGCAGCCGCAAGCCGCTCTTCCTCTAATTCGAGGTGCTTGGAAACATCGCTGAAGGTCTTGATGCTCTCATTGTGAGTGAGATGCATCTTCATTTGGTCCCACCCATTTGGTAAGGAACGTATGACTGCTTGGATTTGTTGCTCATCAGTGAGCACATGACCTGCGTCCTTTAACTCTGAGATTTGATTTGCCATATGTCGCAGATGTTTCCCCATGGAATGATCTGGACGTTTCTTGTATGAATCAAATCTTATAGTTAAGGCGCGAAGTTTGGACACCGATGTGCCACCAAACTTCTCCTCTAGCTTGGACCATATGTCCATGACTAGGTCATGCTCTCGGAAGATGCGCATTATGTCATCGGCCATACTGCTCAATAACGTAATGCGGGCTATCTCGTTCTTCCGAGACCAAGCATCAAAAGCTTCCTTGTCTCGTCTGTGTTGGGCTGTAGTGCCCAACTCGGGTTCAATCATTACGTTCTTTAGAGTTTCGAGCACTTCTTTCTCCTCTAAAACGTATTGTATCTTGATGGACCAAAGTTTGTAATTATCGCCGTTGAGTTTTTCACCTCTGTTTAACTCAGCGACGATATTCTTTGAAGCGGAAGACATTTTACTTTTAAAATGCTGCAAAAGACACAAAACCGAAGGTTTAATCAAAAACATTGCATTGAAAATTCTTTAAAATATAATTCCCATTTGAAATGATAATAGAATATCCCATTTGGATAGTTCTAATTTCAACTCCCACTTGGAATGATATTTATAATTTGATAAGTTACTTTCGAAAAATATTGAAGATGTTACTCTAGAATCGGAAAAGTCACTACGTTTCCAATCACCATCTAGAGTAACTTTCAATATTTCCCCATCACTTTATCAAATAAAAGTACTCTTATAGTACTTTGCATCGGAAAAGCGTTTTTTGAAAACGTATTTTTCAAAACGTACGAAAAACGTATTTTTCGAAAATTGTATATTCAACCTAGTACCTTTATGATACTAGTGAAATATTCGGCACTTCCTGGCCATATGCCGGGGTTGTGCCGTATCCGTGCCAAGGCCAGATTCCCCCTGAGGGGATTTTTCTGCAAGCCATTGTCGCCGGTTCCCGTATGGATCCAGGCGCTTCCCCCCGTATGGGAGAATTTTACCGCAGACGACTGTCGTTGGCCCCATATGGGCTAGTCGGCATGTTCGTGTTCGACCAAGGCCTTTTGCCGAATTGGTCGACCAAAACTCCCAGATTGGTCAACCAACCAATGATCTGGCACCCCTCCCGGCCAGGGCCTCTGCCCTGGCCGAGGCCGGGGCATTGGCCCTGGCCTCTGCCAGGGCCAGCCAGGCCCTGGCAGAGGCCAGGGCGCCGGCCCTGGCCTCTGCCAGGGCCGGCCAGGCCGGCCAGGCCGGCCCTTGCCGAGGCTAGGCCAGGGCCCCCTGGCCCTGGCCGAGGCCTGGCCTGGCCTTGGCCACGGCCAGGGCCCCCTGGCCCTGGCCGAGGCCGGCCAGCGCCCCCTGGCCCTGGCCGAGGCCGGCCAGGTCCGGCCATGGCCGGTCATAGCCATGGCCGGGCCATGGCCATTTGGCCTTGGTCGGCCATGGCCCATATGGCCATGGCCGGCCACCCCCTTGCATGGGGTTGGCCGCACACACACACCCCCCCGGAGGGGTGGCCGTGGAAGTTATTGGCCGTAGCCAACCCCCTCCGCATGAGGAGGGGGGATGCATTGCCTCCATAGCCCATTTGGCCATGGTGATCATGCACCAAAAGTCATCTTCTCCGATGGAGATAACTACCATCATCTTCCTCGATGAAGCACCCGTTCGTCGATGAAGCACCCGTTCGTCAAGAAAGTAGTTATTCTCTAATGGCCGTGTGCCAAAAATGAAAAATAACACACTTTAAAGTTCGTAAACTACACGCTCCACATGAAGAGAGTTCACATTCGCTATGAATAGAGACTCAGCATCCATGAAGAGTGCGAGCTTGACGATATGAACGGTCGGTTCTTCCCGTCACGGAGAGTTCCTGCCATATCCGTAATGGTAGGAGACCCTAACGTGAAAAGAACAACCGATGCATTCTCTCCGTCACGAAGCGTTCCTACCATATCCATAATGGTAGGATACCCATTCGTGAAAAAGACAACGCCTCGTTCATCGGTTCGACGGGGCGGCGGTTTGACCGGGGCGAACCCGTATGGCTCTGATACCAATGTGGGATCCTGTCAAAACAAGGACGTTAGGATCGAATAATAAAGTCGAGACTTACGCTTGCGTACGCGGCACCGTAAACTCGGAACTTCGCCCTCGGATTCACCACAACGGTCGATACTTCGTCACTGTCACGACCCGCTTCCCTAAAATGGAGGCGAGACGTGAAAAGGTCCGCTCGAGAGTGGAGCTGTGAAGCCCCAAACCCGATAAGCGTCAAAAATACATAAGCAGGTCCCTGTAACCACAACGGAATAACAATAATAACACAAGCAGAGACTGAAATAAAATCTCACATCTCATACATTGTCCAACAAGAAAAATATGTTCAACATCCAGAAAAGCCACCAGGCTAAAAGAAAAGAGTCTAAAGGCCCAGAACAAGGCCAACAAAAGAAACGACATAACAAAGTATAGGTGCTACGCACCGATAACAAAACAACTGTCTAATAAAAGTAAAACACAACGAAGACACTAGGACTGGTCCCCAGTGTCCATGTACTCCCCGTCAAACACAAGCTCGGGCTCGGCGTCAGCAAACACCTCGTCCTCAACAAGGTACTCGGGCTCAGGATCTAACATGTGTCACCCAAAAGAGTAAAGGGGCACATGTCAGCAAGTCTAAAAGACTTGAGCAAGGAAACTGAAAGTAAGGCTCTAGCAACCTAGCAGTTTAGTATGCATGACATGGCAGTTATAACATGAGTGCACAATTAAGACATGGCAAGACAGTTTGTACAAGAGAACAATCATCGGGACAAGACAAGACAAGACAAGAGTAGTCACGCTACTATCAATCTCAATCAATTCACTATTCACGTTGTTTTGTAGATGTTTACGCCTTACAGCTGAATGGTTTTACATTCGCTGATTGGCCGCTTAACAACTACCCAAAACCCAAGAGTTTACGCCTTACCACTGCAGTTGCTGATCGGGCAGACTCCCAGTTGATTGGTCGCTTAACTCTTACCCCCAATACCCACACGTAATGGAGCCAGGGTCGCTGAACATGAGCCCAGCAAGTGAGCCAGGGTTGCCCCGCACATGAGCTCGCATTATTAAACATTTGGCGTAGGGGTGCACCTAGCCGGAAACACGCAATTCGGGTATTGGCTATCAACCAACACATGGCCCGCTTCTGGAACACGAGCCAGGAACACAAGCATTTGTAGCAAAGCTACGCATTCACAGAAACACTTAAAGAATGCAATGACATGACAATTAATTTGCGTACCGTTAATGGAAAGTAAACATGACATGGAAATTGTGCAACATGCTATATGTGTTGGAACTAGCTTCGTTGTCAAGCCAGTTCCCCAATTTGCGCCTAGGCGAGTATCATTTCGTCGCCTAGCCTCTTTTACGCCTACAACAAGCAAATGGCCTAAAACATGGCCTAAACCCTAAGTGGCAAGTTTCACTTGCCTAGCACCGGAGATGACGACCACTTCGTCACACGGATGCCAATCTACGGGGAAATCGCTGTTTTGGGGGAACAATCAACAAACAACATGAAATTTATTAGGGTTTCATAAAAAATATAAATAGGTTAAGAAAACAACGGTAGATCGATTTCTTACCAAGAGGAGACGGAAGAAACACTCCGGGGAACCCTAGGATCAGATCTGGAAAAGATTGGAGAAGTTTGGGGAAACTAGGGTTTTGGGGGATTTGGGGATTTTGATGGATTTGGTGAGATTTTGGGGAAGATGAGAGGTAGATAGAGTGGATGGATGGTTTGGATGATGATTCTAGGGCTTGGAATGAAGAAATGAAGCTTGGAGGAAGATGGGGGCTCAAGGGGGAAAATTTTAGGGTTTTGGGTCGTGTTGGAGAAGATGAAATCGTTTGGGTTGGGTTTAAATAGGATGGGCTGGCGGCTGCCCGGAAATTAGGGTTTCAACACTAGTTAGTCGGTCAAAGAGTAACCACTGACCGACTAGTTTGGCAACTAGTCGGTCGGTCGACCAACGCAGACCGACTAAGTGCAAACAGTAACTCCTGAACGAAAATAGGATTCTAGAGTTAGTCGGTCCATGAACAAATACTGACCGACTAGTTTAGCATCTAGTCGGTCAATGAACGTTCTTAGACCGACTAAGAGTAAACAGTTACTCAACTAAAATTAAGATGATGAGTTAGTCGGTTAAAGAAGCATTGCTGACCGACTAGTTTGCAACCTAGTCGGTCAACCAACGTTCTTAGACCGACTAACGATAAACAGTAACTCCTGAGAAATTTAGAAAGCTAACTAGTCGGTCCAAGAAGGATTGCCGATCGACTGGATCGTCATCTAGTCGGTCGGTGGCCCTTCTTACACCGGCTAATGAGCACCAAAAGTTCCGATACGGAGCACGGGGCCCCGGGATCGATCCCTAAGACTCCTAGGCTTGATCTAATAGTTAGATACGACCGTTATGAAGTCCGTCACGAGTGACACACTTTGAAATCGACGATCCTAAGGAAGAAACGAGAAAATACGACGAATCGATCGAAAATGAAAGCTACGGAGACGAAAACCACACATGAGGAGAAAATCCACCAAAACATATATTATATTATATTAAATCCAGATACATGAAAAGAAGTCGTTACATCCTCCCCAACTTAAGAAAAATTCCGTCCTCGGAATTTCCAAATACTCACGAGTCCGGAAACAAAAGTGGGAAACGCTCTCGCATCTCATCCTCATTCTCCCAAGTAGACTCTCCAGGTGAACTGTGTCGCCACATCACCCTCACAAGATTAACAATCTTGTTCCGAAGCGATTTCTGACGCCTGTCTAGAATCTGCACTGGATGCTGGTCATACGTCATATCGGGGCGAACGGTAATCTCCGAAAAATCCACCGCATGAGACGGATCGCTAATGTATCGACGAAGCTGCGACACATGGAAAACATTGTGAACTCCTTCCAAAGATGGTGGCAAGGCCAAGCGATAAGCTACCTCGCCAACCTCTCCAAAACGTCAAACGGTCCAATGTATCGCGGGCTCAACTTTCCACGCTTCCCGAAACGAATCACACCACGATTTGGGGAAATCTTCAAGAACACATGGTCGCCCGGCTGAAACTCCAAAGGAAGACGTTTAGCATCCGCCCAATGCTTAAAACGGTCCTGAGCAATCCTCAACCTCTCCCGAATATTCCTGACGATATCCACGGCCTCCACGATCATCTCAGGTCCCAACAACTCCCGATCTCCAACGTCATCCTAACTCAATGGCGATCGACATTTCCTCCCATAAAGAGCGGCGAAAGGCGCCATGCCAATACTCGCCTGGAAGCTGTTGTTGTAAGAGAACTCCACCAAATGTCGATGGTCCTCCCACGAACCCTTGAAATCCAACATGCACGCCCTCAGCATGTCTTCCAAAATCTGAATCGTCCTCTCGGATTGGCCATCCGTCTGCGGATGGTACGCCGTGCTGAAACTCAGACGCGTACCCAAGCTCTCTGCAAACTCTGCCAGAACTGAGATGTGAACCTCGTGTCTCTGTCAGACACGATACTCACGGGGACTCCATGAAGTCGCACAACCTCCTGCACGATTCACGTTACATCACTATCTAAACTAGGAAAAGGAAATAAAACGGAGAGTAAAAGAATTTTACCTCCATATATCTCCTCGCTAGCGCCTCGGTGGACTGTCCCACTTGGAACGGAATAAAGTGCGCAGATTTGGTCAATCGATCTACGATCACCCAATCACGTCATTCTGCTTCGGACTCCGAGGTAGTCCAGTCACGAAATCCATAGTGATGTGTTCCCATTTCCACTCCGGAATCGGAATCGGTTGTAGCAACCCGGCCGTACGCTGATGCTCCGCCTTCACTTGCTGGCAAACCAAGCACTTGGCTACACTCCGAGCCACGCTTCTCTTCATACCATGCCACCAATAATTCAGGCGAAGATCCTGGTACATCTTGGTGCCACCAGGATGCACAGAATACGGCGAACTGTGTGCCTCCACCATCAACTCCTCTCTGATATCCCCAGCTGGCACACACAGCCTGGCTCCAAACCTCAGCGAGCCATCCTCATGAATCAAAAAGTCAGTCCGCAGACCGGCTTCCACCTGCTCCCGAATCTTCACCAGCTTCGGATCCTCAGCCTGGCCAGCCTTAATCCGATCCACGATCGTCGACTGTACCTGCATGTACATCAACGACGAAGCCTCTCCAGGAAGAACAATCTCCACGCCAAACTCACAAAAATCCTGCTGCAATCTCCACTGCGAGGTCAAAATCATCACCGCTGGAAGCCTACTCAAAGCATCCGGAACCACATTCACCTTGCCAGGGTGAAACTGCAAGTCAATCTCATAATCCGCCATAAGCTCCAACCATCGACGCTGTCGCATGTTGAGCTCCTTCTGAGTGAAAATGTACTTCAAGCTTTTGTGATCGGTGAAAATCTTCACTTTCTCACTCAGCAGGAAGTGCCTCCAAATCTTAAGAGCAAACACAACGGCAGCCAACTCCAAATCATGCGTCGGGTAATTCTTCTCATGAACCTTAAGCTGACGGGACGCATACGCCATAACATGCCCGTGCTGATGCAACACACAACCGAGACCCTTGCCAGAAGCATCGTAAAAGATCTCAAATCCACCGCTGCGATCAGGCACAACAAGAATAGGGGCAGTCGTCAACCTCTCCTTCAGAACGCCAAAAGCACTCTCACAGTCACCCGACCAAACAAAAGCAACATCCTTCCGCGTCAACCTGGTCATCGGCTCAGCAATACGGGAAAAGTCCTTAATGAATCGCCGATAGTAACCAGCGAGTCCGAGAAAACTCCGAATCTCAGACGCAGACGACGGAACAGGCCACTCCCTGATGGCCCTAATCTTCTCGGGATCCACTGAAATACCATCTCCAGTCACCACATGCCCGAGAAAAGCAACCCTATCCAGCCAAAACTCGCACTTCGAAAACTTAGCATACAACCGATGCTTCCTCAAAATCTCCAACACCGTCCTTAAGTGCGAGGCATGCTCTTCCTCCGACTTCGAATAGATTAGAATGTCGTCAATAAAGATAACGACAAACTTATCCAAAAAGTCGTAGAAAATCAGGTTCATCAGGTTCATGAAAACGGCGGGCGCGTTAGTTATGCCAAAAGGCATAACCACGAACTCATAGTGTCCATACTTCGTCCTGAACGCTGTCTTCGGAACATCTCCCTTCTTCACCTTCAACTGATGGTAACCACTCCTCAAATCCAATTTTGAAAACACCCTCGAACCTCCAAGCTGATCAAAAATATCATCGATGCGAGGCAACGGGTATTTATTCTTAATGGTCACCGCATTCAACTCCCGATAGTCCACGCACATACGACGCGAACCATCCTTCTTCTTAACCAGCAACACCGGTGCTCCCCACGGAGACACACTAGGATTAATATAACCCTTCTGCAAAAGCTCATCCAACTGCTTCCGCAACTCTTCCAATTCTGCAGGTGCCATACGATACGGCGCCTTCAAAATCGGTTGCGCACCTGGAACGAGATCGATAGAAAATTCCAAAGCCCGATCAGGCGGCAAACCAGACATCTCCTCGGGGAAGACGTCGCCAAAATCACGTACCACAGCTGGCCACTCCAGCTCCATCTGCATAGCCACAGCCTCCACCGGCCTGGCCCGAAATCTGACAGGGCAAGCGAACTGCTACCACGACTGAACTCAAACACTGGGTGTCCGGGAATCTCGAACACCGCCTTCTTTCTCCGACAGTCGATCGTAGCATAGAAGCTCGCAAGCCAATCCATCCCAAGAACTGCATCATAGTTGATGATGTCGTGGACAATGAAATCAGCAAAAAGCTCATGTCCACAGACCACCAACGAGCAAGAATTGCAACCACGATGCACCGAGACCACGCCATTCCCTGTAACGATATTCCAACTCTTGGGAAGAGGGGACGTCGACAAGGAATGCCTCTCCACGAAGCTCCGAGAAATAATACACATCGATGCACCAGAGTCAAAGAGGACCCGTGCAGGAAATGTGCAAACCAAAATCACACCTAACAATCAATTAACAATCAAACCCTAGTCTAGCCAACAACCATGTTCAAGCAAACAACATAATCTAACAATCAAAACCAGCTAGGAAGGTAACAGCTAGATTGAGGATTACCTGCGATAACCTCATCCACAGCCTCGCTCTCCGCAGCGGTCATCAGGAAAGCCTGCCTCCTCGACGGAACAGCCTGCTGAAAAGCCTGCCTCTGCGGAACAAGGGCTGCTCCATGACCAGCAGGAACAGACGCTCGCTGCTGCAACGGCTGAGCTGCAACAGGAGCCCTCCGCAGCTGATTCGCATGCCGACAATCCTTCGCGGCATGGGAAGCATCACCGCAAACCAGGCACTGGCCACAAAACTTCCGACACTGATCCTTGACGTGGCCAGGCTTGCCGCAGAAATGGCAAGACTTCAGAATAGGCCCTCCTGGCCTCTTAAACTGAGCAGACTGATTAGGCCTGAATCCAGGTCTAACCACAGCTCTCGCCTGTTCCACAGGCCTCTTCCCAGCACCAACAACAGACCCCCTCCTCTGGTTCACGAGCAGCTCCTGCCTCTTGGCTGCTACCAGAACCTTCTGATAAGATTCCCGGTCAGAAGAGGTCACAAAACTCTGGAGCTCCGAAGCAAGCCCCTGCAGGAACCTCTGAGCCTTCTCCTCAGCGTCCTGCACCATCTTTGGTGCAAACCGACTCAGCCTCATGAACTCTTGGTGATATAGGTCCACCGACGAGTTCCCTTGCTTCAAATCGATAAAACGCTGCAGCATTTCCTCCCTGGCAGCTTTCGGGAAGAACTCACCATCAAATCTAGCCTTGAAGGTAGCCCAAGCTATCGGCTCCACCAACAACTTCTCTTCCGCATCCCACCAATTCCGAGCATTATCCTTGAGTTGCCTCTTCGCCAAATCAACCCATCCAACCGGGGTGATCTTGGCCATCTTCAGATTGTTCTCGATGTTCCGAATCCACTCATCGGCAGCCAGAGGACCCTCAGAACCATCAAAATATGTGGGACCCAGCTCCCGAAATTGCTTCGCTCCTGGCTCAGAGCGAGGGGCATCCGAAAGAGCCCGGGCAGCTCGAGCAAGTGGAGCATTCTGGACTTGCAGAAGCACGCCCTGCTGCACTTGCATCATCTGGAGCATCATCCGCATCATCTCACCGCTGGTGGGTTCCCGCTCAGGCTCCTCATCATGAGGGACCGCGCCACTACCCCCACCACGGGTGAAACGTCTTCCTGCCATCTAGTGACACAGAAAACGAATCAGATTAGACTCATAGCTTATGACTCGGACGTCGAACTTAATTTATTGGACATTCTAATATTATTATCGCTATTCCAAAAATCACAGTTACAGAAGGACCTGCATGGGTCACCACTAAAACCTGTCACGACCCGCTTCCCTAAAATGGAGGCGAGACGTGAAAAGGTCCGCTCGAGAGTGGAGCTGTGAAGCCCCAAACCCGATAAGCGTCAAAAATACATAAGCAGGCCCCTGTAACCACAACGGAATAACAATAATAACACAAGCAGAGACTGAAATAAAATCTCACATCTCATACATTGTCCAACAAGAAAAATATGTTCAACATCCAGAAAAGCCACCAGTCTAAAAGAAAAGAGTCTAAAGGCCCAGAACAAGGCCAACAAAAGAAACGACATAACAAAGTATAGGTGCTACGCACCGATAACAAAACAACTGTCTAATAAAAGTAAAACACAACGAAGACACTAGGACTGGTCCCCAGTGTCCACGTACTCCCCGTCAAACACAAGCTCGGGCTCGGCGTCAGCAAACACCTCGTCCTCAACAAGGTACTCGGGCTCAGGATCTAACATGTGTCACCCAAAAGAGTAAAGGGGCACATGTCAGCAAGTCTAAAAGACGTGAGCAAGGAAACTGAAAGTAAGGCTCTAGCAACCTAGCAGTTTAGTATGCATGACATGGCAGTTATAACATGAGTGCACAATTAAGACATGGCAAGACAGTTTGTACAAGAGAACAATCATCGGGACAAGACAAGACAAGACAAGAGTAGCCACGCTACTATCAATCTCAATCAATTCACTATTCACGTTATTTTGTAGATGTTTACGCCTTACAGCTGAATGGTTTTACATTCGCTGATTGGCCGCTTAACAACTACCCCAAGCCCAAGAGTTTACGCCTTACCACTGCAGTTGCTGATCGGGCAGACTCCCAGTTGATTGGTCGCTTAACTCTTACCCCCAATACCCACACGTAATGGAGCCAGGGTTCCTGAACATGAGTCCAGCAAGTGAGCCAGGGTTGCCCCGCACATGAGCTCGCATTATTAAACATTTGGCGTAGGGGTGCACCTAGCCGGAAACACGCAATTCGGGCATTGGCTATCAACCAACACATGGCCCGCTTCTGGAACACGAGCCAGGAACACAAGCATTTGTAGCAAAGCTACGCATTCACAGAAACACTTAAAGAATGCAATGACATGACAATTAATTTGCGTACCATTAATGGAAAGTAAACATGACATGGAAATTGTGCAACATGCTATATGTGTTGGAACTAGCTTCGTTGTCAAGCCAGTTCCCCAATTTGCGCCTAGGCGAGTATCATTTCGTCGCCTAGCCTCTTTTACGCCTACAACAAGCAAATGGCCTAAAACATGGCCTAAACCCTAAGTGGCAAGTTTCACTTGCCTAGCACCGGAGATGACGACCACTTCGTCACACGGATGCCAATCTACGGGGAAATCGCTGTTTTGGGGGAACAATCAACAAACAACATGAAATTTATTAGGGTTGCATAAAAAATATAAATAGGTTAAGAAAACAACGGTAGATCGATTTCTTACCAAGAGGAGACGGAAGAAACACTCCGGGGAACCCTAGGATCAGATCTGGAAAAGATTGGAGAAGTTTGGGGAAACTAGGGTTTTGGGGGATTTGGGGATTTTGATGGATTTGGTGAGATTTTGGGGAGATGAGAGGTTGATAGAGTGGATGGATGGTTTGGATGATGATTCTAGGGCTTGGAATGAAGAAATGAAGCTTGGAGGAAGATGGGGGCTCAAGGGGGAAAATTTTAGGGTTTTGGGTCGTGTTGGAGAAGATGAAATCGTTTGGGTTGGGTTTAAATAGGATGGGCTGGCGGCTGCCCAGAAATTAGGGTTTCAACACTAGTTAGTCGGTCAAAGAGCAACCACTGACCGACTAGTTTGGCAACTAGTCGGTCGGTCGACCAACGCAGACCGACTAAGTGCAAACAGTAACTCCTGAACGAAAATAGGATTCTAGAGTTAGTCGGTCCATGAACAAATACTGACCGACTAGTTTAGCATCTAGTCGGTCGATGAACGTTCTTAGACCGACTAAGAGTAAACAGTAACTCAACTAAAATTAAGATGATGAGTTAGTCGGTTAAAGAAGCATTGCTGACCGACTAGTTTGCAACCTAGTCGGTCAACCAACGTTCTTAGACCGACTAACGATAAACAGTAACTCCTGAGAAATTTAGAAAGCTAACTAGTCGGTCCAAGAAGGATTACCGACCGACTGGATCGTCATCTAGTCGGTCGGTGGCCCTTCTTCCACCGGCTAATGAGCACCAAAAGTTCCGATACGGAGCACGGGGCCCCGGGATCGATCCCTAAGACTCCTAGGCTTGATCTAATAGTTAGATACGACCGTTATGAAGTCCGTCACGAGTGACACACTTCGAAATCGACGATCCTAAGGAAGAAACGAGAAAATACGACGAATCGATCGAAAATGAAAGCTACGGAGACGAAAACCACACATGAGGAGAAAATCCACCAAAACATATATTATATTATATTAAATCCAGATACATGAAAAGCAGTCGTTACAGTCACGGAGGATCGAAGCAGAGTTTCACCGCCTAAATCTCTAACTAGAAGAGGATTTTAATGGAAGGGAGAAGAAGAACATAAGATGCCTTATGCAAACTTATGGCATGGAAAAAGTGTGGAATGAATGCCTTACCCTTGGGTCCTATTTATAGGCTTTAGGGGTGGTTATTGTAGGAAATAACCAATTATAAGCTTATTAGCCTATATTAGCACATTCATTTATCCTCTTCTTCATTCACTTATCAAGTGCCTTTATGCACTTATAAAGTGACTTTTTCCACTTATCGAGTGGCTTTTTCCACTTATCGAGTGGTCCTTTTCACACGAGAAAAGGTTCCCTTCGTGCACGCTTTCGTGCACGTGACATCTGAGGTCCGTATACCCTCATACATCCCCTCATGGGTGTATTTATGTCGTCCATATCCAACAACATGTGCGTGACTATACGGTGAATGCATGTATTAGGAAGGGTATTATAGTTATACGTGTGCTGAGGTCTGTACTATTACTATGGTATGTAAAGTGATTTAATTATGTGAGTGTGACCTGACTAAATATAGTGATTGATATTTTAGTGTGTATACGGTTATGTTGGTAGATGTAAATGTATTAGAGTGTGGTATTGGTATAAGTATAGATACCGTGTTACGTACATAGATATATGTTTTGGGTCTCACTCAAGCTTGAGTGGGTATACTCTAAGAGTATTCTATGTATGTCTGTAGTTTGCATATAGCGATGTTTGATACATGTATAGGGGTAGGAGTGTTTGTGCCTGGTCGTGTTACGCACATGATTGTGGGTCGCTATACCAGTATATAGTTATATATGTGTTGGTCTTGTGGTATAGTTATTTACTAAGGACTCGCCTGTGTGAACGTATGTGTGATAGCTAACCAGGTGTGTGGATGTGCTAAGTATACAGTGGTGTGATTGGTATATATGAATAAAATATTAGCGTGTGTGTGTGTGTGCACCATGCACGGGTAAGTATGTGCTTAGTTATAAGTTTTGGTGACTATAATATGTGTGACGTGTCGTGGGTATAATTATAGGGCTGTATGTGATGTGAAGTTATAGTGAAATATTTACATGTATTGGAATAACTAAGAATTATGAAATTATAGTGGCGGTAAGTGTATCTTAGATATGATAACATGATTGAATATTGAGTGGTGTGGTTACTTGTAGTGATATGTTGACATTGGATGTAAACTAGGAAATATTAGGGAGTAATATGCCCATGGTTGCTTGATGCATAGGTAGCTATCTATGCGTAGAGCGATGGTTGTATTTGCTAGTATGAGACTAATATTATCTATAAGTGAGTAGCTGAACTATTGTTTGTGCTAGGTAAGCAGTAGCTATATAGGGGATGTATATATATGATTGAGATACATGTATGAGTATGAATGGCTATGATAGGTATAAGAGCATGAGGTGTGTGGATGATACATGCTAGTAGTGTTAATGTTTGATTACCTAGTGCGAATATAAGCACTTGTAATGACTATACCTGATTGAATGTGATATGATTGGGGTAGTTACTAGAGCGACTAGATATGTTAGAAAGTCCGAGGACGGACTTTATTCTAAGTTGGGGAGGATGTAACGACTGGTTTTTCATGTATTGGAATTATCTATATTATTTATATGTTTCGATGGATTTTCTCCTTATGTGTGGTTTCCGTCTCCGTAGCTTTCGTTTTCGTTCGTTTCGTTGTGATTTTCTAGCTTCTTTCTTATATCGTTGAGTTTTGGAGTAAGTCGTTCGTGGCAAGCTTCATATCGCTCATATCTTAGAGTTAGAGTGATCCTAGAAGCCATAGAAATCTTCCCGAAGCTTCACGCTTCAATTCGACACTTTTCGTGCACCTTAGTTGGTTCAAGAAGGGGGACCAACCGACTAGATTCCAATCTAGTCGGTCAGGAAATCTTCTCGAACCGACTAGTTCATTAAATCAATAATTCAGGAGTTATTGTTTACTCTTAGTCGGTCTAAGATCAACTACCCACCGACTAGATGTGGAACTAGTCGATCAGAACTTGTTCTTTAACCGACTAGTTCCTTTGATAAATTTCACCCAAGTTACTGTTTATCGTTAGTCGGTCTAAGAACGTCTTTCGACCGACTAGTTTGCAAACAAGTCGGTCAGCCATTGTTCTTTAACCGACTAGTTCTTTGACCATTTTGACGACCTGAGTTACTGTTTGCTTTTAGTCGGTCACAGTTGGTCTACCGACCGACTCGTTCTCGAACTAGTCGGTCAACAACTCTTCTTTGACCGATTAACCGCTGTCGTAAACCTAGGGTTTGCCCAGCCGCCACATGATTTTCTATTTAAACTCCAAACGTTTTCTTTTCTTTCTTTCTCTTCTCTTGGCCATTTCCTTTCCCCCTTGACCTCTGATCTTCCCCAACCTTCCTCTAGCCATTCCTCCTTCCTCAAGATCCCCTCTCCCTCTCCATTTAGGCCGGCCTTCAAGCTTTAGGCCGCCTCCAACCCCCAAAACCCCCCAAAATCCCATTTCTCCATATTTTCTCCCCATTTCCAGATCTGAGCCGTAGTTCTACGGATCGTTCTTCCGTTGCCGTGCTTGCTCGGCATCGTTCTTCCGCTACGATACGGTTAGTGAATCGATCCCTTAATATTCTCATAACCCACATGGTGATTTTGTTAAACCCTAATAAAACTAGGTTGGATGTTGTTCTAATATTGTTTTGCCATGACAGCGATCTCATCCCCATAGCAAACATTTTGTGACGTGCCTCGTTGATCGTCATCCTCGGTGCTAGGCAAGTGAAACTTGCCACTTAGGGTTTTAGGCCATGACTTAGGCCATTTGCTTGTTGTAGCGTAAAAGAGACTAGACAGTGAAATGATAGCTGCCTAGATGCCTATTTGATCTAGTTTGACCACGAAACTAGATCTGTCACCTCAATTGATCTAGCTTGACGACGAAGCTAGATCCAACCCTTTTAACTTGTTGTTCATGCATATTAAACTGACATGTTTAATTCCTTACCTGTACGCCTTACTGCATGCCATGCCATGTCATCCATGCATTGAATGTTGCATCGTAGCACACGCTACAAATCCTTGTACAAATTCGTGTTTCCGTGTGACCGGCTAGGCACCCGCTATGCGGGCATAACCCTATGCCATACATGTTAAATACACTTCCTGTCTCGTGTTCCAGAAGCGAGCATTCCGTGTTCAGGGGTAAGGCCCTGGCTCGATATACGTGCAAAACACTTCCTGGCTCATGATCCAGAAGCGAGCATTCCGTGTTCGGGGGTAAGGCCCTGGCTCGATACACGTGGAGGGGTAGAGATAAACGGTCACTTGAGCTTAGGAGTTGGCCCGATCAGCCATTCTAGCCAACAGGCGGAATCTTTGTGCACGACATGTTTACTTGACGTGATTCACTTGACTTGTACTTGTCCGTGTTCATACTTGTAAAACTCGTCATCCATGCCATACTTGTTACTTGTTACTTGCACCCTACCTTGCTTGTCACTTCCATTTTATACTTGCCATGCTATGCATCATACTATAACTGCTAGGTTGTTAGTTTACCTTCCCTTTTAGTTTCCTTGCCCAAGTCTTTTAGACTTGCTGACATGTGCCCTTTACTCGTTTGGGTGACACATGTTAGATCCTGAGCCTGAGGTTACTGTTGTGGACGTGGTGTTCACTGACGCTGAGTCAGAGCCCGCGTTCATCGAGGAGTTTGAGGATACGGGTGATCAGTCATAGAGACTGTTTGTGTTGTTGTTTAGACTGCTTTTGTTGTCGGTGCGTAGCACCAATACTTTGTGCCGTGTTGGCTTTTGTTGGCCATGTTTTGGGCCTTTAGACTCTTTCTTTTAGCCTGGTGGCTTTTCTGGATGTTGAACTAAATTTTAATGTTGGACGATGCCGAGATTTGGGATTTTATTTCCGTTTCTCCTTGTGTTATTATTGTTTTTCCGTTTGCACTTACAGGGACATGCATATGATTTATTGACGCTTATCAGGCATGTGGCTTCACAGCTCCACGTCTGTGCGGACCTTCTCACGTCTCGCCTCCATTGCTTTGGGAAGCGGGGCGTGACATTTTGGCCCGGGTTAATTTTTTTCCCTACACCCGAAAGCGCGCGCATCGAAACTAGATTTTTGTTCGTTTAGATTTTAGAGGGAAAAGTAATGTTTGGGTAAAAAAATTTTGAGGGGATATCTTACTTGAACCATGCCCGGGGGCACGGGTTATGCGTCGAATGCGCCCGCACCGGAGCAAGATTTTTGTTCGTTTATATTTTGGAGGTGGAAATAATTTCTTGGGAGAACAAAGATTTTGAGGTGATATCTTAAATGAACTGTGCCTGAAGGCACGAGTTATGACTATATATATATGTATATTAATGGAGAAGTGCTGACAGCGCTGGAAATATTTCCATCGCTGTCAGCGATCTGACATTGCTACAGATTTTTTAAAAAACATTTTTTTGCAATTGGTAGATATACTTGTTAGGAAGCTCCTTACAAATTTTCAGGTCGATCCAACGCCGTTTGAGCCTCCGTTCGTCGATTTCAAAAACGTTGCGCAAAACTGTGGACAGTTTTGCGCAACGTTTTTGAAATCGAAGAATGGAGACTCAAACGGTGTTGGATCGACCTGAAAATTTGTGGAGAGCTACTAACAAGTATATCTACCACATCCATAGGGCCTGATGATATGCATGTGCTCGAGCACACCAAGAGTCAAGCGTGTGGGGCCTGGAGGGGTCACTAGATCAGCACAAAGATGGATACCAAGCACGCGTGCAAAAATCGTGAAAAATCCGCCACAGCAGATATCTGTTGTGTGGTGTGCACGGGCGATCTGGATAAGGTGATGACACAGCCAGTGGGCTGCGTCAGAAAGTGCGAAGGGGCAGAGGAAGCCGTCTGGGTGGAAGCGCATCGGTCGGGTCATTCCCATCAGATGGAAAAGCTCGGGTAGGGTTATGGTCCAGACCTATGGCCTGTAAAAGATGGTCGTGGCCAGGTGGCGCTGCATGTAACGAAGGCAGGGATGCACGATGCATGATGCCTTCGCCTGGCTCGGACGATAGTGGTCCAGACCTAAAATACGATGCCAGAAAGCTGTAGCATCGAAAGGGCCAAAGTCGTAGTCTGGGGAGAAGGCGGCTCGGGGGTCGGAAATGGCAGAGAAATGGAAGTGTACACGGATCATCTCGTATGTGATCGTGAAATCGTGATCCATAAGACGGAAAGTGATGCCATCGCCCGCAGCGGTGTGGGCGATGGAGCTCAAGGCCTCCAAGGTGAGGTGTGTGTATGTGGGGGCGTGGACACCTAGGAGACGATCGAAGTCGATCATGCGGTACAACCAATGGACTCCCTGAAGGAGTCCAAGGGATCTGAGGGTGGGGACGTCTATGAAAAGAGTGGGGATGAGACGACGCTGCGACAGCCTGATGAAGCGCTCGCGGTGTGCGTCGTCACGGAAAGTGATCCCGTAAGTCTGTACACATGGTGGCAGAGTCTCGATGGTGGCAGCGGGGTGGGAGGGGGTGGTGTAGGGATAGTGGGTATAGTGGTGGTGATGGGGGAAGAGGTGATGGGTGTAGTAGTGGTGGGGATAGGCGCGGTAGTGGTGGGGATGTGCTCGGTAGTGGTGGGGCATGGGTGACGTTGGGTCGGGAAGAGGAGGCGCCAGTGGACGGCCTCTTCCCGCGGATGGGAGGTACGGGGTCTCCTCACGTGCGAACCATTGTGGAGATGGCAGGATGATGTGCCAGTATAAAAATAAAGTAAATAGAGGAACGAGTGTATTGGCTGTGCAAGCAAAGTGAAAGTCTCCCCCAAGCTATTCCCGGTAGTAGCCACTGACATAGGTAAACAGTACCTGAAATAGAAACAAGAAGAATGTCAGTATTTGCAATTAGAAATATGGGGTAGCAGCTGCTCGACCGAGCAGTAGCCTTGCTCAGTCAGTGTGAAAGCTGTGGCAGTAGATGGGTTAGGACTGCTCGACCGAGTAGATGTATTGCCCGGTCGGGCAGTGTGGCTCGTTTGGAAAATCTTGACCGAGTACTAGTGTGCTCGGTCAGCATTGTCGAGCACAATTGGGGGGAACGAGCGGCTACTCGGTCAAGCACCGTTGGTGCTCGATCGAGCAACGGGGATTGTGCCCTAGGGCAGCGGGGATTGGTGATGGGGGGTTTTGTGATGCGCGATGAGCGGGGGGGAAAGGCAGAGGAGTAGGGGGTTTTTTGAGGTGGGTGGCGCCGTCGGCAGCGTCGGCGCCGTCAGTGGCCGTTGTCGATTAGAAGGGGGGAGAGAGAGAGAGAGAGAGAGAGAGAGAGAGAGAGAGAGAGAGAGAGAGAGAGAGACTGACCGAAGAGGGAGAGATCAGTGGTGCATACGGCGGCACGGGCGGTGGAAGGCGACGACGAGGGAGATCGAGTAGGGTGGGGGGGTTTGCTCGAGCAGTGAATTTTTGAGATCTTAGGGTAATAATGAGCGCTTATGGGTTAAAATGAAACGAGTCGGGTTAAAAACCCAACTGGCTTGGAGGTGGGGCCCAGAGAAGTAGGATAGACTGACTCGATCGGGCAGCGGAGCTGCTCGGTCGAGTCCGCCACGAAATTAAAAAATAAAGTTTCAGGAAACTCCCTCTTATGCTCGATCGAGCAGAATGTGCTGCTCGGTCCGTGCAGACAAAACATCATTTTCACCAAGTCTTCATTAGCCTGTGCTACTCGATCGAGCAGGGGGCTGCTCGGTCGAGTCGCTGTCTGCTGAGACCGAGCTGAAGCTGCTTGGACCGAGCTGAAGCTGCTCGGACAGAGCTGAAGCTGCTCGAGCCGTGCAGGCAGAGCGATGTTTTTGCTCTTTCTCCTCGTGCCTGCGCTGCTTGACCGAGTAGTGTGACTGCTCGACCGAGCAAACCTGTATCTTCTTTTTAACTCCTTTTCGTTGATCTGCTCTTCAAAATTGCTGCTCTCCTCCAGATTTCTTCCGTTTAAAACGTCGATCTGCATGCTCCTTCATGTTCAACCTATAAAAAGGAAGAACCGATCAGATTTTTATGGTTTTGTGTTTTTAAGAGAAATAAACAACGTTTTTGTTTGATTTTCTGAAATAAGTAAAGTAAATATAAGAAATTTAAAAAGAAAATTCAAGATCTAAGAGATTGTGTTGCCTCCCAATAAGCGCTCGTTTTGAGTCATGAGCTCGACTCCCTTTGGTTCATCAATAGTCGTTTGGTGCACGTGGAATTTGCGCGTCGTTCTTGCCAATGACGTAGTCTGGCGGTATTTGGTATCCTTCTACTTCAAGCTTGTCCCTTGCGTAGCCCATGGCCTCCGGTTCTTCACGATGTGGAGAATGATTCAAAAGCTCCTCATCCAACACTCGGATATAGGCGGCGAGCACTTTGTGGTAGGTTGGATCGCCATCATCGTTAACTCCTGTTCTTATTAGGTCCTTCATGACCCCCTCAGAAGCAAAATCTCCTATAGCTTCATCTTCCAGCAGCTTCAAATAACTAGCTCCTTCTTCGCGAACGTGCTCCCTCATTGGCTTCTGCAGCCTGAATCCAGCTTCGATGTTGCCTATGTTCAACGAGAGAGTCCCTTCTCGGACATCAATCAAGACGCCGATTGTCGCCACGAAGAGGCGGCCAAGTATAAGCTGGGAGCTCCCTCCCTCAGGCATGTTCATAATAATGAAGTCAATGGAAACACACAACTCAGGGGGTACCTGGAGAATAATATCCCTAGCTATGCCCACTGGGAATGTGATCGAATGGTCTGCAAGCTGTATGGAAATATTCGTCGGCTCTAATTCGCTTGCGGTCTGCAATCTCTCAAATATAGAAAGCGGCATCAAACTGATGCTCGCCCCTAGATCGATCAAACCTCGGCCGATGGGCATCCCTCCAATAGAGAATGGAACGGTGAAGCTTCTCGGATCCGATAGCTTCTAGGGGAGATGATTCTCTATAATGGAGGTAGAGTCCTCCATGAGCTTTATCTCTTCGTGCTTCCTCTTCCCCGTGATCAGGTCCTTCAAGAATTTGGCATAGATAGGGATCTCCTTGATAGCTTCCATGAATGGAATGTTTAGCTGGATTCCCTTTAGCAGCTCTGTGAATTTGGAGTATTTCTTCTCCATCTTAGCCAAAGCCAACCTCTGTGGATATGGCGGGGGAGGTCGGCTTACTTTGTTCCGTGTGGCATCATCAGGAGATGGCGTTGTTGTAGGTGTGACGGATGGTGGATCTGCCTTCTCCTCATTTCTTGTAGGCTCTTCAGTAGCCTCTTCTTTATCACCGTCAATGACGGTCTCTTCAGTAATGACTCTCTCCTTGTTCACAACCGGGATCATAACGGGGTCAGTCACTCGTCCTTCACGTGTGGTGACAGAAACCACAGCATTTGCTTGGGCCCTCGGATTTGGCTCTGGTTGCGAAGGCAACCTCTCTTGGTTCTTCAGAAGCTGGGACATCTGGCCCCTCAGTTCTTCGAGCGAAGTATTTACATTCTTGAACTGGGCGGATGTGTCCTGGTTGAACCGGGCTTGCCCACTCATAAATGTCTCCAATGTTGCCTCCAGATTGGATCGAGGCTGATTTAGTGTGTAGCCCTACTAAGATGGGTGATTGAACTGATAACCCGGTGGTCGGTTAGACCCAGCTAGCCTAAACACACTCTGCTGCTGATTCTGTGACTGCACTTGCTGTTGCTGAGGAGGGGATGGATGTCTCTGAAGTTGTGGAGGTTGCAGCCCTCCACTTGGGTTCCCATAAGAAAACCCCAGATGATTCTGAGCAGCCAGGTGTTGCCATTGATTCCGTCCCTCTCCTTGGACGTACTGCACAGTCTCTGATAATTCAGCACCATCATAATGTGCATCACTAGGAATGTAAACTTGCTCTGCATAATCCTCTGCAGGATGATAAGCAGAGGTACTGGTGGTCGCCGGGATGGAATCCAAGCGCTGTGCAATTCTGGCCACCAGTTTGCACTAGTTCTCGATATGAGAATCTAGATGGCTGGCAGCTTTGACCTCGGGGGTCCGGGTCACGATGGTCCGTTCTTCACTCCACTGCTGATTATTAGCCGCCACATTCTCTAGCAGGTCTATGGCTTCTTCAGGAGACTTGTCAAGTAAGGCGCCTTATGCAGCAGCATCAATTATCATTTTGGTGCTGGACTGCAGCTTATTATAGAAGCTCTGCACCAAGTCCCAAGGCTGGATCCCGTGGTGAGGGCATTGATGTTGGAGGTCCTTGAATATCTCCCAGGCCTTATAAAGAGATTCTTACGGGAGCTGCTTGAAATTCGAGATTGCCCCCGGATCCGAACCGTCTTCGATGGTGGAAAGAATTTATCCATAAAGGCGAGTGCCAGCTTCTCCCATGTGGTAAAATGGTTGGGCGGGTGGGCCCGTAGTCAGTACGATGTCTTATCCCTTAGGGTGAATGGGAAAAGCCGCAGCTTGACAGCATCATCACTCACATCCTTATCCTTGAAAGTGTCACACTTTGCCAGGAAAATATCGATGTGGTGATTGGGGTTATCGTGAGGATGCCCATGGAAGGGATCCTACTGCATTAAATTTATGAGCACCGTCTTCAGTTCGAAGTTCACCGTCGCCAGTTGCGGTCTCAGGATAGAAGAGTTATTTCCAAAAGTTGGCTTCATATGGTCCCTGATGGACCCGGTGTGAGGAGGAGTAGTAGTATTGTCTGCCATCTGAGCAGAGGGAGATTGATTTTTTGCTTGAGGCCCTCAGAGCCCTTGCCGTTTTCTCAATCTCGAGGTCGAACAATAATTCTTCAGCACTGCTTGGTAGACAGTGCTTCGACACATACGATCCTTCAGTACAAATACTATTTTCATAGCATTATACCGTATAATAGCCCTGTAAATACAATTTCAGGGCCATCGAAAATGATTGAAGGTTTTGAGAATGCAACCTTGTTGCTCCCCAAAGGAACAGAAATCAAAATTAATGATGCATTATACTCTCCGAATTTCAAGCGAAACTTACTATATGGTCCCTGATGGACCCGGTGCGAGGAGTAGTAGTAGTATTGTCTGCCATCTGAGCAGAGGGAGATTGATTTCTGCTTGAGGCCCTCAGAGCCCTTGCCGTTTTCTCGATCTCGGGGTCTAACAATAATTCTTGACTTAACGCCCCGAAGCGAGTGTTCATGCACCAAAACAACTCAGACAAATACCATTAGTAGCACGATAATAAATAAAAGAATAAAAGGGTGGAAAGATAGGAATGGAAAGATTTGCTAGCAAACTTCTCGAAGTAAAAAATAAACTGAGAAACACTATTGCGTCCCCGGCAATGGCGCCAAAAACTTAACGCACCCAGAACCTACACCTAGATTCCACCTGACGGTGTCATGGTCGCCAGGCATAGTATGGCCCCTAGGTGTCTATCCCGAGCTCTATCCGTAAGCAAACGGTGTCAAATTATAGTATAATGGATGTCGGATCCCACAGGGACGGTGACAATGTTTTTGAATTCTCAGATTATTTCTATATCTCGAAGTGAGATAGCTGTCCGGTTGAGAGAATTGGTTGTGGTTTTGTTGTTGATTCAATAATAAAGGAACTAGGGTATTAGGGATCACCGCTAGGACCGTCGAGGATCGATGTTGGAATAGGATCCTTACGTTGCATTGGGGTTAGGGGATAAATCTCTCAATTCGTACCACTCTCGTGGGTTAGAATTTCGAGGTATTTCGGTGGCTCTCGTTGACGCAATGGCGGTAGCCGTCAACATAGCGATATAATTCGTCGGTGGATCCCCTTAAGGCACAAGCTGTGCATGGTCACGAGCCTTGGTTGGATCCATCGATTTCCCTATTCGAATCCTAAGGATACCCCTTAAGCACATCAATTCCACAGACCGTGGGCATGATCTCAGTACGTGTTATCCTAGGGATTCGGTAGGATCGACCGAAATACTCCCATTTCATTTCCAATTCAACCTAGAGATCCAGATCTATATCTCTCCCCTAGGGTCTTAGGGTTAACCCATCAACCATAGAAGAGACTACTCACTCATGGCGATTTTAACGAATAAAAATGTGATTTTTGCAAGAGAAAACATCGTAAGAAATTAATCAAATAAAGATTTAGAAACTTACGTGCCAAAGACGAAGAAAAACAGCGAGCAATAGATCCAAAGAAAACTCAAGATTCCAGAATGCGAGAATAGCAAATGAACTCCAAAAATTATCCAATAATCTTCAAGAATTTAATCTAGATCTAACAATTTTTTCTCAATCTCCTCTCCTCTCTAAAAATAATTCAAAAACTAACAAAAGAAACCGACTGCTTGAAACGCAGCAGCAGATGCCCTCTTCACTCCCCCAAGCAGCCGTCTTGCTCGGTCGAGCATGACAGTAAGTCGCGCTCCTCCAAAATATGCCACTCTATCTGCTCGGCCCGAGTCAGCTCTGCTCGGTCAAGCATACAGTTGACTCGGTCGCCAAAAGCTCTGCTCGGGCCGTGTCTGAAGTTGCTTGAGCTTTGAAATATTGGCTCTGCTCGACCGAGCACCATGGGTGCTCGGTCCGAGCAGCCTATGTATCTGATCCTCTCCTTCGTTTTGCCTCTGCTCGACCGAGCAGCTCCTCTGCTCGGTCGAGTCACCTAGGAAGAATTGTGCTGAAGCTCCTGTAGCTTCTCTTCTCCCTTTTCTCTCTCCTACACTCCTCACATGGCTCCCAAAACTTGGCATACTCCTGTAGAGCTTTACCAACGGGCTCAAGGGCGTGTCAGATGTGTCCATTGTTGGCAATAGCCTCCTAGCCTGTGTTTGATGATAACAAACCCTACTGAACTGTTCTAATATGTTTGTTAAGTGTGTCTCAGGTCCATATGCAGTGTGACAGTCATGTTTGGTCAGGTTACACATGTACGTACTCAAGTACGTTGAAATACAGAGCTGAAAATACATTTGGAATTACGAGAGCTGTTCAAATAAGGAAGTATAGCTATGAAACTCTACCCTAGAGTTAATCATAGGCTATAAACATCATGGGAATTTTCTGAGGAATTATGGAAATTGTTTGAAGTCAAAATACGGGGAAATACGAGAAAATACAGAGTATACAAAGAAGAAATTTTTTCTATAAGTGGTGAAATTAGGTGAAACAATTCTCACATGTCAATATGAAGCTCTGGGATTTTTGAGAATTATTTCAGAATTTTTGGGATTTATTTGATGCCCAAATACCCAAGAATACGGTGCAAATACTCAGATAATACGCCATACGGTACTGTTCCCATATACGCCTCATCGCAGCAGAAAATATCGATCGACGTGGCTTCATCGAAGCCGCTCGTTCCGCATCCAACAGCATCTCGCAGCTTGGCGACGTGGCTCGCTTACAACCGCCAGATCATCGTCCAACGGCCACCGACTACGCGGACCCAGTCGCAGATGGCGGGCGCCGCAGTTCCAAATTCGCATCGACGTGGCGCAATCATAGCCGTCCGCTCGAAGATCCAACGGTTGGCGACAGCGCGGGTCCGGGTCAGCGGAGGCGGGCGTCAACGCACGAGTTTTGACGACCACGTGGCGTGCTGTCGTCGAATCCCGCTCGATCCGACGGCCCAGATCGCTGCCGACAGCGGGTTTTCAAACCTGACCCGATAACGCGTTTTAAACGTGTTTTTTGCGGGTTTGGGTTCGTTGGAACAGTGACGCAGACCTGTTAACTCATTTCTATAAATACCAATGCACACTCTTCACCATTTCATCAACAAATGGAGTTCTAGAGATCCAAATTGAGTTCTGCAAGAAGTTAGTTCCTCCTGTGCAGCAAATGAGATCACTTTGAGTGAGGAACTTCTACCGACTACTTTCACAGGGACAGCGACTACTTCTACAAACATCCGATGATCATTCCGTAAGAAGCGTTGTGAAGCTACTGACGTGCTGAAAGACGACAACCAGAGAGATATTCACAAATGAGTTTTCTAAACTCTTAAACTTATATTTTTGTGAATACATTATTGTATTTGTCGTTGATTTTTTGGTTTACACTTTCTTCCGCTATATTGTTTTGGGCAAATCCGAGTTGTTGGGACATATCGGATTGGAAGAGCATCATTATACTGTTATTCTTTTTGGGCTTTGGTGAGCTAGGGTTAGTCAGAGTGGTTAGAGTTGGGGCTCTAATCTTGTGTGACTGTAACTGCTTAAAGAATCAATTTTAGTGATGTTGTTCTGGGATGGATGTAGGTCTTGGGAGACCGAACCACGTAAATCTGCTGTGTCATCTACTTGATCTGATTGTGGTCTTATCTGCTCTTCTATTACTTTTACTCATCTGTTTTTAATTAGACTTAATTATTTTTATCTTACGATAATTTGGTCATTGGCCTATTCACCCCCCCCCCCTCTAGGCCCTATTTAGATCCTACAATTGGTATCAAAGCACCAGGATTGACCATTTAAGTCTAGTTTACAATGAGTCTATATAATTCAGCATTTTCTGAAGGACAGTCTACTGTCAGACCCCCAAAATTCAATGGAACTGATTTTGCATATTGGAAAGCTAGGATGAAAATATACTTAGTATCTACTGATTATGATGTATGGAAAATTGTTGATCATGGATATACATCACATGTGTTAATAATTGAGAATACTGAAATCCCAAAACCTGAGGATAAATGGGATGATAATGATAAAAAATTATTTTCATTAAATGGAAAAGCAATGAATGCAATAATTTGTGCACTTGATAAAACTGAATTTAACCGTGTTTCTCATTGTTTAACTGCACAGGAAATTTGGCGTACTTTGGAAGTAACACACGAGGGAACTTCTCAAGTCAAGGAATCCAGATTAGCGCTTCTCAGCACGGAATACGATGGCTTCCACATGAAACCTGCAGAGACTATCAAAGACATGTATGCAAGATTTACGGACATCATCTACAACTCAAGGGCACTTGGAAAAACGTACCCAAGCGTGGAACTGGTAAGGAAAATTCTTCGAGCCTTGCCAAGTACTTTTCGTCCCAAGGTTACGGCAATCCAAGAAGCTCGAGATCTCTCCAAATTGAGCTTGGATGATTTGATTGGGAACCTGATGTCCCATGAGCTTGAACTGAAAACCATCGAGTCAAGGGAAAAAGGAGAAGCCAAAGCTGCAAAGTCCATAGCTTTCAAAGCTGAAGATAGCGACTATGATCTTGATGATGAGCAAGCCCTAATGGTCAGAGGCTTCAGGAGATACATCAAGACACCGCAGGGCAAATCTGAAATGGTAAAAAGGTTCAATCGCTTCAATAAATTTAATCCTTCAAACTTTTCTTCTGAACAGAGTACTACTAAGTCAGTTCAGTGTTTCAAATGCAGGAAACAAGGACACTTCATGAAGAATTGTCCAACTTTGAAGGATGCCTCGACAGAATCAAAAGGAAGATCACTTGCTGTGACGTGGGATGACGATGACGAGGATGAACCAGAAGAGGAAGTTGCTCACTCATCTTTATGTCTGGTTGGAGACATCGACTCGACGAAATCAGAGGTGCACAGCTTGGCTAAGGAACAAAAATGTGAGTGGTATTTGGATTCTGGCTGCTCAAGACACATGACTGGAAGTTACGACAAGTTCCTTAGCCTCGTAAAGCAAGAAGGAGGAAGTGTTACACTTGGGGACAACGGTAAATGCAAAGTAATTAGAAAAGGTGTTGTAGGTAACGACACTTTTCAACTGAAGGATGTCCTATGGGTTGAAAATCTTAAACACAACCTCATCTCTATTAGCCAGCTCTGTGACAAAGGTATGAACGTAGTATTTGATGCAAAATTTTGTAAAATCATTAATACTGTCACAAGTAATGTTTTGATTATAGCTAACAGGAAAAATAATGTTTATACACTTTTTATTGAAGAACTAACAATAGCTAAATGTTTGATTAGCAGGGAAGACGAGGCAACACTGTGGCATAAAATTGGCACATGTTGGAATCAAGTTGTTGCAGAAACTGGAGAACAGAAATCTAGTAAGAGGACTGCCACATCAGAAATACGAGAATAGTAAGTTGTGCGTAGCATGCACGAAAGGTAAGCAAACCCGATCTACCTTTACAGGAATGAGGGAAATAGCAACTACACGCATCTTAGAATTAATTCACATGGATTTATTTGGACCAACAGATGTTGCTAGTTTAAATGGAAAGAGGTTTTGCTTAGTTTTGGTCGATGATTTTTCAAGATTTACATGGGTTTATTTCTTAGCCAAAAAGTCAGGCTCTTTTGAAAACTTTCAAAACTTTTGCAATCAAGTTTCAAATGAGAAAAATCTTTCAATTATAAAAATCAGAAGTGATCATGGAGGAGAATTTGAAAATATAATCTTTGAAAATTTTTGTTTAGAAAAAGGAATTTTGCATGAATTTTCTTCTCCTAGAACACCGCAACAAAATGGAGTGGTTGAAAGAAAGAATAGGACTCTAAAAGAAATGGCTAGAACTATGCTGAATGAGTACGAATTGCCTATGTCTTTTTGGGCGGAGGCAATAAATACTGCTTGTTATGTTTGTAATAGAGTCATGCTAAGACCAATAATAAAGAAAAATGCGTATGAACTTTGGAATGAAAAGACTCCTAATATTTCATATTTTAGAGTATTTGGATGCAGATATTTAATATTAAACACTGGAGATCAACTTTGTACATTTGAATCCAAATCAGATGAAGGAGTGCTTGTAGGATATTCGTTAAGGAGCAAAGCTTACAAGATTTATAATAAACGCACTTTGACTATTGTTGAATCAATTAATGTTAAATTTGATGAAACTGAAAATAATTCTTTGAATTGCAGGGAAACTGAAGGTGATGCAATTGCAGAGAATGATAGCGGTGCTAGAGACACTGCTGAACCAAGTCAAGCACAAGAACCTACTGAAAAAGAAGAGAACCAAAAGGAAGAACCACTGAACAGAGGAGTGCTGAGATACAATCCAAATCATCCACCAGACCTGATCATTGGAGCACCCACGGCAGGTATAAGAACTCGTTCCTCTTTTAGTAATCTTTGTGCTTTATGCATTCATGGGGATTTTATATCCGAAATTGAGCCAAAGACTATTGAATCTGCTTTGATTGAGGAAAGTTGGGTAATGGCTATGCATGATGAATTGAATGAATTTGATAGAAATAATGTTTGGACTTTAGTGCCACGACCCAAAGATTATTCTATTGTAGGTACCAAATGGATATATAAAAACAAGTTTGATGAATCTGGAAGAGTAATCAGGAATAAGGCTAGATTGGTTGCTAAAGGTTATAATCAAATTGAAGGCATAGATGTTGATGAAACTTTTGCACCATTTGCTAGATTGGAAGCTATAAGAGTTTTACTAGACTTTGCAAGTTATAAGAAACTCAAGCTTAAACAGATGGATGTTAAAAGTGCATTCTTGAATGGGTACCTGAAAGAAGATGTGTTTGTTGAACAACCCCCTGGTTTTGAAAGTCATGATTTTCCACACCATGTTTTTAAACTTCAAAAAGCATTATATGGTCTTAAGCAAGCTCCTAGAGCTTGGTATAATCGCCTTAGTGCTTATCTTTTGGAAAATGATTTTAAAAAGGGTAGTGCAGACAACACACTTTTTATTTTGCATGATCATAATCAGTTTCTCATCGTACAAATATATGTTGATGATATTATTTATGGTGCTACTGATGATCTTTTATGTCAAAAGTTTGAGAAGGTCATGCAGGATCAATTTGAGATGAGCCTTGTTGGCGAACTGAAGTACTTTTTGGGATTCTAAGTGAAGCAAACTGCAGAAGGCATCTTTCTATCGCAAACCAAGTACATCAGAGAACTATTGAAAAAGTTTGGGATGGAAAAGGCAAAAGGAATTGGAACTCCCATGAGTCCCACGACGAAGTTGGAAAAAGATGAAAAAGGAATCGACGTGGATCAAAAGCATTATCGAGGTATGATTGGCTCTCTCCTTTATTTAACAGCGTCTAGGCCCGATATAATGTTTGTTGTTTGTTTGTGTGCACGTTTTCAAGCTTGTCCAAAAGAGTCACACTTAATTGCCATAAAAAGGATCTTTAGGTATTTGATTCACACACCTTCTTTAGGCCTTTGGTATCCTTCATGTGGTTTATTTGATTTGATTGGATTTGCTGACGCTGATTATACTGGTAGTATGATTGATAGAAAGAGCACTAGTGGAACATGTTTTATGCTAGGACATTCATTGGTTTCTTGGTCTAGTCGTAAGCAGAACATTGTTGCTTTATCCACTACTGAAGCTGAGTATATTGCCCTTGGCAGTTGTTGTGCCCAAGTACTTTGGATGATGCAAACCCTGTCTGACTACGGTTTGGATCTTAGAAAAGTTCCATTACGATGTGATAGTAAAAGTGCTATAGATCTTTCTAACAATCATGTTCATCACTCTCGAACAAAACACATAGACGTAAGACATCATTTTCTTAGAGATCATTTGGCAAAAGAGAATGTATCCATTGAATATATTTCTACTGATTCTCAGTTGGCAGATATCTTTACAAAACCTTTGCCAGAAGATCGCTTTTGTCGTCTACGTCTAGAATTGGGCATTATTGATCATGTTTAGGGTGAAAATATTTTTTTTGTGTGCTTTCATATATTTATGTGTGGTGTGCTATAAAAAGGAAAAATAAAAAAATTGAAAAAGGAAAATTATTAAAAAAAATGGTGTGTTATAAAAAGGAAAATAAAAAAATATAAAAGAAAACTATAAAAAGAAGGAGAAAATGAAATGTATATCTCCTCATTTTGCACTTTTCATCAGAAATAGCTTTTGATGCAAAACATATGCTTTATGGATTTTGAATATTATATTCTTAACAATGCTTGCATTCAAAGACTACATGGTTCATTAGGTCATATTCATTAATGAGTAACTAAAGTTTTTCATCTTCAAATCACACTTACACAGATAAAAATGTTTTTGATATGGATTTGAAATATTGAATAAGAAAAGTGGTTGTTGGTGGACTAATTTATGTTTAACTGATGGGATATGATGTTTCAAGGCATGGGTAAAAAGAAAAGCTCTCATCAAAATATATATACGTGTATAAAAAGAATAACAAGACAAGTGTCTTCAACATATATACACAGAGCTTCGTATGTAAAATGGATACGATCCATGTCCTTGATACTACCCTCGGACATCCAACTTATGTTATAAATGTCATTTTTTTAGCGTTGGTGTTAAGTCCGTCAAGCACTGCCATTTCACATTTAAAAATCCTTCTCGGTCATGTTTGGAATTTGTAACTTGAACTCATATTACATGAGAAGGGGAAACTCAATCTTTGATGTTCATATATTTAGTTGAAAAGTTGGAAATGACAGGATGTATTCTTTATTACATCTCCATGTGTACTAAACTTTTGATCATCACACTTGAGCACGGAGATGAATTACGATAGTTATGATTTAGTGCTTATTGCTTATTTCTTCATTGTAGTCCTCGATGTATTGCCTTTTGTTCTGCTTTATAATGTTTAATTTTTCCATTCATCGTATGCTATTTACTATCTTATACATTTTTGATGAAAACAAACGGGGAGAAATATTAAGATTGGGAATCAGAGATAGGGGGAGCATGTCAATAGGGGGAGCATTATTTATCATTTTGCCATTCATGCTCAAATTTTCTGGCTTCACACTTCACACACTTCACACGTTTTTTTGATGTAATCTTAATGTTTGGTTTGTTCTCATCAAAAGGGGAAGATTGTTGGCAATAGCCTCCTAGCTTATGTTTGATGATAACAAACCCTACTGAACTGTTCTAATATGTTTGTTAAGTGTGTCTCAGGTCCATATGCAGTGTGACAGTCGTGTTTGGTCAGGTTACACATGTACGTACTCAAGTACGTTGAAATACAGAGCTGAAAATACATTTGGAATTACGAAAGCTGTTCAAATAAGTAAGTATAGCTATGAAACTCTACCCTAGAGTTAATCATATGCTATAAACATCATGGGAATTTTCTGAGGAATTATGGAAATTGTTTGAAGTCAAAATACGGGGAAATACGAGAAAATACAGAGTATACAAAGAAGAAATTTTTTCTACAAGTGGTGAAATTAGGTGAAACAATTCTCACATGTCAATATGAAGCTCTGGGATTTTTGAGAATTATTTCAGAATGTTTGGGATTTATTTGATGCCCAAATACCCAAGAATACGGTGCAAATACTCAGAAAATACGACATACGGTACTGTTCCCATATACGCCTCATCGCAGCAGAAAATATCGATCGACATGGCTTCATCCAAGCCGCTCGTTCTGCATCCAACAGCATCTCGCAGCTTGGCGACGTGGCTCGCTTACAACCGCCAGATCATCATCCAACGGCCACCGACTACGCGGACCCAGTCGCAGATGGCGGGCGCCGCAGTTCCAAATTCACGTCGACATGGCGCAATCGCAGCCATCTGCTCGAATATCCAACGGTTGCCGACAGCGCGGGTCCGGGTCAGCGGAGGCGGGCGTCAATGCACGAATTTTGACGACCATGTGGCGTGCTGTCGTCGAATCCCGCTCGATCCGACGGTCCAGATCGCTGCCGACAGCGGGTTTTCAAACCCGACCCGATAACACGTTTTAAACGTGTTTTTTGCGGGTTTGGGTTCGTTGGAACAGTGACGCAGACCCGTTAACTCATTTCTATAAATACCAATGCACACTCTTCACCATTTCATCAACAAATGGAGTTCTAGAGATCCAAATTGAGTTCTGCAAGAAGCGTTACGATCCTGACTTCATCCCTGACATAGTGACACCAAGTTTAGCAGCTAGTTCCTCCTGTGCAGCAAATGAGATCACTTTGAGTGAGGAACTTCTACCGACTACTTTCACAGGGACAGCGACTACTTCTTCTACAGACATCCGATGATCATTCCGTAAGAAGCGTTCCGAAGCTACTGACATGCTGAAAGACGACAACCAGAGAGATATTCACAAATGAGTTTTCTAAACTCTTGAACTTATATTTTTGTGAATACATTATTGTATTTGTCGTTGAGTTTTTGGTTTACACTTTCTTCCGCTATATTGTTTTGGGTAAATCCGAGTTGTTGGGACATATCGGATTGGAAGAGCATCATTATATTGTTATTCTTTTTGGGCTTTGGTGAGCTAGGGTTAGTCAGAGTGGTTAGAGTTGGGGCTATAATCTTGTGTGACTGTAACTGCTTAAAGAATCAATTTTAGTGATGTTGTTCTGGGGTGGATGTAGGTCTTGGGAGACCGAACCACGTAAATCTGCTGTGTCATCTGCTTGATCTGATTGTGGTCTTATCTGCTCTTCTATTACTTTTACTCATCTGTTTTTAATTAGACTTAATTATTTTTATCTTACGATAATTTGGTCATCGGCCTATTCACCCCCCTCTAGGCCCTATTTAGATCCTACAATATCCAAATTGGGTCCCAAATCGCTCCAAAATCCCTGAAAATCCATAAAACACTACGAAACTCGAATATAACATTAGAATTGCAATATCGTAGGAAAATACGGGATTTGAATGCGAAAATGATATAAAATGCGATGTCATGATGTTATGAAAAGATGTAAAATATGGACACATCAACAGTCGACTGTCATTTGTTCATCAGTCGACTGTCGGTGACGTTTTCGCCCAGAAACTAGCTGTTGCATCTTTTTGTTTTTGGCTGTTTTCTTAGCTTTTGAGAGTTCCTATAGGTTTACTATATATATGAGAGGGCTGAGTTCATTAGAGGCTCTTGGAACTATTGCAAATCTTTAGAGATTGATTAATCCACTCTCAAACTCTCTCATTTCCCTCTTAGAGCTCTAAATCTCCTTCATACATTGAAGTCAAGCTCAAGGGAAATCATCCAAGTGCAATCATATCACTTGGAGATCCTCTTCCATGCCTTGCATTCATTTATGAGTAAGTTCATCTCAAGGCATAGGTAAGAGTATTGTTTTACTTTGTTATTTCATTGAAACCCTAGCTTTCTATGTGAGAGTTAGTTACTCTGTGTGTGAGAGTATAATCTTCTGTGTGAGGGTTGGTTGAGATCTCTCTGTGTGAGAGTTTGAGTCTCTCTGTGTGAGAGCAAAAGTCTTTCTGTGTGAAAGCAAGGATATCTCTTTGTGGGAATCCTAAATCCTCTGTGTGAGAGTAAGGATTTCTCTGTTTGAGGATCCAAATCCTCTGTGTGAGATTGTATTCACTTCTCTGTGTGAGAATTATAGTGGATATTGGTGTGGCTGGACGTACCCAAGTTTGGGGAACCAGGATAATTCTTGTGTTTGCATTTGGATTGATTGTGTTGATTAATTCCTCTTGTACTTATTATTCTGCATTTGCAAGTTTAATTTTAATTGAACAATTTTTTGCCATTACTCTATTCACCCCCCTCTAGAGTGTTTGTTGTTAGGATTGCAAGGTTAACGGTCCTTACAATTGGTATCAAAGTGAGGTTGAAGCATACAACAACGATGGCATACAACTCTTCATCCATTTCTTATGAAGAAGGTCTATCAGCCGTTCGACCCCCGCTCTTCAACGGAACCAACTAAGAAGATCAAGATGATGATCAACTTGGAGGGTCATGACATTTGGGACATCACAGAGTCTCCATTTGAGAAGCCTACTACAACCACAGCTTCGAGAACAAAAGCAGAGATGGACTAGATCAAATTTAATGCGAGGGCGATGAATGCATTCCATTGCACCCTCACTTCAAATGAGTTCAACCACATCTCCATGTGTAAAACGGCCAACAAAATTTGGCATACATTGGAGAGTTCTCATGAATGGACTTCGAAGGTAAAGAAATCTAAATAATGCGTATTTAAATCTAAATATGAGTTTTTTAAGATGCATGAAGGTGAAAACATCTCAGAGATGTTCACAAGGTTCACAGAAATCGTGAATGCTTTGGAAGGACTTAGGAAGGTGATTTCCCAAAAGGATCGAGTGGAGAAGATCCTTGACTCACTCACATCTCAATGGGAGTCAAAGACCAACGGTATTTTGGAGTCTAATGACATGTCCAAATACACCGTTGAGGAGTGCATTGGGAATCTCATGGCGTATGAAGTAAAGCTTCAACACAAGAAGGAGATTCAACCATCCATGCCCGAGAACCTGAGAAGCAAAAGGGGGTTGCATTCCATGCCAAGAAGGAGCCAATCGAATGGAGAAAGAAATTCCATCGGGAAGCTCCAAGTGAAGATGATGGAGAAGATGATGTTAGCGATGATGATTACACCGAGCTTGCCAAGCAATTCAAGCAATTCATGGCATTCCTCAAGGGCAAGCAAGGTAAATCTTTGTCAAATTTTTCCTCCAAGTCTAACAATTCTATTTGTTTCAATTATAGAGAAAAAGGTCATCTTTCTACCGAATGCTCTTCCAAGCCCGACAAAGAGACTTACTTAGGGAAAGGGAAGAAGCTTTGGAAAGGAAAGTCCAAATTCAAGAACCAAAAGAAGGGACTTGTCGACACTTTTTATGACTCCGATGAGGACACATCAAGTGATGAAGAAGAGGATGACAGGGATCAAGCTCACATGCGCTTGGCGGCTTTTAATGATTCTTCATCAATCTGCTCTTGCTCAAGCGATGAAGAGATAGAGGCGTGGCTCAACTCCAACGAAGAAATGTGCTTCATGGCTAATGGGAAGAGTCTTCGTCAAGCTCTAACGAGGAGGAAAGCGATGAGGAAGTTGAGGAGGAATAGCTATCATACGAGGAGTTCGAATACCGCTTCAATGTGGCCTCCAACTTGGCAACTAAGTGCGTCAACTCATATGATAAATTGAAAGCTAAATTTAAGAATGCTATGAGTAGTGTGCATGTTTTAGAATCTACTAGTGTAAATAATCATGATGTTTTGCTTGTTTGTGACACTAGTGAGAGAGACACACTTCTCTCTCAAGTTAAGGAATAGAGCTTAACGAATGACAAATTAGTAGCTCAAAACCATAGCTTAGAAACTCGCGTTCAACAACTTACGTTGAAATGCGAAGAGGAATCACATAAGTTTATTAGCTTTGTTCATGCTAGGGATTCACTCCACTGTTTGCTTGAAAAACAACATCCGACAAACCATAGAGGAGGTTTGGGATACACTCCAAAGGTGGTTACCAAACCCACCTCTAATTCTTATTTTGGTGCAAATTCGAGAAATATTGCTAAAGCACCTAAGAAGAATCACCATGCTTTCTTGTATAACAATAACACCAACAAGAAGCATGTAAATCACAAGGTGGTGAGGAAAAAATGAAAACCCTTCATTTTTGCTAAGAAGCAAAATCCTCACTTCATGTATGCTAAGAAAATATTTTCTAAACCTAAGCATGCCACATCCACCCCTCTTGCAAAGGTAAAACCATTACCTAGGAAATCCTTGAGATTATGGATTCTCACTAAGTGTAGTGTGCAAGAGAGGGATAGCTACATCAACTCTTTGGTTAGGGATGTCATCACGTCATGTGATTACATTAGGAAATCAAACTCCTCTTGGGTTTGGTTCCCTAATGTTTAGGTCTTCTCACACATATGCATATTGCATGGGTATTGTGCTTAAATATTTATTTTTAGCATACCCATTGTTTGTGTGTGCTTCATGATTTTGAAAATGTTTTCAAACTTATTTTTCATGAAAATGGGGACCTTGGGGAATACATTGTCACGCATGCATTTGTTGATCCATATGTATGACAATGGGGGAGTTATTATATCTAATATGTTTAAAATACTTTAAAACATATTTTAACTCTCATTTTGGATTTTGATAAAGATCATTATTTACTATTGGTTATTATGGTCTTGATCTTAACCCATTGATATTGCCAACATGTTTCATGTTTTATTTTTTTTTGGCAATGTCATTGTGTATCAATGAAGCTTGATTTTTCCATATCTATTGCTTTGATACACATTAGGCCCATGGCTCCAATGTATGTTTAACACCGTGTAAAGAGGATTATCTTCCAATATTCTTTTTCTACAATTGGTATTACATCAATTGTTAGAGATTGTTTATCTCCTACTTACAATTGGTATTAGATCCTAGAAGTCAAAATTTGGCCATTTCTATAATCTAGGGAGAGCATGGGATAGTGATTGATACCCACTAAATTTTTTACAATTTGGTATCATACATTTCTTTACTCTTGCATTTTGTCACATCTTTGATTAAAGATGTCAAAGGGGATATTTTTGATGTCCACCTTTTTTGACGATGTCAAGGGAGAGAGATATATGCATTATGTAAATCTAAATCTTGTATTTCATACATATGCATATTGGGAGAGAGATATATTTATGGGGAGAGATATATGTGGGATTGTATAAACCATTCATGTGTGCATGATTATTTTCTATTGCAATTGGTTTATGTAATCCATGCCTATTATATGTCACCATGGTGTCTCATTATTTCATTTGGTATAATGAGTACTTAAAATTGTGTATATTATTTTACATTTGGTGCATAGAAGTAGGGAGAGCTCATTAGTATTGTGATTTATTTCTTTTTGTTTTACATAATGTGTGTCATCACCAAAAAGGGGGAGATTGTTGAGTATTGGTGTTTCATACCAATGTTATTTTGATGATGATCACAACATTATGTTGTTGCTAATGACTCTCTTGTTTTAGTCGCATATTTAACAATTCAAGAATATCATTTTTGGAGACTAAACACTTGGTGCAAGGATGGACATCAAGAGGAGAAGGGCCAAAACTTGGACTCAAGGGTGCCAAAGCTTGGAGATGATGGGAAGCTTCAAGGCATCAAGACTGAAGCCATGGACTCTAAGGAAAGAAATGTAGTCCATGTAATATTTCATTGATTGCTTTTCTCCTTTTTGAGTCTAGGTTTAATGTAATGCCTTGATAGAAGGTCTACTCATTCATGCATATGCATTTATCCATCTTAGAGAGCCTTAAGATTATCATAGAATCCAACCCAATAGGCTCATCTTGCCCAAAGACTCATTTGGAGTCTCTAGCTCTCCAACAGTTGCCTGCTGAAGGATTCACAGTCGACTGGGTGAATCTAGTCCATGTCGAGCCTTCTACAGTCGACTATGGTGCACTGCTCAAGTAAACATTTTTATTGACTCTACTTGAACTTTTCCCATCAGTCAACTGATGTTCAATTTACATTCACCTGTATATTTACAGTCGCCTGTGAAATGGTCAACAGTCGTCTGAAGGGCGTAAGTACGAAGATTGCTACTCTCTGTTTATTTCCATCTCATGCTGCAGTCGACTGATGAAGGATAAACAGTCGCATGTCTATTTTACAGTCGACTGTCATTTTTTCATCAGTCGCATGTATGCATAATGGGAGTAAGAGTGCAACTCTCTTTTTTATTTCGTCCCCTTCAGCAGTTGCCTGCTGAAGGTTTAACAGGCGCATGTCCTGCTTGTCAGTCGACTGTATCATCTTCATAGTCGACCGTCGAGGCTCAGATTATAGCAGTTGGGAATTATTTAGCCGTTGGACAGTCGACTGTCATTTGTTCACAGTCGACTGTCAGTGACATTTTCACCCAGAAACTAGCCGCTGCAGCTTTTTGTTTTTGGCTGTTTCTTGGCTTTTGAGAGTTCCTATAGGGTTACTATATATATGAGAGGGCTGAGTTCATTAGAGGCTCTTGGAACTATTGCAAATCTTTAGAGATTGATTAAGCCACTCTCAAACTCTCTCATTTCCCTCTTAGAGCTCTAAATCTCCTTCATGCATTGAAGTCAAGCTCAAGAAAAATTATCCAAGTGCAATCATATCACTTGGAGATCCTCTTCCATGCCTTGCATTCATTTATAAGTAAGTTCATCTCAAGGCATAGGTAAGAGTATTTATTTTACTTTGTTATTTCATTGAAACCCTAGCTTTCTGTGTGAGAGTTAGTTACTCTCTGTGTGAGAGTATAACTTTCTGTGTGAGGGTTGGTTGAGATCTCTCTGTATGAGAGTTTAAGTCTCTCTGTGTGAGAGCAAAAGTCTTTCTGTGTGAAAGTAAGGATATCTCTTTGTGGGAATCCTAAATCCTCTGTGTGAGGTCTCTCTGTGTGAGAGTAAGGATTTCTCTGTGTGAGGATCCAAATCCTCTGTGTGAGCTATCTCTGTGTGAGATTGTATTCACTTCTCTGTGTGAGAATTATAGTGGATATTGGTGTGGCTGGACGTACCCAAGTTTGGGAAACCAGTGTAATTCTTGTGTTTGCGTTTGGATTGATTGTGTTGATAAATTCATATTGCACTTATTATTCCGCATTTGCAAGTTTAATTTTAATTGCACAATTTATTGCCATTACTCTATTCACCCCCTAGAGTGGTTGTTGTTAGTATTGCAAGGTAGACGATCCTTACATGTATATCACCGACAGAGGGGTTACATTCTAAGAAGGATATAGGAGGTGCAGAGTCTTTGGGGCGTTTTCTACCCATGGATATTGTCATCAACCTTCTGGCGTAGGAGCTTTGGAGTAAGGTTGATAGTTCCGGGTGCATAGGACCTCCCAGTATCATGTTGAAGGAATTGATACTGGGTGGTGCCGAGGCATTTCGGGAGAGTGTTGATGGGTGAGCCGACATGGTCGAGATGTTTTGTTGACTGGGATGTCGACTCATTTTTCCCACAAACGGCGCCAAACTGTTAAGGCCAAAAATGACTGAAACAATCAGGAGGCTGACGTGGACCCTTTCTTGCTGAGTTGAAGACGCGTCAGTCGGTTGAGTGGGACCCTAGGTTAGAAGAAACAGGGTCGTTGGTAGGTGTAGTTGAGTTGCAACGCTTGCCCGACTCTAGCACAGATCGAGCTTCGATTCGTCGATGCTGTGAAGCTCAGGTATGGCCATGTTGTAGGATCGAGACTCGAAGATCTACACTGCAAGGAAGTGTCAGGGGTCGGATCTGGGTTCCGACCCAAATCCCCTCCGATGCTTAAGTTAGAATGGGACTTAAGAGAGGGAGGGAGCTTGGAGCAGCTGAGATCGACACACAGAGGCTCGTTTCGAGTTTAGCATCAAAAGCTCTCTCATGGAAGAAATATAAGTTGAAATGTTTTTACCAGAGTATCAGATCTCATACCTTGGGAATTGGAACCCTTTTAGCATTGTTCTTTCATGTATTTATAGACATTGGCCCGAGATGGCGAATAACAGTCCCTCGTTGATTTGGGCGAGATCTTCTCCGGGATTGGCCACGGCCGCCTATTTACTCGGTCTCATTAACTCCTCTCTGAGTATCAGCGAGAGTCTAACGGTCGAGTTAGCCATTTGCTTTACTGAGTATTACTCAGCCTTAATGGCAGATTGTGGGTTGTAGGCTCTAAATGGGCCATATATCTTGACACCATTTCGTGGGCCGTACCCGTGCACTAACAGATACATTTAAGCCCACTTAATTTATTGGGCTTAACTTAATTTGACAGCTCGCATTGCATAATTATTTTACATATAAGCCCAACGTTGGATTAACGATCCAACATGTATTAGTCGATAAATGGGTTTCATTAGTCGACTAGTCTGCTTTATATGGAAAAGATTTATTCTCTATTAGTCGACTAGCTGTCTTATTTAAATCCCTAGACTAGCTGTCTTAATTAAATCCCTAGTCGTTTGATACATTACTCGACAAGTGTATGTTATTAGTGGACGAATTAACGTGTAAAAACATTATTTGACTTAGGAAATTTGAAGTATATCGGTCTCGTGATACACCCGTCGACACACATGGCGATGATCAATTCATGAATTCATGAGACAGTTTCCAGGCTCATCCCTTGTCATCAAGCAAATGCAAGTTCTACACACAGTAAGCCCGTGCAGTCCCAATGGCCTGGGCCAACACGGGATGCCGAGCCAACAGGTGGAAAGCGACGTTGTGATGTCGGTCGCTCTAAACGCCCAACATCAACAGCTCGGCGACGGGCGCGAGCGTGTCGGCATCGCCCAAACAAAAAAAGGAGGCTGTCATGTTTCTGATTTTCTGCACGTGTTGCCATCCGAAAAATATCGAGGCAGCCGACGAGAAAAATAACAGCTAACAACGAGAATTACTATTTACACCGAATATTCGGTGTATGGAGGTGACAAGCTTTCGAAAATACAAATCAATCATTCACTCAAATCCCTTTGCCTCTTTCAAAAAAAATTTCCCTTTCGATACACTGTCACCTCCCTGTTAGACTCAATGTGACGATTTCATCACGAGTGCGGAAGAAAAGGGAATCTCACCTTCGGCCATTGCTTCTTCAAATGAAAAAAAAGTAAAATTTCTACCCGATTTTGATCTTCTCAGTCTCAAATCACTCCTATATGATGGTGTATTGCCTGAAAATTGAGTGAATAGACTAAGGGACCAAAACCCATATTTATAGATTTTTAATCTGTTCCATCAACGGCAATAAACTGATTAATTTCATTTTATTGGAGGGAATGGTTATTGTAACTGTGTATCACACCAACAGGAGAATTTCCAACGGGAAAATTCCAACATTCTCCCACTTGATCCATGTAAACCATTATTCCCAGCAAGAAACAAAATACATGAATCATGGCGACAAGTCCTTTTAAAAAGCAAGTATTATCTTCCATGTATTACAATGTATTATGTTTCTCAACAATATGCTTTATATCTTAATGAATAAACCCTACGTTTATTCATGGTCCAAACTTAATGATCTTTCTCACAATAATGTATCCAAATGTGCACAACCGTAATGAGAAAGCATCACAACAAGAATTTCATTAAATAACAATGTTATTGCAATGAGGAACCAAGTCCCATTCTATCCACATGATCCTTAAATTTCATTGGTGGCATGCCTTAAGTTAAAGGATTTGCAATCATTAGATCAGTCCGAATATGTTCAATGATGACTGATTTATCCTTAACCCTCTATTTTATGGCTAAGTACTTGATGTCAATGTGCCTACTTCGGCTACCAATTTTGTTGTTGTTAGTCATGAAGACAGTAGCTGTATTGTCACAATACATTCTTAGTGGTCTAGAAATAAAATCCATAATTCTAAGTCTAGTGATGAAATTCTTAATCCATACACCATGTGATGTAGCCTCAAAACAATATACGAACTCGGCTTCCATGGTGGAAGTAGCAATCAATGTCTGTTTTGCACTTCTCCATGATACAGCCCCATCGGCTAATAAAAATATGTATCTAGAAGTTGATTTTCGAGAATCAACACATCCAGCAAAGTCTGAATCAGAGTAGCCAATGACTTCCAAGTTGTCTGTTCGTCTATACATGAGCATGCAGTCTCTGGTTCCCTTAAGGTATCTCATTACCTTCTTTGCAGCTCTCCAATGTTCAATGCCTGGATTACTCTGATATCGTCCCAACATCCCAACAGCAAATGCAATGTCAGGTCTAGTGCAAACCTGAGCATACATTAGGCTTCCAACAGCAGAAGCATAAGGAATGTTTATCATTTGTTCCCGCTCAAGGTCATTCTTTGGGCATTGGTTCAAATTGAACCTATCACCCTTCACGATGGGAGCTATACTTGGTGAACAATCCTTCATCTGAAACCTCTCTAGAACTTTATTAATATATGTCTCTTGGGACATTCCCAGAGTACAACGCATTCTGTTACGATGTATCTTAATTCCAATAACATAAGATGCATTGCCCAGATCTTTAAAATCAAAGTTTCTAGAGAGATATTGTTTCACCTCATATAGCATTCCCTTATCATTGCTTGCAAGCAAAATGTCATCCACATATAGAATTAAGAAACAAGTCTTTCTCCCACTGACCTTCTGGTAAATACATTGATCCACAACATTTTCTTCAAATCCAAATGAAGATATAACATCATGAAATTTTAAATACCATTGACGTGAGGCTTGTTTCAATCCATATATGGATTTGTTGAGCTTGCAAACCAAGTGCTCACCGTTACTAGAAGAAAATCCTTCAGGTTGCTTCATATATACCTCTTCCTCTAGGTCTCCATTAAGAAAAGCCGTTTTCACATCCATTTGTTGCAATTCCATATCAAAGTGTGCAACTAATGCCATGATTATGCGAAGAATATTTCTTTGATACAGGAGAAAATGTCTCCTTGTAATCGATTCCTTCCTTCTGAGTGAATCCTTTGGCAAAAGTCTGGCCTTGTATCTCTCAATGTTACCCAACGAGTCTTTCTTTATTTTAAAGACCCATTTGCATCCAACGGCTTTCGCCCCTTCAGGTAACTCCACAAGGTCCCATAGCCCATTTGATGTCATCGAATTCATCTCATCTTTCATAGCATCATGCCATAAGTTTGATTCTTTTGAACTAATGGCTTGTGAAAACGTCTCAGAGTCATTTTCGGCTCCACCATTAAAGTTCGACTCATGTAGATACACAACATAGTCACTAGATATTGCTGATTTTCTTGTCCTAGTAGATCTTCTTAATGTCGTATCAACATTCCCTTGAAGATCATGTTGATCAACAGGTTGATCATCCATCAGCGGTTCTTCTTGAACAACAGGTTGTTCAACCGCTTCCGGTGATTCTTGAACAACTTGATCTGCTGGAACAATATCAACATGTGATGTTTTCATTTGTCGATTAATACCCATTTGCACTCGCGGGGCACTACTAACGACAAACATTCTATCAGTTGATATGGATGGCTGATTACCAGCATGACCTCTTTCAGGAATAGTGTCCTGTAATTGATCACTCCCACTGATCATGTCATTCTCAAGAAATTTCGTATTTCTTGATTCCATAATCCTAGTGCTATGAGATGGACAATAGAACCTGTATCCTTTAGACCGTTCGGCATATCCAATGAAATACCCACTAATAGTCCTAGAATCTAGTTTCTTCTCTTGTGGATTATACACTCTTACTTCATAAGGGCATCCCAAACGCGTACATGGCGCAAACTTGGTTTCCAACCTTTCCATAACTCAAAAGGCGTCTTTGGGACAGCCTTAGTTAGAACTCGGTTTAATATGTACGATGTTGTTTTAAGAGCTTCAGTCCATAAGGATATAGGAAGTTTGGCATTACTGTGCATACTCCTAACCATCTCCATTAAAGTCATGTTTCTTCTTTCTGCTACACCATTCTCACTAGGAGATCCTGGATTGGTGTACTGAGCAACTATTCCATGCTCTTGAAGAAACCTAGCAAATGGACCAGGTGCTTGACCACCTTCAGTGTATTTACCATAATACTCTCCTCCTCTATCAGTTCTTACGATTTTAATTTGTTTTACACATTGTTTCTCTACTTCTGCCTTAAAAACTTTAAAGGCACTTAACGCTTCACTTTTGTAATGAAGCAAGTAGATATGCATGAAACGTGAATAATCGTCAATAAAGGAGATAAAGTATTTCGGACCACTAATGTCCATTTCTGGACAACAAATATCTGAATGAATGATTTCAAGCAATTCGGAACTTCTGTGCGCACCCTTCTTAGATATCTTAGTCTTCTTTCCCTTTATGCAGTCCACACAAATCTCAAAGTCAGCCAAATCCAAAGTACTAAGTACTCCTTCATTTACTAACTTCTTGATTCTATCTTTGGAGATATGTCCCAATCTCCGGTGCCATAACATAGAATATTCCTCATTCATAACACATCTTTTTATGTCAGCATTAACATGCATAACAACATTGTTTTGCAAATTAAACATAAATAGACCATTACACAACATACCATTTCCAGCAACATCTGAATTATAACATAAACTGAATGATGTTCCATGGAAATTAAAAACATAACCCAATGGCAATAGTCGTGAAACTGAAATTAAATTCCTGGAAAACCTAGGTACATAAAATACATTATGCAAAAGCAAAACAAAGCCACTAAATAAAATAAGCCGTCATGTTCCAACAAATTCAACAGCTAAGCGCATTTTGTTTCCTGAAAATATGCCGTGTTCATTTCCCGCTGGTTTCCGCAGGTTTGTCATACCCTGCAAAGTTGTTGAAACATTGTAACGACTGGTTTTCATGTATCCGGATTTATTATATTATATTATATGTTTTGGTGGATTTTCTCCTCGTGTGTGGTTTTCGTCCCCGTAGCTTTCATTTTCGATCGTTTCGTCGTATTTTCTTAGCTTCTTCCGTTGATCGTCGATTTTGGAGTAAGTCATTCGTGACGGGCTTCGTATCGGTCATATCTTACTGTTAGATCAAGCCTAGGAGTCTTAGGAATCGATCCCGGAGCTCCGCGCTCCATATCGGAACTTTTGGTGCTCATTAGCCGGTGTAAGAAGGGGCACCGACCGACTAGATGACGATCCAGTCGGTCAGAAAACCTTCTTGAACCGACTAGTGAGCTTTGTTAAATGTTCAGGATTTATTGTTTCTCTTTAGTCGGTCTAAGAACGTTGGTTGACCGACTAGGTTGCAAACTAGTCGATCAGCAATGCTTCTTTAACCGACTAACTCAATTACTAATTTTTGGTATCAGTACTGTTCATTCTTAGTCGGTCTAAGTTCATCTTTCGACCGACTAGTTATTAAACTAGTCGGTTAAGTTTTGTACTCAGACCGACTAATTCTTAGTTCTTCTGTACAGTCAAGTTACTGTTTACTCTTAGTCGGTCTAAGAATGTTCATCGACCGACTAGATGTTGAACTAGTCGGTCAGTAATTGATCTTTGACCGACTAAATCTAAATCCTAATTTTCGTCTGGGTTACTGTTTACTCTTAGTCGGTCTGCGTTGGTCAACCGACCGACTAGTTCCCAAACTAGTCGGTCAGTGGTTGTTCTTCGACTGACTAACCAGTGCTGTAAACCCTAGTTTTGCCCTAGCCGCCACCAAACTCTATAAATACCCCTCCAAACGTTTTCTTCTTCTTCCTCACGACCTAAAACCCTAATTTCTCCCCCATTGAGCCCCCTTCTTCCCCAAACCCTTATTCCTTCATCCCAGGCTCATCCTCCATCATCTAAACCCTCCTTCAACACATTCTACCTCTCATCTTCCTCAAAATCTCATCAAATCCCCCAAAACCCTATTTCTCCAACCTTCTCCAATCATTTCCAGATCTGAACCCTAGGTTCCCCGGAGCGTTTCTTCCGTCGCCGTGGTTGCTCGGTGTTGTTCCTCCGTTTCCTATACGGTAATACTCGATTCTTTAGTTTTAGCATAACCCATTTGTGTTTTTATGAAACCCTAATGAAATGAATATTGTTGTTGATTGTTTCTCCATGACAGCGACTCCCCCGTAGATTAGCATCCGTGAGACGAACCCTCGTGATCGTCATCCTCGGTGCTAGGCAAGTGAAACTTGCCACTTAGGGTTTAGGCCATGTTTTAGGCCATTTGCTTGTTGTAGGCGTAAAAGAGACTAGGCGAAGAAATGATACTCGCCTAGGTGCAAATTTAGGACTAGCTTGACAACGAAGCTAGATCCGACATTTATCATGTTGCACAACTACCATGCCATGTTTAGTTTCAATTACCGGTACGCGAATTAATTGTCATGTCATTGCATTCTTTAAATGTTCCCGTGATTGTGTAGCACATGCTACAATAATTGTACTTCCTGGCTCGTGACCAGAAGCGAGCATAATGAGTTGCTAACCCCAACGCTCGATATTGAATCGTGAACTAGGAAAACAAGCTCCCGTGCGGGGCAACCCTGGCTCATTTACTGGGCTCATGTACAGGGACCCTGGCTTGTTTACGTGTGGGATGGGGTAAGAGTTAAGCGGTCATTCAACTGGGAGTCTGCCCGATCAGCAACTGCAGTTGTAAGGCGTAAACTCTGGGTTTTGGGGTAGTGTTAAGCGGCCAATCAGCGTGAATGTTAAACCATTCAGCTGTAAGGCGTAAACATCTACAAACAACTTGAACGTGACTAGTGAATTGATTGAGATTGTTAGTAGCTTGGCTACTCTTGTCTTGTCCCGATAATTGTTCTCTTGTACTTATTTTTCACCATGTCTTGCTTGTGCACTCATGTTATAACTGCCATGTCATGCATACTAAAACTGCTAGGTTGCTAGTTTGCCTTACTTTCAGTTTCCTTGCCCAAGTCTTTTAGACTTGCTGACGTGTGCCCCTTTACTCTTTTGGGTGACACATGTTAGATCCTGAGCCTGAGTACCTTGTTGAGGACGAGGTGTTTGCTGACGCCGAGCCCGAGCTTGTGTTTGACGGGGAGTACGTGGACACTGGGGACCAGTCCTAGTGTCTTCGTTGTGTTTTCCCTTTTGTTTAGACGGTTGTTTTGTTGTCGGTGCGTAGCACCTATACTTTGTTACGTTGTTGCTGTTGTTGGCCTTGTTCTGGGCCTTAGACTCTTTCTTTTAGCCTGGTGGCTTTTCTGGATGTTGAACTTAAATTTTCATATTGGACAAATTATGAGATATGAGATTTTATTTCTGTCTCTCCTTGTGTTATTATTGTTGTTCCGTTTGTGGTTACAGGGACCTGCTTATGTTTTATTGACGCTTATCGGGTTTGGGGCTTCACAGCTCCACTCTCGTGCGGATCTTCTCATGTCTCGTCTCCATTTTTGGGAAGCGGGGCGTGACAGGTTTTGTTGGTGGCCCATGAAGGTCCCTCTGTAACTGCGATTATCGGAATAGCGATAATAATATTCGAACGTCCAATAAACTAAGTTCGACGTCCGAGTCATAAGCTATGAGTCTAATCTGATTCGTTTTCTGTGTCATTAGATGGCAGGAAGGCGATTCACCTGTGGTGGAGGTAGTGGTGCGCTCCCTCATGATGAGGAGCCTGAGCGAGAACCCACCAACGGAGAGATGATGCGGATGATGCTTCAGATGATGCAAGTGTAGCAGGGCATGCTCCTGCAGGTCCAGAATGCTCCACTTGCTCGAGCTGTCCGGGCACTTCCGGATGTCCCACGCTCCGAGCCAGGAGCGAAGCAATTTCGGGAGCTGGGTCCCGCATATTTTGATGGGTCTGAGGGTCCTCTGGCTGCCGATGAGTGGATTCGGAACATTGAGGACAACTTGAAGATGGCCAAGATCACCCCGGCTGGATGGGTTGATTTGGCGAAGAGGCAACTTAAGGATAATGCTCGGAATTGGTGGGATGCGGAGGAGAAGATGCTGGTGGAGCCGATAGCTTGGACTACCTTTAAGTCCAGGTTTGATGAGGAATTCTTTCCGAAGGCTGCTAGGAAGGAGATGCTACAGCGCTTTATTGATCTGAAGCAAGGGAGCTTGACGGTGGACCTGTACCACCAAGAGTTCACTAGGCTGAGTCGGTTCGCACCGAAGATGGTGTAGGATGCTGATGAGAGGGCTCAGAGGTTCTTGCAGGGACTTGCTTTGGAGCTCCAGAGTTTTGTGTCTTCCTCTGATCTGGATTCTTATCAGAAGGTTCTGGTCGCTGCGAGGAGCCAGGAGCTAAACCTGAGTCAGAGGAGAGGACATGTTTCTGGTGCTGGGAAGAGGCATATGGAGCAGGCCAGGGAGGTGGTTAGGCCTGGTTTCAAGCCTAATCAGCCAGCTCAGTTCAAGAGGCCAGGAGGGCCTATTCTGAAGACTTGCCATTTCTGCGGTAAGCCTGGCCACATCAAGGATCAGTGTAGGAAGTTTTTGGGCCAGTGTTTGGTTTGTGGTGATGCTTCTCATGTCACGAAGGATTGTCGGCATGCGAGTCAGCTGCGGAGGGCACCTGTTGCAGCACAGCCGTTGCAGCAGCGAGCGTCTGTTCCTGCTGGACGTGGAGCAGCTCTTGTTCCGCAGAGACAGGCTTTTCAGCAGGCTATTCCGCCGAGGAGGCATGCTTTTCTGATGACCGCTGTGGAGAGCGAGGCTATGGATGAGGTTATCGCAGGTAATCCTCAATCTAGCTGTCACTTTCCTAGTTGGTTTTGATTGTTATATTGTGTTGTTTGCTTGAACATGATTGTTTGCTAGAATAGGTTTTGATTGTTAATTGCTTGTTAGGTGTGGTTTTGGTGTGCACATTTCCTGCACGAGTCCTCTTTGACTCTGGTGCATCGATGTGCATTATTTCTCGGAGCTTCGTGGAGAAGCATTCCTTGTCGACGTCCCCTCTTCCCAAGAGTTGGAATATCATTACAGGGAATGGCGTGATCTCGGTGCATCGTGGTTGCACTTCTTGCTCGTTGGTGGTCTGTGGACATGAGCTTTACGCTGATTTCATTGTCCACGACATCATCAACTATGATGTGGTTCTTGGGATGGACTGGCTTGCGAGCTTCTATGCTACGATCGACTGTAGGAGGAAGAAGGTGGTGTTCGAGATTCCCGGACATCCAGTATTTGAGTTCAGCCGTGGTAGCAGTTCGCTTGGTCCTGTCAGATTTCGGGCCAGACCAGTGGAGGTTGTGGCTTTGCAGATGGAGTTGGAGAGGCCAGCTGTGGTGCGTGATTTCGATGACGTCTTCCCCGAGGAGATGTCTGGTTTGCCACCTGATCGAGCTCTAGAATTTTCTATTGATCTTGTTCCGGGAGCGCAGCCGATTTCGAAGGCGCCGTACCGTATGGCACCCGCTGAGTTGGAGGAATTATGGAAGCAGCTGGATGAGCTTTTGCGGAAGGGTTATATCAATCCTAGTGTGTCTCCGTGGGGAGCACCGGTACTGTTGGTGAAGAAGAAGGATGGTTCACGTCGCATGTGCGTGGACTATCGGGGGTTGAATGCGATGACCATCAAGAATAAATACCTGTTGCCTCGCATCGATGATATCTTTGATCAGCTTGGAGGTTCGAGGGTGTTTTCTAAATTGGATTTGAGGAGTGGTTACCATCAGTTGAAGGTGAAGAAGGGAGATGTTCTGAAGACAGCGTTCAGGACGAAGTATGGACACTACGAGTTTGTGGTTATGCCTTTCGACGTAACCAACGCACCCGCAGTTTTCATGAATCTGATGAACCTGATTTTCTACGACTTTTGGATAAGTTTGTCGTTATCTTTATTGACGACATTCTGGTCTATTCAAAGTCGGAGGAGGAGCATGCATCGCACTTGAGGATGGTATTGGAGATTTTGAGGAAGCATCGGTTGTATGCTAAATTTTCGAAGTGCGAGTTTTGGCTGGATAGAGTTGCTTTTCTCGGGCATGTGGTGACTTGAGATGGTATTTCAGTGGATCCCGAGAAGATTAGGGCCATCAGAGAGTGACCGGTTCCTTCGTCTGCGTCTGAGATTCGGAGTTTCCTTGGGCTTGCTGGTTACTATCGGCGTTTCATTAAGGACTTTTCTCGTATTGCTGAGTCGATGACCAGGTTGACGCGGAAGGACGTACCTTTTGTTTGGTCGGGTGATTGTGAGAATGCTTTTGGTGTACTGAGGGAGAGGTTGACGACTGCCCCTATTCTTGTTGTGCCTGATCGCAGCGGTGGATTTGAGATCTTTTGCGATGCTTCTGGTAAGGGTCTCGGTTGTGTGTTGCATCAGCACGGGCATGTTGTGGCGTATGTGACTCGTCAGCACAAGGTTCATGAGAAGAATTACCCGACGCATGATTTGGAGTTGGCTGCCGTTGTGTTTGCTCTTAAGATTTGGAGGCACTTCTTGCTGAGTGAGAAAGTGAAGATCTTCACCGATCACAAAAGCTTGAAGTATATTTTTACTCAGAAGGAGCTCAACATGCGACAGCGTCGATGGTTGGAGCTCATGGCGGATTATGAGATTGATTTGCAGTTTCACCCTGGCAAGGTGAATGTGGTCCCTGATGCGCTGAGTAGGCTTCCAGCGGTGATGATTTTGACCTCACAGTGGAGATTGCAGCAGGATTTTTGCGAGTCTGGTGTGGAGATTGTTCTTCCTGGGGAAGCTTCTTCGTTGATGTACATGCAGGTACAGTCAACGATCATGGATCGGATTAAGGCTGGCCAGGCTGAGGATCCGAAGCTGGTGAAGATTCGGGGGCAGGTTGAAGCCGGTCTGCAGACTGACTATTTGATTCATGATGATGGCTCGCTGAGGTTTGGAGCCAGGTTGTGTGTGCCAGCTGGGGATATCAGAGAGGAGTTGATGGTGGAGGCACACAGTTCACCGTATTATGTGCATCATGGTGGCACCAAGATGTACCAGGATCTTCGTCTGAACTATTGGTGGCATGGCATGAAGAGGAGTGTGGCTCGGAGTGTAGCCAAGTGCTTGGTTTGCCAGCAAGTGAAGGTGGAGCATCAGCGTACGGCCGGGTTGCTACAACCGCTTCCGATTTCGGAGTGGAAATGGCAACACATCACTATGGATTTCGTGACTGGACTACCTCGGAGTCCGAAGCAGAATGACGCGATTTGGGTGATCGTGGATCGATTGACCAAATCCGCGCACTTTATTCCATTCCGAGTGGGACAGTCCACTTAGGCGCTAGCGAGGAGATATATGGAGGTAAAATTCTTTTACTCTCCGTTTTTATTTCCTTTTCCTAGTTCGAATGGTGATGTAACGTGAATCGTGCAGGAGGTCGTGCGACTTCACGGAGTCCCCGTGAGTATCGTGTCAGACAGAGACATGAGGTTCACATCTCAGTTCTGGCAGAGTTTGCAGAAGAGTTTGGGTACGCGTCTGAGTTTCAGCACGGCGTACCATCCGCAGACGGATGGCCAGTTCGAGAGGACGATTCAGATTTTGGAAGACATGTTGAGGGCGTGCATGTTGGATTTCAAGGGTTCGTGGGAGGACCATCTACATCTGGTGGAGTTTTCTTACAACAACAGCTTCCAGACGTCTATTGGCATGGCACCTTTCGCCGCTCTTTATGGGAGGAAATGTCGATCGCCATTGAGTTGGGATGACGTTGGTGATCGGGAGTTATTGGGAGCTGAGATGATCGTGGATGCCGTGGATATTGTCAGGAACATTCGGGAGAGGTTGAGAATTGCTCAGGACCGTTTTAAGCATTGGGCGGATGCTAAACGTCGTCCTTTGGAGTTTCAGCCAGGCGACCATGTGTTTCTGAGGATTTCTCCGAATCGTGGTGTGATTCGTTTTGGGAAGCGAGGGAAGTTGAGCCCGCGATACATTGGACCGTTTGACATTCTGGAGAAAGTTGGCGATGTAGCTTATCGCTTAGCCTTGCCGCCATCTTTGGAGGGAGTTCACAATGTTTTCCATGTGTCGCAGCTTCGTCGATACATTAGCGATCCGTCTCATGCTGTGGATTTCTCGGAGATTACCGTTCGCCCCGACATGACGTATGACCAACATCCAGTGCAGATTCTGGACAGGCGTCAGAAGTCACTTCGGAACAAGATTGTCAATCTTTTGAGGGTGATGTGGCGACACAGCTCGCCTGGAGAGTCTACTTGGGAGAATGAGGATGAGATGCGAGAGCGTTTCCCACTTTTGTTCCCGGACACGTGAGTGTTGGGAAATTCCGAGGACGGAATTTTTCTTAAGTTGGGGAGAATGTAACGACTGGTTTTCATGTATCCGGATTTATTATATTATATTATATGTTTTGGTGGATTTTCTCCTCGTGTGTGGTTTTCGTCCCCGTAGCTTTCATTTTCGATCGTTTCGTCGTATTTTCTTAGCTTCTTCCGTTGATCGTCGATTTTGGAGTAAGTCATTCGTGACGGGCTTCGTATCGGTCATATCTTACTGTTAGATCAAGCCTAGGAGTCTTAGGAATCGATCCCGGAGCTCCGCGCTCCATATCGGAACTTTTGGTGCTCATTAGCCGGTGTAAGAAGGGGCACCGACCGACTAGATGACGATCCAGTCGGTCGGAAAACCTTCTTGAACCGACTAGTGAGCTTTGTTAAATGTTCAGGAGTTACTGTTTCTCTTTAGTCGGTCTAAGAACGTTGGTTGACCGACTAGGTTGCAAACTAGTCGATCAGCAATGCTTCTTTAACCGACTAACTCAATTACTAATTTTTGGTATCAGTACTGTTCATTCTTAGTCGGTCTAAGTTCATCTTTCGACCGACTAGTTATTAAACTAGTCGGTTAAGTTTTGTACTCAGACCGACTAATTCTTAGTTCTTCTGTACAGTCAAGTTACTGTTTACTCTTAGTCGGTCTAAGAATGTTCATCGACCGACTAGATGTTGAACTAGTCGGTCAGTAATTGTTCTTTGACCGACTAAATCTAAATCCTAATTTTCGTCTGGGTTACTGTTTACTCTTAGTCGGTCTGCGTTGGTCAACCGACCGACTAGTTCCCAAACCAGTCGGTCAGTGGTTGTTCTTCGACCGACTAACCAGTGCTGTAAACCCTAGTTTTGCCCTAGCCGCCACCAAACTCTATAAATACCCCTCCAAACGTTTTCTTCTTCTTCCTCACGACCTAAAACCCTAATTTCTCCCCCATTGAGCCCCCTTCTTCCCCAAACCCTTATTCCTTCATCCCAGGCTCATCCTCCATCATCTAAACCCTCCCTCAACACATTCTACCTCTCATCTTCCTCAAAATCTCATCAAATCCCCCAAAACCCTATTTCTCCAACCTTCTCCAATCATTTCCAGATCTGAACCCTAGGTTCCCCGGAGCGTTTCTTCCGTCGCCGTGGTTGCTCGGCGTTGTTCCTCCGTTTCCTATACGGTAATACTCGATTCTTTAGTTTTAGCATAACCCATTTGTGTTTTTATGAAACCCTAATGAAATGAATATTGTTGTTGATTGTTTCTCCATGACAGCGACTCCCCCGTAGATTAGCATCCGTGAGACGAACCCTCGTGATCGTCATCCTCGGTGCTAGGCAAGTGAAACTTGCCACTTAGGGTTTAGGCCATGTTTTAGGCCATTTGCTTGTTGTAGGCGTAAAAGAGACTAGGCGACGAAATGATACTCGTCTAGGCGCAAATTTAGGACTAGCTTGACAACGAAGCTAGATCCGACATTTATCATGTTGCACAACTACCATGCCATGTTTAGTTTCAATTACAGGTACGCGAATTAATTGTCATGTCATTGCATTCTTTAAATGTTCCCGTGATTGCGTAGCACATGCTACAATACTTGTACTTCCTGGTTCGTGACCAGAAGCGAGCATAATGAGTTGCTAACCCCAACGCTCGATATTGAATCGTGAACTAGGAAAACAAGCTCCCGTGCGGGGGCAACCCTGGCTCATTTACTGGGCTCATGTACCGGGACCATGGCTTGTTTACGTGTGGGATGGGGTAAGAGTTAAGCGGTCATTCAACTGGGAGTCTGCCCGATCAGCAACTGCAGTTGTAAGGCGTAAACTCTGGGTTTTGGGGTAGTGTTAAGCGGCCAATCAGCGTGAATGTTAAACCATTTAGCTGTAAGGCGTAAACATCTACAAACAACTTGAACATGACTAGTGAATTGATTGAGATTGTTAGTAGCTTGGCTACTCTTGTCTTGTCCCGATAATTGTTCTCTTGTACTTATTTTTCACCATGTCTTGCTTGTGCACTCATGTTATAACTGACATGTCATGCATACTAAAACTGCTAGGTTGCTAGTTTGCCTTACTTTCAGTTTCCTTGCCCAAGTCTTTTAGACTTGCTGACGTGTGCCCCTTTACTCTTTTGGGTGACACATGTTAAATCCTGAGCCTGAGTACCTTGTTGAGGACGAGGTGTTTGCTGACGCCGAGCCCGAGCTTGTGTTTGACGGGGAGTACGTGGACACTGGGGACCAGTCCTAGTGTCTTCGTTGTGTTTTCCCTTTTGTTTAGACGGTTGTTTTGTTTTCGGTGCGTAGCACCTATACTTTGTTACGTTGTTGCTGTTGTTGGCCTTGTTCTGGGCCTTAGACTCTTCCTTTTAGCATGGTGGCTTTTCTGGATGTTGAACTTAAATTTTCATGTTGGACAAATTATGAGATATGAGATTTTATTTCTGTCTCTCCTTGTGTTATTATTGTTGTTCCGTTTGTGGTTACAGGGACCTGCTTATGTTTTATTGACGCTTATTGGGTTTGGGGCTTCACAGCTCCACTCTCGTGCGGACCTTCTCACGTCTCGTCTCCATTTTTTGGAAGCGGGGCGTGACAAACATGAATTGAAGAACCAGAGTCAATCCACCGTGTGTCACAATGAACATCAGTCATATTTGATTCAAAACAGACAAGTGAGATTGAGTTACCTTTCTTCTTACGCCACTGAAGGAACTTAAGACAATCCTTCTTCATGTGCCCCTTCTTTTTACAGAAGAAGCACTTAGACTCCTTAGCAATTCCTCCCTTAACAGGCGTTTTCCTCTTTCCCTTAAATTTAGGGCGTCTGTCATCTTTCTTATTGGTTGTCATTAACACACTCTCTCCATGCTCCATGATCAACCGACCTTCCTCCTGAACACACATGGTCAAAAGTTCGTTCATTGACCACTTATCCTTATGTGTTATAGGATATTTTGAAAGGTCCGAATTGATGCGGGAGAGTGTTCAAAATGTAATGGACCAGTAAGCTGTCAGACATCTCAACCTCCAACTTTTTGAGTTGAGTCGCAATATCCCTCATATGCATGATGTGCTCACGCACACCTCCAAGACCAGTAAGCTTTATCGGTGAAAACTTTCCAATGAGAGTACTCGCAAGTACCTTATCAGAGCTCTGGAACTGCTCGTCAATGGCCTTTAATAGTGATCGGACATTGTCATGCTTTTCTACCGAGCCCCTTATACTAGCCGATATTTTAGTCTTTATGAACATAACGCAGAGACGGTTAGATCTCGCCCACTTTTCATAAAGATCTAAAGCTTCAGGAAGGCTAGTATCTGTAATGGCTGGTGGCTCATCCTTACAGATGGCATAATCAATGTCTGCCACACCCAAATGAAGGAGTATCCTCTAGCCCTCCAAATCCCATAGTTTTCGCCATTTAGTTCAGGAACGTCACACTTAAGATCAGTAACTGTCATAGATTGGGATGCTGTAAAATTTAAAATACATGATCACTTTATTAATTTTGAGACTTAACAAACTAAAATATGCGTTACCAATGTAAAACATACAAAATATGAATCTAATGACATAAAACTTACCTGTGGGCTAAATTTCTAACTCAATTAGATTCATTATAAATAGATGATAAAACTATCAAATCATGTTCCTTTTCTAATCCCCGTGGGTAAATTAGAAAATATAATTTGATATCTTATCCCAATTAATCATACAGAATATAATAAAAATTCATGTGGGAAAAGATTTATTATATCAGATATGATTAATCGTAACTAATGTTCATTCTCCAAATGTGATCTTTAAAACAAACTCAACATATACTTTCAATTAATTAAAGATAATGTGGTTATTCCATAATTAATTAAAACTATATAGATCACTTAAACATTAACCAATATAATGGTAGTATGTTTGACCTGTTATGTAGCATGGGCTCACTCCACATTAATAGCAGATAGAAATGTAAGTGCATGAAATATGGTAAATGTACACACAAATCTTAGTACTGTACATGATTTGTGGCATATTCACATTTACAAGATAATGCACAATGCAGCGACATTGCATTAAATAATGCACTAACATTTTTAGTCATTAGATAATGCACTAATATTGCACGTGGACTAACAATGCACTAATATTGCACTAACATTGCATTATCTAACATTTATTGATGCTAGTTTTACCCCAAAATATGAGCATGATTTCATAAATATTTAACGCTAAATTGCCCTGATGGTCTAATGTAACTTGATCTTGACCAATTGTTTGGCGAGAATTAATCATAGCAGATTCAACTAATTCTCGATGCATCTGAACCGAAGACCCATTGAAGGTCGGATTTCTTAAAATATTAAAGCAGTTTCTCTGATTAATACACACCTAACCACCCAACTGCAAAGAATAATTTAAGCGGGATGCAAAGAATGGTCCCTTGCTGCATAAGCTTAGATGTAATCATCCCATTTAAAAAAATTGAATGAGTGCAGGTCATTTATATTGGAGTACTTACAGCAAGAGTACACATCCCAAAAAAAAATGAGTGGCCAGCAGGAATTGTACGAAGCAAAAATTGTTTGCTTTTAGGGGCCTAGAGCCAATGTAGGCCTCAAGAGAATAGTAAGACACATCAAATAAAAATATATATAAGTGATGTCAATGTTTGAACCTTTTTCTCAAACTTTGCAGTGCATTTAACACAGAGACACTGTTTCGTACCAAGTCAAAATAGGCCTGAACGACTGTGAACTTGTGTCAGTTTGAATGACAAATTGGCTTTAGGAAAAGACCGCATTACCCTTATGGTCTTCTTCTTCCTTCAGCCTTCAAACTGGCTTTAACCCATAAATAGCCATTGCAACCCCAAAAAAAAATGCGGTTGATTCCAATGATCAAAACGAAGAAATTTCAGTAACCAAAGCAATGCAGAGGAAAACGAGTGCTCTGATACCAATTGTTAGACTCAATGTGACGATTTCATCACGAGTGCGGAAGAAAAGGGAATCTCACCTCCGGCCATTGCTTCTTCAAATGAAAAAAAAGTAATCTTTTTCACCGATTTTGATCTTCTCAGTCTCAAATCACTCCTATATATGATGGTGTATTATCTGAAAATTGAGTGAATAGACTGAGGGACCAAAACCCCTATTTATAGATTTTTAATCCGTTCCATCAACGGCAATAAACAGATTAATTTCAGTTTATTGGTGGGTGGGTCACACCAACGGGAGAATTTCCAACGGAAAAATTCCAACATTTTCACCGAAGCAGGTGATATATACAGTCATATCCACAACGAGAATTACTCGACGAGGATTTCAGTCCAATTTGCTCGAATTGGTTGTTTTAAGCGACGTACCGTTCTTTTATCGTCGCTAGAACGCGGAACCAAACCTCGTGGCCAGCGGCTGCCTGTTGCCTGTCAGCTTAGACAAAAACACCCTATCGATAAACAAAAAGCTTGTATTGATGAAGATTACTTCTCAGCGTGGGGACTGATGCTTCATTTGCAGGCGATAACACGTAAACAGGAAGACGATGACATGTTGTGAACTCCCGTGTGCCGAAGATAACACGTGAGCTGCCGTGTTTAACCAAAAAGAAGGCGATCATGGAAACGGTGGGCTATAAACAGACAACAGTTTGTCTTAGTGATGACTCATTGCAATTGTAAACACCAACAAACACGTGGTGATGACGTCAACGATATTTAACAAGTAGCCAAAAACGATAGATTGCCACAGTGGCCCACTGGCGCCACAAAATCTGCCTCCCTGTTCACGCAATCTCGTTTGATAATTTTAGGAAAAATGCTAAATGAACCGCAGGAATGCGGTGCAGTTAATGATTGCAAGTCAAAAATGGATAAAAACACAATGAGAAAGATTGAGAATAGATGTATGATTTGATGTTCTTTACATTTTTGGAAAAAATTAACCCAGCATCCATGCAATGCCTTTAGTCGGACTCTAATTTTATTGGATAAATTCAATCAATACTGACAACAAAATGGGAATGTGTGTGTGCCTTCATGTGCCGTTACAATTTAACTTTTGGAAAGATTAAGAAGATGGCTCACCACCGATGTTTTTAAAACCGAATCGGTCATTGAATCAATCATGGCACTGGTTCAAGGTTCAATAGTCTGACCGTGGCTGGACCGTGGTTGAACCAGTGATAATTAAATGATATTTTTTTATTTTTAGTATAATATATTAAAAATTATTAAACAAAAAATAACACTAAGGTGGTGCCCTCTTTTCTCTTCCGCACCAACCCACTTTGGGAGACTATGCACCGATGGTCTCTACTAATAACCTCATAATATTAAAAGTTAAACTTCACTTAAAAGTTAAAAATGACATACCATATAATCATATTTCTTTAAAATAACATATGAAACCTGTTAAGACCAAAGATGACCGAAACAATCAAAATGCTGACGTGGACCATTTCCTACTGAGTTGGAGCCGCGACAGTCGGTTGAGTGGAAACCTAGGTTGGAAGAATCATCGTTGATGGGCGGTAGTCGACTTGCGGTGTTCGTTCGACCCTCAAACAGATCAAGCCTCGACCGATCGATATAGAGAGGCTCAGGTACGACCTTCTCACGGGATCGGGACTCGATAATCTGCACCACAAGGAAGTGTCAGGAGGGTCGGATCTGGGTCCCGACCCACATCCCCTCCATGCTTAAGTTAGAATGTGACTTAAGAGAGGGGGAAAGCTTGGAGCGGCTGAGATCGACCCACGGAGGCTCATCTCAGGTCTGGCATCGCAAACTCTTTTGTGGGAGAAATATAAGTTGAAATATGTAATCCCAGAGTATAAGATCTCGTACCTTGGGAGTTGGAACTTTTTTAGCATTGTCTTTTCAGGTATTTATAGACATTGGTCCGACGATTGCGAACAACCGTCCCTCATTGATTTGGACGGGATCTTCTCCAGAATTGGTGATAACGGCCGCCTATTTATTCGGTCTCATTAACTTAATGACGGATTGCGAGTTGTAGACTCTAAATGGGCCACATACCTTGATACCATTTCGTGGGCCGTACCCAGGTACCAACAATGGCCCCCATCATTCGTGTCTTAGTAAACAGCACTGATTGAGACCGCATGATGGGTATCCTCCTTAAATGCGCACGGTCTTCGAAATGGTTGATTTGATTTGTGCCGCTAAAAACCTTTCGTTTCTAAATCAGTCCTCATTGTTTCTTAAGGTTGGGCTCAGACACGTGTCGCTCATCGGTCATCTGTTGGTTGAGCTCCTCTGTATAAAAGAAGGGGATGAGAATAAAAAGACTTTCTTGCTCCGCCTCCATTTTCTTCTTGAAAGCTCGACTCCTTCATTGCTTCCTTTGGAGTTTGCTTGATTTTGATAAGGTATCTTTCCTAACCGATCTTTATTCCTCTTTAAATCCATATGGGCACATTTCCACTGGTAAGGATACATGAGCCATCCTATGAAGAGCTTGTGTTGCGTCTTCTACCTCCTCAACGCGACGATGTTCCTGGTAAAGGGAAATGGGTTCATATAGAACTAGTGCCTCCCATTCGTCGGAGGGATCTGAACTCAGAGGTACCCTAAGTGATTCTGGAGAAGACGCCAGAGTGCTCCCACGATTTGATTGCTAGGGTTTGGTCGGATTGCCTTTGTCCCCTTACAGGGTTAGGTTGCCTGGATTTGACGAGAGAGTTTGCATTTGGAGTGTACCCCAAAGTTTTAAGCTTTGGGCTTTGCTTTTCTCTTCACCCCTTCATCATAAAGATCATGTGCTCTTTGGGACTTTCTCTTTGTCAACTTGCACCCCAAGCCATTTCTCTCCTAGTCTGTTTCGGCGTGCTTTGTGAGCTCTGTGGGGTTCGACCATCCATTTGGCTGTTTAAGTATTTCTTCTGGGTTATAGTCGACCCTTGCAAGGTGTGGTATCACATCGCCGCTCACCCGGTGATGAGGCTCCTATATGATCTCATGCTCACTGATCCTAGTTGGGAAGACACATTCATGTTTGTTGTTCTCCTCAACTTAGGACCGATGCTTAATAGTTGGAGTTCTCTGAGCCCTGACCTCGCTGAAGGGTCTAGGTTAGCACCAGAGGAGGTCGAGGCCAGGTTAATGCCGAGAGAAGTTGATGCGGCTAAACTTCTTTCAAGCCGACCAAGGCGAGAGAGGTCGACTTCATATTTGTTAGATGGTCATCGATTGACGACCGTTTTGTGGAGTCCGGGTGATGTATATCGCTTCTGTGTCTTTATCGCAGCCACTTACGATAATTATATTCGTTGTTTGCAAATATTACTAGCAGAGCTCATCGAAAGTGGACCCTGGACTGGGTCAAATCTGGAGAGAACAACACAAGAAGAAGAGAATCACTGAGGGATCGAGCGCTTAGTCCCCCTTCCTCTCAGTCAGAGCTCTTCCTCTGATGGAGGTAAGGTCAAGCAGACCTCAAGGTCATCTTCCCGTGCCTCGTCAAGGAAGGCCCCGAGTTGAGTTAGCACACGCTCTGTTCCACCCATTGCCTCCATCGTTGTTTCGGAGCCTCCAGTGATGGAAGATGCTGACGCTGTTGTGTTTCTTGAGCCTACTGAAACTGTCAACAAGAAACAGGGTCCATCCTCCTATGAGGGGGAGGACTCGAAAAAAAGAAGGCGGATTGAGGAAACGAACCCTCCGCTTTCACCCATGGCGAAATGTTAGGAGGCGGCCTCTCTCGATCCTCAGGGAACGATTGAGACCCCTATGGTTTCTCCTTTGGATAAATGGCCATGGGGCGGTATCGACCCACCTGCTCCCTTGGTCGGCCCAATCCACTCGGAGTCCGATCAAGTTCTGTTGCTAAACCAGCTCTCGTCTCGTTCCTCAGGACATGTTCATTGCGAACCTCATCAGCCTCCCTTCATCATCGGTAAGGAAGAGTCGGCCATGTCGGACTTTAGGACGACTGCTCGACTGGTGGAGAACTCCATTCTCCCTCAAGATTTGGAGCTCCTTCAAGGTTTGGACATTGAAAGGGTGGCCAACTTGTAATTTGGCTGTTCCTGATCGACGCTTTCCGTAGATGTCCATTTTTGGCACCGCATTGCACTGCCAGGCCGTCGACATTATTGAGGGAGGGCGACGGGTGGAGACCGCTGAGTGCAAGGCCTTCGAGCTCGAAGCTTGGATGAGGAAGATGGAAGAGGACTTGGGGAGAGCACTTACGACCATGGCTAAGGCCGAGTGGGTAGCCTCGGAGGCCAAGACTACCCTCTTCTCCATGTCTAACCTCAGAAAGTCGGCTGAGGTTCAATGGGGGAAGGGAGAGGTCTCGACTCCAGGCGGACCTCGAAGCCTCGAAGAAGGAAATAATTGAGATTCGAGCCAAAGCTACTGACTCGAAGAAGTCAGCTGAGGCTTATAAAGCGGAGGTAGCCGAGCTTTGGGCCAAAGCTGTCGAGTCAGAGAGGGCAGCCGAGATTCATAAGGAGAAGCTTACGGCGAGGTTTACAAAGGCGATGGAAGCTTTCCAGAACGTCTTTATGCTGAAGTGTGATCCTCCCTCTTAGGCTAGTAGAATTTTGACATAGGTTTTATGTAACTGACGCGCCCAGAACTTACACCTAAAATCCACCTGGCAGTGTCACGGTCGCCAGGTGCTGTATGGTCCCTAGGTGTCGATTTTGGGTTCTATCCGCTAGCGGACGGTGTCAAATTATAGTATAAAAGATTATCGAATCCCACAGGGACAGTGACAGTGTATTGAGGTTTCAGGTTATTTCTAGAACTTAGAATGACATAGCAGTCGGTTTGGAAAGGTTGGTTGTGATGGTGTAGATTCAATATAAGAAGAGACTAGGGCTTTAGGGATCACCGCTAAGACCGTTGGAAGTCGACATTAGGCTAGGGGTTTTTACGTTGTATTGGGTTTATGGGATTGGTCTCTCAGCTCGTACCACTTTCGTGGATTAGAGCTTCGAGGTACTTCGGTGGCTCTTATTGACGCAATGGCGGTAGCCGTCAATGTATTAATATAGTTTGTCGGTAGAACCCCTCAAGGCACTAGTTGGGCATGGTCACGAGCCTTGGTTGGATCCACTAACTCTCTAATTAAATCCTAAGGATACTCCTTAAGCTAATCAATTCCACCAACCGTGGACATGATCTCAGTACTAGTTCTCCTAGGGATTTGGCTGGATCAACCAAAGTACTCTCCTTTTATTCCCAATGCAACCTAAAAATCCCAAATCTACATCTTTTTTCTAAGATCCTAGGGCTAACCCATTAGCCCTAGATAGAACTACTCACACATGGCAAATAGAACAAATAAAGATGCAATTTTTACCATGGAAAACATCATAGAAATTAAAACAAGTGAAAGATGAGAATTTTACGTACCAAAATCAAGAGAGAACCATAGCCAATAGAAAACAAGCGAGATCCAATAGATTCCAAAGTGCAAGAGACAATAAAAATCAAATTTTTAGCAATGACAGCACAATGGAAACCCTAGATCTAAAAACACTAAATTAAATCTTTCCTCCGCTAAAAACAATTCGAAAAGCTCTCCAAAACATCAGGAAAATTGTCTTAAATACATAGAGGGTGGACCTCGCAAGAAAATCTGAAAGTCTGGAAGTTTGGGGCCCATATGTTGCCGACTGAGTCGGCTGCTCGGTCAAGCAGGCACCTGCTCGGTCGAGCAGGCACCTTAGCTGCTGCTTCCTTGAAAACGGATTCGGGCCACTCGGTCGAGTAGCCCGCCTACTCGGTCGAGTCGTTAGTAGGTCGGAACTCCTCTCCAAAATATCGCTCTGCCTACTCGGGTCGAGTAGGCCCTGCTCGGTCGTGTCATCCGAGGATCAAATATCCTTCTCCAATACGTCACTCTGCCTGCTCGTGTCGAGTAGGATGCTGGTGGGAGGAAGCTCGAAACTGGATCGACTCGGGTCGAGTCGTCACTCTGCTCGATCGAGTAGAGCATGCATGTTTTCCTCTGGATTCGCGTGTCAACTCGACCAGAGTAGCTGGTGCTACTCGGGTTGAGTCACCTGGAAAAACTGCATGGGTTTGGGCTTTGGCTCCTTTCTCTCGCTTGCTTCTCCTCCTCTCCTCCCATATGCTCCCAAACCTCGACGGACTCCTATAGCCTCGCCAATGGCGTCACAGATGTGCTGGACGTGTCCATCTCCCAAAATGGCTCCAAATCGCTCCAAAATCCCTGAACTTCTACAAAGCTCTACGAAACTCGAATATAGCATTAGAAGCACAATATCGTATGAAAATATGGGAATTGGATGCGGATATGACATGAAATACATTGAAATGATTCTATGAAAAGATGGAAAATATGGACACATCAAAGTCCCCCAAGCTTATCTCTTACTCGTCCTCAAGGAAGACGAATACTAGGCTCACCGGGCGATAATAAAAGAAAATAGAAGAGATAGGAGATGGAGATGGGTGCTAAAGTGTTCAGTCAGATCTCAAGCCCAAGCAACATATCACAATGCTTCGAATAATAAAACACATGCTAATAGTATTTTCAAGTCTTACTAATCATATGGCTTGCACGCAATAAAGACAAAGGTAGGGATCCTCTAAAATCATGCCGTCAACTTATATCAACATCATGCAATCCATATAGTCTAGTATAAAAAGAGTTGGCAACGCATTTTTCAAACAATAGATATAAGTGAAGCACAAAGAGATCGCACCAACATGCAATAGAGAAGGGAAAGAGGTCATGGCATCCAAATATTCATTTCAAATAATGAAAAATCTCCAAAGCTAAAATATTTCGTAAAGTTTAAGCATTATCGAATCTCCCCATTGTGCACCATCTCCACGCTAATGTCATACTCACTCATATAATCAAATGGTTCACCCCCCAAGCTTAGCTTGAGGCGTCGCATCTAGGAATAGGATGGGGAATTTTTGTCTTTTCCCAAGTATTTGTAGTAGCTTCTAATAAAGAGATAGGAAATATTTTTCTTTTCATTTTAATTTTCTCATTTTTTCTTTTTTTTCTTTTTTTCTTTTTTTCTTTTTGATATTTGTGGGCCTTTGGAAGTTATCTTTTTCTTTTGGGATTTTTGGGAGGTAGGTGCGATAAAAGTAGCTGTATGGGGTGAAACCAAATGATGTGTAGAGAATTATAAAGATATGTGGAGAAGGAAGATAATATATCACTCGGTGCACTCATCAGATGTGCAAAATGGTTCAATAGAATAATACTCTAACTAAACTCATAGCTAGCATGGATATTTTCATTCATCTTAACGAATAATGAGAGCATGCCGTATAAAGCATAATAATATCAGGCATGCAAACAGAAGTGGATAAGATAACAAACATGTGCTCCAAATATTCTAATGATGCTTGAACCTAGGTGCATTACCCAACAAAGAATGTACTAGATACTACTTCATGCATTCAGTTTCAATTCATATCAGGCATTAAATTAGGAAGATCAGCAAGAGAATATGCAAGCATATAGATAGTAAGACTGAGATTACTCTAAATAGCATGTCAAAAGATATAAGCATCGTGAATAGCTAATGAGGGCTATAATAGATATTATCATGTAGAACAATTCTAGCTAAAGGGAAAAAAGGCGGAGAAAGTAAGAAAATAATAACAAGCATGCAGGCATGGCAAAACACGGAAAACATGATGCTGAATGAGAAAAAAGATGGAAAGGTGTAAAATGGGTGAAAAAGTAAAGTAAAAAGGTGCAAAATGAAAGAAAAATGTAAAAAATGAAAAATAAAGCGATAGCGCTCATCCCCCAAACTAAACGCAGCAGTGTCCTCACTGCTGAGAACACGCTGGCAAGTGGAAAATGAGGCGAGGGTGGGTGGATAAGGAGATAGAAAGTGAATGGAAAATAAAACTGCATAAAGGAAATAAAAAGTGATATGGTGCAAGAGAAAGTGATAATGTAAATGCATGGAATGATGCAAAGTGATGGGGAAGTGAAAAATGCAAAATGGGTCCTCCCCCAAGCTGTGTAAGACTAAGGCCTTGAAAAGACAGATGGGCACAAAATAGAATGAGGGAGGGACCCAAGCAAAAGAGTGAAAAATGCGTCAGACATGGGCACCACCATCTGGAGGTGGTGATGGGTCCCCATGCTGTGGACCAGAAACTATGTCAGCGGGTTGTGGCTCGATAAGTGTGTCGGTCGGGAGATCAGCAGAAGTGGTGGCAGGCACAACTGAAAATGGGACAATGGCAGTCTTGATTAGTGTGGAAGTGTGTGCGTCGACGACTGGGGTATCCACTACCGTGGCTACCAACTCAGGTGTAGAAGTGGAAGGCCCTGCAGAAGATTAAGAGTATGGGGCATGATCACTCCATATTTTCCACCTTTTTTCTGCATATTTGCATACCGTTTTGATCGCCCAAATCATGTTTTTCACGATATATCGACGATACTGCGATGCTTTTCACGATTTGTTGTTTTTGTCGCATTTCAGGTGATTTGGCGCGATTTGGAGAGATCTCGAGACGCGCTTACTCTAGACGGCCACCGACGACCTCCCCGAGGGATATTTTGCTGTTGGAGAGGAGCGGAAGAAGAATGGACGTCGCAGGAGCGACGAGGAGGCCAAAATAAGCAGAATGGGCATTTTTTGTGTTCCACTCGGCCGAGTGGAGGAGCCACTCGGCCGACCAGCGAGACACTGCTCGGCCGACCCGTTCAGACACGATTTCCATGTGTACTTGGCCGAGCGTCGGAGTCCACATCGACCGAGTGACGATACCACGTCCGCCCGAGTGGCGCCCAGACGAAGCCCCTCCAAAATATCGAAGTTTCTGTTTTTCGGCCACCTGAGCTTCAGAAGACCCACTCGGCCGAGTGGCAAACCACGTCCGCCCGAGTGCAGTAAAGCCATCGGCCGAGTGACGACAACTCACTCGGCCGAGCCGCCTCCGAACTGAAGACCCTTGAAGCCCCCGACTTACTGGAAAATGACAGGGTTTTCACTCGGCCGAGCGACTTTTGTCACTCGGCCGAGTGCGATGCGCTGCCTGTAGCGAAATTTGCGGAAAACAGGCTGTGCATGGGCGTTTTGGTCAGGATTTTTGGACGATTTTTGGGGCTATTTAAGCCCTGTTTTTACCCTAGTTTTGGGAGCCATCTCTTAGATTTTTTGCAGCTTTTTGAGACTACTTTTTAGCTTTATTATTTGTGATTGGAGAAGAGGAAAAAACTTGGATTTTTGTTGGATTAATTGAAGAACTACATTGGTTTGCATCTCTCTCCCCCAAAAACTCTATTTTTATTGTTTATATCATTGTTGTGATGAATTCCATTGCCTATTTCATTGATTATTTTTGTGCTATTGCTATGATTTGTGAGTAGTCTCCACGTCTTGGGGCGTGGGGATGAACCCTACAAGCCCAATTTCGTATTTGTGATAAATTGGTAGAAATTGTGCTAGAATCAATAATTAGAGATTAGATTGGGATTGAATTACTACGGATAGCTAGGTATTCATATCAATTGGGATTTGCAAGAGATTGGATCCCAATTTGATAGGAAGCCCTAGAAATCCGAATTGGGTTGGAGTCGGACTTTCGAAGTATCGGTTTGCAAGAGATTGGACCGATACTAGGATCTCCGGTTGCAATTCCGTGCCGATACCCATTTGCAAGAGATTGGACGGGTAGGAACTATCCTAATTTAGATTGTGGACCGAGTTTGGAAGAGATTGGGCTCGGTGCGCAATTGGACGATGATGTTGATCCTAATGCTAGCTTTCCTAGGCTAGGGTTTGCAAGAGATTGGATCCGACCCTAGGATAGCTATAGACCGGCAACAGCGCGAGAGCGTGAGCTTGGTTCCACATTTAGTTGCAACTAGTTCATCCAAATTCTCATTCTAGCAATTTTGATACCGACGAACCACATTTATGAAATACGGTGAGTAGCGGGAATTCCCCATTCCCTAGACGTTCCTTATTTGATTTGATATTTCGCACATTTGTCTGACGATTGTGACAGGATCGCCCAAGGCAATTCTCTCTATTCTTAAATAGCCAGGTTGATTAGGAGCAAGCACGGTCATTCGTCCTCCCTGTGTTCGATACCCGCTCGCCGCTATACCGTGCGCTTGCGGTAAAACTACAACCGTTCTTTGGGTGTACGTCCCGGAGCGATCAAGTTTTTGGCGCCGTTGCCAGGGAGGCGATTGCGTTTGATTCTTTTTCACCCTAGCTACTTCTTTCTTTTATTTTTATTTTTTTATTGTTACCATTATTATTTCCTTTACTATTCTTACCTAACCCTTCCACGGTATTAATCATTTCTTTGAAACTCTGTTTCCCCTGTGCATGAACACGAGATCTACGGCGGACCCAGAAGACTTATTATTTGATCCCGAGATCGAACGTACCGCGCGGAGACTTAGAGCGGAAAAGAGACAAGATCCGGAAGGGAGGTATATGACCAACCCGGAAACTCCTGAAGAATTGGCGGCAAGGATGGCAAGGATAATCTCTATTCGAGATAGGCTTCGGCCTAAGACTTCTTCTACCACCTCGTCCATTGCCATGCCGGGGTTGGCGGCTGACAAGAACTTCGAGCTAAAGACTGGATTGGTGGTTTTGATGCAACAAGACCCATTTCATGGGAACGCACATGAGAACCCCCACTACCACATCCAACTATTCTTGTCGAAGTGCGCCACATTCCAGATGCCGGGGGTCTCCAACGATGCTATCAGACTGCGTCTCTTCCCCTTTACGCTAAAGGACAAGGCACTCTATTGGTTGAGGACGCAAGCTGAGGGTGTCTTCACCACTTGGGACGAGCTGGCGAGTGCATTTATTGACAAATTTTATCCGCCATCCAAGACGGTGAAGATCCGGAGCGCTCTCATGTCCTTCAAGCAAGGACCACAGGAGACGCTCTATGAAGCATGGGAGCGTTTTAAGGATTTGCAGCATCAATGCCCGCACCACAGTATAGAGGATTGGGAGCTAGTTCATAGCTTCTACAACGGTCTCCAACCGGGGACCAAACAAATTATTGATGCCGCGGCGAATGGTGCAATCTTGTCAAAGACTCCCGAGGAAGCTACGGCCCTAATTGAGGAGATGGCCTCAAATAACCAACAATGGGGCGATGAGCGAGGACACTCCACATCCTCCTTAAAGCCAACTAGCATCTACGAGGCGAAGGCCGTAGCGGAGCTCACGAGCAAATTCGATTCTCTCCACAAGGTGGTGGAGAGATTGGAGAAATTTATCACGGAGCCCCAAGGAAGCCCATCCACCTCCGCACCGACCAACCAAATGTGTGATTGGCAAGACCAATCTCAAGTCATGTACTCGGGAGGAGAGCAAGGAGAAGGATCCTTGGAGCAAGTACAATATGTTGCGGGGAACCAAGGGTATTGGTCCAATCCGACCGCAAGAAATCATCCGGGATTCTCCTACGCCAACAATGAAGGAGCCTTGAACCCGCCACAACCACCGCCTCAACAAGCTCGACCACCACCACCCCAACAACAAAACTATCCACCGAGGGGGCCTACTTAACAAAACTTTCAACCGAAGCAACAAGTTCCACCATATAGGCCTCCCGGATACAACCAAGGGTGGAGGAATCAAAATCAAAACCCTCCACAAGCTCCACAACGATCCGACTTCGAAACTAGAGTCGAGGCGTTCATGGTCGAGCAAAATAAGGTGAATGCTACTTTGAAGGCGGGGCAAGAATCTCTTAATACCGTAGTGGCTCAAATATCGGAGCAATTGGCGTTGCTCAATCGGAACACTCAAAGATTGCCGGCGCAACCGGAGCAAAACCCACGGGGCAACACGGGCCACATCAATGCCGTAGTTGCCGTTACTACTAGAGGCGGGAAGGACACCACCCCCGCTATGATTCCTACCGAGGAGGCCGTGGAGGAAAGCTTAGAGCCGGTTGAGCCGGTAGTTGAGATTGAAAAGGAGAAGGAGCCACAAGACAAGGAGAAATCTAGGGCGGAGCGATTAATTGAGGAGAGGCGCTTCATGCCACCGGTCCCATTCCCCCAAAGACTAGCGAAAGCGAAAATGGAGAAAAGGCTAGCGAAATTCCTCGAGTATCTAAGAGGAGTTAGCCTCAATATTCCCTTCCTCGACGCCATCGTGGAGATCCCCACGTATGCTAAATTCTTGAAGGACTTGATTTCGGGGAGGAAGAGGAAGGAGAAGATCATGCTAGCCGAGGAGGGCTCTTGGTTCACCAAGAGAGAGAAGGAGCCAGCAAAATTTAAAGATCCGGGGAGTTTTTAGATTCCTTGCACTTTGGGCGGCGTGCCTCTTCAAAAGGCGTTGGTCGATCTTGGGGCTAGTGTGAGTCTCATGCCCCTCTCCATGTTCTTAAAGCTTAACACCGGGACAAAGTTGAAACCCACCGACATGCGCATTCAATTAGCCGATGGCCGGATAACAAGGCCGGTGGGGATTGCCGAAGACATCCCACTTCAAGTCCCGGGTGGAATATGCTTGCCATGTGACTTCGTCATCATGGACGTTAAGGAGGAGGGAGACACCTCATTGATACTTAGACGCCCATTCCTCGCCACCGCCGGAGTCATCGTCGACGTGCGCGAAGGTACCTTAACCTTAAACGTCGGAAACATCGAGGTGGAGCTCCACATTCCTAAGGCAATGAAGCACATGCCTTACCACGAGGAGCTTGATTACATGGACCTCCTCGATGAGGTGATAGAAGAGGCGATTCCTCACTCAATCGGCGCTCTTTTTGATGAAGAATTTGAAGAAGGCCCGGATTTAGGCCGAGATGAAGAGAATAAAGATGATTCCCCCGACTTCTCCGTTGATGAAGATGAAGGCGACGCTGATGTCGCAAGGATTCGAGAGCTCTGCAAGCTCTCGAAATTAAAGTCTCCAAAGAAAGCTCCGCCGGTACGGAAATCGGCATCGCCGGTTAAGCCGTTGACCGGGGCAAATGCTAGCTTCGGGGAGCCTCCCCCCAACACTATTCGAGACAAGAGACCTCCGAGGGAGAACGCTACGCCGCCACGTCCAAATCCAAGCGCGCTCCCCGGGAAGTTTGACGGGTGCATCTCATATGCACCAAACATCCCGCATTGATTGAAAATTATAGGGGGTCGAGCTCACGACCTAAAACGAGCGCTTGTCGGGAGGCAACCCGACGGTTTTTGCTTTACCTTTACTTTTTCTTTATTTTCGTTTTAGAGATTTTTAGTGTTTTGAGTCATTCGACCAAAAATTTTGTGATAACGGGTCCTATTTTTCTTGACAGGAGAGGAGATAGGTAGATCCATCATGAGGAGGATGAACGAGACGACGAGGAGCGCCCCAAGAAGGCGCTCGACGCTTAGGAGGAGGATGAAATCGACTGGAGGAAGAAAGACGGAGTTTAGAGCCCAAACGAAGAAAAACAGCAGAACACAAGGCTCACTCGGCCGAGTATACTAGTCACTCGGCCGAGTACACAAGTTCGTCCGGCCGAGCCGCTCACGAACGAGGGAAGTCTGCTGTACCCAACTCTCTGTTTATTTTCTTGATTTCGATATAACTGCTACTCGGCCGAGTATATATTCTCACTCGGCCGAGTGAAACGGATACCCTCCTAGGGCGAGTCTTGCCGAGTAGCTTGAGTCACTCGGCCGAATGGACTTACTCCACTCGGCTGAGGCTGGCAAAGCCACTCGGCCGAAGCGATATCGGGGAGAAAATTTTTATTTGCCTCGCTCGGCCGAGTGAGCACGTCACTCGGTCGAGTCGTAACTCTTTTATATATAAGTGGCGAGGGGGGCGCGGATTTCGAAATAGCAAATCCCAAATCCGCCCGCGCCCCCTCAGCTCCCATCGCCCGATCTCGCTTCACCCAGCCCCCACTTTCCCGACCAAGCCCGCGCGCGCCGCCGCTCGGCCAGCCACCGCCGGCCGACCATCGCCGCACCCCGCCCGAGTCGCCGGCGGCGGCCTTGTCTCCGATCACCTCCGGTATAGCTTGATTTGCCCGTTTTCTCCTCTTTTTGCGTAGTTTTCGAGGATCCGTGTATTAATCGAACCCCTAACCCGAATCAATTCCCATATCTATCTGTTATACCCCTATTGCTCCATACATTTTGATTATTACTCGCTGATATCGCTTTTTCATGCGCAGGTTGCTTTTTGGAGCTTAGGGGAGCTCAGGGGAGCTTCTACGGGCTGCTCAGGACTTCGTGGAGGCGCGGACTTCGCACGCTTCCACTGCTTAGCACTCGCGGCGTGTTTGGGTATACTCTTTCCATTCTTTTACACGCACCGCACTTTTTTTCATTTTTCGGCGCGCTCGGGGCCGATATGCCGCCCCGGACACGGCCGCGGTCGACGAGAGCTTCCGCTAAGCGGAAGCGGTCGGACGAGCCCGGCCCCTCCCACTTGGTGGAGGACTCTCCTCCGCCTTCTCCCACACACCCCGCACAGCCTGCAGGCCCCGCACACCCCGCACAGCCTGCAGCGCACCCACAGCCCGCACAGCCCGCACAACCACTCCCCGCCGCTGCACAGCCACCACCACCGGCTCCACTGGTCGGGCCGCTCGGGATCACGTTCCGAGACGACGCACACCGCGCCGTCTTCGACCGTATCTCCCAGCGCTCGATCGTACCCTCCAGGTTTGCACACCTCGCTGACCTTGGACGCCTGGGGGTACTAGAGGGGATACTCACGTTGTACGACAACGTGGGTTGGCGTAACTTCCTTCAGGTGTCGGCGGACACGTTCACCCGCCCGACACTTGAGGTTTTGAGTTCGATTGCCCGGACCGATGAGGGATGCTCATTCAGGTTCATGGATCGAGAGTGCCAGGTCACTCTCGATATGATGAGAGCGTTCTTCTCATGGCCCGCAGTCCTCGGAGCCGATCGCGGTTACGGCCCTACCCACATCCCCCCACCTTCCTTCGACGCCGGTGCCTTCTGGGCCCGGATTACAGGCCACCACGCCGCCTTTGACCCTAGTAGGGCCAAGGCCTCGGCCATTGTCCACCCCTGCCTGCGTATTGCCCAGCGCCTTATGGCGACCACCTTTTTGGCCAGATATGAGCCGGGCACGATGTCTACGCCAGAGCTCTACATGCTCTATGCGATGACACGTCCCAGAGCTCTATCTAGGGATGGACACGAGCTTGTCCCCGCCGTCGTGATCGACATTACGGCTTGGTTTTTAGACCGTATCATTGTGTCGGTGGGCGCTCGCTCACCGATATGCTGCGACGGTCTGATCACCCTGCTTACCATGATGACCGGCGAGGACTTACCTGACGACTTGCGACGCGTTCCGGGCCCCACTTCCTTGTCGATAGATGTTATGGCCCGGATGAAGATGCTGCGTCCGCATGGTGAGCGTCACTGGGTCTGGTTGCACGGCCCTTTCGGTGCCGACTACATGATTCTCCCGAGCCCAGCTCGGACCCAGATTGCACCGGCCCACGTTGACTGGCTCCCAGCGATGGATGTCCTCATCCCCGCTGCGTACGTGCTCGAGGCCGAGGAGGCCGAGCAGGCCCACGCTGCCCACGCTGCCCAGGCTGCTCCCGCAGACCCTGCCGCACACCCTGCCGAGCCTGCTGCCGACCCCGTCGACCCTGTGGCCCCTCAGCCTGTTCCTGACGTTTCCGCTGCTCCTGACACTTCTGTCCCCACCTCTGTCAGTGTCGAGAGTACTTTTGCTGAGCCCACTTCCACCACTGTCACCACTTCCGAGGCTGTCCCCACCACTCCCGCTGCCACCTCTGGCCCTCTGTCCGTGGAGCCTCTTTGCTCCGCACTCCCCGAGCGCCCGCCGACCTTTGTCGAGAGTGGAGCGCCCTCGTTTGCCGCGGTCGTGGAGACCATGGCTAGCATGATCTCCGCTGGGATTGCGCCTTTTGGTCCACACAGTTCCGCCCCAGCGGTAGAGTCCTCTGTCTCCACAGCCGCCGTATTCTCCGAGAGCGTCGTGGCGTCTGTCCACACTTCTGGGCCACTGACCTCTCTTGCCACCTCGTTGCCACTTTTGCACGCTTCCTTTGCTGCCGCTGCCTCTACTTCTCACCAGCCGGTGTCCCGGCCTCACACTGAGGCCAGGCCCACATTTGCTGGCGCGGCACCTTTTGTCCCCTTCCCGGCTGAGCCCGTTACATACTCCACTCGCGTACGCCAGCCCCGCCCTGCGCAGCCTAGACCGGTGCGTCCCTCTGCACCACCCCCGCCCGACACTGTACTGCAGAGCATACGTGCTCTTGAGTTGGCGGTGAGTGGTCTTAGAGGTGACCTTAGGACCCTGTCCTCCACCGTCTCTACGATGGCTGGACGCTTTGACCTGATCCCTCAGATCCACTACTGCCTGACACAGATCTTAGAGCGTCTTCCGCGCGTACCCCCACCCACCCAGCAGGTTCCCACACACACTTCCACACACACTAGACCTGCTTCCACTTCCACGCCCACCCCAGCTCAGCAGCCTACACCACCACCACCACCACCTCCGCCTCAGGACGGAGACGGCGCAGCACCACCTTCCTAGGCACCCTTGATGCCATCGATTCCTTTTGCCGTTGTGCTGCCCGTTTCTGCTGGGTCCTGATGCCTTTTTGCCCACCCCCCCTCCCCTCACTTATTTTGGGATTCTCATTTTGCCGTATCTTTATATATCTTTTTTGGGAGAGAGGGAGAGCTTTTGGTGACCCATTTATACTCGTATCACTCATATCTGTGCATGCATCATATCCGCATCATATTTTCATTTCTTTATTTTTCGTTTTATTATCTTTTTTCTTTCCATCATGCATGCACCCTCACTTGCCCCTCTCATTACTTGGCTCTCTGTGTGCCACACTTTGCACATTGAGGACACTGTGCGGTTTAGCTTGGGGGAGTGAGTTCTCACGTTCTTTTTCGTTTTGCCACCTTTGTTTTTAGTTTTTCACACCGTTTTTTTTCACTTTTGCACTCATTTTTCTTTATTTTTCTTTTATTTTGCCATGCATCACGTTTTTCTTATTTCTCTGTGTGCCGCATTGCATAGTTTTATTTTTCTTATCTTTATTTCTTTCCTTTTTCATCTCATGCTAGAGATGAATTTTCTGTGATGATGTCTACGTGGAGTTAGCTTATTCTATATGCATGCTATATTTGTCATGTCTTAGATTTTATTTCTGATATCACATGCTATGACTTGCTTTGCATTTAGAAATAGTAACCCACACTTTTTCCACATGAAAATGGATGAAGTTTTATTATTAGCTGAGCCTAAATATTCATATGTATGCTATCACAGAAAACACACCAAGATTCACGCATTGAATGCCTATATCTGGAGTACTGATTTGTTTTCCTATATCACTTCTATATGCATGAATTGTACACTTCACTTCGGGATGATTGAATGATGTTAGCTATGATATATCTGGATTAGTTAGCTTTTTTGTGATCGAAACTGAGTAGATTAGATTACCCTGCTGAAGTTGTCGTGCATGTCTTATAGAGTGAACCGAGAGTTATATATATTTCTTTCTCCACAAATCTTGAACATCATTTCTCTACTTTTAAAAATCATTGGTGAATCTCCCCTTAGTGATTCTATTTTATGGCATTTCCCCCGCTATTAATTCCTAGCTCCAAATCCCTTCTTCTATATATATATATATATATATATATATATATATATATATATATATATATATATATATATATATATATAAAAGAGAGAAAAACATTCTTGTATATCATTATCTCTCTCTGAGTTGGGATCATTGTGTATATATTGCTTATACAAAAAAAGAGAAAAGAGGAAAAATCCTCAATAAAAGATCCCATCTCACTTTCTTTCTTTCTTCTTTCTCTTCTTTGCTTTTGGAGCTATATAAAAATGGGGATGTAAATATTTTTGTGCCACCACGCTTATAGATAAGCTTGGGGGAGGGGACCCATTGATGTGTGAGAGAGTGACTATTTGACATTGCACGACAACCTAGGCTAAGTAATATTCTATACTCGGTGAGATTGTTTCTAGCTTCACGAAATCCAGAAATCTAAGCCTAGCGTTCATTTCATGAAATCCAAACTTTTCTATTCTCTCTATTCTATAGTGTGATACTCTTATATTCCAGATAGAAAGCGTTCAATTGAAAAGTGTGTGATCTGTGATTTGTATACCGCTTTAAATGATTCAGGCAATGTTAATTTTAAAATCATTCCGTTCTTCATGATTATATCATTGTTAGTGGGTTTTCTATTTCTATTTGCACTATTATACTATGATATCAAAATAAGATTCTTTGACATGTATTTCTCATTCGGTGCATGCTATAAGAGTAAGTGAAACCCACGTCCTGAGAAAATGATCTAGCACCCTACCTCTTCGCTTCTTTCTTTCGTCTTTATTTTCATTTGGTTTTCATTCTTCTTCGTTTTTCATTTTTTTCGTTTTTCGCCGTTTTCGTTTTCCGAATCCACCGGGTTCGCCTTTTACTTATCTTCCTCGAGGACGAGTAAGAGGCAAGCTTGGGGGATTTTGATCACTCCATATTTTACACCTTTTTTCTGCATATTTGCATACCGTTTTGATCGCCCAAATCATGTTTTTCACGATATATCGACGATACTGCGATGCTTTTCACGATTTGTTGTTTTTGTCGCATTTCAGGTGATTTGGCGCGATTTGGAGTGATCTCGAGACGCGCTTACTCTAGACGGCCACCGACGACCTCCCCGAGGGATATTTTGCTGTTGGAGAGGAGCGGAAGAAGAATGGACGTCGCAGGAGCGACGAGGAGACCAAAATAAGCAGAATGGGCATTTTTTGTGTTCCACTCGGCCGAGTGGAGGAGCCACTCGGCCGACCAGCGAGACACTGCTCGGCCGACCCGTTCAGACACGATTTCCATGTGTACTCGGCCGAGCGTCGGAGTCCACATCAGCCGAGTGACGATACCACGTCCGCCCGAGTGGCGCCCAGACGAAGCCCCTCCAAAATATCGAAGTTTCTGTTTTTCGGCCACCTGAGCTTCAGAAGACCCACTCGGCCGAGTGGCAAACCACGTCCGCCCGAGTGCAGTAAAGCCATCGGCCGAGTGACGACAACTCACTCGGCCGAGCCGCCTCCGAACTGAAGACCCTTGAAGCCCCCGACTTACTGGAAAATGACAGGGTTTTCACTCGGCCGAGCGACTTTTGTCACTCGGCCGAGTGCGATGCGCTGCCTGTAGCGAAATTTGCGGAAAACAGGCTGTGCAGGGGCGTTTTGGTCAGGATTTTTGGACGATTTTTGGGGCTATTTAAGCCCTGTTTTTACCCTAGTTTTGGGAGCCATCTCTTAGATTTTTTGCAGCTTTTTGAGACTACTTTTTAGCCTTATTATTTGTGATTGGAGAAGAGGAAAAAACTTGGATTTTTGTTGGATTAATTGAAGAACTACATTGGTTTGCATCTCTCTCCCCCAAAAACTCTATTTTTATTGTTTATATCATTGTTGTGATGAATTCCATTGCCTATTTCATTGATTATTTTTGTGATATTGCTATGATTTGTGAGTAGTCTCCACGTCTTGGGGCGTGGGGATGAACCCTACAAGCCCAATTTCGTATTTGTGATAAATTGGTAGAAATTGTGCTAGAATCAATAATTAGAGATTAGATTGGGATCGAATTACTACGGATAGCTAGGTATTCATATCAATTGGGATTTGCAAGAGATTGGATCCCAATTTGATAGGAAGCCCTAGAAATCCGAATTGGGTTGGAGTCGGACTTTCGAAGTATCGGTTTGCAAGAGATTGGACCGATACTAGGATCTCCGGTTGCAATTCCGTGCCGATACCCGTTTGCAAGAGATTGGACGGGTAGGAACTATCCTAATTTAGATTGTGGACCGAGTTTGCAAGAGATTGGGCTCGGTGCGCAATTGGACGATGATGTTGATCCTAATGCTAGCTTTCCTAGGCTAGGGTTTGCAAGAGATTGGATCCGACCCTAGGATAGCTATAGACCGGCAACAGCGAGAGAGCGTGAGCTTGGTTCCACATTTAGTTGCAACTAGTTCATCCAAATTCTCATTCTAGCAATTTTGATACCGACGAACCACATTTATGAAATACGGTGAGTAGCGGGAATTCCCCATTCCCTAGACGTTCCTTATTTGATTTGATATTTCGCACATTTGTCTGACGATTGTGACAGGATCGCCCAAGGCAATTCTCTCTATTCTTAAATAGCCAGGTTGATTAGGAGCAAGCACGGTCATTCGTCCTCCCTGTGTTCGATACCCGCTCGCCGCTATACAGTGCGCTTGCGGTAAAACTACAACCGTTCTTTGGGTGTACGTCCCGGAGCGATCAGGGCACTGAGTGGTGCGACAGAGGAGACATGGGCTAGCCTGGGAGGAGGGGTGTGTGCAAGGATCACAGAAGGTGGGCCATGTGTCCGCAGTAGGTCTATAATCGAAGCAAGGTCCACCTCGACTCTCTACTGGTGGGCGGTGGTTGAGATGGCGAAGTCCTTGAAATATCGCCTAAAGCGACAAGTCATGGCCTCAACCGCTGTCAGGCGCACGTCTGTGGTAGAGAGACGAGGGGAGGACGGGAGCTGTGAGACACCACTCTCGAAAAGCTGCCCCGTGGAGAGGATCCACGGTGCCTGGGCTGAAGGGTCGGAGAGGGTGAACTTACAGGGATCTCGGTGGAGGTAGTGGGTAGCATAGTACGGCTGAGATCTGGCGCAGCAGTGGAAGCAGCATCAGCACCGGCAGCAGAAAAAAGAGCTATCGTCGACACAGAAGTGTGGACAAAAATCGAGACGCTCTCGATAAGGATGGCCGCTGTTGGTGAGGTGGTGGTGCCAGTGAGTAGTGTAAGGGACCATAAGGAGGTAGGCAGAGAAGCTAGAAGGTCCCTAAGCAATGGTAGGGTGTTGGCTGGGTCCGACTCCAAAAAGTATAGAGCAGTAGGCTCGGGAGTGGACGATACGACCGTGCCCTTAGGTATGGGCACGAAGGAGACAACAGCAGGGGCCTCGGGGCAGAGGGTAGTGACAGTCCCCGTGGTCCCTACAGTGGTGGTGGCGACGGTGATAGAGGTGGAGACGGCTGTGCCTCCTGGTGGTGGTGGGTGCGCAGGCTGGGCTGGCTGGGCTGCCACAATGACAGCCAAGCCGGGCTCCTCATCCTTAGAAGAGCTGAGCACCAAGTCGTCGGGGGAGGGGGGTCACTAGGCCATCAGGAAGATCTAAGCCCAGCATACGTGCAAAGATAGTGAAAAATCCACCGCACCAGATGTCTATGGAAAAGCAGGTGTGGGTGGTCTGGAGGAGACAGTAACACAGCCAGTGGGCTGCGTCGGAATTTTTTGGAAGTGAACCCAATTTCTTGGCATAGCATCATTATGTGATGAATGTTGGAAAGAAACTCAACAATAAAAATCCCCAAAATTTGTCCATGGCAATGTTGTAATGGCACCTTGGGATTGGATATACACAGAATACCAAGAGAAAATTCATTAAAATTCAAGTATATCTTCTAATCGATCATAAAAGTCTCCAACATTAAAATTCAACTACACATGGTGAAAGGCAAACCTTGACAATCCACTGAAGGAAACACCTATAGTCAATATGGGGACACCACTGGGTTAGATCCCAATTCATGTCTTTCAATGCATTAACATTCAAACAAGGCTTTCTGCATAAAAGAACAGCAACACTCTCTTTTTTTGCTGATATAAATCCAAGAAGAAACACATTCCGACATCCACAATTGTAGCATTCCAGGATAGTTTCTCCAAGAGGGTTGTCCTAGTGGAGACAAACCTCCTTATGTTTTGCTTGAACCTGACAAACATATTGAAAAGTTTGGTAGAGTAGACAAGTAAGCAATGGAGACAAATAGAACAATGAAGATACACTACATATTATCAAAAACAAATGGCTCTAGAAAGTTACTGTGTGAGGTAAACTTTAGCCCGACAAGGAAATAAAGAATAGTCCTCTACTTAAACTCTTAGGTAAATAGGAAGTTCCAAGAGAAAATATCCTAGGTTCGTAACAGCTCAAATAGACATCAAAACAGATTCTTCAATCTTAATCTTTGGTTCCAACAAATAGAATTGAAATATTAATGCTAAATAGAAAAGTGATAGACGATAGTAAGGATCAGAGATTCATATCTCAGGTTAAAATATTACTAAAAAAGATAGAATGGCTATGAAGAAAACATTGGGTGTGATAAGTTGATAGGGCTCAAAAAATAGCAAGAACTTCCGAACATAATTTCAATACATGTACTTTAATTGTCGCAGTCCCACATACAGGAACATAGGCATGATTTAATGGAAGGAAAAATGCATTAGTTAACTAGTTTTGCTAATAATGAAATAATTTTAAAAAGTCAGTAATATAAATTATAAAAATTAATTCTACACCATATGCGAAGAAAGAGAAGTTTATTCACAGACGTTAAATATAGAATGATCTTTCTGCCTGCCTCCTTCCCTCCCTTTTGTTTTAGATTCATTTCCGTGTATCATATGTATTTAGAAAGTGAAAATATGTAGATAAAAAGTTTGACAACTGCTTAAATGGATAGAATGAAATATGCAGGTAACTATAACCGTAAATCTGGCAATTACTCATGCACTTCAAACTAACCAAACCAAGTCTTACATTATCAAGTTCCAAATCATGTTACAACATATAAATTTTCAAGATAATCCCTTCAAAGTTTATAATTACATTTACCTCAGAAGAAGATAGTTCATATTTTTAATATCTAGGTTAATTCTTATATAGAACGTCGCAAGCCAGTTACTCCTTTTGTTTTATCACGATCAATCACTTTTGTTACATGCCCATGTGTACAAAAATAGAAAAAAAAAACAGGAAATAAAATCACAAATTAAAAGTCAGAACCGTATTTTAGATCATGGTATAATAGGGAGAGTTTACCAGGTCATTTTTGGGTAATTATGTGTGCATCATTATCCATGTATGGGCAATGGATATACATGTACATTTGATATCATGTAGATTGAGGATCATGATCATTCAACCTTTGTTCTTTTGATATATGTAAAGCAATCCTCAATCTGATACTTATTCAGAAGTAAAGAAAGTACTTTAATTAGAAAATAATGTTTCCAAATAAAATTGAATATTCATTCAAACTCCAAGCTCTAAATATATTTTGGTTTCAGCTCAACTGTTACTGTCGGACTTCAGCTCTCTTCTTGGTCCAGAGTCTATCCAGGGCACTGTCAGCATCTCCCTGTCAATAAATCAATTGAAATCAACCAAGGTCCTAGCCAATAATTCAATTGAAATCAATGAAAGTCCTAATACCTAATAAGGGATCTAGCTGCAATAACCCAGAAACATCCATTTACAAACCGATCATATCAATATATTTATTTTACACAAATAAATTGAATTTACAGCATCATAAAAGAATTCAAATACTAAAAAAATAAGTCATTTCAGGAACAACTGTACTTAACTAAAGGAAATTAAAATTGTATCTGTTATTCAATAATGGAAAAGGAAGTGATGGAACAAAGAGAAATATAAGATAGCCATTATATAATTTCAACAAGAGCAATATAAGGAAAATCTCTATGAATCATATAAAGAGATACAAACTTAGGAGACTCCAAAATTATCCACTATAAAAGAAATCATACGGAGAAAGTTAACATGTTTACTGGAGAAGCAAACCCCAAAATCTGTCAAATTACAAAAAACATTTACACGGCTCTTTCATAGGTTGATTTGATTGTCGGGGTAAGAGGAAGAAAAGAAAAGAAACAGAATTTCTGTCATCCTCGAATGACCTTCAACAAAAGTTGAGGTCTTTATAGAGAAGATGACTTAGTAACTAATTCTTGCACAAGTTTTGAGCTCAAAGGAAGTTTCACAATTTCATTTCTAAGCCTTCGATATGTGCTTTATGGTAAGAAACATATGACACAGCAATCTTTATACAAAGTTTTCTACATTTTGCAAAAATAAATGATTAGGAAGTTAGAGTACAAAAACCAAAAATATACAAGAAAATGCAAAATGGTTCTCGTATTGCATTACATGCAACCATGTTGCGCAATGAATAAAACAAAAGATTTCTACACTATCAACAAATCATCACAGTTGTTATGCTGAAGATAGCAATAATATAAACCGATTATATATATAACGAAACATCAACTCTTCAAGTGACTTCAAATCTTTAATGAATCAGGCTACAGAATATCATTGGCTTAAAAATTTCATCTCTCCTCAGTAAATTGTACAACACATGCAGAAATGACTAGGTCTTATAAGATTGAGAAAAAGAAGAATAAAATTGAGGTTTAACTTTGAATTTGCTAATTCTATTGACCATTCACAAAATGAGACCAGTTCTCACCACACCAAACCCCTTTGAGAATTTCTCAAATACCAGCTGCCCAAAAAGCGTCACTTCGGTTAGCATAAAAGAGCACTTTTTACTGAAAGGGGCAAACTGAGAGTACCGATTGAAGCAGTCGTGATACGCTGCTCTGAGCTGACGAGGAGAGTGAAAGGGTTAGGAATCACAGTGGAACCCAACCCATTTATTTTCCTCAATCTGAAGAGGAGAGTGAAGGAGGAGGGGGCGGCGCCCCTCCTCCCATCGTTTTACCGGCATCCGAAAACCCTAACCCTAAGAGATAAGGGGGGTAGGTAGTGGCACTTCACCGCCGACCGTCACAAGAGATGTCGCCACCGCGAGGCCGAAAGGAGAGATCCGGAGGGAGACATATAGACGTGGGCAAAAATGTCGCCCCTCCTCCCATCGTTTTACCGGCATTCGAAAACCCTAACCCAAAGAGAGAGAGGGGGGAGGGGGAGGTAGTGGCACTTTGCCGCCGGCCGTCGCAAGAGATGTCGCCACCGCGAGGCCGAAGGGAGAGATCCTGAGGGAGACATATAGACGGGGGCAAAAAATTTGGATGAGAGAAAAAATAATCGAGGGCAGCGAGCGCGGGCTAATTTCAGCAGCGAGTGTTGTCTATTGCCCTAGTCTTCAACAGCGCTTCAATAAAAAAAGCGCTATCGGGCTAATTTCAGCAGCGAATGTTGTTTATCGTCTGGTCTTTCACAGCGCTTTTATAAAAAAGCGATGTCTATTATTTGATTTTTAGGAGCGCTTGTTGGAAGAAGCGATGTCTACTATCTGGCCTTTAACATCGTTTGCAGAAAGAAGCACTGTCTATTATATGTGCCTCTAATAAACAGCACCTGCAGGAAGAAGCACTGTCTATTATACAACCTTTAACAGCGCTTGCAGAAAGAAGCACTGTCTATTCTCCGACCTTTAACAGCGCTTGCAGAAAGAAGTGCTGTCTATTACATGTGCCTCTAATAAATAGCGCTTATAATTGGCAAGCGCTATTAAAGGTGTGCTATTAAAGGTCCTTTTTGTAGTAGTGTGACGAACATCGTGAGAGACTTTTCTGTAAGAGCTTATTTGACCCAGTATGCATGCAAGATGTTGCTTCATTCTATTTATGCCCCTTCCTTTAAAAGATTTACCACTATGAAGACAAGTGTAAACATTAGTTCTTCCATCTTTTTTATATGAAAAATGCTCCCACGCAGGATCACTTTTCCCACGAACTGCAGTTGAATGTGGTGTGGATTGTTGTTCAGATGATACATTAGGATTATTATCTTGAGGAGGAGCATTCACACTTGGATCCTACATAATACATATTAAAAACACTTTGATCATACATAATACATATTAAAAGTTGAATAGATTCAATTGTCAGTTAATTTTTTTCCATCCATATGACCAATATAACCTATTTCAACAAAGAACTCAAAAAAGGGCAACGCAAAATGTGAGAAGAAATGAACACATATAGCAGCAGAAGTGCCAGATGCAACAACCATATAACCATCATAACTCACAGAAGCCAAAAAATACAAAATGTAAACATTTTAACCTAGCCCTTGGGTTCACATTTGGGTAAAAACAACTCACAACAAATATTAAGCAAGAATGTTCCTTCATATCTAACAATGATCCTTTCATCGGATACAAAAATGGAACGACAAGCATATAAAGTCACAGAGATATTCAACTGCAAATATGCTAGGCTCGGAAGATTGCCAGTAAAATTTTTAATATGATGCTTGTATATCACTATAGATTCATAGAAAGATGCTTGTACCCAAAACTGAAATTTATGAAGAAAAGGGAAGGAAAAAAGGTATAACATACCGATTGAGACATAATGACCGAAGTTGGGAGCAAGCTGCCGTAGTTAGGAGGGCCGTCGGAGACGGGAGAGGGTCGTAGGCTTGATATCTAAATTAGGGCTGGCTCTGAGAATTGGGGATAAAAAATTAAGAGTTACTCAAGAGTCAAGAGTTAAAAAATTAAAATTTAAAATAATCAAAGTTTTATATCTGAACCGTTCAAACCGGTCCGCCCACCGGTTTTCACCAGTTTCACCGGTTTTAAACCATTTACACCGGTTCACAACAGGTTCTCAATCCTCCCAGTTCTAGGGTTATATTGGACTGGACTAAAGCCGATTCATGGTCCGACCGGTTCAACCAGCCAGTTCAGTTGAACCTGCGGTTTAGTACGATTTTCAGAACACTGCTCACCACTAAAGATGCAGGTGAAGCCACAAATGAACAGTACTAAGACATTATACCCCAAAACCTTAAGGACCAGTACATAAAGACCCTTCAGTCACAGACAAATCCATAGTTCAAGGTTCGAACTCCATGGCTGGAGACCTTCAAACACAGACAAAAGAAAATTCTGTGGCTGAAGGTCCGTGGCCGATACTGTGCTGGCTAAAGGCACTTTTGGCCACGAACATTTTCGTGGCCGATTGTCGGCCACAGAATAATGGTCACGGACATCCGTGGCCGTTAAGGATATTAAAAAAATATCAATCATGGATAAATTCCTGGATGAGATTTATTTTGAGCAATGGACTAGTCCGTGGTTGAAAACCTTCGGCTACGGATTTTATGCGATTTTAATTTAAAAAACATTATAACAATATCATCCACAGACAATCCGTGGCTGATGTTATTCATCAGCCATAGATTTGTCTGTATGTGATAAACATCCGCCACGCAAATTATGTGCACTTATTCCATGGCGGATGGTTATCAACCACAAACAAATCCATGGCTGATTCGTCCGTGGCCGATAGTCCATGGTCGAAGGTCCTTTTTTCACTAGTGAAGCCAACATGCAAATACACATTTGCTAATTTATGTTATCAACTTTCAATTAGGTTTATTTATGGATGGCCAAGTGTCAACCTAGGAAAATTAGGTTAATTTTTATTTTAAAATGTATTAAAATAGGTAAAAACATTGTTATGTTTATTTAAAATGTATTAAAATGTATTCTATATAAAATGTATAAACATGGTATTTATTTTTAATCACAAAAATCCAGAAAAATACATATGTGCTATAGGACTCAAATACGATCAAAAATACATAGTATAATACATCGTACCTAAAAACAGGGGGATTACAGAACCCTTTGATAATTTTGGAGTTTCCTTCTCTATCGTGGCCTTACAACCCATGGAATCCAATGCTCCCAAGGAAACTAGATACTTCCTCAACTCCGAAACATGCCACCCATTGGTGAGTGTGTGCACCATGCCATCGAACATCCTAATTCTCACCAAACCAACTCCAATAGCCTTGTACTCTTCATTATTGTCCATAAAGACTGGTCGATACCCCTTCCTCTAGTATGTATGAAAGCACTCTCTATTTGGCGTCATATGAAATGACGCTCCTAAATTCATGACCCAATCGTGATTCACATCTGAAAAACTCGATGTGAGTACATCGCAAGACTCCTAGCTCCTCACATCGCAAGAAGTGGAGGCAGTAGCAGCGAAAGAAGAGTGCAAAAGTGGCAGCGAGGCGGCCAGAGAGGTCGGTGGCACAGAAGTGTGGACAGACGCCACGACACTCTCGGAAAATACAGCAGAGGTGGAGACATAGGTGACTACCGTTGGGGTGGAAGTGTGTGGTCCGAAAGGTGCAACCCCAGCGGAGACCATGCTAGCCATGGTCTCCACGACCGCGGCAAACGAGGGCTCTCCACTCTCAACAAAGGTCGGTGGGCGCTCGGGGAGTGCGGAGCAAAGAGGCTCGACGGACAGAGGGCCGGTGGTGGCGGTGGGAGTGGTGGTGACAGCCTCGGAAGCAGTGGGGGTGGTCTCAGCTAAGGTACTCCCGACACTGACAGAGGTGTCAGGAGCAGCGGAAACATCAGGTATGGGCTGAGGGGCCACAGGGTCAACAGGCTCGGCGGTAGGCTCGGCAGGGGCAACAGGGTCTACAGGGGCAGCGTGGGCCTGCTCGGCCTCCTCGGCCTCGAGCACGTAAGCAGCGGGGATGAGAACATCCATCGCAGGGAGCCAGTCGATGTGGGCTGGTGCAATCTGAGTCCGAGCTGGGCTCGGAAGAATCATGTAATCGGCACCGTAAGGGCCGTGCAACCAGACCCAGTGACGCTCACCGTGCGGACGAAGCATCTTCATCCGGGCCATAACATCGATCGATAAAGAAGTGGGGCCCGATACTCGTCGCAGGTCGTCGGGGAAATCCTCACAGGTCATAAGAACAAGCAAGGTGATCAGGCCGCCGCAGCATATCGGTGAGCGAGCGCCCACCGATACGATGATGCGGTCTAAAAACCATGCCGCGATATCGATCACGACGGCGGGGACAAGCTCATCGCCATCCCTAGATAGAGCTCTGGGACGTGTCATCGCGTAGAGCATGTAGAGCTCTGGCGTAGACATCGTGCCCGGCTCATATCTGGCCAAAAAGGTCGTCGCCATAAGGCGCTGAGCAATACGGAGGCAGGGATGGACAATGGCCGAGGCCTTGGCTTTACTAGGGTCAAAGGCAGCGTGAAGACCCGTAATCCGGGCCTAGAAGGCGTCGGCGTCGAAGGAAGGTGGGGGGATATGGGTGTGGCCGTAACCGCGATCGGCTCCGGGGACAGCAGGCCACGAGAAAAACGCTCTCATCATATCGAGAGTGACCTGGCCCTCCCGGTCCATGAACCGAAACGAGCATCCCTCGTCGGTCCGGGCGATCGAACTAAGAACCTCAAGTGTCGGGCGGATAAACGTATCCGTCGACACCTGAAAGAAATCTCGCCAGCCCACGTTGTCGTACAACGTGAGCATCCCCTCTAGTACCCCCAGGCGTCCTAGGTCAGCAAGGTGTGCAAACCTGGAGGGTACGATCGAGCGCTGGGAGATACGCTCGAAGACGGCGCGGTGTGCGTCATCTCGGAACGTAATCCCGAGCGGCCCGACCAGTGGAGCTGGTGGTGGTGGCTGTGGAGCGGCAGGGAGAGGCTGTGCGGGCTGTGCGGGCGCTGCAGGCTGTGCGGGGTGTGCGGGGCCTGCAGGCTGTGCTGGGTGGACGGCGTGTGTGGGAGAAGGAGGAGGAGAGCCTTCCACCTCGTGGGAGGGGCCGGCATCATCCGACCGCTTCCGCTTGGCGGAAGGTCTCCTCGTCCGCGGCCGTGTCCGGGGCGGCATATCGGCTCCGAGCGCCCGCCAAGAAAATGTAAAAAGTGCGACGTGTGCAAAATAAAGGAAAGAGTGTACCCCGACACGCCGCGAGTGCTAAGCAATGGAAGCGTGCGAAGACAGTGCCTCCGCGAAGCCCGAATCAGTCCCAAGAAGCTCCCCTGGGCTCCCCTAAGCTCCCAAAAACAACCGGAGGCGATCGGAGCGGTGGCCGCCGGCGGCGACTCGGGCGAGGCGTCGGCGGGTGCTCAGCTGGCGGTGGCGGGCCGAGCGGCGGCGCGAGGTGGCCAGTCGGGCGAGTGGGGGAGTGAGCGAGGGGAGTCGGGCGAGGGGAGCTGAAGAGTCGGGGTGCGATTGGGTTTTACGTTTCGAAAATCGCGCCCCCCCTCGGCCCTTATATAATAAAAGTTACGACTCGGCCGAGTGACGTGGTCACTCGGCCGAGCGAGGTCAATGGAAATTTCCTCCTCGCCTACGCTTCGGCCGAGTGGCCTTACCAGCCTCGGCCGAGTGGAGTAAGTCCATTCGGCCGAGTGGCTCAAGCTACTCGGCATGACTCGCCCTAGGAGGGTATCCGTTTTACTCGGTCGAGTGGGAATATATACTCGGCCGAGTAGCAGTTATATTGAAATCAGGAAAATAAACAGAGAGTTGGGTACAACAGACTTCCCTCGTTCGTGAGCGGCTCGGCCGGACGAACTTCTGTACTCGGCCGAGTGACTAGTATGCTCGTCCGAGTGAGCCTTGTGTTCTGCTGTTTGTCTTCGTTTGGGCTCTAAACTCCGTCTTTCTTCCTCCAGTCGATTCCATCTTCCTCCTAAGCGTCGAGCGCCTTTTTGGGGCGCTCCTCGTCGTCGCGTTCATCCTCATCATGATGGATCTACCTATCTCCTCTCCTGTCAAGAAAAATATGACCTGTTATCACAAAATTTTTGGGCGAACGACTCAAAACACTAAAAATTTCTAAAACGAAAATAAAGAAAAAGTAAAAATAAAGCAAAAACCGTCGGGTTGCCTCCCGACAAGCACTCGTTTAAGGTCGTGAGCTCGACCCCCTATAATTTTCAATCAATGTGGGATGTTTGGTGCAAATGAGATGCACCCATCAAACTTTCCGGGGAGCGCGCTTGGATTTGGACGTGGCGGCGTGTTCTCCCTCGGTGGTCTCCCATCTCGAATAGTGTTGGGGGGAGGCTCCCCCAAGCTAGCATTTGCTCCGGTCAACGGCTTCACCGGGGATGCCGATTTCCGTACCGGAGGAGCTTTCTTTGGAGACTTTAATTTCGAGAGCTTACAGAGCTCTCGAATCCTTGCGACATCAGCGTCGCCTTCATCATCTTCAGCGGAGAGGTCGGGGGAATCATCTTTCTTCTCATTTTGGCCTAAATCCGGGCCTTCCTCGAAATCTTCATCGAATAGAGCGCCAATAGAGTGGGGGATCGCCTCCTCAATTACCTCATCAAGGAGGTCCATGTAATCAAGCTCCTCGTGGTAAGGCATGTGCTTCATAGCCTTAGGAATGTGAAGCTCCACCTCGATGTTGCCGACGTTTAAAGTTAGTGTACCTTCGCGCACGTCGACGATGACTCCGGCGGTGGCGAGAAATGGGCGTCCAAGTATCAACGAAGTATCTCCCTCCTCCTTAACGTCCATGATCACGAAGTCACATGGCAAGCATATTCCCCCCGGGACTTGTAGCGGGATGTCTTCGGCGATCTCCACCGGCCTTGTTATCTGTCCATCGGCTAATTGACTGCGCATGTCGGTGGGTTTCAACTTTGTCCCGGTGTTTAGCCTTAAGAACATGGAGAGAGGCATGAGGCTCACACTAGCCCCTAGATCAACCAACGCCTTTTGAAGAGGAACGCCGCCCAAGGTGCAAGGAATCCGAAAACTCCCCGGATCTTTAAATTTTGCCGGCTCCTTCTCTCTCTTGGTGAACCAAGAGCCCTCCTCGGCTAGCATGATCTTCTCCTTCCTCTTTCTCCCCGAAATCAAGTCCTTTAAGAATTTAGCATATGTGAGGATCTCCACGATGGCGTCGAGGAAGGGAATATTGAGGCTAACTCCTCTTAGATACTCGAGAAACTTCGCTAGCCTTTTCTCCATTTTCGCTCTAGCGAGCCTTTGGGGGAATGGGACCAGTGGCATGAAGCGCCTCTCCTCGATCAATTGCTCCGCTCTAGATTTCTCCTTTTCTTGTGGCTCCTTCTCCTTATCAACTTCAACTACCGGTTCAATCGGCTCCAAACTTTCCTCCACGGGTTCCTCGGTAGGAATCATGGCGGGGGTGGTATCCTTTCCGCCTCTAGTGGTAACGGCAACTACGGCATTGATGTGGCCGGTGTTGCCCCGTGGGTTTTGCTCGGGTTGCGCCGGCAATCGTTGAGTGTTCCGATTGAGCAACCCCAATTGCTCCGATATTTGAGCTACAACGGTATTAAGAGAGTCTTGCCCCGCCTTCAAGCTAGCATTGACCTTATTTTGCTCGACCATAAACGCCTCCACCCTAGCTTCGAAGTCGGATCGTTGTTGAGCTTGTGGAGGGTTTTGATTTTGATTCCTCCACCCTTGATTGTATCCGGGCGGCCTATATGGTGGAACTTGTTGCTTTGGTTGAAAATTTTGTTGAGTAGGCCCCCTCGGTGGATAGTGTTGTTGTTGGGGTGGTAGTGGTGGTCGGGCTTGTTGAGGTGGCGGTTGTGGCGGGTTCAAAGCTCCTTCATTGTTGGCGTAAGAGAATCCGGGATGATTTCTTGCGGCTGGATTGGCCCAATATCCTTGGTTCCCCACGACATATTGTACTTGCTCCAAGGCTCCTTCTCCTTGCTCTCCTCCCACATACATGGCTTGAGATTGGTCTTGCCAATCACACATTTGGTTGGTCGGTGCGGAGGTGGAAGGGGCTCCTTGGGGCTCCGTGATAAACTTCTCCAATCTCTCCACTACCTTGTGGAGAGAATCAAACTTGCTTATAAGCTCCGCTACGGCCTTCGCTTCATAGATACTAGTCGGCTTTAAGGAGGACGTAGAGTGTCCTCGCTCATCGCCCCATTGTTGATTGTTTGAGGCCATCTCCTCAATTAGGGCCGTAGCTTCCTCGGGAGTCTTTGACAAGATGGCACCATTCGCCGCGGCATCAATAATTTGTTTGGTCCCCGGTTGGAGACCATTGTAGAAGCTATGCACTAGCTCCCAATCTTCTATACTATGGTGCGGGCATTGATGCTGCAGATCCTTAAAACGCTCCCAAGCCTCATAGAGCGTCTCTTGGGGTCCTTGCTTGAAGGACATAAGAGCGCTCCGAATCTTCACCGTCTTGGAAGGCGGATAGAACTTGTCAATAAATGCACTCGCCAACTCGTCCCAAGTGGTGAAGACACCCTCAGCTTGCGTCCTCAACCAGTATAGTGCCTTGTCCTTTAGCGTGAAAGGGAAGAGACGCAGTCTGATGGCATCGATGGAGACCCCCGGCATCTGGAATGTGGCGCACTTCGACAAGAACAATTGGATGTGGTAGTGGGGATTTTCATGGGCATTCCCATGAAATGGATCCTGCTGCATCAGAACCACTAGTCCAGTCTTTAGCTCGAAGCTCTTGTCAGCCGCCAGCCCCGTCATGGCAATGGATGAGGTAGTAGAAGAGGTCTTAGGCCGAAGCTTATCTCGAATAGAAATTATCCTCGCCATCCTTGCCGCCAATTGTTCAGCAGTTTCCGGGTTGGTCATAAACCGCCCTTCCGGATTTTGTCTCCTTTCCGCTCTAAGTCTCCGCGCGGTACGTTCGATCTCCGGATCAAACAATACAGCTTCAGGGTCCGCCGTAGATCTCGTGTACATGCACAGGGAAAACAGAGTTTCAAAGAGATGATTAGTACCGTGGAAGGGTTAGGTAAAAATAAAAAAATGGAAATAATAACGATAATAATAAAAAATAAAAAAGGAAATAGCTAGGGGTGGTAAGATCAAACGCAATCGCCTCCCCGGCAACGGCGCCAAAAACTTGATCGCTCCGGGACGTAACCCTAAAGAACGGTTGTAGTTTTAACGCAAGTGCATGGTGAAGCAGCGAGCGGGATATCGAACACAGGGAGGACGAATGATCGTGCTTGTTCCAATCACCCTGGCTATTCAAGAAGAAAGATTTGCCTTTGGCGATCCTGTCACAATCGTCAGACAAAGTGCGGAAATATCGAATCAAATAAAGAACGTCTAGGGAATGGGGAATCCCTGCTACTCACCGTATCTCATAAATGTGGTTCGTCGGTTTCAAAATTGCTAGATTGAGATTTTGGATGGACTAGTTGCAACTGAATGTAGAACCAAGCTCACGCTCTCGCGCTGTTGCCGGTCTATAGCTATCCTAGGTTTGGGTCCAATCTCTTGCAAACCCTAGCCTAGGAAAACTAGCATTAGGGTCAACATCATCGTCCAATCGCGCACCGAGCCCAATCTCTTGCAAACTCGGCTCGCGATCTAGATTGGGATAGTTCCTACCCGTCCAATCTCTTGCAAACGGGTATTGGCACGGAATTGCAACCGGAAACCCTAGTATCGGTCCAATCTCTTGCAAACCGATACTACGGAAATTCGATTCCAACCCAATTCGGATTTCTAGGGTTTCCTATCGAATCGGGATCCAATCTCTTGCAAATCCCGATCGGTATGAACTCCTAGCTAACCGTAGTAAATTGATCCCAATCTAATCCATAGATATCGATTCTAGCGAAATTTCTACTAATTCATCACAAATATGAAGTTGGGCTTGTAGGGTTCATCCCCACGCCCCAAGACGTGGCGACTACTCACAATTCATAGCAAGATCACAAAAATAATCAATGAAATAAGCAATAGAATTCATCACAATATTGAGATATGCAATAAAAATAGAATTTTTGGGGAAGAGAAAGACAAACCAATGGAGTTCTTCAATTAATCCAACAAAAATCAAACTTTGCCTCCTCTCCAATCTCAAGAATAAAACTAAAAAGCTAATCTAAAAAGCTGCAAAAAATCTAAGGAGAAGCACTCCAAAACTAGGGTAAAAACATGGGTTAAATACCCCCCAAAATCGTCCAAAAACTGTGACCAAAATACCCCTGCGCAGCCTGTTTTCCGCAATTTTTGCTACAGGCAGCGCGTCGCACTCGGTCGAGTGACAAAAGTCACTCGGCCGAGTGAGAAACCCTGTAATTTTCCAGTAAGTCGGGGCCTTCAGGGGTCTCTACTTCGGGGGCGGCTCGGCCGAGTGAGTTGTCATCACTCGGCCGATGGCTTCATTGTACTCGGGCAGACGGGATTCTCCACTCGGCCGAGTGGGTCTTCTGAAGCTCAGGCAGCCGAAAAACCGAAACTTGGAGATTTTTGAAGGGCTTCGTCTGGGCGCCACTCGGGCGGACGTGGTCTCTTCACTCGGCCGATGTGGTCTTCGTCGCTCGGCCGAGTGCACATAGGAATCGTGTCTGATCTGGTCGGCCGAGCGGTGTCTCGCTGGTCGGCCGAGTGGGTCCTACACTCGGCCGAGTGGGACACTAAACATGACCAATCTGCTTATTTTGGCCTCCTCGTCGCTCCTGCGACGTCCGTTCTTCCTCCGCTCCTCTCCAACAGCAAAATACCCCTCGGGGAGGTCGTCGGTGACCATCTGGAGTAAGCGCATCTCGAGATCACTCCAAATCGCGCCAAATCACCTGAAATGCGACAAAAACAACAAATCGTGAAAAGCATCGCAATATCGTCGATATATCGTGAAAAACGTGATTTGGGCGATCTAAATGGCATGCAAAAATGCGGGAAAAAAGGTGTAAAATAAGGAGTGATCACAACCGCTAATGGAGCCATATTATCTAAGACACCGGATGATGCTACGGCCCTACTTGAGGAGATGGCCTCTAATAATCAACAATGGGGCGACGAGAGAGGACATTCTACATCTTCCTTGAAGCCGACAAGTATTTATGAGGCAAAGACCGTAGCGGAGCTCTCTACAAAGTTCGATTCTCTCCACAAGGTCGTGGAGAGATGGGAGAAGTTCATAAGTGATCCGCATGGGGCTCCCACCACATCTACATCGGGAGGAAGTATGGGCGATTGGCAAGACCAAGCCCATGTCATGTATGTTGGAGGAGAGCAAGGAGAGGGAGCTATAGAGCAAGTCCAATACGTTGCGGGAAACACCGGTTATTGGGCAAACCCGGCCATGAGAAATCATCCGGGATTTTCATATGCAAATAATGATGGAGCCTTAAACCCACCACCGCAACAACCTCAAGCTCTGCCTGCACAACAACCGCAATATCTACCGAGAGGGCCTCAATAACAAAACTTCCAACTGAGGCAACAAGCGGGACCATATAGACCTTCGGGGTATAATCAAGTGGGGAGAGCACCTAATCCACCACAAGCACCACCGAGGTCCGACCATGAACCGAGGGTTGAAGAATTCATGGCAGAGCAAAAGAAAGTGAATGCTAGATTGACCGCTCAACAAGACTCTCTCAATACCGTTGTAGCACAATTATCGGAGCAACTAGCATTGCTCAACAAAAATACTCAACAATTGCCGGCTCAACCGGAGCCAAACCCACGGAGTAATACCGACCACATCAATGCATTGGTGGCGGTAACTACTAGGGCGGGAAGGACACCGCTCCTGCCATGATTCAAACCAAGGTACCGTGGGAAGAAATTTTGGATGACAAGGGGCCGGCCATTGAGGAGGAGCGCCCGAAAGAGCCAAAAGATGGTGAAAATTCTGAAATTATGAAGCCATGCGAGGAGCGCAACTATATGTTGAATATTGGACTCCCCGGATTTGGTTTTGATGATGAGCAAACATAAATAATCCATGAACTAACAATTTGTGAGCGCAGTATTGGAGATCGTCGTCAAATTCACGAGAACATTCAAAGCGACATCTCAACACTTCTCAAAGCTCATATTCATGCCTAAAGCTTCGTTGAAGCTCTTGCGCCGTTTTGGAAGTCATGAAGATTTAATCGAAGCTTTCGAAGACCGTTCTTTAAGGTTTATATATAGTCTTTTAAGCTTCGATCTGTAGAATGTTAAGCCTTGAGTATATCTTACGTTTCTATCTTCATAACGCTCATATCGTAGCTCTAGGATCTTAGTACAAGTTCATTCTAACTTCCTCGAAGCGTCGCGCTTCGATTCGGACTTGTTTGTGCATGTTAGTTGGTACAAGAAGAAATACTGACCGACTAGATGGTGATCTAGTCGGTCAGCAGAGCTTCTTGGACCGACTAGTTTGATTCCTTAATTTCTTGTTCAGTACTGTTTACAGTTAGTCGGTCTACGTTGACTCACCGACCGACTAGTTTGTGAACTAGTCGGTCAGTGATGCTTCTTTGACCGACTAGTTGTGACTTACTGTTCATACTAAATTTCTCCTAAGCTACTGTTTATCGTTAGTCGGTCTAAGAACGTTTGGTGACCGACTAGTTGACAATCTAGTCGGTCAACTTTTGTTCTTGGACCGACTAAGTCAATTTGTATTCAGACTATTTCAATTTGCCTCTTAGTCGGTCTACGTTCACTGACTGACCGACTAGTTGTGAAACTAGTCGGTCAGAAAGTCTTCTTGGACCGACTAGATTTCTAGGTCTGAATCTCTATCTCTTCTCAGTTCCTCTCTTAGTCGGTCCATGTTGATTGACTGACCGACTAGTTGATGAACTAGTCGGTCAGTGGTTGTTCTTTGACCGACTAGTTGCCTCAGATTTCTATCCGTTGGGAATTGACCTAACTTGTTTTTATGGGACCCTATAAATACGAACCTAGGTCATTTCTATCTAGGTTAGAGCTGCCATTAAGAGATTCATTGAGATAGAAAGAGATAGCCATTCTCACTCATTTCCAAAGCTCTCTTCCTCACAAGAAACCCATTCTCTCACATTCTAGATCTAGAATCCATCTTGAGAGAAGCTTGTTCTTGGTGAGCCCTTCAAGCTCTAGCTTGAATCAAGTCTCCAAATCTCTCCTAGGCACCTATTACTGGTCATTTCCTTGGTGCTAGGTCTTGGTGACTTCATCTTCCTCAAATCCTTCCTTTCACCTATTTGGGTAAGAAAAACTCAAGGTATAGGATTTTGTGGTAAGATTGTTTATTTCTTTATAAACTCATTTATATTGCTTGTTGATTCTCTCGGTTGTGAGAGAAGGTTGTGATCCCGGGTTGTGGGATTCACTATTGCCATTGCATGTATGATTTGATCTTGTGAAGGTTTTTCACAAGATATTCATAGTGGAAATCTTGGGTTAGGGTTTCTAACCTAAGTATCCGGAGGGGATCCGGGTGGTTAGGACGTAGGATCACCGGGAACAAGTCGGGGAGACTTGGGTGGATCCGAACCCATTAACATCTTTTGTTAGCATTGTTAATTTTGTTGTTGTCATTCAATTTAAGCTTCCGCAAATTGATTTGGTAGTTGTTTGCACTATATTTTGGAATTATACTCCTTGTTATTTTTAAAGTACTATTCACCCTCCCTCTAGTACTTGTGCAGTAGCTTGTAGGGCATTACATTTGGTATCAGAGCCAGATACTTAGCTATGTCTGCCAACGACAACAAGACCGTGCGTCCACCTTCCAACTATGACACCTTCAGGAACCGTGAAGGAGCATCTTCGGTGATGGAAGGACATTCCTCTACGAGGCCTCCATTCTTCAACGGTACCAACTACGGGTACTGGAAATGCCGGATGGAAACCTTCCTCCGGAGTGCATCTTTATGGAGGACCACAATGAAGGAATACATCGAGCCCGAAGAAGAAGACTTTGAGAAATGGACTACCGCGGAGGTCGCCGCGGAGGTAAGCAATGCCAAGGCAATGAACGCCTTACAATGCGCATTGGAGCCCGAGGACTTCAATAAGATATGCACATGTAAGAGTGCATATCAAATTTGGAACTCCCTCCTCATACTACATGAAGGGACGAGTAGGGTAAGAGACTCTAAACTCGTAGTCGTAAACAAAGATTACGAAATGTTTCATATGCAACAAGGCGAGAAGATGAAGGAATATTACGCTCGCTTCGTTGACATAATAAACGAGTTAGAGGCCCTCGACAAGTCCTACACTCAAAAGGAGAAGTGCTCAAAGCTTATCGAAGGACTTCCTTCTTCTTGGGAGAAACGTACCTTCGCCATCGAGGAAGGTAATGACATGAATAAGTATACCGTAGTTCAATTGATGGGTACTTTGATGTCATACGAGGTACGCAAAGATAGCAAGGTGAAGTTACAAGAAAAGATGAAGTCCTATTTGAACCAAGACGTGCCTAAGAAAAAGGCGATTGCATTCAAGGCGGCTTCATCCACCTCTACCGATGATGAGGACTCGGAAGAAGAAATGGACATGGAATCTGTTGCACTCATGGCAAAGAAGTTCAATCGCTTCTTCCGAAAGGGTAAATTCAAACAAAAATCTAAATTTACTTCTACTAACGCCTCTCCACCTTTGTGCTTTAAATGCAATAAGCCAGGACACATCAAAGCGGATTGTCCTCAAAACAAGCAAAAGGAGAAGTGGAAGGCGCCGAAGTTCGACAAGTCGAAGAAGTACAAAAAGGGGTACAAAAAGGGACTTGTCGGAGCAACATTCACCGACTCCGAGGATTCCTTAAGCGGAGAATCGGACGATGAGAAAGTGGAGCAAGCGCACATGTACTTCATGGCAAGAGAGGAGCATGATCAAGGATCTTCCTCCTCCGATGATAGCGACGACGAAGGCGATGAGATAACTATGGATGATCTTAGAGATGCTAACTCTCATTTATGGTCTAAATACACTAAATTAGTAAATAGATATACTAAAGTAAAAGATGACCTAGCTAGCATTCAAACCTCGCCTAAGACTATCATCACCAACAACGACACCGTTGTTGAAGAGTTAAGAAATGAGATTGTCAATCTCAAATCTAAACTTGAACATGTTAGCATTGACGATCCGGAAGAACATAGGATATCGGATTTAACTTCTCAAAACTCGACTTTGAGTATTAAGAACGAGAATCTTAAATCTCGTGTTTATGTGCTCACATCGCAAGTATCCACTTTAGATACTTCTTTTCGTTCTCTCACCGAGAAATATGAGAACACATTAGGCCGAATCAATGAATTCAATAAGGGTAAGGGCCATTTGGATAATATCCTAAGTGTCTTACTCCCGGCCAAACACCATGTTGGTTTGGGGTATACTTTGGGAAAGTCATCCAAGTCGGTCACTACTTTTGTTAGGCCAACTTCCGGTGACTCTACGAGTGGTAGCAAACACTCTATTGGTAGTTCAACTACCAATGGTGCTTCCACCTCGTCCACACCCTCTTTCGGAAAGAAACCCACTTTGGGTGGACCTCCAAAGAAGGGGCATGCTTATATGTACACAAATACCATGCCACGTAGGAACACACGTCCTACTCCACCGTCTCACACATATGATGATTTTTATGCAATACATTCTCGGGCACGTGCACACCATGTGAAACACCCTCACGCACGTGTTCCCACACATGCATATGTTCACCCACCTCATCATATGAATAATTCTCGTCGTGCACCATTCCATCATGTTCCTTATGCCTATCCACAACATGCATCACGTAGAAATCAACGTCGCATGCATGCACCCAATAGGATGAGGGCTCCCAAGATTTTCACTATTTGGAGCCCAAAGGACACAAGCATGGATGAAAAACAAGTATATATGAATGCTTATTTTTCGGATGTTGTGCATAGTAGAAATTATGTGGGGAAGTCAAAGTCCAATTGGACTTGGCTTCCAAAGGTCTAACTTTTGAGGACCCAATGACCTTGGGTACCATGATATGAAAGTTTCTATCTTTAGGTACTCAAGGAAAAGAAAAAGAAAAGGAGCAATAAATTTAAATTTAGCTCCAAAGGGAATTGGATACTCGATAGCAGGTGTTCAAAACACATGACGGGTGACGCTCAATTGCTCTCCGGAGTGGTTCTCATTGCAAATGGAAATCGCGTCGTATTTGGAGGCAACGAGAGCGGAACCATCGTCGGTGTTGGTAAAGTGGGTAACCCGTCTAAACCCTTAATTAGTGATGTTTATCTAGTTGATGGTTTAAATCATAATCTTATTTCAATAAGCCAACTTTGTGACAAAGGTTACAAAGTTAGCTTTGCGAAAGGATTGTGTCATATTTCAAATGATAATAATAAATTATTATTTTCCAGCACACGCCATAAAGATATTTATATTTTGGATCTTCCTAAGTCATATGAACAATGTCTCGTTGCCAACACAAGTGAACAACACTTATGGCATCGACGATTTGGACATGTGAACTTTGGAACACTTTATAAGCTTTCAAAATTGAATTCCATTAAAGGTTTTCCGAAACTCGTTTTTGAAAAGAAAAGTTTTTGTGATTCTTGTCAACATGGCAAGCTTCCTAAATCTTCATTTAAACCTAAGAAAAGCATTTCTACGAAACGGCCACTAGAGCTATTGCATCTAGATTTATTTGGGCCAACTAGAGTTGCTTCCTTAGGAAATGCAAGATATGGACTAGTCATCGTTGATGATTATTCAAGATTTACATGGGTATTTTTCTTATGTAATAAAAATGAAGCTTTTGAAAACTTCACAATATTTGTGAAGAAAGTACAAAATCTCATCGGAATCACCATTGTCACTATTCGTAGTGATCATGGGGGGTGAATTTGAGAATGAGTCTTTCTCAAATTTTTGTGATGATCTTGGAATTACTCACACGTTTTCTTTCCCTCGCGCACCTCCTCAAAATGGTGTTGTTGAGAGGAAGAATAGAACGCTTGTGGAGTGTGCTCGCACTATGCTCGAAGATAGTCAACTTGGTTATCAATTTTGGGCGGAAGCGGTACACACCGCTTGTTATGTGTTTAATAGAATACTTTTGAGGCCCGGCACCAAACAAACTTGTTATGAATTGTTGTTTGGTAGATTGCCTCAAGTTAAACATTTTCGTGTTTTCGGCGCAAAATGTTTTATTAAAAACACATATGATAATTTGGACAAGTTTGATCTGAGATCGGATGAGGGGATATTTGTTGGGTATTCCTCACGTAGCAAAGCCTACCGGATATACAACAAAAGATCCTCTACGATCGAGGAATCACTTCATGTCTCTTTTAATGAGAATTTTACTAATTCTAGAATTTCAAATGATAATGATTCTATGGATGTTTTATGTGATTCGTTTGAAAATTCTAAGTCTATTGATTCAATTGATTCTATTGAGACTAACCCGACTAATGAAGTTGTTGAGAATGTGCCTAGTGATCAAGGTATTCCCAAGCGGCTTCATACCGTTCGCGATCATCCCCATGAGCAAGTCATTGGCAATATTCATGATAGTGTCAAGACGAGATCGCAAGTCCACCACTTTGCCAATAGTGCCTTTGCCTCATCAATAGAGCCAAAGAATATAGTTGAAGCTTGCGAAGATGGTGCTTGGATCCTTGCCATGGAGGAGGAACTCATTCAATTCGAGAGGAATGAGGTATGGGAGCTTGTTCCTTTGCCATCGAAGAACCACACCGTCATAGGGACAAAGTGGATCTTCAAGAACAAAACCGACGAAAACCAAGTCGTCGTCCGGAACAAAGCTCGGTTAGTTGCTCAAGGCTATCGCCAAGAGGAAGGTATCGATTTCGAAGAATCCTTCGCTCCGGTAGCTAGATTAGAATCAATTAGACTTTTATTGTCTTATGCATGCCATAAAAATTTTAAGTTATTTCAAATGGATGTTAAAAGTGCATTTTTAAACGGAGATGTTGTTGAGGAAGTTTACGTTTCTCAACCTCCGGGCTTCATAAATGAAAAATTTCCAAATCATGTTTTTAAACTAAAGAAAGCTCTTTATGGTTTGAGACAAGCTCCTCGAGCTTGGTATGATCGCCTAAAGAATTTTCTTTTGGATTTGAATTTTAAAATGGGCGAAGCCGATTCTACACTTTTTGTTAAGCATGCGAATAATGATATTTTATTAGTTCAAATTTATGTTGATGATATCATTTTCGGTGCTACTAACTTCACTCTTTGCGAAGAGTTTTCTAATGTTATGAAAGAACAATTTGAGATGAGCCACATGGGCGAACTCAAATATTTCTTAGGTCTCCAAATTCGCCAATTGAACGATGCAATCTTCATCCACCAAACGAAGTATACGGTGGAGTTGCTTAAGCGATTTGGAATGGAGAGTGCTTCCGGGAAAAAGACTCCAATGAGCACGACTACGCATCTTGACAAGGATACGGGTGGTAAGGATGTAGACATTCGTCTATATCGAGGTATGATAGGTAGTTTACTTTATCTTACTGCAAGTAGGCCCGATATTATGTTTGCCGTATGCATATGTGCTCGTTATCAGTCTCAACCTAAGGAGTCTCACTTAGTAGCGGTAAAACGTATTTTCCGTTATCTAAGTTATACACTTGATTTTGGATTACTTTATCCAAAATCTAGCACGTATGAGTTAGTCTCATACAGTGATGCCGATTATGCGGGATGCAAATCCGACATGAAAAGTACTAGTAGCACTTGCCATTTTCTAGGAAATTCTCTTGTCTCTTGGTTTTCCAAGAAGCAAAATTCCGTATCACTTTCAACCACCGAGGCGGAATATATTGCCGCCGGTGCCGCTTGTGCCCAGGTTCTTTGGATGAGACACACACTGAAGGACTTTGGTATTCATTGTGATACTAGCCCTATCATGGTGGATAACCAAAGTGCTATCTGCCTTTCAAAGAATCCGGTGCATCATTCCCGATCAAAACACATAGATGTCCGACACCACTTTTTAGATGATCATGTTGCTAAAAAGGACATCATTTTAGTGTACGTTGAAACCCAAAAGCAAATCGCCGATATTTTCACGAAACCCCTAAAGGAGGACTCCTTTGTGCGGTTGCGTCGAGAATTGGGGATTATGGGTGAATCCGAGATATAGGATTCATATTTCATTCAATTATCTTGCATGCTATTATATTTCGCGATATTTCGTTCATGCTAGATTTATTGAATTTTTGGGATTTTATGTGATATGTTTGAATTTGTGCTCGAATTCGTATTTGAATGTCGTATTTAAGATTTCGACGTTTTATGGGGTAATTTAGATGACTAATGAGAGTGTTAAGATGTTTCATCCAAGTGGTTTATGAAGAGAACTCATTTATCAACTTTTGGACTCTTCTAGTCGGTTTCAGTTCATTAGCCAACCGACTAGATGCTCATCTAGTCGGTCAGCTAGTGAACTCAGACCGACTAGATCAAGCTTTAATCTTCCTATTGTCATTTTCTTTCCTTAGTCGGTCACAGTACACTTACCGACCGACTAGATTGAAAACTAGTCGGTCTGTGAGTATACTGCGACCGACTAACTCTTGCCCTAAAAATTCCTGTTTGCCTCTGTTTCGACTTAGTCGGTTCAAGCTCATTGACCGACCGACTAGATCGTAATCTAGTCGGTCAGTGCTTGAACTGTGACCGACTAAGTGTGTTAGGGCAAACATGTCTTTTCACTTTCCCGACCGACTTAAACTCCTTCTAACCGATCGATTCTTCATTTAGTCGGTTGTTTCCAAAGCTCCAGCTCGAAAACTCCAAAACCCCTCTCGAGACCCTTCGACTTCCGACGTCTTTCCGGCCATCTTTCTGACCATCCCCGCCGTCCGTCGCTGTCGACCCTCTCCTCCTAGGTATATCTCCTCCTCCTAGGTCTCGATTCCTATTCTAGGGTTTGCTCTAGCTTGATTTCTTCTCTTCTAGTGTTTCGAATTCAGTTCTAGGGCTTGATAATTTCGAGTTTGTTGTAGGATTCTAGGGTTTGAGCTATGGTATTTGATCTTACCGTCATCGTTTGATTGTTCACGTCGTGCCATGATCATGGCAAAGACGAGGATCCCTATCACTCCCTCTGGGGCTTCCCCCATGACTATAGAGCCTTCTAACCCTAGGAATCCATCTAAGCCCAAGCGTCGTGCTAAATCTACCCAAGCTTCTCCGTCTTCGCCTCCTCTGAAGAAGCAGAGGACGGCGACGGTCAAACCCCGTAAACTATCTAAGTCTAGAAAGCCCATACTCCACACTCCCTCTACTCCTCCTGATTCCGATACTGAGTTTATCCCTGAGGATGAGTCTGGCCATAGGGAACCTACTCCTCCACTTCGTCCTAGGACTCGCCAGCCTAAGGGAAAGGGCCCAATGCCAGCGGGTGGTGTTGACATATCGTTGTGTCGCGACGACCCTATGTGTCTAGCGGCCTACAACCGTATTGAACACTGCCCGATGCTATTGGAGCACTATGTTCATTTTTCAGATTTCCTTGGCTTAGCTGACCTCCTCTCCTATAGTGGCCTATTGGATTATCTTCGCTATGACCCCAAGGCGAACCCCAAACCATATCCTCGCCTGGTCAAATTATTCTACGCCAATCGTGTTCGGGGCCTGTACGATGAGAGTCACTCCATCGAGACTACTGTCTTGGGAACTCCTATAGTTCTCACGGCAGAAATCTTAGGGGAGATACTTGGTTGTTCGTCGTCCGGTCTCCTTCCTTCGGATATTTCTGTTGATGATATCTCTTCCTTGGATCAGTCCGTTCTTTCTGATATCTTCCATGTGATCCCTCCTGCCCTCATTGGTGTTCCTTCGAAGTCGTTCAAACCTAATGCATGGGTGCTTAATCTCATTCTGAAGTCGTGCTTGCTTCCCAAGTACGGCTCATCTTCTCTGCCATCCCAGCCGTTTCTCAAGCTGATTTACGCTCTTTTCTTGGGTTGCGAGATTAATTGGGCTCGCGTTATACTCAATAAGATGGACTCTTTCGAGTGTATTCTCAAGACCAATAAATCTGCGCATATCCCTTACCCGTGTCTGTTGACCCTGGTTTTCCGTCATTTCAGTGTCCCTCTCCCTCCTGACGATGAGCGTCCTTTGGATCCTCCTCTGAACGCGATGACCGTTAAGAAATCTCTTGCGGCACTTCGTCACGTGCAGAGGTCGACCACATCTGCTTCCCAGGCCACTCCCTCAGCTGCTGCTGCCCCCACTCCTCCTGCCACATTAGATGATGTCGTACGCCTTCTTCGTCGGCACGAGTCGCGTTTGGCTCGTACCGAGGAGGTCGTCTGCCGTATGGCTCGTATGATGGGCATTGATCTTCCTCCTTCCGTTTCTGAGGCCGAGGAGATGGACGATGAGGAGATTGACGATCTTGTCACTTCCTTAGCTCGTGGCGATGAGGCCACTGCTGCTGCTGCTGCTACCACATCTGCTCCTGGAGTTGGCACCACTTTCGGTGCTCCAGAGCCTTCTGCTTCAGTAGTTCAGACTTCTGAGGCTGCTGCTGATCCTGTTGACGAGCCTGCTCCTATCTTACCTGCTGATACTTCTGTTGAGACCCCAGCTGTTGAGCCCGTCGTCATTTCCACACCTGCCCCGACGATCCCGTCTGTTGACACGCCTCTCCTCCCTGCAGAGCCTGAGTCCAATCCGTCGACTGGACCCACGGAGACTGCAGATCCAGCCACTTCCTCGTGATCGTCAGTTTCGAGGACTCTCCACTGCTCATTGGATGATGCATCTTATTGAGAGTATTTTTTTTGGGTTAGGATGGATTTTGGGTGTTCTTTTGTTGTATTTTGATATGTTGGATGTCGGTGTATGTGTTGAACTTTTTTTGTTGGATGTTGATAATGGTGTTCTGATGATGATGTTGTATCTTTTGATGTTTATATCTATGGTATGTTGTATTCGATGTCCTCGATGTGATATCTTTTTGGATGTACTCATGATGTTTCTATATATATATACATCGATGTTCACTTTGTTTTTCTTCGTCGTGCACATTAATTCTCATTCAATGTCCGTGCTATGTGAAATCGTCGCTCGACGATTGAAAAACTTGGTTAAATAGATTGAAATTCTATAATTGTATAGAATTGTTTTCCATGCACCAATTTAACCAAGAATATTGAATATTGAAGAGTATGTTTCTTTATTCAAGAAATGAATAATTATTTGGTATTTTTGATGATTTTGATTATCTCTTTTTGATAATGGACAATTTGGCACACCTTGATTTGATTTCCACATTTTTCCCTTTGTGTCATTTAGTTCCATCGTCATTGTCTACGACTCCCGATGTTGGATTTTCCATTTCCTAGTTGTTGTCGTTGTATGCCCCCCATTTTTGGGATAATGCCAAAGGGGGAGAGATAATGATAATAAATAGGTCAAATGAAAATTTAAACTCAATTTCCAAGAATCTAATTTGATATGTTAGATTCAGGGGGAGTTAAGATATATATAAGGATTTTCAAAATCCGATATTTCAAAAATCGATTCTCTTTATTTATCTTACTCGTCTGATTGATGCAATTCATATATATTCATTTTGGAATTAACATGTCATCAATGCAGGGGGAGTAAGTATTTTTCATTTGAATCATTATTTTTGATTATTATTTATGTTGGTTTGTCATCACCAAAAAGGGGGAGAATGTTGAATATTGGACTCCCCGGATTTGGTTTTGATGATGAGCAAACATAAATAATCCATGAACAAACAATTTGTGAGCGCAGTATTGGAGATCGTCGTCAAATTCACGAGAACATTCAAAGCGACATCTCAAGACTTCTCAAAGCTCGTATTCATTCCTAAAGCTTCGTTGAAGCTCTTGCGCCGTTTTGGAAGTCATGAAGATTTAATCGAAGCTTTCGAAGACCGTTCTTTAAGGTTTATTTATAGTCTTTTAAGCTTCGATCTATAGAATGTTAAGCCTTGAGTATATCTTACATTTCTATCTTCATAACGCTCATATCGTAGCTCTAGGATCTTAGTACAAGTTCATTCTAACTTCCTCGAAGCGTCGCGCTTCGATTCGGACTTGTTTGTGCATGTTAGTTGGTACAAGAAGAAGTACTGACCGACTAGATGGTGATCTAGTCGGTCAACAGAGCTTCTTGGACCGACTAGTTTGATTCCTTAATTTCTTGTTCAGTACTGTTTACAGTTAGTCGGTCTACGTTGACTCACCGACCGACTAGTTTGTGAACTAGTCGATCAGTGATGCTTCTTTGACCGACTAGTTGTGACTTACTGTTCATACTAAATTTCTCCTAAGCTACTGTTTATCGTTAGTCGGTCTAAGAACGTTTGGTGACCGACTAGTTGACAATCTAGTCGGTCAACTTTTGTTCTTGGACCGACTAAGTCAATTTGTATTCAGACTATTTCAATTTGCCTCTTAGTCGGTCTACGTTCACTGACTGACCGACTAGTTGTGAAACTAGTCGGTCAGAAAGTCTTCTTGGACCGACTAGATTTCTAGGTCTCAATCTCTATCTCTTCTCAGTTCCTCTCTTAGTCGGTCCATGTTGATTGACTGACCGACTAGTTGATGAACTAGTCGGTCAGTGGTTGTTCTTTGACCGACTAGTTGCCTCAGATTTCTATCCGTTGGAAATTGACCTAACTTGTTTTTATGGGACCCTATAAATACGAACCTAGGTCATTTCTATCTAGGTTAGAGCTGCCATTAAGAGATTCATTGAGATAGAAAGAGATAGCCATTCTCACTCATTTCCAAAGCTCTCTTCCTCACAAGAAACCCATTCTCTCACATTCTAGATCTAGAATCCATCTTGAGAGAAGCTTGTTCTTGGTGAGCCCTTCAAGCTCTAGCTTGAATCAAGTCTCCAAATCTCTCCTAGGCACCTATTGCTGGTCATTTCCTTGGTGCTAGGTCTTGGTGACTTCATCTTCCTCAAATCCTTCCTTTCACCTATTTGGGTAAGAAAAACTCAAGGTATAGGATTTTGTGGTAAGATTGTTTATTTCTTTATAAACTCATTTATATTGCTTGTTGATTCTCTCGGTTGTGAGAGAAGGTTGTGATCCCGGTTGTGGGATTCACTATTGCCATTGCATGTATGATTTGATCTTGTGAAGGTTTTTCACAAGATATTCATAGTGGAAATCTTGGGTTAGGGTTTCTAACCTAAGTATCCGGAGGGGATCCGGGTGGTTGGGAGGTAGGATCACCGGGAACAAGTCGGGGAGACTTGGGTGGATCCGAACCCATTAACATCTTTTGTTAGCATTGTTAATTTTGTTGTTGTCATTCAATTTAAGCTTCCGCAAATTGATTTGGTAGTTGTTTGCACTATATTTTGGAATTATATTCCTTGTTATTTTTAAAGTACTATTCACCCCCCCTCTGTACTTGTGCAGTAGCTTGTAGGGCATTACACTATATGCCACCGGTACCCGAGCCTACTCGGCCGAGTGAGAAAGCTCACTCGCCCGAGTAGAACTTGGTTTTTCTTTCGAGAAGCGGCCAAGATACTGGAATTCTTGAGAAGCCTACTCGGCCGAGCACGATTGCTTACTCGGCCGAGTAAAGAAGCCTACTCGCCCGAGTCAGTCGGAGAGACAGACCCCAGAAAACCCCAGATTCTCTATTTTATTATTGGGTCTGTCACTCGGCCGAGTGACATTGTTACTCGGCCGAGTGACGCATTCTGACTACTGCGAGGATTGCGAATTTTGGGCTGCACATGGGCAGTTTTGTCACGATTTTTTGGACGATTTTAGCTTGTATTTAAACCTTGTTTTTCCCTAGTTTTAGGAGAGACTTCTATTACTTTTTGACAGCTATTCTTTTGTAAAATCTCAGCTGGAGATCATAGGCGACAATTTTGGTTTGTTGTTTCTTGCTAAAAATCTTATTTTTATGAATTGTCTCTTCTTTGCAATGAATTGTGCTATGATCAATTGCTATTTTTCTGAGATTTCCATGACGATTTGTGAGTAGTTTATTCGTTCTAGGACATGGGGATGAACCCTATGGACCCGACCTTTGAATTGTGATGAATGAATAGAATTGTTGCTAGTATTGAAGAAAGGTTAGGTTTTGATTGATTTATTGCGAGTAGCTAGGAGTTTCCTTCAATTGGGATTTGCAAGAGATTGGATCTCAATTGATGAGAAGGCCTAGATATTCGACTTAGGTTTATAATCGAAATTCTCTAGATTTGGTTTGCAAGAGATTGGATCAAAGTTAGGACTTTTATTATAAATCTAAACTAATATTCGTTTGCAAGAGATTGGACGAATACGAACTATCATAACCTAGATCGTAGCTCGAGTTTGCACGAGAATGGGCTCGAGTTGCGATTGGACGATGATGTCGATCTTCACGCTAGTGGCTTAGGTTAGGGTTTGCACGAGAGTGGGCCCTAATCTAGGTTGCTATAGACCGGAAATAGCGCGAGAGCGTGAGCTTGGTTTTACATTAAGTTGCGACTAGTTCTCCTACATTCAGGCCTTGCAACATTGATATTTATGACTCACAAGGATGAGAAACGATCCGTAGTGGGGATTTCCTATCCCTAGACGCTTTTATTATATTGATATCTATTTTCTATTCGAACGATTGTGAGACTACCATCAAAACTATTTGTATTCCACCAATAGCTAGGTAATCAAAGTAGGATACTGTCAATTGTCCTCCTTGTGTTCGATACCCACTCGCCACTACGCCATGCGCTTGCGGTAAAACTACAGTCGTTTTTCGGGTGTATATCCAGGCGTGATCAACGACCACCCATGATGGGGCCACGATCTTTCCCATTAATAGGAGTAAATGTTGCATACATCACCGAGATTCTCGAGTCTACTTTTAATCCCACGTTCGAGCGAGAGGGACCCAACGGTCGACTAGCCATTCTGGCTTTGATTGAGTCGACATTGGGCTTCTTTGGCGGGCCATGTGAGCCTTTATCATCTGTCGACCGAGTTGCCTCAAACTCCGACCCAATGACTCAATAATGGCCCCCGTCGCACGACCTTTAAGTGTCCATCCAAAACAACGTTACATCGCATTAAATAGGGCACGGCAGTCGAGAAAATAGCACTCGATTTCTAGGCACCAAAACGTCTGCTTCGTCGATTCAGATGATTTGTCGGTTCGAAATCCAAGACGTTCTGGGTCCTTGGATCCTAATCGCGTGCTCCATCATACGATTGTCGCCTCACCCATATATAAAGGTTCCAGTGAAGGAGTGTGGGCGTACCGTCTTCATTCACTCGATTAATATTTTCCTTCTCTCGAAAGTAATGGCTTCGTCCTCTGCCTCCAGAAGGAATGTGGTCACCGTCATCCAGAAGAATCAGGAAGGGGTCAGGGCTTGCTGGCGAATGTGAGGTCCAAAGTCAATGCCGACCAAATCGACGCTCTATGGAGGAATTTTATTCGCCTCGATTATCAAATCCGACTGCCTGAAAGGGATGAGAGGGCTCATCGTCCTGGTGATCGAGAAGCAGGGGTCAATGTCAAAGCCTTCGAACGGGGCCTTCGATTTTCCATGCATCCCTTCCTGCGGTAATTCCTGTGTACCTTGAAAATTTTCCTTTGCCAGCTGATGCCAAACGATATTGGTATGTTGATGGGCTTCATAGTTCTGTGCGTGACAAAGGGAATCGAGCCATCCTTGCGTCTGTTCAACCAGTTCTTCTCGATCCCTCCCCTTAAGACTCTGGGTGGTATACAATAATGGCCCGTCGAGGCAGGAAGCTGCTGGACAATCTTCCCATAAGTGGAAGGATGAGTTTGTGTTTGTGGTCTTCCAGGGGGAGGCAAGCTTCTGCCTCGGTTGGGGGCCCCTGATTTGGGGCCTGCCGAGGATAAGCCACTGTCTGTCGAGGAGAAGAAAGACACCGACACTTTGAAGAGTCTACCCGAGGGTATGAGGTCGATCGAGTGGCTGTGGTCGGACGGCGTGCTGTGTTGAACCGTGTGGACGAAAGGTCGGTTTGACCGTGCTCGTCATCTGTTCGACCCTCGTTATTCGACCTAACTCATTTGTTACTTTAGCAGAAATGACCAGTGTGGATTATCAGGTAGATCCCGCATTGAAGGAAGCAGTCGAGGCTTCCATCAGAGAGGCGGAAGCGCGACTGTTGTCTCCCTGGGCACCGACCGCATCAAGATCGATGGTCCAGCCGTTCGGAGATCGGCCCATGATCATTGAAGGGATTTCCTGGGTGGCTCACCCTCAGCAGAAGAAGAAAAGGCCCCCTCCGAGTTTGTGGTGGTTACATTGGAGGGGGCAAGAAGCGGCAGAGGATCGTTCTCAGTGACTCAGAGCCGTTTGGGTCGAACGCATCCACGGAGCAGGCATCCCAGCCAGGGAGTGATGCACTCCATGAGGAAGATGCGAGGGAGACTCAGGTTAAGCCAGATCTTTGCGTGCACCAGGACACCTGGCCCTAGGGGGTCTATCTCCTTCCGTAGGGTTGCCTGAAGACATCCCTGAGGAGTATAGGCCGATGTTGCTGGGGGTCGATCTCCCCAGGATCCCCTTGAATGTTCCGAGGAGGAGCTTGTCGAGGCGAGGTATCCATTTAGGCATGTGGATTCTTCTCTCCTCGACTGTGGGGCCACCGCCTGCATTGCCAAGAATGCGACCCTTCTACGGGACAAGGCTGCGGTGGAAAGGGTCGACTATGAGCAGCTTGCATCAATAGCCGTTCATGCCAGCGTCCAGGTGATTATCGTTTGGGCCTCTATCGATGCCAATATCAGCGCCTAAGCTGACCGTCAGATGTTGTGTCCAGGCTCTTGTGTCGACCATTCATGGTGGAAGATCGTAGCCCCCAAACCTTTATAAATAAGAAGGGGGTTCCATCTTCAAGGTATGAGTGCTAATATATAGAACCATATCTTCTTACTTCTCCATTCCATATTCGAGCTTGTGTTGTTAGTCTAGGGACGAACCTCAGTGGGTCGATCTCTACTACACCAAGCTCACTCTCTCCTTTAAGTTCCTCACTAACTTAAGCATCAGAGGGGATATGGGTCAGAATCCAGATCCAACACCCTTAACGACTCTCTATGGTGCAGATCGATAATCACCATCCAACGCCCAAGGTCGATATTGAGCTCTTCAACCTCGAACGGCCAAACTGACGATCGTACCTTGGCCGATCAACGGTCGTACCATCATCAACCATCAACTACCGACCCTGGTTCCTTCAACCGTGGGTCCAACTCCAAAGTCTAACTAGGCTCCAGCTCAGTGCCGTGAGTCCCCGTCAGCTTGACAACTGCACCGGTCATTTTTGGCCTTAACAGTTTGGCGCCGTCTTTGGGAAAGTGAACTAGCTTGCCATCCCGAAGCCATTTAGAAGCTATGGCAGGAGGACCCAGCAACGCCGAACTAGGCAAAGGTCCGAAGGAAAAGCCTCGAACAAACAACGTCCTGTTAGAGGATGTGTCACGCCCCAGCGCCCCAAACGGGACGGGGGTGACGGTCGCGGTACAGGGTACCAAGCGTTAAAGTGCTGTAAGTAAATTAGCAGGCCACAACAACTGCTAGAACGACACAGGCAAATAAAAACAGGTGCAAAAGTAAAGCACGAAATGTAAAACTCCAGCACAAGACAAAAAGGTACATCGAGGCGGCGACAACAACAAGCGGGAGTGTACGAGTGTGCAACACAGATCATCTACTATCAACACACCACTACAACATACACTTTACATATACCACCACCAGCGCCACGGGGTACAAAAGTTGAAGGGGAAAACAAAAGTAACTGCTCACAAGAAACTACCCCCAACCCACTACACACGTGCCCTATCTAACTGCTCTGAGCTCCTGGCCTGGAAGAGTCGCCCTCAGGGTGACGGTAGTCCGGTTGGGGTGCTGTCGTCCCGGAACCGGTACCTAGGGAGTGGGGAAAGGAGCACGTCATAGCGTGTCTAGTAGGAAACTCAACCACACAAGCCATAATCACAACACATCACGTGGGTCACTAGTACTAAGTTTGTTAAATTAATGTTCATTGTTTGGAACCTAAACATCAAGTGGGACACAAAGGAGCTGGACCTCACCCATAAGGCGGGTGGAAAGAATCTCCGACTCTCTGATGTGCTAGCTCGTCAGGAGCCTTCGTAACTCAACCACTCTCCATGATCCAAAGGGCCACGACCTCGAAGGCCAAAGGAACCACACACACCCCAAAGGGGCACGACCACTCCCCGCGAGGAGGGCCAAAGAAAACAACCTCGAAAGTCCAGTCAACACTATGTCCACCTAATGCTTTGGTTCCCCCACCCCATTCCCTAAGATGCTCACCCACCTTAAAGTGGAAAGAGACATCCCGGGCTTTCATCTTAATCACTTAACATGTAGCATTGTATCAGGATTATCATAATGGTGTAAAAACCTGAATATCCATCTTTCAATGTAACGACTTAAACCAACATTCTCATATATAAAGGGAACATTTCCATGGCATTATAAGCATCTTCATTAGCGCCTTCGAGGCATAAGTAAAATTCTCCATTCATTATTTGCTTAATTAAAACATAAGAGTATGAACCTTAACTACCAGCAGCAAAGTATTCAACATGCAACCATAAGAACCAACAACCACTTATTCAGAAATATAGGCACGTAATGTGATTGGACCACTTCCGTTCAACATTACCATCAACATACTTCTTAAAGGAAGAGGAAAATGCAACCCAATTAATCAAGTTAATTAATCAAGTTAATTAATCAAGTTAATTAATCAAGGGACTAACCTAAGCATTTCTGCGGGGGTTTCCTAAAGCTAGCTAAGTATTTGTTGTGCCCCTAAGCATTTCAGCGGGGGTTCCCTAAAGCTAGCTAAGTATTTGTTGTGCCATGCTAAACTTCAAGGGAAATAAAATGCAAGGTCTAATTCCTATAGCCAAAGAGGGGTTGTAAAGAAGGAGAAAGGTTATAATAAACACTCTTGAAGTAACGGTCTTTTTCATGAAAATTCAAAGTAGACATTATAAAATTTGGGATTTTGGAAGAGGAAAAACTTAATGAATATTGTGGAATTTCACGCTTTAGGATTTTTCTTTTATGTGTAATGTATCCTCTAAGAAAATTTTAATTAAATTTGAATATTCTCATAGGAAAAGTTCGCCTTCCTATTAAAATGAAGCCAACTTGTTATGGAAATCAAAGTTAGCTTAAGGTGAACTTGTAGCACATTGTAAGTAATGGTTATTAGGGTTCCTACGCTCTCTAAAATCATTAAGATCATCTAACTAGGAAGGTGACAAAACCCCTCTCACTAATGTTTCAATTATATTAATTTTACATGTGGGTTGTCATTAAACATGGGATTTTTGTGAGAGGTATCAAGTGGAATTTTTGTGAAGTCTTCCTAACTTAAGTTTCTATTGCTTAAAATAGTATAGAAATGCTCATGGAATGCTCTAAAATTTTTTGGCAGAGTTTCCTTTGTATTTATCTATATTTCCAATTACAACCTAAGTAATATCACAAGATAACATGTTCTAATCACAAAAACAAATAAGCATGCTCAAATAATCATAGGGGAAAATATCCCCTAGCATCAAATATGAAATCAACCAAACTAATCTTGACCTAAATCTCCAATTGATCCAAATTACAATTTTTACAAAGGATGAATGAATAAAATCATAAATTTCTACACATGGCAACATATTGGGAGTATGGAGAGAATACTACCTTTCTAATGCTAGTGAATGGTTGTAGGAGAACTAGAGAAACCCCTTGATGGTAGCAAGCTTCCCTCTTCTTCTTCTTCTTCCAATCTCACCCTCTCTTCCTCTCCCTTTTTCCTTCTCTTTCTTTTGATTTTAGCTTGTTTTTTTGTTCTCTTTTTGTGTGTGTGTATTATGCTCCCAGGTCTCGGCCATAAAGGGATAGCAATGAAATTAGATGAAAAAAAAAATTTAGAAGATGTGAGAAGTTTGGAGAAAAGAGGAGAGAAAAAAATCTCTTAAGGTTTCATGTTTTTTACAATTTTTGCCATTCAATTTCTCCTCTTTTTTTTCCTTCTAATTCCAAAGCCATTCAACCCCTCTAATTCCAAAGCCATTCAACTTAAATAGGCTAACTTCATTTTACTTATTTACAAGTACGCCATTGTCATTCCTTTTCATATGTTTCCATTTATATTTTTTTGGGCAAGCTCCGACAACATTCTTTTTAATAATACCCCTCTCTGGGTGTAATTGCAAACTAGTTGGACATATAAGTAAACTTGGTCCACATTAGTGGTCAATGTATGAATTTTCCACATACTTGAAGGAGGAATACTTGTATTTCCACTTAGGAGCATTACACCCTACCCTCCTTAGAGAAATTCCGTCCTCGGAATTCAAAATAAGGGAGGGGGTCCCTCTTTACATAATAAACATACAGATTGCTACACAAACAGATGAGGATACTTCTCCCTCATTTCATCCTCGGTCTCCTAAGTTGATTCTCCGGGAGATTCTTGTTGCCACATGACCCTGACTAAATTAATGGCCTTCTTCCTCAACATCTTCTGTCGTCGATCAAGAATTGCCACTGGCTGATGTTCATAGGTCAGGTCTGGACGTAATTCAATCTCTGAGTAGTACACCACATGGCTAGGATCTCCAATATATCCTCTTAATTACGATACATGAAACAATTCATATACGCCTTCAAGATGTGGCGGTAGCACTAACCGATAAGCCACTTCGCCTATCCGTGTTGCAACTTCAAACGGGCCTATATACCTAGGGCTCAACTTCCCATGTTTACCAAACCGGATCATCCCACGGACTGGTGATATCTTCAAGAATACATAATCGCCCGGCTGAAAGTTAAGTGGACGTCGCTTCGTGTCTGCCCAGTGCTTATAACAGTCTTGGGCCACACGAAGATTCTCTCTGACTCTCCGCACTACATTGACTGCATCAGTTACTAGGTCTGGTCCCAAATTTTCACCATCTCCCACATCATTCCAGCTCAAGGGCGATCGGCAATTTCTACCATACAAAGCCGCATAGGGAGCCATACCAATGCTTGCCTGATAACTGTTATTATAAGCAAATTCCACTAGATGAAGATGGTCTTCCTAGGATCCCTTGAAATCCAACATGCAAGCCCTAAGCATATCCTCCAATATTTGAATGGTGTGGTCTGACTGTCCATCTGTCTGTGGGTGATATGCGGTACTGAACTTCAAATGGGTCCCCAAGCTGGCCTACAAGCTCCTCCAGAAGTGAGATGTAAATCTAGTATCACGATCCGATACAATGCTCACAAGAACTCCATGCAACCTTTCAATCTCTTCCATATACTTCCGAGTTAAGAATTCTATAGACTGACCAAGTCGAAACGGAATAAAGTGTACTGTCTTAGTCAATCGATCGATAATCACCCATATAGCATCGTTCCCCTTCGGAGTACGCGGTAGGCCAGTCACAAAGTCCATGGTTACATGTTCCCACTTCCACTCTGGTATCGGAAGGGGTTACAATAAGCCCGCGGGTCTCTGGTGTTCTGCTTTCACCTGTTAGAAAACCAGACATGAAGCCACACTCTTCGCCAAACTTCATTTCATCCCATGCCACCAGTAGTATCGTCACAGATCCTTATACATTTTGGTCCCTCCAGGGTAAATAGAATAAGGAGAATTGTGTGCCTCCTTCAGCAGTTCTTCTTGAATATCTCCCGCCGGCACATACACCCTGTCCCCAAACCTTAAGGAACCATACTCATGAATACAAAAGTCCTCCCGAAGTCCTGCCTCGACTTGTTCTCGAATCCGCTTCAATTTCACATCGTTCAGCTGGTCTGCCTTAATTCTATCCATTAGGTCAGATTGAATCTGCAAACCCAACATATCTACCCTTTCGCCTGGAAGGATCACTTCAACATCCATCCGTCTTATATCTCCTTGAAGCCGAGGCTGTATAGTCAACCTCATCACAGCTGGTAGTCGACTAAGAGCATCAGGCACCACATTCACTTTCCCTGGATGGTACTGCAAATCAATGTCATACTCAGCCATTAATTCAAGCCAACGTCGTTGCCTCATGTTTAACTCCTTCTGGGTGAAGACATATTTCAAACTTTTATGGTCAGTGTAGATCTTTACATGTTCGCCCAGTAAGAAATGTCTCCATAACCTTAGGGCATATATAACAGCAGCCAGTTCTAGGTCATGGGTAGGATAATTCTGCTCGTGCACCTTCAAAAATATGGCAGCATAAGCTACTACTCGTCCATGCTGATGAAGGACACAACCAAGCCCCTTTCCTGAAGCATCACAGAAAATCTCGAAGCCGCCTGATCGGTCAGGAATTGTCAACACTGGAGCAGTGGTCAATCGACGCTTCAGTTCCTCAAATGCAAACTGACACTCCTCTGACCATACATAAGGTACTTCCTTCTTAGTCAAATGAGTCAAAGGTGAGGCAATCTTAGAGAAGTCCTTGATAAACTTCGGATAGTATCCGGCCAATCCCAAGAAACTCCTGATCTCAGTGACTGACCGAGGGATGGGCCAATTCTCTACTGCAGCAACCTTCTCTGGGTCGACGGACACTCCTTCTCCTGTAATAATGTGTCCCAGGAAGGCGACCTTCGTCATCCAGAATTGACATTTACTGAACATGTTCATCCTCAGTCTTCGAATATACTAGAATATCATCAATAAAGACTACCACAAACTTATCCAAATAATCAAAGAAGACCTGATTCATCAGCCTCATAAAGGTTCCCGGGGCATTAGTTACTCCGAATGGCATCACCAAGAATTCATAATGCCCATACCGAGTTCTAAACGCCGTATTCGGAACATCTGATCCAGCACATTCACTTGATGATAACCACTCCGTAAATCCAGCTTTGAGTACACTCGTGAACCACCGAGCCGATCAAAGATGTCATCAATCCTAGGAAGGGGGTACTTGTCTTTCACTGTCACTTTGTTTAAATCCCTGTAATCAATGCACATCCTCCGAGTTCCATCCTTTTTATTTACTAACAACACTGGTGCTCCCCATGGGGATACACTTGGACGTACCAGTCCTCTATCAGACAAATCAGTCAACTGATCGCGAAGCTCAGCTAATTCAGGTGGAGACATACGATAAGGGGCTTTTGCTATTGGCTGTGTGCCCGACAATAGGTTAATAGTGAATTCTAAAGACCTATCTGGAGGTAGTCTGAAAATATCATCGGGAAATACATCCAGAAATTCCTGAACTACCTTAGGCAAAAATATTTTTGTGTCCATCTCATCTCCAAGGACGTCGCCTTAAACTTCAAGGGTTCCAGAGCCCGAGTACCACTACAAAAGTCAAACTCTGGGTGGCCAGGGATTCGAAAGACTACCCTTCTTAATATACAGTCTATGGTCGCATAGAACATCCCCAACCAATCCAATCCAAATACTGCCTCATCATCTGGTAGTTCAATTACGAGGAAATCTGCATATAGTTCTCGACCTCCTATCTCTACAGAACAATTCCGTAATCCTGACACACTACATATCACACCATTACCTGTGTGAACATTCTACTTAGCAACAAAAGAATCAACAACTATGGAATGCTTCGCCATAAATTCCTTGGATAAAAAACAATGTGACACTCCAGAATCAAACAGGGACCAAGCCGGATATGAAGCTGCTCTAACCAGTCCTATAATAGCACAACACACCAACTAATCATCTAGCAATAGCCAAACATAGAATCATGAAATACAAGGACTAGGGTTAGGGTCATACCAGCGATCACCTGTCCTGGGCGCTCGGCCTCGAATGATGTCATCTGAAACTACGACAGCCTCTACAGAGCAGGAGCCTACCTCTGAAAATCACGACGTGGAGGCCTCCCTGTAGGTCCCCTCAGAGCAGTCGATCGCGGCCCCGACGGTGGTGGAAGAGCCAACCGCTGCAGTACCGGTGGAAGAGCCCTCGGCTGGGGCGGTGCAGCTGCTACTGGTACTGGTGCCTCCGTAGGCCGTCTCCGTCGGGGGCAATCCCTACTGAAGTGCCCCATATCGCCGCAGGTGTAACACTGTCAGCCCATCACCCTACAATCCTTGGTTGCATGCCCAGGCTTCCCACACCTCGAACAAGCAGGCCCCCTCTGAGGTACTGGCAGATATCCTGATCGTTTGAAGGTCACCTGGTGAGTTGGGCAAGGAACAGCCCTCTGGGGTGCTACAGGTCGTCTGTCAACAACTTGAGGCTTTCCTAGGCTCCTCAAGTGTAACTCGTACCATCGAGCCCGCTAAGCACTGCCTCATATGTCAACAGCACCTGTGTAGCCATAGCCCCCCTGACCTCTGGGTACAAGCCCATGTGGAAGCGTCTAGCTCGAGTAGCATCCGTCGCCACTAACTCTGGGGCGTATCTGCTCAAAAGAGAGAACTCTGCATCATATTTGTCTACCGTCCTGCGGTCCGACGTCAGGTGCTCGAACCGCTGCTGTCACGCCCCGCCTCCCAAAAACACGGAGGCGAAGCGTGACGAAGGCCCGCTTAGGCCGGGGCTGAGAGCCCGGACCCAATAAGCGTCTGTAGTATTCCATAGCGAAAGTACATGTCCCTGCATGTTAGTACGAAATAACAAAAGTACTGAAAAGAACATTTCATTTTATTCCAAAGTTTATCATCAAAAGTACTGAGAGTCTAAAAGTGCCGAAAACGGCTACAACTGCTGAAAGGAAACTAATGGTGCAAGCACCCAACCTAGACAAGAAAGTAAGAGTGCAACGCACCCAACAAAACTGAAACGGATAACTCTGGATCAGCAACAAAGGATCTCTAACTCTGGTCGTCCTCTGGATCGTACTCCGGATCAGCGTCCTCCGGCTCCAAGTCAACTGGCAAGTCCGCCTCGTCGACGTACTCTGGCTCCACACCTGACGTACATCACCAAAAGAGGAAACTGTACGTCAGGCAAAGTCTACACAAACCGTCAGACGCTACTGCAAGTGTATCAACTATTAACAATGATTTACTGGTTGTTTTAGCATGCTGGGGTTATAACTGAGTAACGAAAAGTAGCGTAGCAGGAAAAGCAAAACGTAGCAAGCAGTAGACGTAGCGTGTGCTACCGACTACGGGACTAACCTACATGTGTCAAGATAAGAGGGGACGTGACAGGACAAGACTGGACAAGACAAGTGAGACACGAAAGGTTCACGCCTTACGGTTCGAGGGCGGCCGGACCCTCTCCCCGTGCGCACGCTCAACCCTACCCCAACCCAGGAACTCAGGACAAGAATTACAGAGATAACTTCCGCTAGGGAAGCACCTAAAACGCCCGTAGGATTTTTGTATCACGGAGATCACTTCCGCTCGGGAAGCATCTGAAACGCCCGAAGGCTTTTTGGTATCACAGAGATCACTTCCGCTAGGGAAGCATCTGAAACGCCCGAAGGCTTTTTGGTATCACAGAGATCACTTCCGCTCGGGAAGCATCTGAACGCCCGAAGGCTTTTTGGGTAACAAGACACGACACGACCAGTGTAGGGAGTTGTTATTCTAGGGTGTCCACACGCACGCACACACAAGATAATCCTATGGTGTCAAGGTTGTTGTTGTCAGGCTCAGACTTCGTCGTCAAGTCTGAGCCGTCAAGGGTCGTCCTGGACGCTATCATTTCACGTCCGGTTCTCATCACACACAATCTAACAGTTCTACAAACTGGAACTAAGGCACAGTCAAAACGCAAGTGGATACACTTGCCTGGAATGGCGAGTGCGTCGTCTGTCTGGGGCGTCTCGTCCAGTCGTCGCGTCTGTGGTAGTCCGTCTGAAAAGGGATCACGGCGACGGTGTCAAGTCGCGATTTTTGTCAAATCCTATTTAGGTTCATTTCTAAGTTAGGCGTGGCTACCCTAATTGTCACAAGTCAAAAAGTGTCTGATCAGCCTATCCGACGATTCTATCCTATGTGCACAGTTCAAAAGTCCGATCGTCGATTCAATTGTTCACAACATTTTAAAGGAGCAGAAAAATAGATTTAGCGAGTTTAGTTGCCGATTTTAGTTAGGTTTTCCGTTTTGGCTACGGGTGGGTTTCGCTACAAGTTACGAGAAAACCAACCTCTCCGGAGTCTGAAATAGTGCGAACGAAGGGTCTGAACGGAGGGGTGTCTGCGGTGTCTACAGTGTCCCAACTACGGGTAGCGTAGTAAGACTCGTCCGGGCAGCGGACAAAGCGCGATCAGCGGGTACAATCAGTCCACGGCAAAACGGCGAGCTAGCGTCGCGGGGAGGCTGCGGACAGATCTCGATCGTGCACGTGGCTAGGGCTCCGCGCGACGGCCGCAAGCGACACGGTGAGAGGCGAGGGGCGGCTGAAAATGGAGGCGGCAGCGCTCTCAGGGAGCTGCAGCGGCGACTCAGGGAGCAGCGAAGGCGGTCGAGAAGGGCCGCGGCTCAGATCTGCGGCGATCACCGTCAGCGGCGGCGCGGGGTTGTAGCGGCGGAGGAGAACAGCTGGCGGCCGTGCGGGCTTGTGCGGCGGCAGGCGCTGACGCGAAGCGGCGATGGAGCTGAAGGCGCTGCGCGGAGCTGCGGGCACATCGGTGGGGATCGGGCTCGGCGGCGGCGCCGAGCGTCTGAGATCGAGGGAGAGAGGGGGGCGACGTGGGGTTGCCGTGAGGGCGTGGCGTCGGCGTCGGGGAGATGCGCAGCGGCGGAATCGGGGCGATCGGGCTCGGCGACAGCTGCGGGCGAAGTCGCGACGGCGGGGAAAATTGCGACGGCAGTGGGAGGAGCTCGCGGCAGGGCGCTAAGGCCGCGGCGGCGCGAGATAGGAGAGAGGGCGAGAGATCTGAGAGGAGGGGGATTAGAGGTCGGCGGCGGCAGATCGTCGTGCCGTGGGAGAGAGAGAGAGAGAGGGGAGATCGGGGGATTTTTTTTGGGGGTGACGGCGCGCTGTGACTTAGGGCTAGGGTTAGGGTTAATTTTAGGGTTAGGGTATAAAATAAGATGTTATTTGATAAACAACTTTAAGTTTAAGTCTTAGGTGGATTAAGGGGAGAGCTAAGGGGGGTGCAGATTGGGGTAAGCCTAGGGATAAATAGAGGGCCAGATTTGGAAAGATTTAAAACGTTTTAAAAAGTAGATTTGGCCAGATTTGTTTAACAGATTTGAATTTGAAAAGATCAAGGCAAATCAACGGTCCAGACTTCTCAGAGTGATAACTCTCAATCCGGGCGTCAGAAAAATAATCTGAAAATACCGGGGCGATCGCGGGGACGAGACGCATAGATCTACGGAGCCCGATCGTGCGTAGCACCTACCAAAAATTTACGTAAAATTCGGGACGGCGCTTGGAGCCAAAAGACTAAAACGCCCTTACCGATTCAACTTCGTTTTGCGAGAAAACGGCCGCGAAAAGATGTTCCCAAAAATTACCATAAATAGCTACACTCACAAACGATCCCAACGGCATAACACAGTGCATATTTTGAAAGCCAGAAATAGTCAAATAAAATACGTGCACGCTAAAGCACGTGCACACAGAAAATTCCATAAGGTCGGAAAGCGACCGTTACATTCTACCCCACTAAAATAAAGATTACGTCCTCGGAATCGACAACATTAATCAGCAAACAAAAATGGGAAACGCTCCCTCATCTCCTCCTCGCGTTCCCAGGTGGACTCCTCAGGTGATCCGTGACGCCACATCACTCTCACCAGGTCGACTATCTTGTTCCTCAACTGTTTCTGTCGACGGTCCAAGATCTGCACAGGCTGCTGGTCATATGTCAGATCTGGACGAACTGTAATCTCTGAGAAATCGACCGTGTGCGATGGATCACTGACGTACCGACGTAGCTGAGATACGTGGAAAACGTCGTGAACTCCCTCCAAAGATGGTGACAGAGCAAGGCGGTAGGCCACTGCTCCCACACGCTCTAGCACATCAAAAGGCCCAATATATCTCGGACTCAGCTTTCCCTTCTTCCCGAAATGAGAACTCCGCGGTTCGGAGAAATCTTCAGGAAGACGTGATCTCCAGGCTGAAACTCCAAAGGTCTCCTCTTGGCATCTGCCCAATGCTTGAAGCGATCCTGTGCAACTCTGAGCTTCTCCCTGATGTCCCTCACGACATCCACAGCTTCCACTATCATCTCGGGACCCAACAGCTCTCGATCTCTGATGTCATCCCAGCTCAGTGGCTAACGACATTTCCTTCCATATAAGGCAGCAAACGGCGCCATGCCAATGCTCGCCTGGTAGCTGTTGTTATACGAAAACTCCACCAAGTGGAGATGGTCCTCCCAAGAACCCTTCAAATCGAGCGTACAAGCTCGCAGCATATCCTCCAGGATCTGAATAGTCCTCTCGGACTGGCCGTCGGTCTGCGGGTGGTACGTCGTGCTGAAACTCAGACTCGTACCCAAATTCTCTTGCAGACTCTTCCAGAACTGAGATGTGAACCTCGTATCTCTGTCAGACACGATGCTCACGGGGACTCCATGTAAGCGTACAATCTCCTGCACGTACACGGTCCACATCACTACTAACTCAAGAAATTTTTTTTTTAAAAAAGGAAAGTAAGAAGAGAAATTTTACCTCCAGATATTTCCTCGCTAAGGCTTCCGTAGACTGGCCCACTCGGAAAGGGATAAAGTGTGCAGACTTGGTCAATCGATCCACGATTACCCAAACTGCGTCATTCTGCCTCGGGGTCCGAGGTAAACCAGTCACAAAATCCATCGTAATATGCTGCCACTTCCACTCCGGAATAGGAAGCGGTTACAGCAACCCGGCAGTACGATGGTGCTCAGCCTTCACCTGTTGGCATATTAGGCACTTGGCAACGCTCCGTGCCACGATCCTCCTCATGCCGATCCACCAGTAATTCAGACGGAGGTCCTTATACATCTTGGTGCCTCCATGATGTATAGAATATGGCGAGCTATGAGCCTCGCTCAACAGCTCCTCACGGACGTCACCTGCAGGCACACAGAGCCTACTGTCGTACCGCAGTGAACCATCCTCATGAATCGTGAACTCCGTCCGAAGTCCAGCTTCAACCTGCCTTCTGATCCTCTGTAGCTTCGGATCTCCTGCCTGTGCTGCCTTGACCCGATCCACGATCGTGGACTGAATCTGCAAATTCATGAAGGAATGAACCACACCAGGTAGGACAACCTCCAAATCCATCTCTCTCAGCTCCTGCTGAATCCTCCAGTCGGCTGTATGCATCATCGCGGTAGGGAGTCTACTCAAGGCATCAGGCACTACGTTCACCTTCCCCGGATGATACTGCAAGTCTATCTCGTAGTCAGCCATGAGCTCCAACCATCGTCTCTGACGCATGTTGAGCTCCTTATGCGTGAAGATGTACTTCAAGCTCTTGTGATCAGTGAAAATCTTCACACTCTCACCTAACAAGAAGTGTCTCCAAATCTTCAGTGCAAAGATCACTGCTGCCAACTCCAGATCGTGCGTCGGGTAATTCTTCTCATGAGTTCTCAACTGACGAGAAGCATACGCGACCACGTGGCCATGCTGATGCAAGACGCATCCAGGGCCCTTCCCTGATGCATCACAATAAACTTCAAAGCCTCCGCTTCGATCCGGCACTGCCAATACCGGTGCTGTGGTCAACCTCGCCTTCAAGATACTGAAGGCCTCCTCACAAGCATCTGACCAAAGGAACTCCACATCCTTCCTAGTCAGCTTCGTCATCGGCTCTGCAATCTTCAAGAAATCTCTGATGAACCGTCGATAATAGCCTGCTAAACCCAGAAAACTCCTGATGTCTGACACTGACTACGGAGTCGGCCAATCTCTGACTGCTCTGACCTTCTTCAGATCTACAGATGTGCCATCACCGGACACCACATGTCCCAGGAATGCGACTCTGTCCAGCCAGAACTCGCACTTACTATACTTGGCATAAAGCTTGTGTCGCCTCAGCGTCTCCAGCACGACCCTCAGATGACGGCTGTGCTCTTCCTCAGACTTCGAATAAATCAAGATGTCATCAATGAAAATGACGTCAAACTTATCCAGGAAATCATAGAATATCAAATTCATCAAATTCATGAACACAGCTGGAGCATTGGTCACGCCAAACGGCATGACCACGAACTCATAATGTCCGTATTTCGTCCGGAAAGCTGTCTTCTGAACATCGTCTTTCTTCACCTTCAACTGGTGGTATCCACTCCTCAAATCCAACTTCGAGAAGACTTTCGATCCTCCAAGCTGGTCGAAGATATCGTCGATGCGCGGCAGCGGGTACTTATTCTTCACGGTGACATCATTCAGTCCTCGATAGTCCACGCACATCCTGCGGGACCCATCCTTCTTCTTCACGAGTAAAACTGGTGCGCCCCATGGCGACACACTAGGGTGGATGAAACTCTTCTGCAGCAACTCATCTAACTGCTTCCGCAGCTCCTCGAGCTCAGCGGGAGCCATATGGTACGGTGCCTTCGATATCGGTTGCGCTCCCGGCATAAGATCAATACCAAACTCTAAGGCTCGGTCAGGTGGCAAACCCGAGATATCCTCTGGGAAGACGTCGTCGAAGTCTCGGACGACTGCTGGTCGCTCGATCTCCATCTCCATCGGCATTGCTGTAACAATCGGCACCACCGGCGCGGCCCGATATCTGATGGGTCCAAGCGACTCATCTCTGCTGCGGAACTCAAACTCTGGATGGCCTGGAATCCGGAACACCACCCTCTTGCTATGAAAATTGATCGAGGCGTGGAAATCTCCCAACCAATCGATGCCAAGAACGACATCGAAATGCGGCAGGTCGTGGACAATGAAATCTGCAAAGAGCTCGTGTCCACTGACCACCAAAGGAATCGATCTACATCCCAAGTTCACTGTCACCACCCCGTTCCCTGTGGTGATGTCCCAACACTTAGGAAGTGTATGGGTGGGTATGGAGTGTCTTGTTACGAATCTCCGGGATAAGATGCACATGGATGCACCGGAGTCGAACAAGGCCAAGGCCGGGTGAGAAGACACTAGAATGGTGCCTAAGATATAAGAAACTACGGTCAAACCAAACTACTCTAACAAACAAGTCAAACAAGCAAGACTAACAATTAAAAGCTAAACTATGAAAGGAAAGACTAGAATCAAAGAGTTACCTAAAATAACTCCATCCAGCTCCTCAGTCTCTAAAGCCGTCATGGTGTAAGCCGGCCTCTGGGGCTGCGCTGCTCTCTGAAACATCTGCCTCTGTGGCGCCAAGGGTGGTCCACAAACGGCAGGTCCTCTCTGAACTGGAGCAGGCGCTCTCATCTGTAGCGGGGCTGGCGCTCCAGCTACAGCATGACGGGCTCTCGGACAATCCTTAGCTGCATGCGACGCATCTCCACAGACCAAGCACAATCCCAGCTTCCTCATATAATCCTTCTGAACATGTCCTGGCTTCCCGCAGTAATGACACGGTCCCTTGCTCTGACTCTGAATGGGTGCTCCAGGCCTCTTAAATGGTACTGTCTGAACTGGCCTCATCGCCGGCCTAGCAGGTGGCCGGTACTGCTCCATAGGACGCTTCCCCTTATCAGCTGGAGGGTCAGGTAGGAGCGAAATAAGCTCATGATTCTTTGCAGCATCCAGCACCTCCCTCATAGTTGTGAAACTCGTTGAAGACATAGAAGACTGAATCTTCGGACGCAGTCCCTGTCGGAAACGATCAGCTCGCTTCTCCTCCTTCTTCACCATATGCGGAGCAAAGCGACTCAGCATCTCAAACTCTGCCTCATACTCCTCGACGGTCATGTTCCCCTGTTTCAGATCTATAAATCTGCTCAGCAGCTCCCTTCTGGTAGTCTTGGTGAAGTACTTCGTCCTGAACATAGACCTGAAGGTCTTCCAATCCACTGGCTTCTCCAGACGCCTCTCCTCAAGGCGCCACCAGTTCCTCGCATTCTCTGTCAGCTGCATCTTCGCTATCTCCACTCGGGTATCGTCTGGGATCTTCGCAGCAACTAACTTCTCCTCCGTGCTCTAGATCCACTCGTCAGCAGCTAAGGGTCCCTCCTTCCCTGAAAATGTCCTCGGCTGGAGCTCGTTGAACTGCTTCACTCCTGGAGCAGCTCGAGGGGCAGGTGGAGGTGGAGGTGGGGCAACTGGAACAGCCTGGGCAGCACGCTGGGACTTGATCGCTCCAAAATGCAACCCAAGAGCACAACCAAAAACTTGGTCGGCCCCGGATACACGTCCCGGAGAACGATTGTAGTTTTACCGCAAGCGCACGGCGTAGTGGCGAGCGGGTATCGAACACGAGGAGGTGGTGTTGGTTCCAATCTATCCTAGGTTGGTTTGACTACGAATGTATTATTGGTGGAGATGGCTATGGTATGATATAATGGAAATGGTGGTGGATGTCGGTGTCGGTGATAAAGAAATCGGTCAAATATCGATTCAAATACAATATAATAAAAGAGGGAATTTGCCTTGCGGTGATCCTGTCACAATCGTCGGGCAAAGTATGAGGATATAAAATCAAATAAAGACGTCTAGGGCTAGGGAATTCCCACTACGGAGCATCATACATCATCGTAAATAGTGAATCTCAATATTACTAGACTTGTGTTGAGGTGAACTAGTCGTAACTGAATAGAGAACCAAGCTCACGCTCTCGCGCTATTGCCAGTCAATAGCAACCTAGATTAGGGCCCAATCTCTTGCAAACCCTAACCTAAGCCGCTAGCATGAAGATCGACGTCATCGTTCAATCGCTCCTCGAGCCCACTCTCGTGCAAACTAGAGTTACGATCTAGGTTGTGATAGTTCGTATTCGTCCAATCTCTTGCAAACGAATATGGGTATAGATTTACAATTAAAAATCCTAGCTTTGGTCCAATCTCTTGCAAACCAAGTCTAGAGAAATCCAATTGTAAATCTAAATCGAATATCTAGGCCTTCCCATCGATTAGAATCCAATCTCTTGCAAATCCCAAATCGATGGAAATCCCTAGCTATCCGTAGTAAATCAATCACAACCTAACCTCCTAGCAATTCTAGCAATTTAGAAATTCATTCATCACAAATATGAGATTAGATCCATAGGGTTCATCCCCAAACCCTAGAACAACAAATCTACTCTAGCATAGCAATAAGGATATATGAATCAATAAAAATCATTGCTTGCATACAAAAAGATAGAAAAACAAAGATTCAAATAAAAAGAAGAAAATACTTAGCTTTAATGAAGATCTTCAATCCAAAATACAAGCTTTTAGATCCAAGAGGGGGCCTAGGGCATGGCCTAACCTCTAAAATAAATCCCTCCTAAAACATCTTGGGGGCTAAGAAAACATAATGGGGATCCCCTCTAATGGTGGCTACAAACCCCTTAAATACTCCCCCAAAACCCTAGCAAGAAACCCTAGAAAACCCCTCAAATTCGTGCCCAAAAACAGCCCAAACCGCAACTTAAAATCTGGGCCCAGGCCGCACTCGGCCGAGTGGAATATGTGACCCGGCCGAGTGACACTGACATGCAAATTCCAGCACTGCAGCATCAACTTGCAGAAATTCCCTAGATTTCATCCGACCTCCGATTTGCGCGTTCTTGGCGGCGTTGGAACCGTCATGAAGTCTACTATCCATAAAAAATATGAGAAAAATACTTTGATTGCTGGAATGATAGCAGATTTCAAAAGAGTGAGAGGCTGTCTGAAAATCTGGGCGCTGCATGTCCTCGGCATCACTCGGTCGAGTGGCAAATGTCACTCGGCCGAGGGGCATTTGGTACTTGGGCGGACGGCTTTCGTCACTCGGCCGAGTCGGGCTTCTGGGGCAGACTGACGGATTACAGTAAGTTGGACATTTTGGCTTGCCGTCGTCTGGGTGCCACTCGGGCGGACGGAGTCTCTGCACTCGGCCGAGTCGGCGTGCGATGCTCGGTCGAGTGCACGCTGATACATCTCTGTTGCGTGTCCGATCTGGCCGGCCGAGCGGGGTCTCAATGCTCGGCCGAGTGACTCCTTCACTCGGCCGAGTGGCATGCTGAAAATGCCCAATCTTCATCTTTTCGCTCCCCCGTCGCTCTTACGGCGTTCTTTCTTCTTCCACTCCTCTTCCATTGCAGAATAACCCTCAAAAGGGCCATGGTTGACACTTCGGAGTGGGCGCAAATCCTCTTGATCTCATAATAGATCAAAATCGCTCCATATATCCTGAAATACGACAAAAATAAGAAATAGTGAAAAGCATCGCAATATTGTCGAATAATCGTGAAAAGCGTGATATGGGCGATCAAAACGGTATGCAAATATGCAGAAAAAAGGTGTAAAATATGGACCGATCAAAATCCCCCAAGCTTACCTCTTACTCGTCCTCGAGGAAGATAAGTAAAAAGACGAACTCGGGAGATGAAAAATAAGGGAAATGAAATAAAAGAATACGAAGTGGAAGGGGTCGCTAGATTCTTCTCTCAGATCTCAAGGCATAAGCTACACATCACGATAACTTGGAAAATACAAATCACATGCTATGAGGATTTCATATCTTACATAAACATGGTACTTGCAAGCTTTTAAGAACAACAAAAGGGATTCTCTAAATTCATACAATCAGTTCATATCCACGTCACGCATTTCATAGGATTCAATATACAAATGTTGGCGATGGACTTTTCAATCAAAAGTTATAAATGAAGCATATACACACCAAGCATGCAATGGAGAATAGAATAAGAGTCATGGCATTCACATATTTGTTTCAAATCATGAAAAATCTCCATATCTAATATATTGTGCTAAGTTTCAGCATTATCAAACTTCCCCATTCGTGCGCCTCTCCACTCTAACGTCGCACTCACTCATATGGTCAAATGAGTTCACCCCCCCAAGCTTAGCTTGAGGCATCGCATCTAAAGGAATATGATAGTGGAAAATGAGATTTTTGCCTTGGTTTTCCCAAGTATTTTGTGGCTCCAATAATGAGATAGAGAAACATTTTTTTTTCTTTTTCTTTTTTTTTTGAACTTTTTTGTTTCTCACTTTTCTTTTTGGATTTTTGTAGGAGCTATATGATTTGTATTTTTGGCTTTTGGCTCCTTTTTGGCTTTTTGGACTTTTGGAGCTAACTTTTTCTTTTGTGGGGATTTTTGGGAAATAGATGCGATATAATTAGCTTTAGGAGGTGAACTCAAGTGACATGTAGAGAATAAAAAGATATATGTGGAGGAAGAAATAATGTAACACTCGGTTCACTCTGAGATGTGCACAAACGGTTCAATAAGATAATACATCAACTAAAACTCATATGTAAGCATGGATATTCTCAATCATCTCAATAAATAGCGAAGTCAAGCAGTAAAGTTTACAAACATATCAGGCATGCAACAGAAGGTGAATGAGACAATAAAACTGATGCTTCAGATATACTAATGATGCGTGAATCTTGGTGCATTTCCAACAAAAGCATACTAAACGCTAATCCATACATTTAGTTTCAATTAATATCATGCATTCATGTAGAGGAATCATCAAAAGAAATAGATTTGCAAGCACATGTGAATATCAAGACTATGGAATACTCGAAGTAGCATGGCAATGAATAATAAGCATCGTGATGGTTGCTAAAGCAATAAGAGATATCATCATAAGGAACAAATCTAGCAAAAGAAGGAAAAGAAGGAAAAGAAAATGAAGAAAATAAAATAAAAGAGAGGAAAGAAGAGAAAAATCAAGCACACAATATGATGCATGAACACACATAAAAGGAAAATAAGATGGAAAATTCAAAAAGATGATGCAAAATTTTGAAAAATTCCAACAAAAAACCTAAAAATAAGGTAAAAATGCAACTAATGCATCTAAATGGCATGAAAATGCACTCCACCAAGCTTAAACTTCACATTGTCCTCAATGTGATCATAGTGGAAGAATATGAGGAACAACGATAATAATAAGGGGGTGAATGAAAAATGATGAAATGAATGACATGAAATCCTAATGCAACAACATGCACATACAATGATGCATGAGAGCGCTTTCCCCCAAGCTTATACCAAACAATCTTATTCAAATGACTCGATCAAAAATATCACGGCTTCGCTAAGCGATATCAAGTCAAACAAATAAGAAAGTAAGGTTTCACTTGAAAGAAATGCTCGGTGGGTGGTGAGCAAAAAGGATGTGACACATCAAAATATAAAGTGGGCAATTAATATATAATGGGTTTGGGGTGTAAAAATTTTTGTTGCCGTCATATGAGATGATATTTATTCAAGCAAATCTATACGGTCCTCTCGCTGTCGAGAGGATTCGGGTTTATTGAAAGCATAAAATTTTTACACTACTGGATTGATATCACCTATAGCAAAAGGCGGATCCAGTATCTTTGCCGGTGCAGGCAACTGCTCCAACTGCTCCTTCCGTGGCTCTGCCAGGCGCACATGTCCACGGACACCAACGAACTCTAGCAATGCATCCTCCAGCATTCCCACAAGGACTCCACCTGTACCCTGCAGAGAATAGGATGCATCAGTTCGCTGCAAAAATTTCACCCTCATAATAAAAGTATTCCAAAGAGGATCGTCAATAGAAATATATGAAATAAATAGTGGTGGACGATACTTCCCTGGAAATAATCCAATATCCTCACGTGCCGTGATAGCTGTCTCCACGGTGTCTTCTCTATGCTGCTCAGGTAAATCTAGATCATAGGTGTGGACCCCATCAAGATGCTCCTCATCATCGTCGGACTCATCCCAGTGCACCCCTTGATCATATTCATATGTGTCCATGGGTGCTAACTCCTCGCTCTCCTCCACATATACGTCCCATCGTACCTCTTGATCGTATGTACATGAATCCTGCAAAAGGCACGATGAATCATAAAAAACATCATACACTGGAGGGAAATCAAAGATAAAGGGCGAGGGAGTAAAGAGATCTCCCTGAAGGGGAGCCATAAGCTCTGTGGGGTAGTCCTCTGCGTCAGCGGGAGGATGAGGTGGCTGCGGAAGCTCTAATGGAGAAGGATAGCGCTCGGGATCCTCATGAATGGCTGTGTCCTCGTCCCGATGCATGACCTCCTCGGTGATAAGCTCTGGCTCTGTGTGTAAGGCCTCCTCAAAAGCATGCTCTGGCTCGATAGTGTGCTCATTTGCCTTCTCATCAACTATCAATGTAGGCTCTCCCTGGGATGGTGATGCTGGCTGCTCATGTGTGTCAGCTTGTGGGGATGTATCATGTGGAGGGGAATGCCCGCAAGAAATCCGAAAATATAGTCTATCCCCCTCAAGTCTGACGTGGATGTCCTCCTCAATTGTTCCTGCAGCTGAAACACGGTTCATAACAAAATCTGCAAATCGTAGCTCAAATGCATCACCTGCCGTAATGCTCTCTGAACCGGTGAACCTCACTGACTCCAAGAGACCCTCCAATAATCTCTGAAATGCGTCCTCCTCTGGCTGCGCATATGACTCAGTTTCTGCTTCCTTCACTGCCTCTTCGTCCATCCACTCTTCATATGCAATAGATGTATCGTAGGAAGTGGGATCGACGACGACACATTCTGGCTCTGGTAGTAAGTCTGGCGATGCTTCTTGCCCATAAAATGAAGAAGCAGAACTGATATCTTTGGAAATCCCTTCAACCTTAAGCATGAGCATATTCATTTCAAGTTGCCTCTTCACCCGTTCCAATAGAAGGTTACCCTTTTCAAGCCCGGCTTGCACTTCAACCTGGTGTGCATGCATCTCATCAAAAAAGATCCTTTGTCTCTCATCAAGCTCGGGCCAGTGCATCTCCTCAAAAAGGTATTCGCCCATCTGAGCACTCTGATCAAAATAGTATTCTCCCATCTGAGCACTCTGATCATAATAGTATTCTCCCATCTGAGCACTCTGATCAAAATAGTAATCTCCCGTCTGAGCATTCTGATCAAAATCTGTGGTCCACGTAGTATAATCCATATCACCTGATCAACAAAGATAAATACCTGGAGAAAAGATATCAGTGGCACAAAAGAATATAGAAATGATAATAATGGTGGCAGGGGTGAAAATTTCCTTTTTATTTATTTATTTTTTTTTCGTAGTCTAATCAACCTAATTGTGACAAATTGGCACCAACGGAAACACCTCCCCGGCAACGGCGCCAAAAACTTGATCGCTCCAAAATGCAACCCAAGAGCACAACCAAAAACTTGGTCGGCCCCGGATACACGTCCCGGAGAACGATTGTAGTTTTACCGCAAGCGCACGGCGTAGTGGCGAGCGGGTATCGAACACGAGGAGGTGGTGTTGGTTCCAATCTATCCTAGGTTGGTTTGACTACGAATGTATTATTGGTGGAGATGGCTATGGTATGATATAATGGAAATGGTGGTGGATGTCGGTGTCGGTGATAAAGAAATCGGTCAAATATCGATTCAAATACAATATAATAAAAGAGGGAATTTGCCTTGCGGCGATCCTGTCACAATCGTCGGGCAAAGTATGAGGATATAAAATCAAATAAAGACGTCTAGGGCTAGGGAATTCCCACTACGGAGCATCATACATCATCGTAAATAGTGAATCTCAATATTACTAGACTTGTGTTGAGGTGAACTAGTCGTAACTGAATAGAGAACCAAGCTCACGCTCTCGCGCTATTGCCAGTCAATAGCAACCTAGATTAGGGCCCAATCTCTTGCAAACCCTAACCTAAGCCGCTAGCATGAAGATCGACGTCATCGTTCAATCGCTCCTCGAGCCCACTCTCGTGCAAACTAGAGTTACGATCTAGGTTGTGATAGTTCGTATTCGTCCAATCTCTTGCAAACGAATATGGGTATAGATTTACAATTAAAAATCCTAGCTTTGGTCCAATCTCTTGCAAACCAAGTCTAGAGAAATCCAATTGTAAATCTAAATCGAATATCTAGGCCTTCCCATCGATTAGAATCCAATCTCTTGCAAATCCCAAATCGATGGAAATCCCTAGCTATCCGTAGTAAATCAATCACAACCTAACCTCCTAGCAATTCTAGCAATTTAGAAATTCATTCATCACAAATATGAGATTAGATCCATAGGGTTCATCCCCAAACCCTAGAACAACAAATCTACTCTAGCATAGCAATAAGGATATATGAATCAATAAAAATCATTGCTTGCATACAAAAAGATAGAAAAACAAAGATTCAAATAAAAAGAAGAAAATACTTAGCTTTAATGAAGATCTTCAATCCAAAATACAAGCTTTTAGATCCAAGAGGGGGCCTAGGGCATGGCCTAACCTCTAAAATAAATCCCTCCTAAAACATCTTGGGGGCTAAGAAAACATAATGGGGATCCCCTCTAATGGTGGCTACAAACCCCTTAAATACTCCCCCAAAACCCTAGCAAGAAACCCTAGAAAACCCCTCAAATTCGTGCCCAAAAACAGCCCAAACCGCAACTTAAAATCTGGGCCCAGGCCGCACTCGGCCGAGTGGAATATGTGACCCGGCCGAGTGACACTGACATGCAAATTCCAGCACTGCAGCATCAACTTGCAGAAATTCCCTAGATTTCATCCGACCTCCGATTTGTACGTTCTTGGCGGAGTTGGAACCGTCATGAAGTCTACTATCCATAAAAAATATGAGAAAAATACTTTGATTGCTGGAATGATAGCAGATTTCAAAAGAGTGAGAGGCTGTCTGAAAATCTGGGCGCTGCATGTCCTCGGCATCACTCGGTCGAGTGGCAAATGTCACTCGGCCGAGGGGCATTTGGTACTCGGGCGGACGGCTTTCGTCACTCGGCCGAGTCGGGCTTCTGGGGCAGACTGACGGATTACAGTAAGTTGGACATTTTGGCTTGCCGTCGTCTGGGTGCCACTCGGGCGGACGGAGTCTCTGCACTCGGCCGAGTCGGCGTGCGATGCTCGGTCGAGTGCACGCTGATACATCTCTGTTGCGTGTCCGATTTGGCCGGCCGAGCGGGGTCTCAATGCTCGGCCGAGTGACTCCTTCACTCGGCCGAGTGGCATGCTGAAAATGCCCAATCTTCATCTTTTCGCTCCCCCGTCGCTCCTACGGCGTTCTTTCTTCTTCCACTCCTCTTCCATTGCAGAATAACCCTCAAAAGGGCCATGGTTGACACTTCGGAGTGGGTGCAAATCCTCTTGATCTCATAATAGATCAAAATCGCTCCATATATCCTGAAATACGACAAAAACAAGAAATAGTGAAAAGCATCGCAATATTGTCGAATAATCGTGAAAAGCGTGATATGGGCGATCAAAACGGTATGCAAATATGCAGAAAAAAGGTGTAAAATATGGACCGATCAGGACTGCTGAACCAACTGATGCTACACCTCCAGCATCTCTCTCATCACGCCCAGAAACTGGCGGAACTCTCCGCCCTGGTCTTCCGGAACTCCATCTCCTGAGCTCCCCGATCGGGTGATACGTCGTCCTGCCATCCTATTGACAGAAAGAAACGGATTAGACTCGTTCATTTACGGGATGATAATAAAATGAAATTTAATACTTCGATTATTCCGTACTCGCAGAAGAGGGGACCTGCATGGGCCACCACTAAAACCTGTCACGCCCCGCCTCCCAAAAGCACGGAGGCGAAGCGTGACGAAGGCCCGCTTAGGCCGGGGCTGAGAGCCCGGACCCAATAAGCGTCTGTAGTATTCCATAGCGAAAGTACAGGTCCCTGCATTATAGTACGAAATAACAAAAGTACTGAAAAGAACATTTCATTTTATTCCAAAGTTTATCATCAAAAGTACTGAGAGTCTAAAAGTGCCGAAAACGGCTACAACTGCTGAAAGGAAACTAATGGTGCAAGCACCCAACCTAGACGAGAAAGTAAGAGTGCAACGCACCCAACAAAACTGAAACGGATAACTCTGGATCAGCAACAAAGGATCTCTAACTCTGGTCGTCCTCTGGATCGTACTCCGGATCAGCGTCCTCCGGTTCCAAGTCAACTGGCAAGTCTGCCTAGTCAACGTATTCTGGCTCCACACCTGATGTACAACACCAAAAGAGGAAACTGTACGTCAGGCAAAGTCTACACAAACCGTCAGACTCTACTGTAAGTGTATCAACTATTAACAATGATTTACTGGTTGTTTTAGCATGCTGGGGTTATAACTGAGTAACGAAAAGTAGCGTAGCAAGAAAAGTAAAATATAGCAAGCAGTAGACGTAGCGTGTGCTACCGACTACGGGACTAACCTACAGGTGTCAATACAAGACGGGACGTGACAGGACAAGACTGGACAAGACAAGTGAGACACGAAAGGGTTCACGCCTTACGGTTCGAGGGCAGCCAGACCCTCTCCCCGTGCGCACGCTCAACCCTACCCCAACCCAGGAACTCAGGACAAGAATTACAGAGATCACTTCCACTAGGGAAGCACCTGAAACGCCCGTAGGCCTTTTGTATCACGGAGATCACTTCCGCTCGGGAAGCATCTGAAACGCCCGAAGGCTTTTTGGTATCACAGAGATCACTTCCGCTAGGGAAGCATCTGAAACGCCCGAAGGCTTTTTGGTATCATAGAGATCACTTCCACTAGGGAAGCATCTGAAACGCCCGAAGACTTTTTGGTATCACAGAGATCACTTCTGCTCGGGAAGCATCTGAAACGCCCGAAGGCTTTTTGGGTAACAAGACACGACACGACCAGTGTAGGGAGTTGTTATTCTAGGGTGTCCACACGCACGCACACACAAGATAATCCTATGGTGTCAAGGTTGTTGTTGTCAGGCTCAGACTTCGTCGTCAAGTCTGAGCCGTCAAGGGTCGTCTTGGACGCTATCATTTCACGTCCGGTTCTCATCACACACAATCTAACAGTTCTACAAACTGGAACTAAGGCACAGTCAAAACGCAAGTGGATACACTTGCCTGGAATGGCGAGTGCGTCGTCTGTCCGGGGCGTCTCGTCCAGTCGTCGCGTCTGTGGTAGTCCGTCTGAAAAGGGATCACGGCGACGGTGTCAAGTCGCGATTTTCGTCAAATCCTATTTAGGTTCATTTCTAAGTTAGGCGTGGCTACCCTAATTGTCACAAGTCAAAAAGTGTCCGATCAGCCTATCCGACGATTCTATCCTATGTGCACAGTTCAAAAGTCCGATCGTCGATTCAATTGTTCACAACATTTTAAAGGAGCAGAAAAATAGATTTAGCGAGTTTAGTTGCCGATTTTAGTTAGGTTTTCAATTTTGGCTACGGGTGGGTTTCGCTACAAGTTACGAGAAAACTAACCTCTCCGGAGTCTGAAATAGTGCGGACGAAGGGTCTGAACGGAGGGGTGTCTGCGGTGTCTACAGTGTCCCAACTACGGGTAGCGTAGTGAGACTCGTCTGGGCAGCGGACGAAGCGTGATCAGCGGGTACAATCAGTACACGGCAAAACGGCAAGCTAGTCGCGGGGAGGCTGCGGACAGATCTCGATCGTGCACGTGGCTAGGGCTCCGCACGACGGCTGCAGGCGACACGGCGAGAGGCAAGGGGAGGCTGAAAATGGAGGCGGCAGTGCTCTCAGGGAGCTGCAGTGGTGACTCAGGGAGCAGCGAAGGCGGTCGAGAGGGGCTGCGGCTCAGATCTGCGGCGATCACCGTCAGCGGCGGCGCGGGGTTGCAGCGGCGGAGGAGAACATCTGGCGGCCGTGCGGGCTTGCGCGGCGGCAGGCGCTGATGCGATGCGGCGGCGGAGCTGAAGGCGCTGCGCGGAGCTGCGGGCACAGCGGCGGGGATCGGGCTTGGCGGCGGCGCCGAGCGTCTGAGATCGAGGTAGAGAGGGGGGCGACGCGGGGTTGCCGTGAGGGCGTGGCGTCTGCGTCGGGGAGATGCGCAGCGGCGGAATCGGGGAGATCGGGCTCGGCGTCAGCTGCGGACGAAGTCGCGACGGCGGGGAAAATTGCGGCGGCGGCGGGAGGAGCTCGCGGGGGGCGCTGAGGCCGTGGCGGCGCGAGATAGGAGAGAGGGCGAGAGATCTGAGAGGAGGGGGATTAGAGGTCGGCGGCGGCGGATCGCCGTGCCGTGGGAGAGAGAGAGAGGAGGGAGATCGGGGGATTTTTTTGGGGGTGACGGCGCGCTGTGACTTAGGGCTAGGGTTAGGGTTAATTTTAGGGTTAGGGTATAAAATAAGATGTTATTTGATAAACAACTTTAAGTTTAAGTCTTAAGTGGATAAAGGGGATAGCTAAGGGGGGTGCAGATTGGGGTAAGCCTAGGGATAAATAGAGGGCCAGATTTGGAAAGATTTAAAATGTTTTAAAAAGGAGATTTGGCCAGATTTGTTTAACAGATTTGAATTTGAAAAGATCAAGGCAAATCAACGGTCCAGACTTCTCGGAGTGATAACTCTCAATCCGGGCGTCAGAAAAATAATCTGAAAATACCGGGGCGATCGCGGGGACGAGACGCACAGATCTACAGAGCCCGATTGTGCGTAGCGCCTACCAAAAATTTACGTAAAATTCGGGACGGCGCTTGGAGCCAAAAGACTAAAACGCCCTTACCGATTCAACTTCGTTTTGCGAGAAAACGGCCGCGAAAAGATGTTCCAAAAAATTACCATAAATAGATACACTCACAAACGATCCCAACGGCATAACACATTGCATATTTTGAAAGCCAGAAATAGTCAAATAAAATATGTGCACGCTAAAGCACGTGCACGCAGAAAATTCCATAAGGTCGGAAAGCGACCGTTACAGCTACCTCAACTCATCCCTCGCCTCCCCGGGAAGGTAATGGGCCTCAAACCTCTCCCTGAAGGTTTTCCACTCCACTACCCATGTCATATGCCTCTCCTAGGCATCCCACCAATCTCGGGCTTGATGAGTCAACTACCGCTTGACCAATTCTACCCAAGCCTCTGGGGGTATGCCAGCCAAAGTCAAGTCATCTTCTGTGTGTCGCAGCCACTCATCGACCTCTAGGCTGGTCTCTCTGCCGGAAAAGTACACGGGCCTCAAGGATCGAAACTGCTTGTAACTCGAGGCATTCGGTGCAGGCACCTCGTGTCCAGCTCCCCTGTCCTCCAACCGCTGTAAGTGGTCCAAAATCCCCATCAGGACCTTCGCCATTAGGGCCAACTATGAGGTCCGGTCTCCCGAACTACCCGAAACTCCGGTCCCTCCGGACCCTCCAGGTGTCCCGTCGCCGCCAGACGTCCTATTCCCTACCTCCATACTGCGGAGGAGAAACAGAACAAATTTAAATTAGTACCTCTTATGCATCTTGAAGTGTTAGAGCATTACATGTGTCATCCTTACACAATCGCAGTGTGCGGTGACCTGTATGGGCTACCACAAAAACCTGTCACGCCACGGCGCTCCAAACGGGACAGGAGTGACGGTCGCGGTACGGGGTACCAAGCGTTAAAGTGCTGCAAGTAAATTAGCGGGCCACTGCAACTGCTAGAACGACACAGGCAATTATAAACAGGTGCAAAAGTAAAGCACGAACTGTAAAACTCCAGCACAACACAAAAAGGTACAGCGAGGCGGCGACAACAACAAGCGGGAGCATACGAGTGTGCAATACAGATCATCTACTATCAACACACCACTACAACATACACTTTACATATACCACCACTAGCACCATATACCACCACCAGCGCCACGGGGTACAAAAGCTGAAGGGGAAAACAAAAGTAACTGCTCACAAGAAACTACCCCAACCCACTACACATGTGCCCTATCTAACTGCTCTGAGCTCCTGGCCTGGAAGAGTCGCCATCAGGGCGACGGTAGTCCGGTAGGGATGATGTCGTCCCGGAACCTGTACCTAGGGAGTGGGAAAAGGAGCACGTCACAGCGTGTCTAGTAGGAAACTCAACTACACAAGCCATAATCACAACACATCACATGGGTCACTAGTACTAAGTTTGTTAAATTAATGTTCATTGTTTGGAACCTAAACATCAAGTGGGATACAAAGGAGCTGGACCTCACCTATAAGGCAGGTGGAAAGAATCTCCGACTCTCTGACGTGATAGCTCGTCAGGAGCCTTCGTAACTCAACCACTATCCACGACCCAAAGGGCCACGACCACGAAGGTCAAAGGAACCACACACCCCCCAAAGGGGCACGACCACTCCCCGCGGTAGGAGGGCCAAAGAAAACAACCTTGAAAGTCCAGTCCACACTATGTCCACCTAATGCTTTGGTTCCCCCACCCCATTCCCTAAGATGCTCACCCACCTTAAAGTGGAAAGAGACATCCCGGGCTTTCATCTTAATCACTTAACATGTAGCATTGTATCAGGATTATCATAATGTTGTAAAAACCCGAATATCCATCTTTCAATGTAACGACTTAAACCAACATTCTCATATATAAAGGGAACATTTCCATGGCATTATAAGCATCTTCATTAGCGCCTTCGAGGCATAAGTAAAATTCTCCATTCATTATTTGCTTAATTAAAACATAAGAGTATGAACCTTAACTACCAGCAGCAAAGTATTCAACATGCAACCATAAGAACCAATAACCAATTATTCCGAAATATAGGCACATAATGTGATTGGACCACTTCCGTTCAACATTACCATCAACATACTTCTTAAAGGAAGAGGAAAATACAACCCAATTAATCAAGTTAATTAATCAAGTCAATTAATCAAGGGACTAACCTAAGAATTTCTGCGGGGGTTTCCTAAAGTTAGCTAAGTATTTGTTGTGCCCCTAAGCATTTCAGCGGGGGTTCCCTAAAGCTAGCTAAGTATTAGTTGTGCCATGCTAAACTTCAAGGGAAATAAAATGCAAGGTCTAATTCCTATAGCCAAAGAGGGGTTGTAAAGAAGGAGAAAGGTTAATAATAAACCCTCTTGAAGTAACGGTCTTTTTCATGAAAACTCAAAGTAGACATTATAAAATTTGGGATTTTGGAAGAGGAAAAGCTTAATGAATATTGTGGAATTTCACGCTTTAGGGTTTTTGTTTTATGTATAATGTATCCTCTAAGAAAATTTTAATTAAATTTGAATGTTATCATAGGAAAAGTTCACCTTCCTATTAAAATGAAGCCAACGTGTAATGGAAATCAAAGTTAGCTTAAGGTGAACTTGTAGGACCTTGTAAGTAATGATTATTAGGGTTCCTACGCTCTCTAAAATCATTTAGAGCCTCTAACTAGGAAGGTGACAAAACCCCTCTCACTAATGTTTCAATTATATTAATTTTACAAGTGGGTTGTCATTAAACATGAGAATTTTGTGAGAGGTATCAAGTGGAATTTTTGTGAAGTCTTCCTAACTTAAGTTTCTATTGCTTAGAATAGTATAGAAATGCTCATGGAATGCTCTAAATTTTTTCGGCAGAGTTTCCTTTGTATTTATCTATTTTTCCAATTACAACATAAGTAATATCACAAGATAACATGTTCTAATCACAAAAACAAATAAGCTTGCTCAAAGAATCATAGGGGAAAATAACCCCTAGCATCAAACATGAAATCAACCAAACTAATCTTGACCCAAATCTCCAATTGATCCAAATAACAATTTTTACAAAGGATGAATGAATAAAATCACAAATTTCTACACATGGCAGCATATTAGGAGTGTGGAGAGAATACTACCTTTCTAATGCTAGTGGATGGTTGTAGGAGAACTAGAGAAACCCCTTGATGGTAGCAAGCTTCCCTCTTCTTCTTCTTCTTCCAATCTCCCCTCTCTTCCTCTCCCTTTTTCCTTCTCTTTCTTTTGATTTTAGCTTGTTTTTTGTTCTCTTTTTTTGTGTGTATTATGCTCCCAGGTATTGGCCATAAAGGGATAGCAACGAAATTAGATGAAAAAAAACAATTTAGAAAATGTGAGAAGTTTGGAGAAAAGAGGAGAGAAAAAAATCTCTTAAGGTTTCATGTTTTTTACAATTTTTGCCATTCAATTTCACCTCTTTTTTTTTTCCTTCTAATTCCAAAGCCATTCAACCCCTCTAATTCCAAAGCCATTCAACTTAATAGGCTAACTTCATTTTACTTAATTACAAGTACGCCATTTTCATTCCTTTTCATATGTTTTCATATATATATATTTTTGGGCAAGCTCCGACAACATTCTTTTTAATAATACCACTCTCTAGGTATAATTGCAAACTAGTTGGACATATAAGTAAACTTGGTCCACATTAGTGGTCAATGTATGAATTTTCCACATACTTAAAGGAGGAATACTTGTATTTTCACTTAGGAGCATTACAGGATGCCACAGACTCCACAACGCCCCCGCCTCGACCAACGGAGGAGGCAAGTGAGCCAGGGGTAACTCGAAGAGAATTTAACCAATTCGCTGCGCAGGTTGATAGGAGCCTAGGCGCGTTGGCAGCTTTGGTATGTCAGAACACGGGGAGCCTGTCCCTGGTAAGGGAGCCGCCGCCACCTCTGAATCTGTACCGGACGCCAACAAGGGGCTCGGCATACCTCCGGGGTCTGGGGGACCCAAGGGCAGAGATTCACCTCAACAGTTTGACCCCACCGACCCACCAATATAATGTGGTAGGGGTCAAAGATCAAGCTTTCGTACTCCAGCGGGAACCCACCCACTCTAATTACCGGGCAGCGACCCACAACATTTTGGACCAGGTAATATACGGAGCTACCCCTGGTTATAACCCACTGAACTCTACAGGTGGATTCACAAGAGGGGAAGAGATCCAAAATCTATCCCCCGGGGCCAACTTTTTGCAAATTGGCGCAGGAGGATCCGTGCTGGTCCAATCCGCTATACGGAAAACTCCACTGAAGGAGAATATACTCTCCGCTACTTTTCTCTCCAAATTCAACCTCCCGGACCTACCAACGCATAATGGCAGAAGCGATCAATGGTCGCAAATTCAAAAGTATTTGATTGTCATGCAACTCCACGGGGCCGATGAGCTAAACCTTTGCAGAGCTTTCAATGCCACCCTGACTAAGAGAGCGAAAAGATGGTACGAAGGGCTGCCTTGCTGCTGCATCAGTTCATTCAATGAGCTAGCAGAAATATTCTGCAAGTAATTCATCGCTGGACGACGACCCAAGGAGAGGTCATCCCATCTCTTCTTGCTCAAACAGAACGAGAACGAGTCAATCCGAGATTTCGTCTCTAGATTCAACGACAAAAGGCTCGATGTAGAAGAGATGTCAGACGTGACTATCATAGCGGCGCTCACCCAGGCGGTCAGAAACAAGCACATTAGGAGGGCTCTTCACCAGTTTCCCATAATACCGTTGCAGAAATGCTCAATATCACAGATCGGTTCACTTCCTCCGAGGAAGCAGAGGAGCCGGACGGAGCCAATGTAAAGGGAACTTCCTCTCACTGCGGAGACACGAGGCGAGTGAGATTGAACTTGGGAAACCCCTGCCAGGAGACCCGAGATAAGAGGCCCAGGGAGATGATCCCTCGAAGCGAGGAGCATACTACCTAAGCTAAGCCGGTCGTCCCTAAGTCAGAAGTCCTCGCCTACACCCGAAAGAAGAGTTGATACAAGACGCTGCAAAAAAGGGCAAGTACGAGAAAAAAGACGACCTCAAATTTTGTAAATATCACAATTACTATGGGCACGACACAAACGACTGTTGGACCCTTAAGAAGGAGATCGATGCCCTAGTCAAGCAGGGACACCACAAAGGCCCGGCCAGTGATCCATCCGGCAAGGAAGGAACCACGAAACAGAAGGGAAAGATGACGAGATTGCCTATCACTAAGGTGATTGGTTGAAGAACCGTCTGACAACCCCTGGCGAATAACACGACGATGAATGGCAACAGCTTCGATGTCAATCGAAAAATACCTGTACACCTTTTCCATTTCTTATCTTTCGCTAATAAAGCAAGTTTTCTTTATCAAACAATGCTTTGCATGTTCGAACCTTCATGAAGTTTGGAGGGATTGCCAAACCAAAAAAACCCCTCTTCAGGGGTTGGGAAAGCCGAACTTATGATAATACAAAATGAGCGTCAGCTGTAAGTCGATGGGGCCACCCCTTCACCACTAAACGACCCTCATAAACATTCTTCAGCCGTAATTCAAAGGGGCAACCCCTTCACCACTGGACGACCCTTGTTAAAGGTCATCAGCCGTAAGCCGAAGGGGGCACCCCTTCGCCACTGAATGACCCTCGTAAACGGTCGTCTGCCGTAAGTCAAAGGGGCCACCCCTTCGCCACTGAATGACCCTCGTAAACGGACGTCAGTAGTAAGTCGAAGGGGCCACCCCTTAGCCACTGAACGACCTGTGTAAACGGTCGTCTGTCGTAAGTCGAAGAGCCACCCCTTCGCCACTGAACGACCCTCGTAAACGATCGTCAGCCGTAAGTCTAAGGGGCCACCCCTTTTCCACTGAACGACCCTCGTAAACATTCTTCAGCCGTAAGTCGAAGGGGCCACCCCTTCGTCACTGAACGACCCTCGTAAATGGTCGTCGGCCGTAAGTCAAAGGGGCCATCCCTTCGCCACTGAACGACCCTCGTAAATGGTCATCGGTCGTAAATCGAAGGGGCCACCCCTTCGCCACTGAACGTCCCTCGTAAACGGTCATCAGCAGTAAGTCAAAGGGGCCACCCCTTAGCCACTGAACGACCCTCGTAAACGGTCGTCAATCGTAAGTCGAAGGGGCCACCCCTTCGCCACTGAACGACCCTCGTAAATGATCGTCAGCCATAAGTCGAAGGGGCCACCCCTTCGCTACTGAATGACCCAGGCCTCCTTATCGTCAGACCATGAGTCAGGCGGACCTCACCCTCTCCAAGAGACATGGCGGTCAAATTCTAAAAGTGGTTCGATGGTTTACCCTCGAAACATCGGCTAAATATTCGAAAGGGGCCACCATGAGGCGTGACAACAACAAACAAGGAGAGGTGAGGACATACGAGAATATACAAGCTAATTCTCTTATCACTCTTCATTACAAAATGTTGTTATCATTCGCATCACCCCCTATACATTCAAAAAATTTCAGGTAGACCAGATCTTACAAGGGCCGATCAGACGCCAGATCTTCCTCCAACACGGTCGTGAGCCCCGGATCCTTGTACCAACTACTCCTATTCTGTCACCGGCTGTGGCGGTAGCCTAATCCAAAGGAGCTGCCTTATCCATGTCTTGGCTGGGCTCGTCATCATCATAGATCAATTCATCCTCACCATGTTCTAGAAAAACCACTGAGATTTTGTTGATCTCCGAGGAGAGGTCGGGGAATCGGTTCTTCATCTCCAATCAACACCGCTTATAACCCCGATCATATAGCACATCAAAGTTGGGAAATTGATCCGTGAAATCCTGGATCGCTCTCTCTGAAATGACTTCAGCTTCAACTCTCTCCTCCAGTAGATCATTCTCTGCTTTTTCGTTTAAGGCGATCAGTTCTGCCTCTCTCCTACGAGACTCATTGAGCTCCCACTCAAGCTTCTCAACGATTAACGTCCTCAGCTTAGAAAGACGGCAGACTTTTTCCAGCTCAGCCTGGGACTTCTCCACCCTTGACTTGACGGCTTTCAAAGTGACACCGTAATCAGCCACCTCCGAAGCTCGGCAGTGCAATGCCATGGTCGCCATAAGAGCATGCATACAATGATCGATGATTTGCTTATACGAAGATGATAACATCAGCAGAGGCCCAGACGATCATTACCTGGACACTGGCATGGACGGCTATTGACGCAAGTCACTGGTAGTTGACCCTTTCCACGACTGCCCTATCACGTGGAAGGGTCGCATTCTCAGTAATGTGGAAAGCGGCCCCACAATCAAGAAGGACGAAATCCCCAAGCATCAATGGAAATATCGCCCTGACAAGCTCCTCCTCGGTGCAGACGAAGGGGGCCTGAGAAGATCAACCCTCCAGCAACATCAGTCGGTACTCCCCTGGGATGTCTTCAGGCTACCCTACGGAAGGGGATAGACCCCTCAAGGCCGTGCAAATATTCGGCGGAACCTGAGTCTCCGTTGAACCTTCATTATGGGGTGCATCACTCCCGAGTCGAGAGGTCTGTTCAGCGGATGTGTTTGACCCAGACGGCTCCTCATCTCTTAGAATGAGAACCCTCCGCCTTTTCTGGCCTCCCTATCATGCAACCACCTCGAATTCAGAGGATGGGTCTTTCTTCTTTTTCTACTGAGGGCGATCCCCCTGGGCGATCCCCTCGACAATCATGGGCTGATCCACGGCCAGCTCGGTCGAAGACCTCGATACGGTCGGGACCCGAGGCGATAACATCCTCGCCTCTGCCTCTTTAAGGGAAGCCTCAACCGCAACTTTCAGTGCGGAATATACCTGGTAATCCGCACCAATCATCCCTGCTGGAAAAGCTAACAAGTTAGTCCGGGTGACGAAGGTCGAACAATTGGCGAGCACGGTCGAACCAACCTTTCGTACACAAAGTCCGACACAACACTTCGTCCGACCAGAGCCACTCAACTGACCTCATCTCTACTGGCAGACCCTTCAGAGCATTAGCAGCTTTCTTCTCCTCAACGTCCAACGGCTTATCCTCAGTAGGCCCCAAATCAGGGGCGCCCCAACCAATGCAGAAGCTTGCCTCCCCCTGGAAGAACACAAACACGAACTCGTCCTTCCACTTGGGGTTGGAGGTGGGGAGATTTTCCAACAGCTTCCTCCCACGACGAGCCATTATCATGTGCCACCTTGGGGTCTTAAGAGGAGGAATCCAAAAGAAATGGTTGAACAAATGCAAGGATGGCTCAATTCCCTTCGTCACAAACAGAACTATGAAGGCCATCAACATGCCAACACCGTTCGGCTTCAGCTAGCAGAGGGAAATGTTCAAGGTACACAGGAAGTACCGTAGGAAAGGATGCATATGAAATCAGAGGCACCGTTCGAAAGTTTTGACATAAAACCCCACCTCCCGATCGCCTGGATGATGAGCCATCTCGTCCCTCCCGAGCAGCCTGATCTGATAGTCAAGGCAAACATAATTTCTCTGAACTGTGTTGATTTGGCTAGCCTTAACCTTGGTCCTCAAATCTGCCAGCAAGCCTGGCTCCATGACCCCTTCCTGGTTCTTTTTGACGGCAATGACCACATTTTTTCCAGAGGCAGATGAAGAAGCCATTGATTTCGAGAGAAGGAGAGTCCAAATCGATAGAATGAATAAAGTATCCTCGCACTCCTCCACTGGAACCGTCAAATATAGGCAAAGCGGCAACCGCGTGATGAAGCACATGTCAAAGATCCAAGGACCAGGGCGTCTTGGATTTTGAATCGACGAATCAACCGAATCGACGAGGCGGGCGTTTTGGCGCCCAGAACTTGAGTGCTATTTTCTTGACTGTTGCGTCACATTAAATGCGATGTAACGTCGCTTGACCTCGAGAGATGGATCCTTCAAGGTTATGCGATGGGGGCCATTGTTGAGTCATTGGATCGGCACTCGAGGAAACCCGGTCGACGAATTTCCAACGCCCACCAGGCTCACCAGAGAAGTCTAACGTCGGGGCTTAGTCAAAGCCCGAATGGCCAGTTGATCATTGGGTCCGTCTCATGCGAACGTGGGATTAAAAGCAGGCTCGAAAATCTCGGGGACGTGGGTAACGTTTACTCCCATTTATGGTGGAAGATCATGGCCCCATTATAGAGGGTCGTTATCACACCAACGTCTCTAAGAGGACCCCAAACCTCTATAAATAGGAAGGGGGGGTTCCATCTTAAAGGTATGGGTGCAAATACATAGAACTCTATCTTCTTACTTCTCCATTCCATATTCGAGCTTGCGGTGTTAGTCTAGGGACGAACCTCAGTGGGTCGATCTCTACTACACTAAGCCTCCTCTCTCCCTTAAGTTTATTACTAACTAAAGCATCGGAGGGGATTTGGGTCGGACCCAGATCCGACCCCCTAACAACTCTCTGTGGTGCAGATCGACGATCGCCATCCAACGCCCAAGGTCGATATTGAGCTCTTCAACCTCGAACGGCCAAACTGACGGTCGTACCTAGGCTGATCAACCGTCGTACCATCATCAACCATCAACTACCAACCCGGTTCCTTCAACTGATGGTCCCACTCCAAAGGCTGACTAGGCTCCAGCTCATTGCCGCGAGTCCCCCTCAGCTTGACAACTGTACCTGTCGTTTTTGGCCTTAACAGAGAGTGACAAGAGAATTGGTTTGTGAATTCTCGTATGCCATTGCCTCTCTTTGTTTGTTGTCGCTCACGCCCTATGGTGGTCTCAATGCCTAATGGTCCCTTTCGATGGGTTAGGTACTGCTTCGGGGCGATCGAGGATAAACCATCGAACCACATTTAGAATTTGACCACCAAGTTCCATGAAGATGGAGAGATCAACCCGATTCGTGGTTGACAAAATGGGGATTTTGGTCATTTAGTAGCGAAGGGGTGGCCCCTTCGAATTTCGACTGATGACCGTTTAAGATGGCCGTTCACTAGCGAAGAGGTGACCCCTTCGACTTACAGCCGACACTCGTGGAGGAGAATCGTTCAGTAGCTAGGGGGTGGCTCCTTCGACTTATGACTGATGCTCATCTAGGAGAGTCATTCAGTAGCGAAGGGGTGGCCCCTTCGACTTACGGCTGACGCTCATCTAGGAGAGTCATTCAGTAGCGAAGGGGTGCCCCCTTCGACTTACGCCTGACGCTCGTTCGAGTGAGTCATTCAGTAGCAGAGGGGTGGCCCTTTCGACTTACGGCTAAAGCTCATTTAGGAGATTCATTCAATAGCAAAGCGGTGGCCCCTTCGACTTACGGCTGATGCTTGTCTAGGAGAGTCATTCAGTAGCAAAGGGGTGGCCCCTTTGAATTACGGCCGATGCTCGTCTAGTAGAGTCATTCAGTAGTGAAGGGGTGGACCTTTTAACTTACGGCTGACACTCGTCTCGGAGAGTCGTTCAGTAGCCAAGGGGTGGCCCCTTCGATTTATGGTTGACGCTCATTCGAGAGAGTAGTTCAGTAGAGAAGGGGTGGCCCTTTCGACTTATGGCTGATGCTCGTTTATGAGAGTCATTTAGTAGCGAAGGGGGTGGACCCTTGGACTTACGGCTAATCTTCGTTTCATAGAGTCATTCAGTAGCGAAGGGGTGGGCCGTTTGACTTACGACTGACGCTCGTTTAGGAGAGTTATTCAGTAGCGAAGGGGTGGCCCCTTCGACTTATGACTGACCCTCGTCTAGGAGAGTCATTCAGTAGCGAAGGGGTCCCCTTCAACTTACGGCTGACGCTCGTTTAGGAGATTCGTTCAGTTGCGAAGGTGTGGCCCCTTCGACTTACGGCTGACGGTCGTTTAGGAGAGTTATTCAGTAGCAAAGGGATGGTCCCTTCGACTTACAGCCGAAGACCATTCGACAGAGTCGTTCAGTAGCAAAGGGGTGGTCCCGTCTGTTGGATCTGGATCCTAGCCTAGAGGGGGGTGAATAGGCTAATAAAATAATTCGTGCAACCTACGAAAAAACACACGTAGTTATAGCAGCACAACCAGAGTAAAAGATAGACAATCACGGAGTACGCACAGATATACCCTGATTCGTCGTCCCAACGACCTAGTCCAGCCCCCAAACCAGATACTAGTATTGAATAGTGCAATAGGTACAAAACCACAAGTTAGAGCATGCTTAGAACACCCTCTACGTCTCTACACTCGCCAGGCTCTCAGTACCCCACACACAGTGTTTCCTCTCACTATCAATCCTAGTAACACTTTCTACCAGCTAGTCCCAAACCAGCTGGGTCCCACTTGTCTAGCCCCAACCAGACAAGTCCCAAAATAGTCATAAAAGATAGGTAAAGTTTCCCTTACAGAGAACGTTGCACTAAGACACGAATAAAAGAGTTTAAGGGTTTAGAAATGCTCAGTTCATGTCCGTGTAGGTGTCTCTGTCAATCAGCGCATCGTCAGCTCCAATCTGACGCAAACGGTGTCTCGATCTGACTCCTAGATGTCAAGTTGTAGCCCTTTGAATTCTGGTATGCAAATAGGTCTGTATGTAGAGCAGCTACCGTTCAATCTTAAATTTATTCTATCTGTGCCCTCAGCAACTCTTAAATCCCAATGCCACATCACCTATTAAAGATCATGCTTCAGCAGTGCTTTTGCGTTTCGATCTCACGGCTCTCCAATTGCCATGTCAGCGCAAGGATCTCGCGATTTCGCTCCGTCTCCTTCAAGCTTTAGGGCATGCAGGTGGATCTCTCGAGCTTTTCGTCTTCGTCCACGGGCTCATGGCGACTTCGACTAAGACTTCAACAACAGCAGCTTGAAAGCACAGCGACTCGGCGATGGTGCACGATCTCTCAGCGATAAGGCGACGTCCAGCAGCAGCTTCCGACGGCGAGTTCTTCTACGGATGATTCGACTTCGGTGATGGCGACGTAAGCAGCTTCTTAGCGTTGTTCACCGACGTGCAGCGGCGAGAGATTCCTCAGCGACGGCGAGCTTCTTCGACAGCGTGGTCTTCAACAAGGAACAGCGAAGCTTCACGACGGTGAGGGCTTTGATCTTCTCCGGGCGATGACTCGAACGACGGCATGCTCGCAACAGCAGTGGCGGACGATGGCTCTCAGCGGTGTGCTCTTCCACTTCGTCGACTGTCTCGATACAGCAGCACAAGAGCTCCGATCGCTTCCTTCTTCCTCTCGGCAATAGATGTGCTTCTCGACGGTGATGGAGGAGATCTTCTCCGACTTTGTTTGAGCGACAAACGGCCAGATCCTTTGATGACTTCCTCAACTTATAGCAGCTCTTGGGGATCACGGCGAGTTTCTCTGATCTCTCAATTTTGATGGTGAAGCGATGGGATCGGATCTTCAGCAACAGCGTCGTCGTCTTCTCGCTCTTCTTCACGGCGATATATTCTCAATGGTGGTGGCAGCTCTCTTGTCTCTGGGCGCAGGAGGATAAAGAACTCGGGAAGATCTTGAAGACTTGGACTAGTGAAGGTTAGATAATCTTGGGACTTGCGGGAGCTTGATGTTCAACAATTGCGTTTTCACCTTGAGGAGTCTTGCTGTAAGGAAGAGAGGCTTCTTTTAATGTAGGGGTGCGGCTTTAAATTTGTTGCGGGCCTCTCTTTGTTTTCGTTGGCTGCTACTTTTTCTTTTGTTGCCGCACGCTAGGGTTTAAGGATTTTTGTTGCTCTCCTCTCAATATTTCATTGTCGTGGGTTGTTTTTGCTTCAACAGATGATGGGATTTATATAGTTGGCCCTAGGGTTTTTGTTTGTGCGGCTAGGGATAAGACTAGGGCTAGGAGAGAAACAAGTAGTTGGGATTTTGGGAGGATTTGATTAGATGTTTGAATAGGAATTTTGTTGCAAGTTCTAGCTAAATGATTGGATCAAATCCATTTGTAATTCAAATTGGGCTCCATCCCTTTTCCTCTTTGGACCATGTCCACTTGTTTTGAGCACATCAATCTCTCTCTCTCCCAAATGCTTTATACTTAGTAATTCCTCCATATGAAGAGAGATATATTGATTTGCCAATCCTGAAATACACTAGCACACACATTAGATATCACGACACGTTTGTCATCATCAAACCAAGAGATCCTAGATCGTTGCATCCAACGATCTCCCCCTTTTGGTGATGACAAACCTATAAAAGATTTAATCAATAAGTATGTGTGTGTCAAGTGTGTTGAAGGGTGTAATGCAATACGAATCTTGGAATGAGACATTCAAGTATTACAAAGCATGCATATCAAACAATGTATCATATAGAAACAAGCATGCTCCCCCTTCTCTCAAGCTCACCCTTGAACAAATAATACCGACATCATGTCTGTCAAATCTCAAATCTTTCTTTTCTTTCTCCCCCTTTGTAATCACCAAAAGTGGGTTAATGAAGTCACAACCAATACTCCATGCAAAAATACACCATTATTAAATGTAGCGTGCAATTTGCATGAGTTTTCCAAAAAAATAGACAATTCAAGCTCATAGAATTTCATAACACGACTTTCCCACCTTTGTGTAAGTGTAGTGATATAGACAATAAAGTACAAGAGGAGATTCAATTTCAGAAAATCAACCAAATCAATCCACATTTTCCAATTTTTCATGATTATCACTAGGATTGATTTTTCCCACCTCATCAAAGATGAGTTCAAGTTACCGAACCCCAAAACATGGCCTAAAAGGACTTTTAAATGTGGGGTGGCATTGCTTGATGAGTTATATACACCAACACTAATGATTACCCATGTAGCATAAGTTGGATACTCGTGGGTTGTGTATTAGCCATGAAGTGTATCCATTTTTCATACGGAGCAATTTTCATATATATATATATATATATATATATATATATATATATATATATATATATATATATATATATTCATTTGCAATTCATTTGTGCTCCATTTTGATTCATGGCTAAACACTTCATATCCCTCAGAAAATTCAGAATTTAATCATTCCTACATCCACTTTCCATTATTCTTCAAAAGAGTCTCCAAAAGTACTATGAAGTCAAATATCGTGAAAGTGCAAATGTAGGTGAAGTCAAGTTTAAAACTTATGAGACATGTCATGGCTACTAAAAAGATAACAACATGTTCATGTAGCTACAACAATAATGAATTGACTTCTACGAGGGATAGATTTGAACATTCATACAATACCACTTAAGATAAATCATAAAGGGTATTCTTTTAAGCTCAAATTTTTTTTATTTTTTTTATTTTTTTCAGAAATAAAAACACTAAAAATCATACAAACAAGCACACAAACAAAAATAAATCAAGCACACAATACAATCTATGAAGGTATGCAATGAAATGCAAAGAGGGAAGAGAAATATACCTTCGCGTCGCTATTTGGTTAAGGAGCTAGAAATAGAATGAGACTTTAAAAATTTGCTCCTCGCCAAACCTTCATCATACCTACATGAAAGGTGTTAAGTGTGACCTTGGAATCCAACAAGGTCCACTAGTGTTAGCCAATATTATTTTAGGAACCCACACTTATTTAAACTTGATATTTGTGTTCCTAAATTTACAATAATATGATGTGTGGCCTACACTATCACAAGTAAAGCACTTTGCATATAAGTTCTTTGCAATAGAAGGTACATTGTGGAATTTCTTGAATTTTGGCTTTTCAACGTTGTTCAAACCAAAACCAAGTCCTCTTCTATTATTGCCATATAATTGATTCTCTAAAATGGTATCCAACGATTGTTTTCCCATAGAGAATTTCTTAATGGCCAATTCAAGATTAGAAACTTTAGATTTTAACAATTTATTTTCTTCCACAAGCAATGTGCATTTACTTATAAAAGCTCTCTTGTTTTCCTCTTCCTTCTTTTCAAATTCAATCAATTTTCTTTTAAAGTCATTATCCAACATGCAGAATTTATCATTAAGCTCTCTAATCACATAGTCTTTTTCAGTTTCGAGCTTAATCAAATCAAGTTTAAGCATGCTAATATTATTCATCAAGGAAGGGCAAGAGAGACAAGGTGCTTCATCATTAAAACTGGACTTTTCCTTTTTCAATATGTCAATAGTAGAGTCACGAGCAACATTTTCAATTTTCAATTTTTCAATCTCCTTAGACATATCATATTCAGATTGTTGCATTTCAAAGTTCTCATTTTGATAATCATCTATAGTGGACTCAAGCTCTACTATTTTATCTTGCATTTCTTTACAAAGAGTAAGGAGTTTAGCTTTACTACCAGAAATTACCTCATCGTGTATTCCCATTAATGCCATGCATGAGATGGTAACATGATCATCCTCCTCACTCTCAGCTTCGCTGTCCATATCCCAAGTTAGCACCTTGGATTTTCATTTTTCTTTAGCGATCTGAGCTGTCTCATGTGGGCAATCCCTCATTCGATGTCCTCTTTTCTTGCATGTAAAAAAAGTCATTCTATTAGTAGCATTCTGAACATAAGTTTGCTTAGAAGACTGAGAAAAGTTAGAGCGATTAAACCTGGGTGCCATTTCTTATATTCCTTACTTGGGCTGGACAAACTTTCTGAAATTTCTGACCATTAGCGCTATATCATCATCATCTTCTTCACTTTCGTCAGCTTTCAGAGCAAGTGGCTTTGTAGCTTTCTCCTTCTTCTCAGGTTTCTCCCTTTCATTCAAGTTTTGCAATTCAAGATCGTGGGACATTAGATTACCTATCAAGTCCTCCACCCTCATCTGTGACAGATCTTTCGCTTCTTGGATGGCAGTGACTTTAGGCCTAAAAGAGCTTGGCAGTGCTCTTAATATCTTTCACACCTGCTCAAGACTAGAATATGGCTTATCGAGCGAGCTAGACTTGTAGACAATGTTGGTGAACCTTGTAAACATCTCTGATATGGTCTCTGATGGTAGCATGCGAAATCCCTCGTACTCTGTGCTCAGAAGTGCAAGTCTAGACTCCTTCACCCGTGACGTTCCCTCGTGCGTCACCTCCAAAGTATGCCATATTTTCTGTGCAGTTAAACAATGTGAGATTCTATTATATTCAGATTTATCAAGTGCACAAATGAGAGCATTCATAGCTTTAGTATTTTAAGAATAAGATTTCCAATCATTGTCATCACATTTGTCATTTGGTTTTTCAATCTCAACACTGTCTACTTTAATATAAGGCAGTTTATAACCTTTTTCAATTATTTGCCAATCTTTGTAATCAACAGAAATAAGGTAGAGTTTCATTCTATTTTTCTAATAAGCATAATCATCTCCATTAAACCAAGGGGGAACGTGAAACAGACTGACCCTCAGTAAAAGCACTATCCATAGAGTTAAACATGGTCAATCTAGGCTAGATCTTCTAAACTGGCTCTGATACCACTCTGCAATAGGTACAAAACTACAAGTTAGAGCACGCTCAGAGCACCCTCTACATCTCTACACTCGACAGGCTCTCAATACCCCACACACAGTGTTTCCTCTCATTATCAATCCTAGTAACGCTTTCTACCAGATAGTCCCAAACCAGCTGGGTCCCACTTGTCTAGCCCCAACCAGACAAGTCCCAAAATAGTCACAAAAGATAGGTAAAGTTTCCCCGATAGAGAACGTTACACTAAGACACGAATAAAAGAGTTTAAGGGTTTAGAAATGCTCAGTTCATGTCCGTGTAGGCGTCTCTGTCAATCAGCGCGTCGTCAGCTCCAATCTGACGCAAATTGTGTCTCGATCCGACTCCTGGATGTCAAGTTGGAGCCCTTTGAATTCTGGTATGCAAATAGGTCTGTGTGTAAAGCAGCTACCGTTCAATCTTAAATTTATTCTGTCTGTGCGCTTAGCAACTCTTAAATCCCAATGCCACGTCACCTATTAAATATTGTGCTTCAGCAGTGCTTCTGCGTTTCGATCTCACGGCTCTCCGATTGCCACGTCAGTGCAAGGATCTCGCGATTTCGCTCCGTCTCCTTCAAGCTTTAGGGCATGCAGGTGGATCTCTCGAGCTTTTCGTCTTCGTCTGCAGGCTCATGGCGACTTCGACTAAGACTTCAGCGGCGGCAGCTTGAAAGCACAGCAACTCGACGATGGTGCACGATCACTCAGCAATAAGGCGACGTCCAGTAGCAGCTTTCGATGACGAGTTCTTCTGCGGATGATTCGACTTCGGCGATGGCGACGTAAGCAGCTTCTTAGCGTCATTCACCGGCATGCAGTGGCGAGAGATTCCTCAGCGACGATGAGCTTCTTCGACAGCGTGGTCTTCAACAGGGAACATCGAAGCTTCATGGCAGTGAGGGCTTTGATCTTCTCCGGGCGATGACTCGAACGACAGCATGCTCGCAATAGCAGCGGCGGACGACGGCTCTCAGCGGTGTGCTCTTCCACTTCGTCGACTGTCTCGATACAGCAGCACGAGAGCTCCGATCGCTTCCTTCTTCCTCTCGGCATCAGATGTGCTTCTCGACGGCGATGGAGGAGATCTTCTCTGACTTTGTTTGAGCGGCGAATGACCGGATCCTTTGACGACTTCCTCAACTTACAGCAGCTCTTGGGGATCACGGCGAGTTTCTCTGATCTCTCAATTTCGATGGTGAAGCGATGGGGTCTGATCTTCAGCAACGGCGTCGTCGTCTTCTCGCTCTTCTTCACAGCGATATATTCTCAACGGTGGTGGCAGCTCTCTTGTCTCCGGGCGCAGGAGGATAAAGAACTCGGGAAGATCTTGAAGACTTGGACTAGCGAAGGATAGAAGATCTTGGGACTTGTGGGAGCTTGATGTTCAACAATTGCGTCTTCACCTTGAGGAGTCTTGCCGTAAGGAAGAGAGGCTTCTTTTAATGTAGGGCTGTGGCTTTAAATTCGTTGTGGGCCTCTCTTTGTTTTCGTTGGCTGCTACTTTTTCTTTTGTTGCCGCACGCTAGGGTTTAAGGATTTTTGTGGCTCTCCTCTTAATATTTCATTACCGTGGGTTGTTTTTTCTTCAACAGATGATGGGATTTATATATTTGGCTCTAGGGTTTTTGTTTGTGCGGCTAGGGATAAGACTAGGGATAGGAGAGAAACAAGTAGTTAGGATTTTCGGAGGATTTGATTAGATGTTTGAATAGGAATTTTGTTGCAAGTCTAGCTAAATGATTGGATCAAATCCATTTGTAATTCAAATTGGGCTCCATCCCTTTTCCTCTTTGGACCATGTCCACTTGTTTTGAGCACATCAATCTCTCTCTCTCTCTCTCTCTCTCTCTCTCTCTCTCTCTCTCCCCCCAAATGCTTTATACTTAGTAATTCCTCTATATGAAGAGAGATATATTGATTCGCCAATCCTGAAACACACTAGCACACACATTAGATATCACGACATGTTTGTCATCATCAAACCAAGAGATCCTAGATCGTTGCATCCAACACCTTCGACCTATGGCTGACGATCATTTTGGAGATTCGTTTAGTAGCGAAGGGATGGCCCCTTCGACTTACGGCTGACGCTCGTTTGAGAGAGTCATTCAGTAGCAAAGGTGTGGCCCTTTCGACTTACGGCTCACGCTCATTCGAGAGAGTCGTTCAGTCGCGAAGGGGTGACCCCTTCAACTTACGGCTGACACTCATTTAGGAGAGTCGTTTAGTCGCAAAGGGGTGGCCCCTTCGACTTATGGCTGACGCTCATTCGAGAGCGTCATTCAGTAGCAAAGGGGTGGCCCTTTTGACTTACGACCGATGCTCATTTAAGAGAGTCATTCAGTAACGAAGGGGTGGCCCCTTCGATTTACGGCTAATGCTCATTCCTGAGAGTCGTTTAGTAGCGAAGGGGTGGCGCTTTCGACTTACGACTAATGCTCGTTTAGGAGAGTCATTCAGTAGCGAAGGGGTGGTCCCTTCGACTTACGGCTGCCACTCGTCTAGGAGAGTCGTTCAGTAGTGAAGGGGTGGCCCCTTCGACTAACGGCTGATGCTCGTTTAGGAGAGTTATTTAGTAGCACAGGGATGTCCCCTCCGACTTACAGCCGATGACCGTTCAAGAGAGTTGTTCAGTAGCGAAGGGGTGGCCCCTTCGACCTACGGCTGACGCTCGTTTAGAAGAGTCTTTCAGTAGCGAAGGGATGGTTCCTTCGACTTACGGTTGATGCTTGTTCGAGAGAGTCATTCAGTAGCGAAGGGGTGGTCCCTTGACTTACAGCTGACACTCTTTCGAGAGATTCATTCAGTCGCGAAGGGGTGGCCCCTTCGACTTACGGCTGATGCTCATTTAAGAAAGTCATTCAGTCGCAAAGGGGTGGCCCCTTCGACTTACGGCTGTCGCTCGTGCGAGAGAGTCGTTCAGTCGCGAAAGGGTGGCCCCTTCGACTTACGGCTGATACTTGTTCAGCAGAGTTGCTTGCATCTACGTATGTTTGGCTTTCCCAATGCCTCTTTGAGGATCAGGTCCTTTTTCGAGGGGAATTTTGATTGGGTAATCTTTACAAAATTTACGAAGGCTCAAAGAAGCGAAGCTTTATACGATAAAGGAAAACATGATTTATTGACGGTGGATAGAAAAAACGGGAAAGGCATACAGGTGTTTTCCGATCGATGTCGGAGCTGTTTCCATTCATCTTTATTCGCCAGGAGTTTTGGGTGGCTGATCAGTCGACCACCTTGGTGACAGGTGATCCCGTCATCTTGCCCTTTTGTTTCGAGGATCCTTCCTTGCTGGGTGGATCGCTGGCTGGGCCTTTGATGTGTCATTATATTCCACGTTATATATATATGATTACACGTCAAAATGATTGCTCAATTACATATTTCATACACTTTTATGCTCATAATTGGAACTATTGTACTTTGAGAGCGTTTGGTCGCATTTCAGGGAATATCGAGTGATTTGGAGTATATTGGAGGAGAGAGCACGTACTTCGACACAGGAACTCCTGAGGTGCTGCATTCGGTGACTTAAAGCTGCCAGGGAGCAAGGAAGGGGCAAGAGAGAAGGGAGGAAGAAGAGGAGAATGAAGAAAGCATGGTTCTATAATACCATAACTCATGTATTCCAGGTCACTCGATCGAGCTATGATGCGACGAAGGAATCGAGCGATCCAAAGTGTGCTGGAAACAGGACAGCCGTGCACTCTTTTCAAATATGCTATCACCTGGAATTTTTTAGTATTATTCTGATATTGTTCCCAGATAGTAGACTTCAAGACGGTTCCAACGCCACCAAGGATGTGCCAATCGGAGGTCGGATGAGCTCTGGGAAATTTCTGCAAGCTGACACTACAGTGCTGAAATCTGTTCTTGACCACCTACTCGACCGAGCAACCACCTACTCGACCAAGCAACGACCTACTCGGTCCAAGAAGACCCTACTCGGTCCGAGCAAGCAGATCGATGTTTTGGACAATGAATCCAGACTTCTGACAGCTTGACCGAGCAGCCGCCTACTCGACCAAGCAGCTACATACTCGACCGAACAGACCTTACTTGGTCTAAGCAGGAAGAGCGCGGTTTTGGGGTAAGATTTCTAACTTCCAGATGACTCGACCGAGCAGCTGCCTGCTCGACCCGAGTCACCGCAGGCCCAGGACTTAAGTTTCGTCCATATTTGGCTTTGGGCACGAATTGGAGAGGGGTTTTTGGGTTGTTTGCTGGGGTTTAGAGAGGGATATATATTGGAATGATAGCCGTCATTAGGGGGACTTTTTTGGCTTTTAGATCTTTTTAGAGAGTTTTGGAGACGATCTTTTGGGGAGTTAGGCTACGCCGTAGGCCCCTCCTCTTTTATCAAGCTAAGTACTTTTGTCCTTTTTAATTCCATTGTTATTTCTTTATGATTTCTTATTGAATATATTTTTGATGCACGCTATGATGAATTCTCTTGCTAATATCGAATATTATATTGCTATCATTCATGAGTAATTCCATCTAGGGCTAAGGGATTAGACCATGTATCTTAGGATCTAGATGCAAAGATAGGATTTTTATGATGCATTGGATATAAAAGGGGTTGTATTTTGGTTGATCTAGCAAAATCCCTAGGAGAACTCGTATTGAGATCGTGTCCACGGTCGGCGGAATCGATTAGCTAAAAGAGTATACTACAAATTTAATTAGGGAGTTAGTGGATTCAACCAAGGCTCGTGACCATGCCCGGCTCGTGCCTTGAGGGGATCCACCGACGAACTATATCACTACATTGACGGCTACTGCCATTGTGTCAATGAGAGCCACCGAAGTACCTCGAAGCTTTAACCCACGAGAGTGGTATGAGCTGAGAGACCATCCCCATAAACCCAATGCAACGTAAGAATCCTAGCTTAGTGTCGACATCCGACGGTCCTAGTGGTGAGCCTAAAGTCCTAATCTTTTATATTTTATTTATTTCTTTCTTTGTGTGGAATCCCATGTTTGCAACGTTGAGTGACACAACATTCACATCCATCACCATTACGACCCTCCATACTCCCCATCCACTAATAAACCCACATGTCTAACTCAACCTAGGAGTAAATAGGTAGTATAGCACCGCTTTCCTGTGTTCGATACCTGCTTGCCATTATACCGTGCGCTTGCGGTAAACGACATTGTTTCGGAGTTAGTTTCGGGCCGATCAAGTTCATGGCGCCGTTGTTGGGGAGGCATTCTGCCATATTATATATTTACCACAATTAGGTTGATTAGATTACGTTAAAAAAGGTAACAAAACAAAACAAAACAAAACAAAAAACGAAACAAAAACAAAAAAAAGAGAGAGAGATTTTCCCTACCACATGCTATTATTATTATTTTTATCTTTCTTTGTACCACTGACGTCTTTTCCAGGTTGTCTACTTTGCTTGATCAGGTACAGTTGATGCAGCGATGGTACTTCCAAAGATGATGCGACCGGGTTCTATACAATCCTTCATATATCTCACTGCTACATTCAATCAAGCTGATGGAGAATCTTTCAGGGAAGCCTTTTATAGGTCAGAAGAAGCGTTAGGAATGTTCCAAACGGAGTCAGACTATGTATGGGATGGTTTCCAGCTAATTCCTCTCTTTACTAGAGGATTGCAGGGATCCTCATTAGAATTCTTGAGAAGGATGCATCTGACAACCTTCGAGGAACTGAGATATGCAGCAGCTTTAGAGAGCTTATTGGACGCAGCTCGATCTTTTGGCTCATTAGCCGTCGAGGCAAGTGATCCAGAAGATTGTAAGCACGTCATTTTTATTATGAGTCGTGTGTCTGCTGTCGGTACCATCAAGGAGGATATTCATGTTCATCTTGGGGGCGGTATTATGCGCTTTGATATTCCCACTGCAGACAAGACATCGGCACCTAGCACTGCAGATCCAGCTCATGCTGTCGTTGCCTCCCCTTACCACCCACATGAGTCCGAGCAGCCTATACCATCATAGGATATTATTGAGGAGGTCGTGCCTACAGTAACGGAGCAGACCATCGAGGAGGACATGACTTGGGACGATGACATCTTCCCACAGATGGAGCCCGAATTGTGCCATCCTCCTTTCAAGCTACCATAGCCATCCCCACTTTCTACAGAGGCTGAGTGATCGGCCCCGGATATACACCCGGAGAATGATTGTAGTTTTACCGCTAGCGCACGGTCAAGTGGCGAGCGGGTATCGAACACGAGGAGGTGGTGTTGGTTCCAATCTATTCTAGGTTGGTTTGACTACGAATGTATTATTGGTGGAGATGGCAATGGTATGATGTAATGGCAATGGTGATGGATGTCTGACGTGCGTCTATATTTCATATATTCACGCACGTTTTCTTTTGTGTTTCTCCGTGTTTTTCCGCCGTCTCTTATTCGTTTTCGTATGTTTTCCCGTTTTCTTTCACTTTTCTTTGTTTGTCCATGATTGCAGGGGATTGACCACGTAGGGGACGTTTAATGATGATATCCCAAGTCCCCGGAGCAACGGGAGAAGTCACGCGTGATCCAGGGGGTCAAACGGCGAAGTATTCATCTTTCAGCCCCTCACCCGGTCGGTTGGTCATCTCCAACCGATCGGGTGATGCACGCGTGCACCAACCGGTCGCTACCGCAGCTCACAAAGAAGTCACCCGACCGGTTCACAGACCGGTTCTGCGGGCGGCTGTTCTTTGTTTTCTCGAGCAGAATTCCAACCGATCGGGTGACTCTCACCCGATCGGTTCATCTGTAGCTGAAGAAGATGAGCTGAAGACACGGGCGTTCAACCGGCCGATTCACCCGACCGCTCCAAGATCCAACCGGTCGCTCAAGAACTCACCCGATCGGTTCATGTGATCGGGTGAAAACTCGCCGTTTTCTGATATTTATTTGTAACGGATCAACCGATCGGTTGACTTGCCAACCGATCGGTTGATGCGACGGCCTATATATAGAGCCCCTAGGGTTCCAGAAACGAGAGTTGCTGTTTTTCTACTGTTTTATTTCCTTGTAACGGCTGTAATTGTTACTCTTTTGTAAGTTTTCAGATCTTTCTCAAATTTTAGTATTATCTTTATGACTCTATTACTTCCGCATTGCAATTGTCCGATTACGATTCTAACGGTTAAATTTCATTTAGATTGCTTTTTCATGAATTTTTGTGAGTAGTTCCCAAATCTGGGATTTTGGTGGAAACCCCTTCGGGGGTTCTTCCCGATGCGTCCGTAGGGTTAGGAAATCGATAGGGAGTAGGAATCTAACGGTTACGCGGGGTGTTTCATTGTCATCGGCTGGAAAAAGACCGCCTTTGACCATCGGGCCAAGGGGGAATAAACTTGGCGGTTGACTCCCTAGCCATAGCTCACACCCTTAGCGTTGACGTCGAATCCTAGCACGCGGGAGCGGCAGGATGAGACGTTGGGAGTTATCGTTGCGGGCTTAGTGCTTCCGGGATCGATCAGTGTTTATGGACACGGGAGTGCCCACTGATCGAATCCGGGAAGTCCGGTGTATCATCCTGGGCACCGACCGGAATATCGGGCCCATGGGACGCCGGTACCACTTTCAGAGGCAACGTCCCACCATTAGACCCTAATCCCGATCGCTATCCATACCCGTAGGCCGCGTCGGCGAGAGTCTCTCTTCGGGTTGGAAACCAAAGTCCCGGGTTTACTTTCTTTTCGTTCTTACGCTTTTATTTCCTTTCGTGACAACCATCCACCGATTCGGGCTAGCTCGCCCCTCGGGGTGATTTAGGTCCTACCTGACCCAAGCACAACCTCGCCTCCCTGAGTTCGATATTCCCGCACCCTACACTAACCGTGAAACTTGCGGTAAACGACACCGCGCCCATACCGTAAACGGGGCGCCGGTCAAGTTTATGGAGCCGTTGCCGGGGAGGCAACGTGCTTGATATTTTAGGATCTCTTGAACCCTCGTGTCTAGCTCACATCCCTACCTCGCGATAATTTTCGCATTCTCCTTTTTTCTTTTTCTTTTTGTTTTTCTTATTTTTATTTCTTATTTTATCTGTTTCTTTCCCACTTGTCGCTTCACGGGTGTTTGTTGTTTTTCATGCCCAGGAGTTCAAGGAGTCTTGACGACTTGATTCCCCTCGATCCAGAGATTAACGCCACCCTTAGGCGTTTGGCCGCCGAGAAGCGAAGAAGAGAAGATCCCGAATCCATGGAGGAGAACACCCCACCTCACAAGTCTCTGCTGGAGTACTCGATGCCCTCCATCGAGTCAACTTCCGCCATCCGATCTCCAGCTATTGCGGCCCAAAGCTTTGAGCTGAAGCCGTCTCTAGTGACATGGATCCAGCAGGACCAGTTTGCGGGTGCGCCCATGGAGAGCCCGATAGAGCACCTGGACTCCTTCTTGGAGAAGTGTGACACCTTCCGAATTAACGGTGTCACTACAGAGGCTATCCGTCTGAAGCTGTTCCCTTTCTCTTTGCGGGACAAAGCCAAGCAATGGTTAAGGGGGAAGGACCCCAACACTTTCAACACCTGGGAGAAGCTCTCCAACACTTTTCTGACGAAGTTATTTCCTCCGGGGAAGACCATGAAGTTGAGGAGTGAGATCTCCTCCTTCTCCCAGGCCAGCCACGAGTCCTTGCATGAGGCTTGGACGAGATATAAAGAGATGCAAAGAAGATGCCCTTACCATGAGCTTCCGAAGTGGCAGATTATCAATCTGTTCTACAATGGGTTGAGGGATGACCTTAAATCTTCTATGGATGCCGCGGCTGGGGGTTCCTTCATGTCTAGAAGCGAGGAAGATGCCGGGAATATTCTGGAAAACATGGCATCCAACAATGAGCGGTGGTGTGACGAGAGAGCCACACCAAGAACTGGGGGTATACACAGAGTCGAGGACGTCGACAAACTTTCAAGCAAGTTCGACTTGCTTTCGACCCAGATCTCCGCACTGATGGTAGGAGCCGGTGGGGCCGGTACACAGCAAGTTTCTGCGGTAGAGTCCGAATTCCTTGGGGAATTCGATGGTGGTGACATCTCACCACCGTTGGATCAGGCGAGTGCACTATTTTACAACCCCACGGGGAATGCGCCATATCCGCCAAGGACAAATTCCAACCCGGCCTACTCTCCCAACAACCGAAACCACCCGAATTTCAGTTACCGGCCACCATTTCAGCCCTCGCCGCCTCAGCAGCCGCAGCAACAAATTTATCAGCCGGCTAGACCACCATAGAATCAGGGTCAGCTGCAACCGTTTCTGCAGCAACCTCAGCAACAAACTTATGCTCCCAGGAATCAGCAGCCGTTCCAGCAGCAGCAGTATGGCCAGCAGAGGGCCGTCTCTCCGGTTGAGTCTCTCTTGACTCAATATATTACCAACCAGGAGAGGATCAACCAAAAGCTGGAAATGGGCCAGCGGACCCTCACGGACCAAGTAACCCAGCTGGGGTTACAAGTGGCGAACCTTGCAAGGTCACAAAACCAATTGCCGCCACAACCGGAGGTGAACCCGAGGGGAGCAACACAAACATCGGCACTCGTGCACGAGCACGCGAATGTGTCCGCTATCGTTCTGAGAAGCGGGACACAAATTCCTACTAGAGTGCCCCCTAGCAACCCGGAAGCACCATTGGTCGTTGAGAGACCGACTGAAAAATTAAATGACACCGGAGCTTCGTCATCAAATCCCATGACTCTGGAGGGAGTGTCTGAAGAAGAGAAGAAGAAGGAGGAAGAGAGCCCAAGAGTGTATAAACCCGTTGTGCCATTTCCACAACGGTTGGCTCAGGCGAAAATTGATGAGAAATATGGGAAGTTCTTCGCCATGGTCAAGGACCTAAGCCTGCAAATCCCCTTCTTGGAGGCAATCGAAACAATCCCCTCCTATGCAAAATTCTTAAAAGATTTGGTGACCAAAGGGTCAAGAAAAGAGAAAGTGGTGCTGACGGCGGAATGTAGCGCTCTTATTCAGAGGGATAACCCGCCGAAGCTCAAGGACCCGGGGAGCTTCTCTATTCCTTGCACGATCGGGGCTGTGAAGATTAATCGTGCACTCGTCGATCTAGGAGCGAGTGTTAGCTTGATGCCCTTGTCGATGTACAGAAGGATAGGAATGGGTGATTTGGAGCCCACCGGGATGACCCTACAACTAGCTGACCGGTCGGTCAAATATCCGGTGGGAATTGTTGATGATCTCCCCGTGAATGTGAGAGGGGTGCATGTGCCTGTGGACTTTGTAGTCATGGACATGCCCGAAGACGCACACACCCCCATTATCCTGGGACGGCCTTTCATGGCCACTGCTGGCGTTCTTATAGATGTGAAGAACGGAAAACTCTCCTTGAACGTCAGCGTAGAGAAAGTTGAGTTTGACCTGGGACTATCCATGAAGCACCCCGACCCTCCTGATGACCTCCGGTGTAATTTGCTTGAGATAGAAGAAGAAAAGGCTGTAGAGGAGAGCTCCTGGGAGATTCTCCTGAGAAACCCCCCCGATGACTTGGGGAATTCTGAAGATGAAGAAGGCCCCGAAGACAAAGAAGCTGCTGGAAGACCGAGTGCAGCGAGAACGACCCCTCCCGGGTTCCCCAAGTTTCCTTCTGTGAGGAGAACGGGGAAAGAGCTCACGGACCTCACTAAAGACGAGGTCCGAATCCTGAAGAAGATGGAGGGAAGCGCCAACACCAAGGAAAAGCCCCCGGATCTCAAGAACAAAGGGAGGGTGGTCGAGCAAGTATTTTTCCAGCCGCTGACTACCCCGAGCGCCTTCAGCTCCAACAAGGAAGAGATGCCTAAGTTTGGGCAACACCCGTATCAGCCACCATGAGCATCTCTTGCGGGCGTCGAGCCAACGACGTTAAACAAGTGCGCTTCATGGGAGGCAACCCATGTTCTGAAATTTTTCTCAAAATTTTAGCGTTATTTTTTACTTTATTTTATCTATTTCTATAAATAAAATCAGCCGCGAGAACATCCGTTCGGGGATTTAATCAAATTTCTTGGTTTTTGCAGGAAACAAGCCCCAACCGATCGGGTGATAACTCACCCGATCGGTTGGGATGTATCAGATACATGCCGAGATCTGTCCCCGAACGAACCGATCGGTTGAGTAATGAAGAGACCGAGTGGAAGACCGGGTGAGCTGGGGAGAACTTTCGGAAATTTTTGGGGAAAATCAACCGATCGGGTGAGTTCATGCACGATCGGTTGACACGACCGGGTGAGCAGCCCTAAGTTCTCGGGAAAATTGCGTGGATCGGCCAACCGGTCGGTTGAAAAGTCAACCGATCGGTTCGCCTGTAGCATTTCTTCGGAAAAATTTTCGACTTAACCGTCAACCGATCGGGTGACAAGTCAACCGATCGGTTCGACTTAAAACCCTATATAAACCCCCCCCCCGACACCCGCTCGTTTCCATCTCGCCCGATCGCAAAAACCCCCAAAATCCGCCGTCGTTTCGCCTTCCCCTCTTTGCCAACAACCGATCTTCACTCCCCCACGCCCTCTACTCCTCCATTACTCCCACTCTCCACCTCCTTCATCAACCCCTCCATCATCTACACCATCTCTCTCCTCCCATTCCGAGATTTTGACCTAATTTTCCCCCGAACCACCCCCATTTCGAAAATTATTGCCGAAGGAGTTCACCGCGGCTCCACGCTACTCTAGTTGAACAGTGTGGGGGCATCAACGAGCAAGCTCCGCCACTCCGCTTGGGTAAACTCGCTCCTAAGATTATTTTATACATTTGCCCTATTTATTGTGCTTGCTCGTTTGCTTGTGTTGGTGTGCATCCACGATTTTTGCACTAATTCTTGCTCGCACGCACACATGGCTAAAGATAAGGATAAGGGGAAGGGTATCATGAGGGAAGAGGAGCCGTCTCGAAAGAGACGAAAACAAACACGCCCCCCTTCCCGTACACGAGCACTTACACTTGGCCCTCCTCCACCTGTTATTCCCCCTGTAGACCCAATGTTGGGCCCTCACGGGTATATTTTTCGGAACCAGGAGCACAAAGATTTTTACCGTAGGCTTGATGCTCGAGGGCATCTATCCACCAAGTTCCCGCACGCACGTACACTTGTCGATCTCGGTGTTTTCACCGAGGTCGAATCTCTTTTCGCTAACTTAGGGTGGTTAGCCTTTCTTAATACACATGCCATATCCTACCCGGCCCTCACACTCGAATTCCTCTCTACACTTGTCTGGGAGTCCGGGTCGATCATTCGATTCCGGATGCGTAACCGTAGTGTCACCACGAACCTGAACACGATTAACGATATATTTGGTTTCCCCAATCTCGGGGATGATTCCATCCGACACTACGGGTACACGCCCGAGTTTGATGTCGATCAATTCTGGTTCTGTCTCACTTTGATCCATGATTACCCTCGAGGAAGGGCCAAGGCCTCCTCCATCATTCATCCCATGTTTCGTTTAGCCCACATGATCATTTCATCTGCATTCTTTCCTAGGGACGAGTCTGGTACTGTGACTATCCCTGACCTTTTTATCCTTTGGGCCATGACTTTTCCTTATGTCCGGGATGATGATGGAGTCAGCTTCAGAGCCCCTACCGTCCCCATCCATAGTAGCGATTGGCTTGTTTACAAGCTACTCGAGATCAGCCGGGCCGGGAAGGGGAAGTTCTGTTGTGGGGGCATCATCACGATCATATGCTCTCACGCCCAATTCAATATCACCATCCCCAATAATCTTCCAGCTGCCGCAGGACCCTCACATCTCGATATTGATGTCCTGCGGCACATCCACATGATCAAACCCCGCTCGGATGGCCGCTTCATATTTCATTACGGCCACCCCCCAGCCCCTTACACCATTCTGCCCAACCCCGCTCGCATGACCCTTGCTCTCGTGGGAGATTGGACTTTCCCTCCTGATCCCGATTTCTTAGCTGGGTTGAATCTTCCTTTCTTTCCCGCAGACACCCGCAGATCACCGTCCCCTGTCGCCCACTTAGGCGAGCAGGATATCCCTGCGTCTGTGGGAGATTTAGGGGCTGGCCCGAGTCGTCCCGTTTCCGCTCCGGGACCGATCACGTCTGAGCACCTCCTTGCGGCCATTTCTGGCCTTGTCTCCTGTGCTGGCATGACCACTGCCGCCAGCGCCTCTTCGACCTTACCTGGCGGTGCCACCTCTGCCTCGCGTCAGTCTACGTCTTTTGGTCGCCGTCAGGTATCTGCCCGTCTAGGACTTGAGAGGGAGGTCGCTGCCCTTCGTGAGCTCGACATGTCCTCTGTTTCCTCGGACCCATCACCATCCTCCTTTCTTACTCACCCACGTTTCCTCGCACTTGAGAGGAACGTGGCCGCCATTCTCCGCCTTCTTACTCATATCCACGGACCACCTCCACCTTCACCACCTCCACCTTCCCCACCCAGGCGATCTTCTCCTCCACCCACCCACACTTCTCCACATCCATCACCCCCCTCACCACATTCTACTCCTCCCTCTTCACATCCCATCCCGGCATCCACTTCACCCCTCCCGACCACTTCCACCGCACTCACGCTACCTCCATCCTCCTCCGTCACTCCATACGTGCGCCGGAGGAAATTACCGGTACGCTCCAGATCCCTCCCACCACCTCCCACTGCCGTCACCACCACATCTACTTCCTCCATTTCTATTCCTCTCACCACAGCCTTGATCGCCTTCCTACCACCACCACCCACCACCACCGACACTCCTCCCATTGTTCACACCACCACTGCCCCTATACCTTCACCTCATTCCCCACTTCTCCGCACACCCCCTGCCTCCCCCGACCACCCATCCACACCCTCTTCCGAGGAAGACGAGGACTCACCTTCTGCTGCTTTCTGATTTCCCCTCTTTTGTTTTTGACTCCCCCTTGCACATATCTGAATTTCTTTAAGCATATCATTTCGCTAGCACTTTCTGGTCTAGCTTGGGGGACGTATGTTTTGATGTGCTGTCGTGTTTTGTCTGTTTTTCTCATTTTTGTGTGTGTGCTTGCTTTTCGCTTTTTGAGTGTCGTGTCGTGTGATTTTATTTTATTTTTATTTTCATATTATTTTGATTTTGATTTTGATCTTTCTTTCTTTTTTCAGTTTCATCTGTGTGTTTTCCTCGTTTTCATTTCTTTTCGTGTCTGTGCGTATTTCCCCCCCATTTTCATTGCCCTCCCGTACTCACTCATATTGCATTGAGGGCAATGCAAACTTTAGCTTGGGGGAGTCGCACTTCGTGCGTCATTTGTGTTGTCTTTCTACGTTATTTGAGTCGTTTTCCATCGTGTTTTTCTTTTTTTTTCTTTTTCCTTCTTTCTTTAGCTCTTTCTCCTAGAAATGAATCCTATGATGAATCTCCACAAAGTCACACACACACCTAGCACTGCACTGACAATCGCACTCACTAACCCTAGGATTTCGAGTCCTCTTGCATTTCACGCATCGTGGGTCCACTTAGCTTTTTGTGAGTCGTGTGTCGTGACTAGCATTTGGTGTGCTTCTGCTTTGTGATTTTACTTTATATACCTGTCCAGGAATGACCCCTAGATTATCATGCTTCGATATTGAATATGCGGTATTTGCTTCTAATGTCTGCTTCTATATGCATGCTATATATATCGTATACTTCATTTCGCATGCGTCGGGATTCCACAACTAAGGACTAGGATAACCCATTTAGCCTGAGCTCTATTTAGCAAGAATAGTCGCCTTTGCCCGAGTGTTTAGATTTCGACTTCTTTTTTGTTTTACTTGGTGCAAATCCCCTCGCCGTGTACCGTTCTCCCACTTGGGAGAGTACACAAGTGTATAGCCAAAAACCCAAAAATCCAAAAAAATGGGAGAAAAGAAATGAAAAACCCAAAAAGAAAAGAAAAGAAAAAGATTGTATAGCCAAAAAGCCAAAAAAATAGGCAAATACCCAAAACCCAAAAAAAATTCCCGTGTGAATATTTTCCTACTTGCCGAGAATAAAGGGAAGGCGAGAATTTGCACCGAGTGTTCTTCTCCACATCATCTCGACCTCCGTCGTTGTCGAAAACGCTTGGCTTAGGAGCTATTTAGCTTGTATCTAAGCTATAGTGGCGTGATTTCCTTGACCCTAGTTGTGGAGTCCCCGATGCATGATACGCTTCTTTTCCCACTCTTCTCATGCATGCTTGAACTTATATTCGCCGCTTAATTCAATTCGGATCGATATTTTGGGTCATTTCTTGGATTTGTGTATATCGAGCCTCATTGCACATCGTAGAAAGCTTCACCATTTGCTAGCACATGACCACGCTCACTCGCACTTCACTGCGTGGACCCACGACACTTATTTGGACTCGCTTTCCTAGGTTTAGTGGTGTGATTTGGCGTTTGCTTGCTTGGTGTGTCATTTTTGATTGTGATGGCTCTGATGGACGATCTAGGGCTTAGAGTTTTCTTTTTCTTTCTTCCTCTCTATTTTTCCCTTCCGAGCTCCTACTCTCACTCGTCTTCCTCGAGGACGAGGAAGAGTTCAGCTTGGGGGATTTTGACGTGCGTCTATATTTCATATATTCACGCACGTTTTCTTTTGTGTTTCTCCGTGTTTTTCCGCCGTCTCTTATTCGTTTTCGTATGTTTTCCCGTTTTCTTTCACTTTTCTTTGTTTGTCCATGATTGCAGGGGATTGACCACGTAGGGGACGTTTAATGATGATATCCCAAGTCCCCGGAGCAACGGGAGAAGTCACGCGTGATCCAGGGGGTCAAACGGCGAAGTATTCATCTTTCAGCCCCTCACCCGGTCGGTTGGTCATCTCCAATCGATCGGGTGATGCACGCGTGCACCAACCGGTCGCTACCGCAGCTCACAAAGAAGTCACCCGACCGGTTCACAGACCGGTTCTGCGAGCGGCTGTTCTCTGTTTTCTCGAGCAGAATTCCAACCGATCGGGTGACTCTCACCTGATCGGTTCATCTGTAGCTGAAGAAGATGAGCTGAAGACACGGGCGTTCAACCGGCCGATTCACCCGACCGCTCCAAGATCCAACCGGTCGCTCAAGAACTCACCCGATCGGTTCATGTGATCGGGTGAAAACTCGCCGTTTTCTGATATTTATTTGTAACGGATCAACTGATCGGTTGACTTGTCAACCGATCGGTTGATGCGATGGCCTATATATAGAGCCCCTAGGGTTCCAGAAACGAGAGTTGCTGTTTTTCTACTGTTTTATTTCCTTGTGACGGCTGTAATTGTTACTCTTTTGTAAGTTTTCAGATCTTTCTCAAATTTTAGTATTATCTTTATGACTCTATTACTTCCGCATTCCAATTGTCCGATTACGATTCTAACGGTTAAATTTCATTTAGATTGCTTTTTCCTGAATTTTTGTGAGTAGTTCCCAAATCTGGGATTTTGGTGGAAACCCCTTCGGGGGTTCTTCCCGATGCGTCCGTAGGGTTAGGAAATCGATAGGGAGTAGGAATCTAACGGTTACGCGGGGTGTTTCATTGTCATCGGCGGGAAAAAGACCGCCTTTGATCGTCGGGCCAAGGGGGAATAAACTTGGCGGTTGACTCCCTAGCCATAGCTCACACCCTTAGCGTTGACGTCGAATCCTAGCACGCGGGAGCGACAGGATGAGACGTTGGGAGTTATCGTTGCGGGCTTAGTGCTCCCGGGATCGATCAGTGTTTATGGACACGGGAGTGTCCACTGATCGAATCCGGGAAGTCCGGTGTATCATCCTGGGCACCGACCGGAATATCGGGCCCATGGGACGCCGGTACCACTTTCAGAGGCAACGTCCCACCATTAGACCCTAATCCCGATCGCTATCCATACCCGTAGGCCGCGTCGGCGAGAGTCTCTCGTCGGGTTGGAAACCAAAGTCCCGAGTTTACTTTCTTTTCGTTCTTACGCTTTTATTTCCTTTCGTGACAACCATCAACCGATTCGGGCTAGCTCGCCCCTCGGGGTTATTTAGGTCCTACCTGACCCAATCACAACCTCGCCTCCCTGAGTTCGATATTCCCGCATCCTACACTAACCGTGAAACTTGCGGTAAACGACACCGCGCCCATACCGTAAACGGGGCGCCGGTCAATGTCGGTGTCGGAGATAGAGAAATCGGTTAAATATCGATTCAAATACAATATAATAAAAGTGTCTAGGGCTAGGGAATTCCCACTACGGATCATCATACATCATCGTAAATAGTGAATCTCAATATTACTAGACTTGCATTGAGGTGAACTAGTCGTAACTGAATATAGAACCAAGCTCACGCTCTCGCGCTATTGCCGGTCTATAGCAACCTAGATTAGAGCCCAATCTCTCGCAAACCCTAACCTAAGCCACTAGCATGAAGATCGACGTCATCGTTCAATCGCTCCTCGAGCCCACTCTCGTGCAAACTCGAGTTACGATCTAGGTCGTGATAGTTCGTATTCGTCCAATCTCTTGCAAACGAATATGGGTATAGATTTACAATTAAAAATCCTAGCTTTGGTCCAATCTCTTGCAAACCAAATCTAGAGAAACCCAATTGTAAACCTAAATCGAATATCTAGGCCTTCCCATCGATTAGAATCCAATCTTTTGCAAACCCCAATCGATGGAAATCCCTAGCTATCCGTAATAAATCAATCACAACCTAACATCCTAGCAATTCTAGCAATTTAGAAATTCATTCATCACAAATCTAAAATTAGATTCATAGGGTTCATCCCCATGCCCTAGAACAACAAATCTACTCTAGCATAGCAATAAGGATATAAGAATCAATAAAAACCATAGCTTGCATACAAAAAGATATCAAATCAAAGATTCAAAGAATAAGAACAAATATACTTAGCTTTGATGAAGAATTCCAATCTAAATACAAGCTTTTTGATCCAAGAGGGGGCCTAGGGCATGGCCTAACATCTAAAATAATCAATAAGAAAACATCTTGGAACCCCCCTAATGATGGCTACAACCCTCTTAAATAGCCCCCAAAAAACCCTAACAAAACTGCCTAAAAACCCCCTGAAACCCGCGCCCACAACAAATTCTGCGCGCAACTTAAGTTCTGCGCCAGTCGCGACTCGGCCGAGTGGAAAGCTCACTCGGCCAAGTGGGAATTACTACAGAAATTCCAGAGAACAGCACTCTGTCAAAAACTGGCAAAAACTGGTCACTCGGCCAAGTGGGAATGTCACTCGGCCGAGTGGAAATGTCACTCGGCCGAGTGACACTGACATGCGAATTCCAGCACTGCAGCATCGACTTGATGAAATTCCCCAGATTTCATCTGACCTCCGATTGGCACATTCTTGGCGGCGTTGGAACCGTCATGAAGTCTACTATCCATAAAAAATATAAGAAAAATACTTTGACCTCTGAAATGATAGCAGATTTTAAAAGAGTGAGAGGTTATCTGAAAATCTGGGCGTTGCGTGTCATCGGCTTCACTCGGCCGAGCGGCAAATGTCACTTGGCCGAGGGGCTTTTGGTACTCGGCCGAGTTGGTCTCCAAAGGATCTCTGAGATCGACTGTAAAATTCCAGTAATTCGGCTCTTTTGGATGCCGTCGTTCGTGTGATACTCGGGCGAGTGGTGTCTCCATACTCGGCCGAGTGGGATGTCGTCACTCGGCCGAGTGCACACTAATCTTCAAGTAATTGCGAGTCCGATCTGGCCGGCCGAGCAGGATTCTTTGCTCGGCCGAGTGACTCCTTCACTCGGCCGAGTGACATGCTGAAAATGCCCAATCTTCATCATTTCGCTTCCTCGTCGCTCCTACGACGTTCTTTCTTCTTCCACTCGTCTTCTATCGCTGATAGGTCCTCAATAAGTCCATGAGTGATGCTCCGTTATACGTGCAAGTCCTTTAAGCTCATTTTTGCTCCCAATTGCCCATATTTCCTGAAATCCGACAAAAACAAGAAATAGTGAAAAGTAACACAATATCATCGAATAATCGTGAAAATCACAATATGAGCAACCGAAATGGCATGCAAATATGCAGAAAAAAGGTGTAAAATATGGACCGATCACTGAGCATCCCTCAAAGGACCACCCACCAGAGCTTACAGCTCCCACTCAGGGAGACCTCTTTACACACTTCATTTCTGAATCTTGTAACTCATTTGATATTTATTTTGATTCAGATCATTTTGACACGTCTTACCTATTGTAGGACACTTACAATTATGGATAGGAGATATGCTTGAATGTGTCCTTGCTTGAAGAACCTGACGAGCATGATGAGGAGTCGCCTGATGAGGTGATATATGCAATTGATCAGGATATACCTGAGGATCTTGTAGAGGACAGCGAGGAAAGAGAGGACATGGTACTTGAGAGTAGAGATTTATTTCCAGGGAAGTGTTGTCAACCATCCTTAATTTTAAATATTTATGTTCATGGCCCTCTTTGGGAAACATTTGATCAGGGAAACAATCTTTCATAATGGACTGATGCATACCGTTCTTCGCAGGATACAGGTGGACGCCTACGAAGAATGCTAGGGGATGCATCGCTGGAGTTCGTTGGCGTTAGTGGCTATATGCACCTGGCAGAGCCACGAAAATTACAGATAGAGCAGCTGCCTGCACCGGCAAAGATATTAGACCGCCTTTTGCTACAGGTGGTACCAATCTAGTAGTGTAGAATTTTATGCTTTAAATAATCACGAATCCTCTCAGCAGCGAGAGGACCGTATATGATTTTATATGCTTTCTTAGTTTAATAAATTCACCCCATATGATGGCTCAATTATCTTTTGCACCCAACCCACTATTTATCATCCAAGCCCACCCTTGTATTTGGCGCTTATTTCGCCTCTCTCCCCAATTTTTAAGTGATGTTTAAGCTTGGGCGAGAGAAACTATTTTGTTGAGTGGTCCCCCTATCTTGTCGTTGTCCTCTATTTATATCATACACACATTGAGGACAATGTGATGTTTAAGCTTGGGGGAGTGCATAGTGCACGCACTTTGCTTCATCGTGAAACATACTTCGAAATTTCTATATGAACCATGTTCACTTCTATATTTATGTCACATATGCTTCATTTTATATGAAATATCGTGGATTTTTTATGGACTCTGATATCTGTTAGATTAGAGTTCGATTCCTTAATTAGTGTATCTTTGTTAATATGCTTTTTCATAGTAGAATCCATAGTTTCACAACCATATTCTCGAAACAGTTAAACTAAATGAATGAATCAAATCTGAAAATCATTTGACTCCTGCATGATTTGATTGATAATTCTATTAATCCATAGATGTTTAGTGATTCAAAAGAGATAGGATAACCCAACGACAACCAAAGTAGTGATGATTAGGATTCCTGAAACCGACCCATGTCTAAATTCTATGCTTTTTCTTTTTCTTTCATGAATAGCCAATAAATGGTGTTTGATCATGTTTTGCATTCTATCACGTTTATGTGAGTTTGCAAGAATCCCAAAAATGCAAAAATCAAACAAATATCCTGAATAAAAGGCCCTATGGGTTCTTCGTAACCTAATGCCCTAAGACCGTCTGATCTGGGATGCATATGCTGTTTTTGTGTATATTGAGTTATCTCATGTATACAAAGAAAGAAAAATGTATATGAAATATTCGTATAGCCAAAAACAATATAGAAGTACAAAAATCACATATCCTTTTCTCCATTTCTATATTGAACAAAGACTTGCAAAGTTGATGGGTTCTAGGAGTCTTGAAACGGTCATAGTGTGGTGATGCCTTACCTTAATCAAAGTTGCTAAATTTATTCCATGAAGTATAACAAATACCACGCATGCTTGAAAACGTTTGATCATGATATATTATACTGCTTAGAGAAGGAGTTGTGGACATTGTTTTCATTTCTGTGAACTTAGTATATTGCATGATAAACTATGATATGATATAACTCTACTCTCATTTTATTACTTACCAAGTTCGTTAAATTTATTAAAATCCACGTTATTTTAATTTAAACGAGATTTAAGCATTTGTTGTGCATATGTGTTCTAATTTCATATTGACGTGCGTTCACGAGATCTTGCATACCTTGGGTTTCTGTATTTTCTGAATTTATGGCTGAACCCCTTGTCTCCATCACACGCCACCGCCTCGCATCACTATTGTATCCCTCTCCGTGTTCGCTTCTTACTAGTCTTCCTCAAGGATGAGTAATAGGCAAGCTTGGGGGGATTTTGATGTGTCATTGTATTACACGTTTTATATATATGATTGCACGTCAAAATGAGTGCTCAATTATATATTTCATAAAATTTTATGCTCATAATTGGAACTGTTGTACTTTAAGAGCGTTTGGTCGCATTTCAGGGAATATCGAGTGATTTGGAGTATATTTGAGGAGAGAGCACGTACTTCGACACCGAAACTTCTGAGGAGTCGCATTCGGTGAATTAAAGCTACCGGGGAGCAAGGAAGTGGCAAAAGAGAAGGGACGAAGAAGAGGAGAATGAAGAAAGCATGGTTCTATAATACCATGACTCATGGATTCCAAGTCACTCGATCGAGCTATGATGCGGCAAAGGAATCGAGCGATCCAAAGTGTTGGAAACAGGACAGCCGTGCACTCTTTTCAAATCTGCTATCACATGAGATTTTTCAGTATTTTTCTGATTTTTTTTTCCAGATAGTAGACTTCAAGACGGTTCTAACTCTACCAAGAATGTGCCAATCGGAGAGGTCGAATGAGCTCTGGGGAATTTCTACAAGCTGATACTACAGTGCTGAAATTTGTTCTTGACCACCTACTCGACCGAGCAACCACCTACTCGACCGACCAACTACCAACTCGGTCTGAGTAGACCCAACTCTGTCCAAGCAGGCAGAGTGATTTTTTGGGTAATGAATCCAGACTGTTGACAGCTCGACCGAGCAGCCGCCTACTTGACTAAGCAACTACGTACTCGACCGAGCAGACCCTACTCGGTCCGAGCAGGCAGAGCATGGTTTTGGACTAAGATTTCAGAGTTCTTGATGACTAGACCGAGCAGCTCCCTACTCGACCCGAGTCACTGCGGGCCCAGGACTTAAGTTACGTCCGGATTTGGCTTTGGGCACGAATTGGAGAGGGGTTTTTAGGTTGTTTGCTAGGGTTTAGAGAGGATATATATTGGAATGATAGCCGTCATTGGGGGGAATTTTTTTGGCTTTTAGATCTTTTTAGAGAGTTTTGGAGATGATCTTTTGGGGAGTTAGGCTACGCCATAGGCCCCTCCTCTTGTATCAAGCTAAGTACTTTTGTCCTTTTTTAATTCCATTGTTATTTCTTTGTGATTTCTTATTGAATATATTTTTGATGCATGCTATGATGAATTCTCTTGCTAATATCGAATCTTATATTGCTATCATGCATGAGTAATTCCATCTAGGGCTAAGGGATTAGCCCCATGGATCTTAGGATCTAGATGCAAAGATAGGATTTTTATGATGCGTTGGATATAAAAGGGGTTGTATTTTGGTTGATCTAGCAAAATCCCTAGGAAAACTCGTACTAAGATCGTGCACACGGTTGGTGGAATAGATTATCTTAAAGAGTATACTACAGATTTAATTAGGGAGTCAGTGGATTCAACCAATGCTCGTGACCATGCCGGCTCGTGCCTTGAGGGGATCCACCGATGAACTATATCACTAAATTGACGGCTACCGCCATTACGTCAATGAGAGCCACCGAAGTACCTCGAAGCTCTAACCCACGAGAGTGGTATGAGCTGAGAGACCATCCCCATAAACCCAATGCAACGTAAGAATCCTAGCCTAGCGTCGACATCCGACGGTCCTAGTGGTGAGTTCTAAAGCCCTAATCTTTTATATTTTATTTATTTATTTCTTTGTGTGGAATCCCTTTGTTTGTGATGTTGCGTGACACAACCTTCGCATCCATCACCATTACGACCCTCCATACTCCACATCCACCAATAAACCCACAAGTCTAACTCAACCTAGGAATAGATAGGTAGTATAGCACTGCTTCCCCGTGTTCGATACCTGCTTGCCATTAACCGTGTGCTTGAAGTAAACGACATCGTTTTGGAGTTAGTTTCGGGCCGATCAGCCTTTGGAATGTCCCCGGTTGGCTACTGCATCGATCTCCTTTTTGAGAGTCCAACAATCGTTTTTGTCGTGCTCGTAGTCGTTGTGGTATTTGCAAAATTTGAGGTCGTCCCTCTTCTCGTATTTATCCTTCTTTGTGGCCTCTTGGATCAGCTCTTCTCAAGGGGCGTAGGCGAGGACTTCGGTCTTAGGAACGACCGGCTTAGTGTAGGTAGGACGCTCCTTGCTTCGAGGGCTCCTCTCCCTAGGCCTCTTATCTCGGGACTCCTTGTGGGGGGTTCCTGAGTTTGGTCTCTCTAGCCTCGTGTCTCCACGGCAGGAGGGGTGTTTTTGTCATTAGCCTCAGCTGGCTCTTCTACCTCCTTGGAGGAAGTGAACAAATCTGTTATGTTGAGCATTTATGCGACGGTGTTTGGGGAGAATTGGTGAAGGGCCCTCCATCGGTGCTTGTTCCTGACCACCTAGGTGAGCGCCGCTATGACGGTCACGTCTGGCGTCTCTTCTACATCGATCCTCTCGTCGTTCAATCTCTGGAGAAGGCTCGGAATGAGTCATTCTCATTTTGCTTAAGTGAGAAGAGTGGGACGACTTCTTCTTGGGTCGTCGTCCGGCGGCAAATAACTTGCGAAATATTTCTGCTAGTTCGTCGAATGAGCCGATGCAGCCGCGGGGTAGCACTTCGTATTAGCTTTCTACCCTCTTGATCAGGGTGGCATGGAAAGCTTTGCAAAGGTATGGCTCGTCAGCCCCGTGGAGTAGCATGACATTCAAATACTTATGAATGTGCGACCATGGGTTGCCTCTGCCATCATAAGCTGGTAGAGCAGTGAGCTTGAACTTGGGTAGAAAAGGAGCAGAGAGGATATTATCCTTCAGGGGCATCTTCTGAATAGCGGTTTGGACCAGCATGGATCATCCCGCTCCGGGTAGCAAGAAGTTTGCTCCAGAGGATCGATTCGGGATCTCCTCCCTTCTTGCGAATCCACCTGCACGGTTTAGTGGGTTATAACTTGGAGGAGCCCCGTACATTACCTGATCTAGGATGATGTGGGTGGCCGCCTGGTAATTGGTGTAGGGGGTTCCCCTTGGGGCACGAAAGCTCGATTATCGACACCTGCTCCGTTGTATTGGTGGGCCGGGGGGTCGAATCATGGAGGTTAATCTCTGCCCTTGGATCCCCTATATCTCGGAGGAATGATGACCCCCTCGTTAGCATCTTGCACGGGTTTGGAGGTGGCAGTGGCTCATTTACTAGGGATGGGTTCCCCATGTTCTGGCATATTAAGGTTGCCAAAGCACCTAGGCTCCTATCGATCTGCTCGGTGAACTGGGTGAACTCATTTCGGGTCACCCCAGGCTCCTTTGTCTCCTTCACTAGTCGAGGTGGTGGCCTCGTGGAGTCTGCGACGTCCTTAACCAAGACGCTATTTGCTCTTGGCGTTTCCTTGGACCTTTTACCGGCCGGCGTTGCTGGGTCCAACTGTCATAGCTTTGGGATTGCTTTGGGATGTTAAGCTGGTTAACATTTCCCATAGACGGTGCCAAACTGTTAAGGCCAAAATTGACCGATACAGTTGTCAGACTGACGTAGACTCAAAGCGATGAGTTAGAGACTTATCAGCAGCTGGAGTGGGATCCTCGGTTGGAGGAACCGGGGTCGAATGATGATAGTCGAAAGTATTGCGACCTTCGACCGACCTTTGCACGATCGTTGTGTCGATCGTTCAAGGTTGGAAAGCTTGACGTTGACCTTCGATGTTGGACTGCGATCGTCGATCTGCATCACAGGGACTCATTAAGGGGGTCGGATCTGGGGTTCGACCCAAATGCCCTCTGATGCTTAAGTTAGTATGAAACTTAAGGAAGAGAGGGAGCTTGGTGTAGCTAAGATTTACCCACAGAGGTTCGTTTCTAGACTGACGATGCAAGCTCGAATATAAGAATGGTAAAGTGAGAAGATAGAGTTCTATGTCTTAGACCTCGTACCTTGAAGATGAGACCATTTTCCCTATTTATAGACGTTCAGAGTCCCTTTGGAGACGTTGGGGAGATAACGGCCACCCATAATGGGGCCATGATATTTTCCCATTAATAAGAGTAAATGTTGCACACGTCCCCGAGATTCTCGAGTCTGCTTTTAATCCCACGTTCGAGCGAGAGGGACCCAACGGTTAACTAGCCATTCTGGCTTTGACTGAGTAGACATTGGGCTCCTTTGGCTGGCCTGGTGGGCCTTTATCATCTGTCGACCAAGTTGCCTCGAACTCCAGCCCAATGATTCAACACTATCATATCCATATCTTTCTTTATCTCATCATCCAAGATCATGCATCATGTGCCATGCCCATCATCATAACCACATCATCTAAACATAACAACAACCCACATAAATCTATGCCATACATGCCCTATCTTCCAAATATGCATGGCACTAGGATCCCTCCCCATAGTTACATTATTTCAATACCAATTTCCAAATAAACATCTCTCCATCAATTCACATTTCCTCTTTCCTTCATTCCTTCCATCTTTCATTTCTCAAATCCATAACTAGGTCTGTATCAAGATTCACATGTAGCAATGAGCATGAACATAGGGAGTGATACAGCACAAGTATGTGATTATAATGATAACAACAACAATATAAGAACAACACCAAAACATCCATAATAATCAGTAATAGCCACAACAACAACATAACCACAATTGTATCTGGAATTAGACATAAGTTTCTAAATGAAATCTATAGAGCATCCACATATGTTTCTAAATATACAAAATCATAATTTTTTAGATATTTCTACAAATAGTTATGTCATGCAGATCATAGGATGTAAAATATGTATTGATATACTCTAGCAGTAAAGATTAGTTAATACATTTATGTTACAACAAGTATCTGATTAAGATCCCATCATGAATTTGGAGATAATTTTAAAAAAATTCCAAATTATTAAGAATCATGATATTTGGATATCTAATGTAAAAGTTATGCTCTGTTCAACAACAGGGTGCAGAATCTGCCAGAATTTGACACTATAACAGAGAACGACAATTCAGTCTAACTACAGACATATTTGGAAGTTACTTTCTACATAAAAGTTGTAGATAACTTGAATATATTTCCAAATTATATTTAATCATAATTTTTAGACAACTAGAATGAAATTTATGCACAATTAACTTAGCAACAGAAATTGGGCTAGCAACAGAAACTGAAATTAGCATGTAGAGAAGACATGGACATAATATACCATAAGGAATTGGATTCCTACCTAAAGATCCAAGCTTCCTCCAATAATGTCCTCCAATATTCTAACTCTTCCAAAAGCTCCAAGCTCTCCCACAACTCTAGCTCATACCATGACACAAAAGAGAAGGAGGGAGAGGGAATAAAGGAAAGGATTAAGGAGGAAAAGCTAAAAGCTCTCTCTCTCTCTCTCTCTCTCTCTCTCTCTCTCTCTCTCTCTCTCTCTCTAATCCTCTAGAACATTCTCCCCTCTTCTAAGGGATAAGCATGCAACCCCTAAAATTACTATAAGACCCTCACCTAACCATCCTTCATCTACCACCAAATTACAAGAATACCATAGAATAGAAATGCCCCTCAACTTGGATGCCTAATTACAAAACATGCCATCCATACACATGCATCTACACACGTGTAGTCATACACATATGCACATTCACATAAATACACATCACTATAAAGACACACACATACATATCTAAATACGCATACTACAATTATACCTCCACGTATCTAGCCACGCATGCCCAACGCACAAGCATACAAAACAAACATATAAGGATACATCTACAATACCATACACATAATAGTTAATACAATATCACTACAACACATATCAATACATACAATACAATGTTAGCCCAAATTCCAAGCAATATCAAAATGCTATCCATCCCTTAGGTACTCACACATATATTCATAGCTACATATTATACATACCACCATATACCACTAACACAAACTAACATCCACACATCCAAATAGGAATCCATATTCGCACTACCATACACACATACAATGTACACATCAATAGTAGATCACACATAGGGGCATTACACTTGGCGACGTCTCTATCCGAGTGAAGGGGGTTCTTGGGCCTGTACCCAGCAGAGCCAGGCATCGAGGCGGAGGATGGACAGGGATGTGTACTATTCTTGGGAGATTCTGTGGTCCCATTTGTCGTTGATGACACCGCCACGGCCCAACATTTTTCTCTGTGTAGAAAAGATGAAGATGAGCTTCTGAGATGAGGCAACAGTATGAATACAAACAAAAGGAGCAAGAGAGAGGAGAGCAGCGTGATTCCTTCATTTGGCATCCAGGTCGACATCCGAGACATAATTACTATCCCGGTGACTTCAACGTCACTCTCCTTTAATACCATGCCCATCCGAGTAATTCTCGAGGTGCAGCTCACCAGCCTGCATTAGTTCCCATTTCTCACCTCCTACATACCGCCACCGCAGATGGTGGATCACTACTGATGTGTCAATATTTTCCATGCATTTACTGCATTATTTTTGCCATCCAAAGTTCACAGTTATATATATCGTGCTTCTAACGATGTATTTGAGTTTCATATAGAATGGTGGATTTTCAGGAACTTCGGAGCGATTTGGAGCATTTATAGGACGTGGACACATCCGAGCCATCTAGAGCATCATTGGCAAGGTTCAATAGGTGTTTGGCAAGGTGGAGAAGAAGATTGGAGGAGAGAAGGAGAAAAGAAGGAGATTTTAAAGCTCTATATGCTTGGAGGCTGTTTCCTAGGCAGATCAGTTGAGCTGCTCAGCACTCGATCGAGCTGATACTATTAAAGCCCCAGCAGACCTGACACACCCCACTCGATCGAGCAGAGCTTCTACTCGACTGAGCTGAATCCAAACAAAACGACTATTCTGAGCAACTCTACAAACACTGTAGCTTGACCGAGCAAACAAGACCGATCGACCGAGTAGACCATCTACTCGACCGAGCATGAACCAAACAGAGCAATGTTTTGGAGAGACTTTCAGCCCACTGTAGCTCGACCGGATGGAGGGGCTACTCGACCAAGTAGCCTGTATCAGCCTAGAGCCAAAGAAGCAGCATAGCGGAGCTGCGCATCCAGCTCGACCGAGTGGTGTCGCTACTCGACTGAATGGTGCCGCTATTCGACCAAGTAGCGTGCCGCGACCTGACTATTTGGTGGGCCCAATTACCCATATCTTCAGATTTTTGTGGGGTCCATCCCCTTGGATATAAGCACAATGTTTACCCTAGGTTAGGGAGCTGGTTATTTTCCTTCGTTTTAATTTTAGTGTAGTTTTCTTATAGATTTTTCATAGCCGTCACTATTTTTTTTGAAGACAAAGATTGGATTTTTATTAATTGCTTTTGCTTGGAATCTTGAGTTCTTAATTCTCTGCGATTGGCTATTACTCTACAACATTTTGGTAATGATCTCTAGACTTTATATGCTTATTTCAATGTCTTTTATTGTGATGATGATCTCTCTGGCTTTTATTGAATATTCTTCGATATTTCTATGAGTTGTGAGTGGTCTTATCTAGGGCTAATGGATTAGCCCTAGGATCTTAGGATTTAGATGGAAAGTTAGGATTTTAATGTTGTTTGGTATAAAAGGGATGTATTTTTGTTGATCCACCCAAGTTTGTAGAAGATTCCATATAGGGTTTGTGACAACGATAGTGGCGCATACTTCTTGGACAGATATCCTATAAACTTAATTAGGTATGTTAGTGAATCCAATTAGGGTTCGTAACCACGATGGTGGCATGCACTTTGATGGGATCTACCGACACCATATAGTACTAATTGATAATATACAACAGTAGCATCAATGAGAGCCACCAATACCCATATCAAAGCTCTATCCACGATATGGCGTGAGTGGAGATTGAGAGTAGTTGTTGATCGTAATGCATGAATCGTATGTGAGGCCATCCACGATGGTAGGGCTAAACACGGGATACGTTAGACGAGTGGCACAACGATAGTTGGTCATGAGTTCTACATTTTAGATGCGACAATCTCTCCCTAATAAAGCCAATTTAACGTAAGAATTCTAACCTAGCATCGAAATCCGAAAATCCTATTGGTGACTCCTATTGCCATTGTATCTTTATATTGTTAATAACCACGTTAGGAGATAATCGTGACAACTAACTTTGAATACCACTGCTGACACTGTTCTGAGATCAAGAAAATACCCAAGACTATATAAGCATCACCTCCCTGTAGGATCGACATTTTTATTTATTACAAAGCTCCGACACCGTGCACTTGCGATATTTTCCGGGTGTAAATCCGGAGCGCACCAACTGCGACCGATGATATTACAGCCCGACTGCTGCCGGTGTCTCGACCTGAGACAACACGCATTAGGAACAGATGGATCCTGTTGAGTATTCGTGTTTCATATCAATGTTATTTTGATGATGATCACAACATTATGTTGTTGCTAATGACTCTCTTGTTTTAGTCTCTTAGTTACATTTCAAGAATATCATTTTTGGAGACTAAACACTTGGTGTAAGAATGGACATCAAGTGGAGAAGGGCTAAAGCTTGGACTCAAGAGGTGCCAAAGCTTGGAGATGATGGGGAGCATCATGGCATCTAGATTGAAGCCATATACTCTAAGAAAAACATTGTAATCCATGTAATATTTCATTTACTGCTTTCTCTCTTTTTGAGTCTAGGTTTAATGTAATGCCTTGATAGATGGTCTACTCATTTATGCATATACATTTCACCATCTTAGTTAGCCTTAGGATTATCATAGAATCCAACTCAATAGGCTCATCGTGTTCAAAGACTAATTTGGAGTCTTTGGCTCTCCAACAGTCGTCTGATAAAGGTTTTACAGTCGACTGGATGATTTCCACTCGCCTGTGGAGCCTTCTACAGTCGACTGGGGTGCACTGCTCAAGTCAACCTTTTATTGACTCTACTTGAGCTTTTCGCATCAGTCGACTGATGTTTATATTACAGTCGTCTGTATATTTACAGTCGCTTGTGAAATGGTCAACAGTCGTCTGAAAGGCGTAAGTGTGAATATTGCATCTCTCTATTTTTCTCCATCTCCTGCAGCAGTCGATTGATGAAGTATAAACAGTCGCCTGTCTATTTTACAGTCGACTGTCATCTGTTCATCAGTCGCCTGTATGCTTATTGGGAGAAAGAGTGCAACTCTCTGTTTTATTCCATCCCCTGCAACAGTCGCCTGCTGAAAGTTTTACAGGTGCATGTCCTGTTTACAGTCGACTGTATTGTCTTCTTCAGTCGACTGTCGAGGCTCAGATTATAACCGTTGGATATTTTCTAGCCGTTGGACAGTCGACTGTCATTTGTTCATCAGTCGACTGTTAGTGACGTTTCTGCCCAGAAACTAGCCGTTGCAGCTTTTTGTTTTTGTCTGTTTCATTGGGTTTTGAGAATTTTTATAGGGTTCCTATATATTTGAGAGGGATGAGTTCATAGGAACTTCTTGGATCTATTGTAAACCATTAGAGATTGAGTAAGCCACTCTCAAACTCCCTCATTTCCCTCTTAGAGCTCATTCTCTCCTTCATGCATTGAAGTTAAGCTCAAGGGAATCTCATCACTTGTAGATCATCTTCCATGCCTTGCATTCATTTATAAGTAAGTACATCTCAAGGCATATGTAAGAGTATTTGCTTTACTTTGTTATTTCATTGAAACCCTAGCTTTCTATGTGAGAGCTAGTTACTCTCTGTGTGAGAGTATAACCTTTTGTGTGAGGGTTGGTTGTGATCTCTGTGTGTGAGAGTTTAAGTATTTCTGTGTGAAAGCAAGGATATCTCTTTGTGAGAATCCTAAATCCACTGTGTGAGGTCTCTCTGTGTGAGAGTAAGGATTTCTCTGTGTGGGAATCCAACTCCTCTGTGTGAGGTATCTCTGTGTGAGTTTGTATTCTCTTCTCTGTGTGAGAATTATAGTGGATATTGGTGTGGCTGGACGTACCAAGTTTGGGGAACCATGGTAACATTTTGTGTTTGCATTTGGATTCTTGTGGTGTTTAAATTCCTCTTGCATTTATAATTTTGCATTTGCAAGTTTAATTTTTAAATACGCAATTTGTGTCATTGCACTATTCACCCCCTAGTGTGTTGTTGTTAGTATTGCAAGGGTAAGGCGATCCTTACAATTGGTATCAGAGCACGTTTATAGCATACTGCAACGATGGCATTCAACGCTACATACACGTCTCATGAAGAAGTTCACTCAACCGTTCGACCCCCTCTCTTCAACGAAACTAACTATCCAAGTTGGAAGATTAGGATGATGATCTACATGAAGGGTCAAGACCTATGGGACATTACGGAGTTGCCATTTGAGGAGCCTACTTCAACCGCTGCTTCTAGAACTAAGGCGGAGAAGGACTCGATCAAAGTCAATGCGAGGGCTATGAATGCATTCCATTGCGCCCTCACTTCAAATGAGTTCAATCGCATCTCCATATGCAAATCGGCCAACGATATTTGGCATACATTGGAGATTTCTCATGAAGGGACTTCGAAGGTAAAGAAATCTAAACAATGCGTATTTAGATCTAAATATGAGTTGTTTAAGATGCAGGAAGATGAAAACATCTCGGAGATGTTCATAAGGTTCACTGAAATTGTGAACGCTTTGGAAGGATTTGGGAAGGTGATTTTTCAAGAGGATCGTGTAGAGAAGATCCTTGACTCACTTACATCTCAATGGGAGTCAAAGGTCAACGGGATTTTGGAGTCAAATGACTTCTCCAAATACACCGTTGAGGAGTGCAATGGAAATCTTATGGCGTATGAAGTGAAACTTCAACATAAGAAAGAGATTCAACCAACCAAGCCCGAGAAGAAAAAGGGGGTTGCATTCCATTCCGAGAAGGAGCCAATCAAGTAGAGAAAGTTCCATCGGGAAGCTCTGAGTGAAGAAGAAGAAGAAGAAGATGTTAGCGATAATGATTACATCGAGCTTCCCAAGCAATTCAAGGCATTTCTCAAGGACAAGTTAGGTAAATCTTTGTCAAAGTTTGCCTCCAAGTCTAACAATTCTATTTGTTTCAATTGTAGAGGAAAAGATCATCTTTCTACCGAATGCCCTTCCAAGCCCGACAAAGAAAATTACAAAGGGAAAGGGAAGAAGCCTTGGAAAGGCAAGTCCAAATTCAAGAATCAAAAGAAGGGACTTATCGACACATTTGATGATTCCGATGAGGACACATCAAGTGATTAAGAAGAGGACGACAAGGAGCGAGCTCACATGTGCTTCGCGGCTTTTGATGATTCTTCATCAATCTCCTCAAGATCTAGCGATGAAGAAGTAGAGGCGTGGCTCAAGTCTAACGAAGAAATGTGCTTCATGGCTAATGGGAAAGAGTCTCTGTCAAGCTCTAGCGAGGAGAAAAACACTGAGGAAGTTGAGGAGGAAAAGATATCATACGAGGAGCTCGAATACCACTTCAATGTGGCCTCCAACTTGGCAAGTAAGTGCGTCGACTCATATGATAAATTGAAAGCTAAATTTAAGAATGCTATGAGAATGGTGCATGCTTTAGAATCTTCTAGTGTAAATAATCATGATGCTTTGCATGTTTGTGACACTAGTGAGAGAGACACACTTCTCTCTCAAGTTAAGGAATTGAGCTTAACCATTGAAAAATTAGTAGCTCAAAACCTTAGCTTAGAAACTCGCATTCAACAACTTACGTTGAAATGCGAAGAGGAATCCCAAAAGCTCAAAAGCTTTGTTTATTCTAGGGATTCACTCCACGGTTTGCTTGAAAAACAACATCCGGCAAACCATAGAGGAGGTTTGGGATACACTCCAAAGGTGGTTACCAAACCCACCTCTAATTTCTCTTTTGGTGCGAATTCAAGAAATATTGCTAAAGCACCTAAGAAGAATCATCATGCCTTCTTGTATAAAAATAACACCAATAAGAAGCATGTAAATGACAAGGTAGTGAGGAATAATGAACACTCTTCATTTTTTGCTAAGAAGCAAAAATCCTCACTTTAAGCATGCTAAGAAAATTGTTTCTACACCTAAGTATGCCACATCCACCCCTCTTGAAAAGGCAAAACCCTTGCCTAGGAAATCCTTGAGATTATGGATTCCCACTAAGTGTAGTGTGCAAGAGAGGGATAGCTACATCAACTCTTTTGTTAGGGATGTGATCACCTCATGTGATTACATTATGAAATCAAACTCCTCTTGGGTTTGGTTCCCTAATGTTTAGGTTCCTCACACATATGCATATTGCATGGGTATTGTGCTTAAATGTTTATTTTTAGCTTACCCATTGATTGTGTGTATTTCATGATTTTGAAAATACTTTCAAATTTGTTTTTCATGAAAATGGGGACATTGGGGAATACATTGGCATACATGCATTTGTTGATCCACATGCATGTCAATGGGGGAGTTAATATGTTGTATTGAGTTAATACGTTGTATGTTTAAAATATTTTAAAACCCATATTTTACCTCTCATTTCGGGTTGTTCTTGGGATCATTGTTTCAAATTGGTGTCATTTTCCAATTGGTTATGATGGTTTCAAACTCAAACCATTGATATTGCCAACATGTTTCATGTTATATTTCCTTTTGGCAATGTCGTTGTGTATCAATGAAGCTTGATTTTTCCATATCTATTGCTTTGATACACTTTAGGCCCATGGCTCCAATATATCTTTATATAAAAACACAAAGGTTTTTGAATTTCAGGACTGACTGGGACAAGCTGATGTCATGCTGATGTATAAAGAGGTTGATAGAAGAATGGCTAGGATTTAATCTTGGTAAAAGAAGGGATCAGATGAGTATTTGGAAAACCCACTACTTTTTTTCTTTTGTTTTCAAACCCCCCACAATCACTACATTTGCGCAGAATACCACCTATTTCCCTTTTTTGGTAAAAAAACCCTCTCATTTCACTTTTTACACACACACACACACCATACACACACACACTTATGCACTTCCACCCTTCGCGTCGAAGGCGCCTGCTAAATTTTTTTACGCTAATTCGTTTCGACTTAAGGGCGCCCTCGCCGAATTTATTGTTTTATGCCGAATTTGTTGTTTCGCACAAATTTGCCTGTGTAAATAATGTTTGGGTACAAAAATTTCGCGGGTGAAAATCTTAAATGAACCGTGCCCGCGGTCACAGGTTATGACTAGTATATATATATCAATTGGTAAAGAGGATTATCTTCCAAGATTCTTTTTCTACATTTGGTATTACCTCAATTGTTAGATATTGGTTATCTCCTACTTTACAATGTATTAGATCCTAGAAGTCAAAATTTGACCATTTCCATGATCTAGGGGGAGCATGGGATAGTGATTGATACCCACTAAATTTTACATTTGGTATCATACATTTCTTTACTCTTGCATATTGTCACATCTTTGATTAAGATGCTAAGGGGGATATTATTGTTGTCCACCTTTTTGACGATGTCAAGGGGGAGAGATATATGCATTATGTAATTATAATTCATGTATTTCATACATATGCATTTAGGGCAAGATATATCCATGGGGAGAGATATATGGGATTGTATAAACCATTCATGTATGCATGATATTTTCTATTGCAATTGATTTATGTAATCCATGCCTATTATATGTCATCCTGATGTCTCATTATTTCATTTGGTATAATGAGTATTTACTATTATGTATCTCATTTTAAAATTGGTGCATATAAGTAGGGGGCTCATTAGCATTGTGTTTTGTTTCTTTATGTTTTACATAATGTGTGTCATCATCATAAGGGGGGAGATTGTTGAGTATTCGTGTTTTATACCAATGTTATTTTGATGATGATCACAACATTATGTTGTTGCTAATGACTCTCTTGTTTTAGTCTCTTAGTTACATTTCAAGAATATCATTTTTGGAGACTAAACACTTGGTGTAAGGATGGACATCAAGTGCATAAGGGCCAAAGCTTGGACTCAAGGGGTGCCAAAGCTTGGAGATGATGGGGAGCATCATGGCATCTAGATTGAAGCCATAGACTCTAAGGAAAGCCTTGTAATCCATGTAATATTTCATTTACTGCTTTCTCTCTTTTTGAGTCTAGGTTTAATGTAATGCCTTGATAGATGGTCTACTCATTCATGCATATGCATTTGACCATCTTAGTGAGCCTTAGGATTATCATAGAATCCAACCCAATAGGCTCATCGTGTCCAAAGACTCATTTGGAGTCTGTGGCTCTCCTACAATCGTCTGCTGAAGGTTTTACAGTCGACTGGGTGATTTCCAGTAACCTGTTGAGCCTTCTACAGTCGACTGTGGTGCACTGCTCAAGTCAACCTTTTATTGACTCTACTTGAGATTTTCGCATCAGTCGACTGATGTTCATATTACAGTCGTCTGTATATTTACAGTCGCTTGTGAAATGGTCAATAGTCGTCTGAAAGGCATAAGTGCGAATATTGCATCTCTCTGTTTTTCTCCATCTCCAGCAGCAGTCAACTGATGAAGGATAAACAGCCGCTTGTCTATTTTACAGTCTACTGTCATCTGTTCATCAGTCGCATGTATGCTTATTGGGAGAAAGAGTTCAACTCTCTGTTTTATTCCATCCCCTACAGCAGTCGCCTACTGAAGGTTTTACAGGTGCCTGTCATGTTTACAGTCGACTGTATTGTCTTCTTCAGTCGACTGTCGAGGCTCAGATTATAGCCATTGGATATTTTCTAGCCGTTGGACAGTCGACTGTCATTTGTTCATCAGTCGACTGTCAGTGACGTTTCTGCCCAGAAACTAGCCGTTGTATCTTTTTGTTTTTGGCTGTTTCCTTGGGTTTTGAGAAGCGTTATAGGGTTCCTATATATTTGAGAGGGCTGAGTTCGTAGGAACTTCTTGGATCTATTGCAAATCATTAGAGATTGATTAAGCCACTCTCAAATTCTCTCATTTCCCTCTTAGAGCTCATTCTCTCCTTCATGCATTGAAGTCAAGCTCAAGGGAATTCATCCAAGTACTTTCAAGCGAATCTCATCACTTGTAGATCCTATTCCATGCCTTGCATTCATTTATGAGTAAGTACATCTAAAGGCATAGGTAAGAGTATTTGTTTTACTTTGTTATTTCATTGAAACCCTAGCTTTCTGTGTGAGAGCTAGTTACTCTCTGTGTGAGAGTATAACCTTCTGTGTGAGGGTTGATTGTGATCTCTCACTGTGAGATTTTAAGTCTTTCTGTGTGAAAGCAAGGATATCTCTTTGTGGAAATCCTAAATCCTCTGTGTGAGGTCTCTCTGTGTGAGAGAAAGGATTTCTCTTTGTGAGAATCCAAATCCTCTCTGTGAGGTATCTCTGTCTGAGATTGTATTCACTTCTCTGTGTGAAAATTATAGTGGATATTGGTGTGGCTGGACGTACCCAAGTTTGGGGAACCATGGTAACATTTTGTGTTTGCGTTTGGATTCTTATGGTCTTTAAATTCCTCTTGCATTTATAATTTTGCATTTGCAAGTTTAATTTTTAAATATTCAATTTGTGCCATTACACTATTCACCCCCCCCCCCCTCTAGTGTGTTGTTGTTAGTATAGTAAGGGTAAGGCGATCCTTACAGATCCCTCCATCTCCTAATTCCTTCGCATCACCCTTCTCTTCTATTAAAACTGGTGGAGTGTAAACATAAGCCGAGGGATTTTTCGAACCCAGCGACTGATTCAGTGATGGATTATTACTTGGAACACTCAATATCACCTGCAACTGGTCGTGTGATATATTCAAGCAGCGGGGCAACCGAACGGTGAAGAATTTGTCCCCAACTTCGATCCGAGCTTCGGAGTTTTGCCCTAGCTCGATCCGAGCTTCTGAGCATCATTTGAACTTTGTTCAAGCTCGATCCGAGCTTCTAAGCTTTGATCTGAGCCATCCTTGATGGAAATCGGAGTTTTGTCAACTCTTCCCATTTATTATCTGAGCTTTGTCAGTTCTGTCCTGAGCTTCCGAGTGACAACTGACCATCATCTAAGCTCAATCCGAGCTTCCAAGCTTCGATCTAACTTTTGAGCGACGACCGAACCTTGTCAGAGCTTGATCCAACTCCTACCGAGGCTGTCTCATCCCTGTTGGATCCTGTAGATGACAAACAACGCTAGAAAGGAGGTTGAATAGGTTTGTCAACAAATAATATAATTTTCCAATCAAATTAAATCCTTCTATTACATTGCGTAAGTCTCAAATGAGAGTTACCTCAATTTGTACTTAATCAACACAATCTTACATGCTTGTAAAAAACGAGTATATCGGAAATAAGAAAGGTTACAAGTAAGGATAATATGAGAGATATTGAAAATATACACATCACAAACACAATGATTTTCCCCTGGTTCGGCCCAACCTTGACTTGCATCCAGTAACCAACCCACTAGCTCTCAACGAGAGCAACCTTGCCTCAACTCAACGAAGAAGACTTCGTACAACCACCTAGCTCCACTTGCTGGGAATTTCCAACACACATAGTTACAATCAACTAGGAATTTACAACTCAACACCTTTCCTTTACTTGGGAATTACAATTTCAAGTCATCTTCAAAGACTTTACAACATATATGAAAATTGAGTACATGAATCCTAAAGCCAAATGACTATAATGGTGACTATGTGGCTTAAGAAATCAAAAATCTTTTGATCAAAGTAAATAATATAAATGAGCACAAAATTTGATCAAAAGAAAATAACTTGAAATTGAATCTCTAAAATAAGTGCACTTATGCTTTAGAGATCAATAATCAAGATTTTTAATCTTTGAGAAAAATATGATTGAAGAGCACAAAGAATAAAAACTAAAAACTTGAAGTTTGAATCTCAAAAGAAAAGGCTATAAACTTTCGAGATCAAATCAAGTTTGTTAGGCCAAAAAATAAATAGAGAAATAACGAAGAATTTAAGTACAAAATATTTTAAAATTTATGGCATTTAGAAAATCTTAAAGAACTAGAGAGCTTGAGAACTTTTGAGCAAATAATAAGATTTTGATAATATGAATTTGATATGTAAAACCTCTAAAGTATTGACTATTTATAGAGTAAGAAATATCACAAAATCAGCTTAAAATCAGCCCAAAAATCTTCCCAAAAGGCTAGTTAACGACTAGAAATATTTAAAATCCAGTTTCTAAAAATGCTCAAAGTTGACCTAGATAGTCAGCTATTCTGGTTAATAGTCAGTTATCTACCATATAGTCAGCTATTTCCAAGTATAGTCGGCTATTTCAGAACCCGAGAGTTCTAGGTAAAATTAGACTGTCAATAGTCCGCTATCTGTTTCAGATAGTCGGCTATTTCTTGATACTGGAGTTTTTCTACTAGAAAATACTTGAAAAATATTTTATAAAAATTATATCAAAGTATTATATGATAAATATATTTGAAAACTATTTTGTCAGAATTTATGAGTGTGTGGAATATTCATTGGCTTTATGATAAGTGGATATTTCAAATATATTTTGTGGGGTTTATTCACGCACTATGTCATATAAACCCCTATTTTACACGTCACTTTATCATATTTCCGTTTGATTTTCTATTTTTCTTCTAATTTCTTTCTTATTTTCCCTTTTTATCTTTATTTTTCATTTTCTTCTTATTTTACATTCTCATTTTCCATTTTCCTTTCTTTTTCATTTTGCATCACGTTTATATTCCACATATGCACTCAAAAAGCCAAAAAATGAAACAAAAATAAAAAAACTTCAAAAATATCTTCATTCGCATCATGCATCTTGCATCATCATGCATCCATGTGTATATCCTTGCATTCGCTTCGAGAATTTTTTGAAAACGAGCTTTTATATGCATGGAATCTCGAGTTGAAATTTGTTTTCCGAACTTTTTTGCTCGATTTCCACGATGTCGATTTGAGTATATGGTCGACCCCTGGATACATGCCCTAGGGGTGTGATGTAGATTTAACGCAAGTGCACGGTTAAGTGGCAAGCGGGTATCGAATCACATTGAGGACGAATGACGGTACTCTACTTCAATCACTAAGCTGTTGGGTGGAAAATCGTTTGAGAATGGATGGTGTCACAATCGTTCAACTATCAATGCAAATTCAATATAATAAAGATGTCTAGGGCTAGGGAATCCACACTATGGATTTTCAAGTCATAAATGCGAGTTATGAATTACCATGCAATCAAACTTGATTTAAGGGGAACTTCCCGCAACTAATTAGAGAACCTGTGCACACTGTCGCGCTACACAAATCTACAACAATCTGAACAAGAGCCTCGCTGTCGTGCAAGCCTAGTCCAGACCACTAGCATTAAGACCGGTAATAATGTCCAATCCCAACTCAAGCTCACCGTTGCGCAACTTGAGTTCTGATCTATATCGTGATAGTTCGTATTCGTTCACCTTCGTGCAACGAATATGAGTATAGGAGAACAATTGCTAGCTTTGGTCGTTGACTCGTACCAAATCTAAGAAATTTCGATTGTAATCCCAAATCGAATATCTAGGGCTTTCCTTGTATCAAGATCCTCTGTCGAGCTCACAAGATCCAAGAGAAATCCATATCTACCCATAGTAAATCAATCAAGATCTAACCTTTCTAACAAGCCTAATATCATAGCAATTTAATAGATCTCACAATTCAAACATTAAATCCATAGTGTTCATCCCTTTGCCCTAGAGCAAATGAACTACTCACAAATCATATTAGAAATCGATATGAAAGCAAGATCAACAATAGAATTCATCATGCAATCAAGATTCAATAAGAGATATAGCATAAAAATCAAAACTTGCAAGAGATCAAGACAAACCAATGTCGCCACCAAGCTTCAAAATAGAAAATTAAGATCCAATCTTTAATCTCTCGCCAATACAAAAGCTTAACTAGAACTAAAAACTCAAGAAAAATTAATCCAAGAAGTTTATCTGGTCTCCCCTAGGGTTGGAGACAAAACGGGGCTTAAATACATGCCCAAAAGAACCAAAAAACGGAGACCAAACTGCCCCTGCGCCACCGAAACCCAAGTTTTCCCGACTGGCTTTTTCCGCTACTTGGCCGAGTGAGATTCTCACTCGGCTGAGTCAGACAGTCTGCAGATCGCTTCAAAAACAGAGAAGCCGCCTTGTATTTCTTCAAAATCTTTGTCTCCACTCGGACGAGTGGAGTTCTTACTTGGGCGAGTGGAATTCACCACTCGATCGAGTACATTGTGGCACTCAGGTTGGCAGATGTCGTCGTATCAGCTTTACTCGGGCGAGTAAGCTGCTTCACTCGGGCGAATGAGCTACATCACTCGGCCGAGTGGCCTATTTCGGCACTCCTTTCTTCTCCTCCTTGCTTCCTCTTCGATTCTTTTGATTTCCTTCTTCTTCCACTCATCCTCCAGTGTCGTTAGCTCTCTGATATAATTGTGTGTGAAGCTCCGACATTCATGCAAGTCCTCTAGGCTCCAAATTGCTCCCGATTGCTCCATATCTCCTGAAATTAGACGAAAACAAGAAATAGTGAAAAGTATCGAAACGTCGTCAAATAATCGTGAAAACCACGATCTGAGCAATCGAAATGGCATGCAAATATGTGGGAAAAAAGTGTAAAATATGATCCTATCAATATCCCCAAGCTTACCTCTTACTCGTCCTCGAGGAAGATGAGTAAAGAGACGAACTTGGCAAATAAAAATAAAGAAAAAGGGATGACAGAAAGGGAAGGTGAAGAGGCGAAGGTGCTAGATCGTTCTCTCAGAACTCGAAGTTGCATACCCAAATCGCACAATCAATGAATATAAACATGCTAAAGCTTTTCACTTCGATATCATTTCATATAGGTGCTTTTGATAGAAAAACTAAGAACATCGAAATTCAAATGAAATATGAAATCATTTTAGGATCAACGTCGTCTAAGGCATATAGAATGGTATACATAATCGTAGATCACACACTTTTCAATTGATCGCTTTCTACTTGGAGTATAAGAGATATCACACATTTCAAGGAAATAAGAATAGAAAAAGATGGTTTTCATGAATTTCACGCCAATTTTCAATTCATTGACATTGATATACTCTAGGTAGTTTCCCTAAGTATCAAAAATTACCTAGCTTAGGTTGTCATGCACAGTCACACTCTCACACGTCATTCGATCCCCTCACCAAGCTTATCTATAAGCGTGGTGGCATCAAATATAACAATACAACTTTTTCCCATATTTTTGTAGTTCCAAATGAATAAGAGGAAGAGGAGGAAGAAAGAGGAAAGAAAGGATTGTGTATATAAAATGGAACTTCCTTTTTGTTTCTCTTTTCTTCTCTTTTTTTTTAATATACACAAGAACAATCCCAAATAAGATAGATAGATATATATTTTTGCTTTTGAGATTTTGGGATTCATGGAGCTTATCCGTTTCAGCATGGGGAAGATGCCAATATTGGATTCACCTGGGGGAGATTCACCAATGACTATAAGTATAGAAATGTTTTTCAAGATATATGGAGAAAGAAATATACATAACGCTCGGTTCGCTCTTTGTATGTGCACAACAACTTCAGCACGGTAATGTAATCTACTCAGTTTGATAACAAAAAGTAAACTAATCCAATCATATTAAATGGCAATCATTCATTCAACCTGGAAGTTCAAAGCACATTTCATGCAAAAAGAAATGATAATAGAAAGGCAAAGCAGTACTCCAAGTATAGGTAATCAATGCGTGAAGCTTGGTGAGTTTTTTACGAAGAGTATACAATAATAGTTCCCAGGCTTCGTTAATGCTAAACTTTCATTCAAATTCATATAGTAGACGATGGAAGTTCTTTTTCTTAAATGCATATCACTGTATCGCATATGATTTCAGAAATGAAAACGATAGCATGGTAAAGAAAATCTGTGCATAAGAGTAAAGCAAACTCCAAGATATAGTCATCATAGGGAATTCATCTCTAGCGAAGAAAGTAAAAGAAATAAGGATGAAAATAAAAACTAACTATACTTATGCAAGTCACTCCAAAAGTAAGAAAACATGATGCATGGCAAAGAAATGAAAAAGTGAGTGAAAATAAGTGAGAAATAAAGAAAGGTGAAAAATAAAGGTAAAATGAAGAAAAATAAAAAGTGCGTGTGTGCACTTACTCCCCCAAGCTAAACATTATATTGTCCTCAATGTGCGAAGTGTGGCACAAGGACACATAAGATGGGGGGTGGGTGTGCATGCATGCATGATGCAAAATAAAAGGAAAATAAAGAAAGTAAAATATGGCATGCCATATGCAGGTGATGAATGCAGCAAGCATGCAAATGATGCATGGAAAATGCAAAATGAACACAAAATGTGGGTCAGAAGTGAAAACTCTCCCCTGGATTGATATATATAACGGTGCCCTACAAAAAGTGATCAAAGTATGTGCCGAGCTTGGGAATCAAATCAGGGGCAGGCTATGGAATGGGGATCTCTGAAGCCAGAGGGCCGAGAAGGGGCTCCTGCGGGGCACCGTCGGGCTCGAGTACATAGGCAGCAGAGATAAGGAGGTTCATCTCTGGTCTCCACACCCCACCTGCGGGTCCAATGTAGGTCTGAGCAGGGCTCAGAAGCACCATGTAATCAGCTGAAAATGGTCCATGTGGCCAAACCCAGTGGCGATGTCCGTGATGATGTAGCATCCTCATCGGGCCATAACATCTATATATAGTGAAGTGGGACCCGTAGAATGAAGCAAGCCAGTAGGAAGCTCAATCCCACACATGGAAGCTAGCAAGGTGATCAGACCGCCACAACAAATCGCCGTCCTGACGATGACAAAAGAAACAATGCAGTCAAGATACCAGCTAGCTATATCAATAGAAATGGCGGGGACTAAGACGTCCACGGTGCCTGATCACTGGATATACACCTGGAAAACAATGTAGCTTTACCGCAACTGCACGGTTAAGTGGTAAGTGGGTATCGAATCACAGGGAGGACGAATGACGGTACTCTATTTCAATTACTAAGCTATTGGATGGAAAATCGTTTAAAATTGGATGGTTCAACGATCGTTTGAGTATTAATGCAAATTCAATATAATAAAGTCGTCTAGGGCTAGGGAATCCCCACTATGGATTTTCAAGTTATCACCATGAGTTATGAACAACCATGCAATCAAACTTGGTTAAAGGTGAACTTGCCGCAACTCTATGGAGAACCGACTCACGCTGTCGCGCTTTTGTATGTCTATAGCAATCTAAATTAGAGCCTCATTGTCACGCAAGCCTAACTCAAACCACTAGCATTAAGATTGGCAATTATGTCTAATCCTAACTCAAGCTCGCTGTCGCGCAAATTGGGTTCGGATCTAGATCATGATAGTTCGTACTCGTTCACCGTCGTGCAACGAGTATGATATAGAAAAACAATAAAAATGCTAGCTTTGGTCGATGTTGCGCACCAAATCTAGGGAATTTCGATTGTAAACCTAAATTGAATATCTAGCGCTTTCCTTAGATCAAGATCCTTTGTCGAGTTCACGAGATCCAAGAGAAATCCATATCTACTCGTAGTAAATCAATCAATATCTAACCTTTCTAACAAGCATAATAGCATGGCAATTCAATGAATCTCACAATTCAAACATTAGATCCATAAGTTTCATCCCTTTTCCCTAGAGCAAAGGAACTACTCACCATTCATGTTAGAAACCGATAGAGAGACATGATCAACAATAGAATTCATCATGTAATCAAGATTCAACAAGAGATATAGCATAAAAATCAAAACTTGCAAGAGATTAAGACAAACCAATGTCGCCAAAGAAGATTTCAATAGAAAATTAAGATCCAATCGTCAATCTCTTGCCAATACAAAAGCTAAAACTATGATTAGAAACTAAGGAAAATAGTTCTAAGAAGTCTATCTGGTTTCTCTAGGGCTGGGACAAACCTGGGCTTAAATACATGCCCAAAAGAACCAAAAAATGTAGACCAAACTGCCCCTGTGCCGCCAAAAACCCTAGTTTTCCCGATTGGGTGTCTGCGCTACTCGGCCAAGTGAGAATCGTACTCGGCATAGTGAGAATTCTACTCGGCCGAGTATGACAGGCTGCAGATCATCCCAAAAAATAGAGAAGTCGGCCTCGCTCTCTTCAAAATCTTGGCCTCTACTCGGACGAATGGAGTTTTCACTCGACCGAGTGGAATTCACCACTTGGCTGAGAACATAGTGGTACTCAGGCTGGCAGATGTTGTCGTATCAGTTTTGCTCGGCCGAGTGAGCTGCCTTGCTCGATTGAGTAGGCTTCTTCACTCGGCCAAGTGAGCTGCCTTGTCGGCCGAGTAAGCTGCTTCAATTGGCCAAGTGAGCTGCCTCGCTCGGCCGAGTTGCCTATTTCAGAGCTCATTTCTTCTCCTCCTCGCTTCCTTGTTGATTCCTTTGATGCCCTCCTTCTTCCACTCATCCTCCAACGTCGTTAACTCTTCAATATAATCATGTGAAATGCTTCGGCATGCGTAAAAGTCCTCTAGGCTCCAAATTGCACCCGATTGCTACATATCTTCTGAAATCATACGAAAAACAAGAAATAGTGAAATTTATCAAAACATCGTCAAATAATCGTGAAAATTGCAATATGAGCACTCGAAATGGCATGCAAATATACAGAAATAAATTATAAAATATGAGCCTATCAAAATCCCCCAAGCTTGCCTATTACTCGTCCTCGAGGAAGATGGATAGAAAGGCGAACTCGACGAATAAAAATAAAGAAAAAGGGATGAACGAAAAAGAAGATGAAGAGGTGAAGATGCTTCATCATTCTCTCAGAACTTGGAGTTGCATACTCAAATAGCACGACCAATGAATGTAAATATGCTAAAGCTTTTCACTTCGATACCATTTCAAATAGATGCTTTTGATAGAAAAACTAAGAACATCGAAAATCATATGAAATATGAAATCATTTTAGAATCAACATCTTCAAGGGCATGTAAAATGATATACACAATCATAGATCACACAGTTTTCAATTGACCGCTTTCTACTTGGAGCGTAAGAGATAGTACACATTTCAAATCGATAAGAATAGAAAAAGATGGTTTTCATGAATTTCATGCCAATATTCAATTCATAGACATCATTATTCTCTAAGTAGTCTCCATAAGTATCAAAATTACCTAGCTTAGGTTGTTATGCACATATAGGTCGTCACTCTTTCACACGCCATTGGGTCCCCTCCCCCAAGCTTATCTATAAGCGTGGTGGCATCAAATATATAAATACATCTTTTCCCCAAATTTTTGTAGCTCCAAAGAAAAATAAGAAGAAAGAATGGAGGAAAGATGAGATTGTGTATATATAATGGAACTTCCATTTTTCTTTTTTTTTCTTTTTTCTTTTTCTCTTTTTATGTTTTTTTTGTTTTTTCCTTTTTTATATACACAAGAAATATTATGTTTTTTCCCAAATAAGATAGAAGGATATAAATATTTTTTTATTTTAGGATTTCCGGAGCTTATTCTTTTTAGCATGTGGAAGACGCAAATATAGGATTCACTAAGGGGAGATTCACCAATGGCTATAAGTATAGAAATGATGTTCAAGAAATGTGGAGAAAGAAGTATAAATAACGCTCGGTTCACTCTCCGTATGTGCACAACAACTTCAGCAGGGTAATTTAATCTATTCAGTTTGATAACAAAAAAGTAAACTAATCCAATCATATCAAATGGCAATCATTCATTCAACCTGGAAGTTCAAAGTACATTTCATGCTAAAAGAAGTGATAATAGAAAGGCAAAGTAGTACTCTAAGTATAGGCAATCAATGCGTGAAGCTTGGTGTGTGTTCTATGAAGGGTATACAATAATAGTTCCCAGACTCAGTTAACGCTAAAATTTCATTCAAGTTCATACAATGAGCGATGGAAGTTCTTTTTCTCAAATGCATATCAATGTATCGCATATGATATCGAAAATGAAAACGATAGCATGGCAAGAAAATACGTGCATAAGAGTAAAGCAAACTCCAAGATATGGTCATCATAGGGAATTCATCTCTAGCAAAAGAAAGTAAAAGGAATAAAAAGAAAATAAATAAAAAACTAGTTATACATATGCAAGTCACTCCAAAACTAAGAAAAACGTGATGCATGGTATGAAAATGAAAAAGTGAGTGAAAATGAGTGGAAAAATAAAGAAAGGTTAAAAATGAAGGAAGAAATGAAGAAAATAAAAAAGTGCGTGTGTGCACTCACTCCCCCAAGCTAAACATCACATTGTCCTCAATGTGCTAAGTGTGGCACTATGACGTAAAAGATAGGGGGTGGGTGTGTGGATGCTTGCATGATGCAACATAAAAGGGAAAATAAAGAAAGTAAAATATGGCATGATGTATGAAAAGGGTGAATGCAGCAGGCATGCAAATGATGTATGAAAAGTGCAAAATGGAGACAAGATGTGGACCATAAGTGCAAGCTCCCCCTAGAATGATGTGTATAATGGTGCCCTGCAAAAAGTGATCAAAACATGTGGGCAAGCAAAATAATGGCAAAATAACAGGGCGGGAGGTGGAGCAGAGATAACATGGCAGGCATCAGGTGTACGTGTCTAGGCTGGCAGTGAAGTGCCATCACCTCCCTGTGGTGGGGGTGGTGGTGACGGGGGTGAAGGATCCTGAGGGATGGGCTGGGGTGCTGGTGGTGGAAGCTGAGGCAGGTGCTCAAGGATCTGGTTCTGTGTGTGCTAAATACTAGTCAGAATGGTGACGCGTGCCTGCACGGAGCTAACGGTGGCGGCGAGAGCCCTAAAATCTGGTCTGAGCCCACTCACAGCCCCCTCGACAGTACCGAGATACTGGACAAGGGAATCAGGAGCGGGAGCAGAGGGTCGCACAGGAGGAAGACGTGGCTGTCGTGCACGGCCACTGTAAACCAGTGGGGCCACTAGTGGGTAAGGGTGCAGGGAAGTGCTCACTAAAAGATGCTCAGCCTCAGTGAGAGGCTGAGACGTAGGAATGCTCTCAGAAGTGCAAGTAGAGGCAGAGGAGGATGAGGTAGGTAGAGAGGTCGTGGACAGAGAAATGGAAATGGGGACAGACGTCACGACACTCTCGGTAAAAACAGCTACGGAGACAGACAGGTCAACGGCTGGTGAGGTCGTGAAAGCAGCATAAAATGACTCCCTAGGGGTCGAAAAATCGAGTGAGGACAGGGTCTTGGCAGTCGCAAAGGAGGAAGGCTCGCCTCTCTCAAAGGCTGTGCAGGCGGGGCTCTCAAAGCTCATGTAGGAAATAGGGTCAACACTCAACGGCACAGAGGTAGTGGTGGGGACAGAAACAATTACAGACGAGCACTCGACACGAGCAGAGGTGGGGACAGATGTGCCGGGCTCAGGAACCAGATCAGGTGCAGGCTGTGGAATGGGGACCTTCGGGGCTAGATGGCCGAGAAGGGGATCCTGCTGGGCTTCCTTGGGCTCGAGTAGCTCCATCTCTAGTCTCCACTCCCCACCTGCGGGTCCAATATGGGTCCGAGCAAGGCTCGGAAGCACCATATAATCTGTGAAATATGGACCATGTAGCCAAACCCAGTGGTGCCGACCATGAGGACGCAGCATCCTCATACGGGCCATAACATCTATAGATAGTGAAGTGGGGCCCGTAGGTCGGATCAAGCCAGCAGGAAGATCAATCCTGCAGATAGAAGCAAGTAAGGTGATCAGATCATCCCAACAAATCGCTGTCCTGGCGATGACTGAGGAAACAATGTGGTCAAGATACCAGCTAGCTCTATCAATCTGAATGGCAGGGACTAAGATGTCCCGTCGCCCTCGAAGGCTCTCTCTCTCTCTCTCTCTCTCTCTTCATCGCGTAGAGCATATAGAGCTCAGGCGTAGACATCGTCCCAGGCTCATACCACGCAAGAATAGTGGTCGCTAAAAGGTGCTGAGCAAGCTGTAAGCAAGTATGGACGATAGAGTAGGCCTTGGCCCGACTAGGGTCAAAGGGAAGTGGGGATCCAGTAATCAAGGTCCACAATGTGTGAGAATCAAAGGAAGCAGGGGTGTGGTGCATGGGACCAGAGGCTCAGTCGGGGTCGGGGACATGGGGCCAATTGAAGTAGGCACGGAACATATCGAGAGTGATCTCGCACTTCTGATCCATCAGGCGAAAGGTGCACCCCTTGGGAGTCCTACGAATAGAACTCAAGACCTCGAGGGTCGGACGGACGTAGGTGTCTGCCGACACCAAAAGAAAATCACACCATCCCACATTATCGTACAACTAGAATAGCCCCTGAAGTACCCCTAGGCGCTCAAGGTCATCTATGTGTACGAACCTAGAGGGTACGATCGAGCGCTAGGAAAGCCTCTCAAATTTAATGAGGTGTGCTTCATCTCTAAAAGTGATCCCAAACGTGATCACTGTAATGACCCCAATTTCCATGTACACGTATTTATACGTATTTTGGCGTAAATGCATATGTATAAATGTTTGGTGTATGCTCGTATTTTTCTTTTAATTATTTGGTGTAGTAATTAATTTTAAAAGATTTTAAACTCATCATTTGAATTTAGTAAATAGGAGTATTTGGATGAATACTCGTATTTAGGGTGTATAGGGTATTTCTTCATGTATTTTTATTTTCTAAAAGTACAAAAATCTAAATTTTTTTACCATGACAACACACTAAGTGAGGTGTCATTTTATTAGCTTAAGGGATAACACATGGCTTTGATCTTGACTTGATGAAGGATAGAGAGGATTTTAGGGAGAACAATTTTCAAGGGAAGAAAAACAAAAAACAAAAAAAATCCAAAATTCACTCACCCTTGTTGGATCCTGTGGGTAGCAAACAACAATAGAAGGGGAGTTGAATAGTGTTGTGCAAATAGTAAACTTTTTCGATTGTTAATAAACATCCTTCTAATGTTGCCTAAGAAACCAAGTAGAGTGATCTATGCTTGTTTCTTAATCAACAAAATAATCTTAAAATACACAGAGTAATTTCACAGCAGGTAGTCGACTCCCTATGAACAGTAGTCGACTCCCAGAGTATTAATAAGCACAGATAAGATTACAAGTAAGATAAATATTATATTCACAGCGGATAAAAGTAAGTTGATCTTTGCAATAAATGAATAACAATTAGATAATAATAAAGTAAGAGCAAAGATAAACAAACACAGATAAGCAATAGCAGACACAAGGATTTTTATCCTGGTTCCCCACAACTTTTGGGTACGTCCAGTCCCCGACCAATCCGGTACGAGATTTTTCACTATCTACCTTGGCAAATACAAGTACCTAACTCCACTCGTTAGGATTTCCAACGACCTAGTCTTGACCAGGATTTCCGACTGGCAACACCTAGACTTGTCTAGTGTTCCAACAACAACACAATAAAAATGATATCCAATTCACCACAATAAATTGGTGGAGATTGGTTTTACACCCAGATTCTATAGCCAAACAATGATAGACAAAATTATGTGTAGTGGCTTGATAGAATAAGATTCTAGATCACACAATGCTACGAATGAATTCTTTGTGATCTAGATCTAATGTTTTTCAAAAATCCTTTAAAAAAACTCAAGAGAAAAGTAATACGGATTTGAAAAACAGTTAGCCAATAAAATGAGAATATGATCTTTAAAAATAATAACAGAATTTTGCAAGATCACAAATAAAATCGAATTAGCTAGAGAAAGAATGAGATCTTAGAACTTTAGAGTGTTTGCACGAGAGATTTTGAATTCGATAGTTGTTGTAATTTTTTTTAATGAAAACGGTCCTCTATTTATAGGACAAAAACTGAGAATTCGAATTTCAAAATACTTTGACTTTTGTCCCAAAAATTATGGAGAAAATCGCTCAATGATATTTCAAAATTCAAGTCAAAAACGTCAAACTTTTACAGCTGGTAGTCGACTCCCTAGGAGTGGTAGTCGACTCCCTAGGAGTGGTAGTCGACTCCCTAGGAGTGGTAGTCGACTCCCAGTGTGTTTCAGGAAATCTTGATTCTCAGCTGGTAGTCGACTCCCTACCTTTGGTAGTAAAATCCCAAAGGAGTTTTTCGTGCGACACAGCTAGTCAGACAGGTAGCTAACTCCAGGGTGTGTGGAGTTTCACTACGGAATTTATAAGATAACTAGAGAAAGCTCTCAAAAACATTTTTGAAGATGTTTTAAAAGATATTCAAAAACATTTTAAAATTTTGTGTGTGTGTGTGTGTGTGTTTGTCTATATGATTTGGCTTTAACAATACCCTAAAGAGACACAACACACTCACTATAGACTTAGGACACGTCTTCGGAAGCTTGATCAATTTGATGAAGTAGATGTGAGCTTCACTTGAGCTTCTTGTTCTATTTGAGCTTTGAACTTCATTATTTGATCTTAGCCATGTTCGTCCTAGTCTTTGAGCGTAGATTGCGCTTCTTTGAGTATGAGTAAAGCTTCGCATATCCTGCACACTTAATTGTAGTGTAGTGAGTACACTAAGTTTCATTTGGTGTGCTCATCATCAAAATCACTTGGGGTGGAATTCAATTTCCATCAACCCTCTCCCTCCCTACAACAGGCCGAACTCTCCCCCTCCTCCCTTTCATCCCTTTGCTTCCTCCTTCCTCTTCCCATCACCACCCCAAGCACCACTCACTCCACCACCAAGAATCCCCACTTTTTCCTCATCATTCTATCACCAAAATTCTCCCCACTCTAAAAATCCAACCTTTGGAGGCTAGTTAGGAGCTTGAAAGAAGGAGACTATGAGCTCAAGTTTATCAAGGATATCAAGGATTAAGAAGGGCAAGAGAAAATCTTTGGATGAATTTTTAGAGGTAGAAATTTTATTAATCCTTTAGTAGGACTTAATTTTGGAACTAGGGTCTTAATTAGGTTAGTTCTAATTCTGTAAATTAGATGTTAAACATGTAATTAGCTAGATGAACAACATGCTGAAATTTGCTCAGAACTGGCTGAGACTTTGGTAGCTTGCTGCACCTAATTGGCTACATGGAAATGCCTGAAAAAATATATGTTGTACATATTGAAGCCCTTAATAACTTTCATGTTTACAAGTTTTGCAAATTCAAACTAAAAAATAGGGTAAAAATTCAATATCTGAAACTGGTCTGTTTCTAGACAGTCTGGACACCTTTCAGTAAAATGAGTAGAAATCCCTGCACACTTAATGAAATATTGTAATCATGGTGCCGTTGGAAAGCTGTGTTCAAGCTCTTCAACTTGTAATTTTCCTTTGTAAATTTCCGAAATTCTAATTCTACCTTTAATTAGTAGTAATTTGGACTTGAAAATGCCTCAGTTTCTGATTCTACAGACTGAAATTGTGCCTGTTATGAGAAAACTCACTATAATTCATATACTTCGAATATTTCTCTGAAATTTAGTGTGCTTGTGTAGAACCCATAGATATACAACTTTCATGAAGAGACCAGAGGCTAAAACTGACTGTAGTTAGGTCAAACTGGCTGTTCTTTCTGCTATAACTGTTTAGACAGATTCAAGTTTTACAATACTTTCATGTCATACTTTGCTATTTTATGTTTTTGTTCAATTTCAGTTATCATGCTGTTATATGTTGTGTTCTATGTGATGATGAGGATAAAAGATAAATGTAATGATGAAGTAAAAGCGGTAGTTGAGATCGCTAACGAATCGTTGTCAAAAAACAACGATGAGATACAATGATGAAAGTTCTAAAAACTGAGAGTGAGCAGAGAGTTTGACATCAGGAGCGCTCAATCCATTCTAAAATGGGGGAGACTCTGGATGTGGGTTTGGGGGAACACGGGTAAATTTTAGGTGTTAAGGAGCGGACAATAGTAGCATATCTCGCCCGATGTGTCGCCCCCGAAAGGGGAGTTTGAGAGGGCTAGAGAGGCCGCTGGTGTGCTCGTGTCGCACCATGTCAGTATATGATGGTATTCTCCGTTTGTCCCAAGAAAAAACCGAGATGAGTCTCGCTCAGGTACCTTACCCCGTTTGGATACAGAGTTACGAGAGGCCCCTCTTGTGCTCGTGTCGCTGGAGTGGTACCACTTTTCACCCACCCTGGGTGAAGTCCACTTCCTTAGCGTCCTACAGTTTACTCGGGTTCCAAATCAGAACAATGTATAATTTTAATTAATTTAATCAGTAATTTTACTTCAGTTCTGCTTTTTGTTGTTTATTTTCAGCACTTGTGTTCTGTTCTTAATTTCTGCATAAACCTTGAGATTGATGTGACACTTGTAGTTAGTTGGCTTATTAGGGAGACCAGTTCTAAAATTGGGTTATATCAGAGTGTTAGGAGTTTCTACTGGGTCACGCGTTGACGTGTCCCGACTTGTGGTTTTCAGGTGCGGCACTCGAGCAGTCTGTGAGGGCTTCGGAGTCAGAGACCAGTGCCAGTACTGCTGAGGTAGAGCCTACGGGTGACTTGGTACAGTTGGACTTCCCGGGGATAGACTAGTGGGTGTGTTGTACCGGGTGTGGACCTTTTGTACTTTTAGGATGGGGGTTTCTTTTTTGTTGTACCCCACTTTTGTACTCCTTGTACAGCTGATGTATGTATATGGACTTGTATGATGTAATGTAATGTAACTTCTATGTTGTATTTTCTTTTCAGTACTGCTATTTATATTTCTGTTGGAGCACTTTTTCTTTTCTACGTGTACTATTCCAGTGTTGTTGCAGTGGCCTGCGTATTAAATTTATTTAACCACAAAAAAATGCCCAGTAGTATTTGGATAAGAGGGCTCGAAGCCTGAGTCTGAATACTACGGTGGCCTCGTCAGCTACGCCTCCCGTACTTGGGAGAGCGGGGCGTGACAATCACCATGGCAGGATGTTCCGACGGGGAGGAATGGGTAAAATGGGTGCCTAGAGTGTGGGAGGTGGATCGCTAGGAGGCGGGGAGTCTGCTCTAGAGGAAGAGGGACCATGGTCCTCGGTCCTCTTTCGCTTAGAAGCGGGCTGCCGTGCATGAGACCTAGTGCATGGGGGCAGCATGGTGCCATGAAATGCGCAGATAATCACAACGTGCTCAAAATAAAATAGGGAACGAGTGTACCAAGCATGATGCGACTCCTCGTAAGCGACCTGGATGAGAGATGCCTCCCCTGCAGCTCCAAATTAGCGCGAGATCTCCCCCAAGCTATCATGAATCACAAAACCAATGGATTAGCAATGAATATCACATAATGGAGGGGTTGATCAAGAGAAATAGGCGTAAATCGAGCTAAATTTGGGATTCGGGGTGAATTGGGCTTACGAAATGGGAAAAAGGTGAATATGTGCTATTGTCAGCTTGGAGGACTGCCGATCACCGGCCAGCGGTGAGAGAGGCGGCATCAGAGGATGTTGTGGAGAGGGGGGGGTCGCGCTGCTTAGGCGAGTCACCGACGGCTCTGGCGAGTGGAGGGGGGTTCGGTCGAGTCGGGGGGGAGAGGGAGAGGCAAATTGGGGAATTAGGGATTTTAATCCCGAACTTCCGCAAATTCGGATTAAATAAGGGTAAGTCGGTTCGAGTCATTCGGCCGAGTGAAGATTATCACTCGATCGATCGCATTTAGAAACAAAGTAGGGAATTTTCAAAAAATTTGATTCATTCTCCGACTCGGCCGAGTAGAACTCGTCACTCGGACAAGTAGACTAGGTTACTCGGCCGAGTTAGTCTACTCGGCCGAGTAGACATGCCTCTCAGAGCATTTTAAGAGCTAATGGTGTCAAATTCTGTAACGGTCACTTTCCGACCTTATGATTTTTCTGCGTGCACGTGCTTTATCGTGCACGTATTTTATTTGGCTATTTCTGGGCTCCGGCATATGCAATGTGATATGCCGTTGCGATCGTTTTGGAGTGTAGAATTTTACTGTAATTTTTGGAAACGTCGTTTCACGGCTCGTTTACTCACAAAACGACTTTGAACGATAGGGGCGTTTTAGTCATTAGACTCAAAACGCCGCTTCCAATTTTACGTTAATTTTTGGTAGGTGTTACACACGATCGGGCTCCATAGATCTGTGCGTCTCGTCTCCACGATCGCCCCGGTATTTTCGGATTATTTTTCTGATGCCCGGTTTGAGAGATATCGCTCGGAGAAATCTCGACCGTTCATTAACCCAATAAGATTCAAATTAGAATTTGTTGCCAAATCTGGCAATATATTTAATTAATCTGTTTTATATCTTTCCTAAACTGTCTCTCTAATCTCCCCTAGGCTTACCCAACTCATACACCCTCTATCCCTTACCCGTCCACCCATTTAACTCATAGCACATGTCTATTTAGCAATACTTCTTATTATATTAACCCTAAATTATTAACCCTAACCCTAATATTAAAAAAAAACCACTCACGCAAAAAGCCCTAGGGCTAACCCCCTTCTCATCCGCCGGCCCCTAAAACAATTCCCCCCAAATCCCGCTCCTCCCCTCTCATTCACGTCGCCCTCCGACGATCCGCGCCACCATGCAAGGAAGCACCGCCGCACGCGCTCCCCTCTCAGCCGCTGCTCGTTCCCCTCCCTCTCGCCGTACGCCATGCCGCCGTACAGCGCCGTGACCCCGATCGCCGCCTGTGTGATCCCCCCCCCGTCGCGATACTCAGCGAGGCCGCCGCCCTCGTGCCCCCACCGCGATCCACCGCCGCCGTGACCGCCGAGCCCCCTCCCGATCACAGCCCTCGCTCTCCCCACGGCCGCTTTCAGCAGCAGCCCCGGGTGACGATCCTCGCCGCCCGTTTCCGCCGCGCGGCTTTCCCTCTATCCGCCGACGGCCGCTTGCCCCTCTCCCTGCTCTCGGCCGCCCGCGTTTCCCCCCTCGCAGCGCCGCCTTCCCCTCTCAGTCGTAGCACCGCGCCGCCGCATCCCCATTTCTCTACCGCCCGCACGTGCTACTTCAGCCGTAGATCTCCCGCCTCTGTCCCCGAGCGGCGCCCGCCGCTGCCTGCGATCTTCGCGCTCGCCCGCCGTGATCTCGCCACCGCGCGCCGAGCTCCCCCCGCGTCGCGATCCGCGCGCGCAGCGCTGATCTTACACACTAGTCCACGGTGAAACCCCCCAACTGCCAGTCTCTCCCCCTAAGCCGCAATCCTCCTCGCTGTTTTCCCAAGAAACAACCGGCCACCTAGGCCGCGGCACGCGTAGCCCTTGTACGCGCAACGGCAGCCTTCACAGCGAACTGCCGACCTCCTCCACACGAACAGAGGACACCACCCGCAGATCTTCCCGTTGACAGCCGCCCATTCCTTTGCTCCACCCACGTCAGCCCCCTTGCATGCTGCAGATTCTGTGGCCTCCTGACGTCACGACTCGTCCCTGTTACCGTTGACGTAGATGTTTCGTTGCCAGGACCCGCAACCGAAGTGATCTCGATACCGTACATGTAGCCGTGACATCTCGGCTGTGCTACCTGCAGCCGTTACGATCCTGAGGCGATCCCGAGAAGACCTTCACTGCGCTACCCGCAGTCGAGGACACGAGCATCGCCACTGTTTCCAGACCCGACGCCAGATTAGTGCGCGTTCCTCACACCAGGTTAGTCCACCTAACTCGTAGCGAAACCCACACTGTAGCAAACTGAACCTTAACTAAAACTGGACAACTACAATTAAATTTACATTTTCCGCACCAGTAAAATGTTGCTCACCGTAGAAATCGACCATCGGACAAACTTTCTGTGCATATAGGGTAGTGGTCGATCTAGGCTGATAAAACATCAAATTGCGACTTTGACAATTAGGGTAGCCCCGACAACCTAGAAATGAACCTAAATAGGATTATTGAAAAAACGCGACCTGACACCGTCGCCCTGACCTGTTTCAGACGGACTTCCGCGGACGAGACGCTTGGATGAGACGCTTCGGGAGGACGGCACACTCGCCATCGCAGGCAAGTGTACCCACTTGCGTTTTTGATCGCGTCTTGGTCTTAAATTGTTAGAACTGTTAGACAGTGAGTGTATGGAACTGGACGTGAAATGATAGCGTCCGGGTCACCCTGACGACTTAGACTTGACGACGAAGTCTAATTCTGACGAACAACAATTTTTGACATTGTAGGGCTGTCATGTGTGTGTGTGCGTGTGGACACCCTAGAATAACAACTTCCTACACTTGTCATGTCGTGTCCTGTTATACAAAAAGCCTACGGGCGTTTCGGATGCTTTCCTCCGCGGAAGTGATCCCTGTTACACAAAAAGCCTTCGGGCGTTTCGGATGCTTTTGTAACGACTGCTTTTCATGAATCTGGATTTAATATAATATAATATATGTTTTGATGGATTTTCTCCTCTTGTGTGGTTTTCGTCTCCGTAGTTTTCATTTTCGATCGATTCGTCGTATTTTCTCGCTTCTTCCTTAGGATCGTCGATTTCGAAGTATGTCACTCGTGACGGACTTCATAACGGTCGTATCTAACTGTTAGATCAAGCCTATGAGTCTTAGGAATCGATCCCGGGGCCTCGCGCTCCGTATCGGTACTTTTCTGTGCTCATTAGCCGGTGTAAGAAGGGCCACCGACCGACTAGATGACGATCCAGTCGGTCGGCAATCCTTCTTGGACCGACTAGTTGGCTTTCTAAAATTATTCAGGAGTTACTGTTTATCGTTAGTCGGTCTAAGAACGTTGGTTGACCGACTAGGTTGTAAACTAGTCGGTCAGCAATGCTTCTTGAACCGACTAACTCATCAAATTATTTTTGTATCAGTTACTGTTTACTCTTAGTCGGTCTAAGAACGTTCATCGACCGACTAGATGCTAAACTAGTCGGTCAGTACTTGTTCATGGACCGACTAACTCTAGAATCCTATTTTCGTTCAGGAGTTACTGTTTGCACTTAGTCGGTCTGCGTTGGTCGACCGACCGACTAGTTGCCAAACTAGTCGGTCAGTGGTTGCTCTTTGACCGACTAACCAGTGTTAAAACCCTAATTTCTGGGCAGCCGCCAGCCTAGCCTATTTAAACCCAACCCATTCGACTTCTTCTTCTCCAACACGACCCAAAACCCTAAAAACTTCCCCCTTCAGCCCCCATCTTCCTCCAAGCTCAATTTCTCCATTCCAAGCCCTAAATCCATCATCCAATCCATCCATTCACTCATTCCACCCCTCATCTTCCCCAAATCTCCATCAAAACCCATCAAATCCCCAATTCCCCTAAAACCCTAGTTTCCCCAAACTTCTCCAATCTTTTCCAGATCTGATCCTAGGGTTCCCCGGAGTGTTTCTTCCGCCTTCTCTCGGTAAGAAATCATTCTACCGTTGTTTTCATAACTTATTTATAATTTTATGAAAACCCTAATTAATTTCATGTTGTTTGTTGTTTGTCTCCCCCAAAACAGCGATTTCCCCCGTAGATAGCATCCGTGTGACGAAGTGATCGTCAATCCCCGGTGCTAGGCAAGTGAAACTTGCCACTTAGGGTTTAGGCCATGTTTTAGGCCATATGCTTGTTGTAGGCGTAAAAGAGGCTAGGCGACGAAATGATACTCGCCTAGGCGCAAATTGGGGAACTAGCTTGACAACGAAGCTAGTTCCGACTTTTAGCATGTTGCACAATTACCATGTCATGTTTACTTTCAATTAACGGTACGCGAATATGTTCATGTCATTGCATTTCGCATGTCACGTTTAATTTAATTAACTGTACGCAAATAAATTGTCATGACCTCGCATTCTTTAGGTATTGCTGTGATTGCGTAGCTTCGCTACAATGTTGTGTTCCTGGCTCGTGTTCCAGAAGCGGGCCATGTGTTGGTTGATAGCCAATGCCCGAATTGCGTGTTCCGGCTAGGTGTTCCCTACGCCATACATGTGTTCCTGGCTCGTGACCAGAAGCGAGCATAATGAGTTGGAAACCCCAACGCTCGATGTAATGAACTGTGAACTAAGAATGCGAGCTCAATGTGCGGGGCAACCCTAGGCTCACTAGATGAGCTCAATGTGCAGGGACCCCAGGCTCCATATCGTGTGAGTATTGGGTAGTGTTTAGTGCCGATCGGTCTGAAATGCTATGCCATTCAGCGAATGGCATAAACAGCTACAAAATGGGAATTGATTGAATTGATAGTAGCTTGGCTACTCTTGTCTTGTCCCGATGATTGCTCTCTTGTACAAACCGTCTTGCCATGTTTTAAATTACGCACTCATGTTATAACTGCCATGCCATGCATCATACTAAACTGCTAGGTTGCTAGTTGCCTTACTTTCAGTTTCCTTGCCCAAGTCTTTTAGACTTACTGACATGTGCCCCTTTACTCTTTTGGGTGACACATGTTAGATCCTGAGCCCGAGTACCTCGTTGAGGACGAGGTGTTTGCTGACGCCGAGCCCGAGCCCGTGTTTAACGGGGAGTACGTGGACACTGGGGACCAGTCCTAGCGTCTTCGTTGTGCTTTACTTTTGATTAGACAGTTGTTTGTTATCGGTGCGTAGCACCTATACTTTGTTGTTGTCGTTGCTTTTGTTGGCCTTGTTCTGGGCCTTTAGACTCTTTCCTTTTAGCCTGGTGGCTTTTCTGGATGTTGGACTCTTTGTTGATGTTGGACAATCTGTGAGATGTGGAATTTTATTTCAGTCTCGCCTTGTGTTATTATTGTTATTCTGTTGTGGTTACAGGGACCTGTTTATGTATTGTGGACGCTTATCGGGTTTGGGGCTTCACAGCTCCACTCTCGTGCGGACCTTTTCACGTCTCGCCTCCATTTTGGGGAAGCGGGTCGTGACAGGTTTTAGTGGTGGCCCATGCAGGTCCTTCTGTAACTGCGATTTTTGGAATAACGATAATAATATTAGAATGTCCAATAAATTGAGTTCGACGTCCGAGTCATAAGCTATGAGTCTAATCTGATTCGTTCTCTGTGTCATTAGATGGCAGGAAGGCGTTTCACCCGTAGTGGGGGTAGTGGTGCGCTCCCTCATGATGAGGAGCCTGAGCGGGAACCCACCAGCGGTGAGATGATGCGGATGATGCTGCAGATGATGCAAGTGCAGCAGGGCGTGCTTCTGCAAGTCCAGAATGCTCCACTTGCTCGAGCTGCCCGGGCTCTTCCGGATGCCCCTCGCTCTGAGCCAGGAGCGAAGCAATTTCGGGAGCTGGGTCCCGCATATTTTGATGGTTCTGAGGGTCCTCTGGCTACCGATGAGTGGATTCGGAACGTCGAGGACAATCTGAAGATGGCCAAGATCACCCCGGCTGGATGGGTTGATTTGGCGAAGAGGCAGCTGAAGGATAATGCCAGGAATTGGTGGGATGCGGAAGAGAAGTTGTTGGTGGAGCCGATAGCTTGGGCTACCTTCAAAGCCAGATTTGAAGGTGAGTTCTTCCCGAAGGCTGCCAAGGAGGAGATGCTGCAGCGTTTTATCGACTTGAAGCAGGGGAACTCGTCGGTGGACATGTATCACCAAGAGTTCATGAGGCTAAGTCGGTTTGCACCGAAGATGGTGCAGGACGCTGAGGAGAGAGCTCAGAGGTTTCTGCAGGGGCTTGCTTCGGAGCTCCAGAGTTTTGTGACCTCCTCTGACCGGGAGTCTTATCAGAAGGTTCTGGTCGCTGCCAAGAGGCAGGAGCTGCTCGTGAACCAGAGGAAGGGGTCTGTTGTTGGTGCTGGGAAGAGGCCTGTGGAGCAGGCGAGAGCTGTGGTTAGACCTGGATTCAGGCCTAATCAGTCTGCTCAGTTTAAGAGGCCAGGAGGGCCTATTCCGAAGTTTTGCCATTTCTACGGCAGGCCTGGCCACGTCAAGGATCAGTGTCGGAAGTTTCTGGGCCAGTGTTTGATTTGCGGTGATGCTTCTCATGTCGCGAAGGATTGTCGGCATGCGGATCCGCTGCGGAGGGCTCCTGTTGCAGCACAGCCGTTGCAGCAGCGAGCGCCTGTTCCTGCTGGTCGTGGAGCAGCTCTTGTTCCGCAGAGGCAGGCTTTTCGGCAGGCTGTTCCGCCGAGGAGGCAGGCTTTTCTGATGACAGCTGCGGAGAGCGAGGCTGTGGATGAGGTTATCGCAGGTAATCCTCATTCTAGCTATTACTTTCCTATTTGGTCTTGATTGCTAGATTATGTTGTTTGCTTGAACATGGTTGTTTGCTAGAATAGGGTTTGATTGTTAATTGATTGATTAGGTGTGGTTTTGGTTTGCACATTTCCTGCACGAGTCCTTTTTGACTCTGGTGCATCGATGTGCATTATTTCTCGGAGCTTCGTGGAGAGGCATTCCTTGTCGACATCCCCTCTTCCCAAGAGTTGGAATATCGTCACAGGGAATGGTGTGGTCTCGGTGCATCGTGGTTGCAATTCTTGCTCGTTGGTGGTCTGTGGACATGAGCTTTTTGCGGATTTCATTGTCCACGACATCATCAACTATGATGCAGTTCTTGGGATGGATTGGCTTGCGAGCTTCTATGCTACGATCGACTGCAGGAGGAAGAAGGTGGTGTTCGAGATTCCCGGACACCCAGTGTTTGAGTTCAGTCGTGGTAGCAGTTCGCTTGGTCCTGTCAGATTTCGGGCCAGGCCGGTGGAGGCTGTGGCTATGCAGATGGAGATGGAATGGCCAGCTGTGGTGCGAGATTTTGGTGACGTCTTCCCCGAGGAGATGTCTGGTTTGCCGCCTGATCGAGCTCTGGAATTTTCTATCGATCTTATTCCAGGTGCGCAGCCGATTTCGAAGGCGCCGTATCGTATGGCACCTGTAGAGTTGGAAGAGTTGCGGAAGCAGTTGGATGAGCTGTTGCAGAAGGGTTATATTAATCCTAGCGTGTCTCCGTGGGGAGCACCGGTGTTGTTGGTTAAGAAGAAGGATGGTTCGCGTCGCATGTGCGTGGACTATCGGGAGTTGAATGCGGTGACCATTAAGAATAAATACCCGTTGCCTCGCATCGATGATATTTTTGATCAGCTTGGAGGTTCGAGGGTGTTTTATAAATTGGATTTGAGGAGTGGTTACCATCAGTTGAAGGTGAAGAAGGGAGATGTTCCGAAGACAGCATTCAGGACGAAGTATGGACACTATGAGTTCGTGGTTATGCCTTTCGGCGTAACTAACGCGCCCGCAGTTTTCATGAATCTGATGAACCTGATTTTCTACGACTTTTTGGACAAATTTGTCGTTATCTTTATTGACGACATCCTGATCTATTCGAAGTCGGAGGAAGAGCATGCCTCGCACTTGAGGACGGTGTTGGAGATTTTGAGGAAGCATCGGTTGTATGCTAAGTTTTCGAAGTGCGAGTTTTGGCTGGATAGAGTTGCTTTTCTCGGGCATGTGGTGACTGGAGATGGTATTTCAGTGGATCCCGAGAAGATTCGGGCCATCAGGGAGTGGCCTGTTCCGTCGTCTGCGTCTGAGATTCGAAGTTTTCTTGGACTTGCTGGTTATTATCGGCGATTCATTAAGGACTTTTCTCGTATTGCTGAGCCGATGACCAGGTTGACGCGGAAGGATGTTGCTTATGTTTGGTCGGGTGATTGTGAGAGTGCTTTTGGTGTTCTGAAGGAGAGGTTGACGAGTGCCCCTATTCTTGTTGTGCCTGATCGCAGCGGTGGATTTGAGATCTTTTGCGATGCTTCTGGCAAAGGTCTCGGTTGTGTTTTGCATCAGCATGGGCATGTTGTGGCGTATGCGTCTCGTCAGCTTAAGGTTCATGAGAAGAATTACCCGACGCATGATTTGGAGTTGGCTGCCGTTGTGTTTGCTCTTAAGATTTGGAGGCACTTCTTGCTGAGTGAGAAAGTGAAGATTTTCACCGATCACAAAAGCTTGAAGTATATTTTCACTCAGAAGGAGCTCAACATGCGACAGCGTCGATGGTTGGAGCTTATGGCGGATTATGATATTGATTTGCAGTTTCACCCTGGCAAGGTGAATGTGGTTCCGGATGCTTTGAGTAGGCTTCCAGCGGTGATGATTTTGACCTCGCAGTGGAGATTGCAGCAGGATTTTTGCGAGTCTGGCGTGGAGATTGTTCTTCCTGGAGAGGCTTCGTCGTTGATGTACATGCAGGTACAGTCGACAATCGTGGATCGGATTAAGGCTGGCCAGGCTGAGGATCCGAAGCTGGTGAGGATTCGGGAGCAGGTGGAAGCCGGTCTACGGACTGACTTTTTGATTCATGAGGATGGCTCGCTGAGGTTTGGAGCCAGGTTGTGTGTGCCTGCTGGGGATATCAGAGAGGAGCTGATGGTGGAGGCACACAGTTCGCCGTATTCTGTGCATCCTGGTGGCACCAAGATGTACCAGGATCTTCGTCTGAATTATTGGTGGCATGGTATGAAGAGGAGCGTGGCTCGGAGTGTAGCCAAGTGCTTAGTTTGCCAGCAAGTGAAGGCGGAGCATCAGCGTTCGGCCGGGTTGCTACAACCGCTTCCGATTCCGGAGTGGAAGTGGCAGCACATCACTATGGATTTCGTGACTGGACTACCTCGGAGTCCGAAGCAGAATGACGCGATTTGGGTGATCGTAGATCGATTGACCAAATCTGCGCATTTTATCCCGTTCCGAGTGGGACAGTCCACTGAGGCGCTAGCGAGGAGATATATGGAGGAGGTTGTGCGACTTCATGGAGTCCCCGTGAGTATCGTGTCGGACAGAGACACGAGGTTCACATCTCAGTTCTGGCAGAGTTTGCAGAAGAGCTTGGGTACGCGTCTGAGTTTCAGCACGGCGTACCATCCGCAGACGGATGGCCAGTCCGAGAGGACGATTCAGATTTTGGAAGACATGCTGAGGGCGTGCATGTTGGATTTCAAGGGTTCGTGGGAGGACCATCTACACTTGGTGGAGTTCTCTTACAACAACAGCTTCCAGGCGAGTATTGGCATGGCGCCTTTCGCCGCTCTTTATGGGAGGAAATGTCGATCGCCATTGAGTTGGGATGACGTTGGTGATCGGGAGTTGTTGGGACCTGAGATGATCGTGGAGGCCGTGGAGATCGTCAGGAATATTCGGGAGAGGTTGAGGATTGCTCAGGACCGTTTTAAGCATTGGGCGGATGCTAAACGTCGTCCTTTGGAGTTTCAGCCGGGCGACCATGTGTTCTTGAAGATTTCCCCGAATCGTGGTGTGATACGTTTTGGGAAGCGTGGGAAGTTGAGCCCGCGATACATTGGACCATTTGACATTTTGGAGAGGGTTGGCGAGGTAGCTTATCGCTTGGCCTTGCCACCATCTTTGGAAGGAGTTCACAATGTTTTCCATGTGTCGCAGCTTCGTCGATACATTAGCGATCCGTCTCATGCGGTGGATTTTTCGGAGATTACCGTTCGCCCCGATATGACGTATGACCAGCATCCAGTGCAGATTCTGGACAGGCGTCAGAAATCGCTTCGGAACAAGATTGTCAATCTTGTGAGGGTGATGTGGCGACACGGTTCACCTGGGGAGTCTACTTGGGAGAATGAGGATGAGATGCGAGAGCGTTTCCCACTTTTGTTTCCGGACTCGTGAATTTTTGGAAATTCCGAGGACGGAATTTTTCTTAAGTTGGGGAGGATGTAACGACTGCTTTTCATGAATCTGGATTTAATATAATATAATATATGTTTTGATGGATTTTCTCCTCTTGTGTGGTTTTCGTCTCCGTAGTTTTCATTTTCGATCGATTCGTCGTATTTTCTCGCTTCTTCCTTAGGATCGTCGATTTCGAAGTATGTCACTCGTGACGGACTTCATAACGGTCGTATCTAACTGTTAGATCAAGCCTAGGAGTCTTAGGAATCGATCCCGGGGCCTCGCGCTCCGTATCGGTACTTTTCTGTGCTCATTAGCCGGTGTAAGAAGGGCCACCGACCGACTAGATGACGATCCAGTCGGTCGGCAATCCTTCTTGGACCGACTAGTTGGCTTTCTAAAATTATTCAGGAGTTACTGTTTATCGTTAGTCGGTCTAAGAACGTTGGTTGACCGACTAGGTTGCAAACTAGTCGGTCAGCAATGCTTCTTGAACCGACTAACTCATCAAATTATTTTTGTATCAGTTACTGTTTACTCTTAGTCGGTCTAAGAACGTTCATCGACCGACTAGATGCTAAACTAGTCGGTCAGTACTTGTTCATGGACCGACTAACTCTAGAATCCTATTTTCGTTCAGGAGTTACTGTTTGCACTTAGTCAGTCTGCGTTGGTCGACCGACCAACTAGTTGCCAAACTAGTCGGTCAGTGGTTGCTCTTTGACCGACTAACCAGTGTTAAAACCCTAATTTCTGGGCAGCCGCCAGCCTAGCCTATTTAAACCCAACCCATTCGACTTCTTCTTCTCCAACACGACCCAAAACCCTAAAAACTTCCCCCTTCAGCCCCCATCTTCCTCCAAGCTCAATTTCTCCATTCCAAGCCCTAAATCCATCATCCAATCCATCCATTCACTTATTCCACCCCTCATCTTCCCCAAATCTCCATCAAAACCCATCAAATCCCCAATTCCCCTAAAACCCTAGTTTCCCCAAACTTCTCCAATCTTTTCCAGATCTGATCCTAGGGTTCCCCGGAGTGTTTCTTCCGCCTTCTCTCGGTAAGAAATCATTCTACCGTTGTTTTCATAACTTATTTATAATTTTATGAAAACCCTAATTAATTTCATGTTGTTTGTTGTTTGTCTCCCCCAAAACAGCGATTTCCCCCGTAGATAGCATCCGTGTGACGAAGTGATCGTCAATCCCCGGTGCTAGGCAAGTGAAACTTGCCACTTAGGGTTTAGGCCATGTTTTAGGCCATATGCTTGTTGTAGGCGTAAAAGAGGCTAGGCGACGAAATGATACTCGCCTAGGCGCAAATTGGGGAACTAGCTTGACAACGAAGCTAGTTCCGACTTTTAGCATGTTGCACAATTACCATGTCATGTTTACTTTCAATTAACGGTACGCGAATATGTTCATGTCATTGCATTTCGCATGTCACGTTTAATTTAATTAACTGTACGCAAATAAATTGTCATGACCTCGCATTCTTTAGGTATTGCTGTGATTGCGTAGCTTCGCTACAATGTTGTGTTCCTGGCTCGTGTTCCAGAAGCGGGCCATGTGTTGGTTGATAGCCAATGCCCGAATTGCGTGTTCCGGCTAGGTGTTCCCTACACCATACTTGTGTTCCTGGCTCGTGACCAGAAGCGAGCATAATGAGTTGGAAACCCCAACGCTCGATGTAATGAACTGTGAACTAAGAATGCGAGCTTAATGTGCGGGGCAACCCTAGGCTCACTAGATGAGCTCAATGTGCAGGGACCCCAGGCTCCATATCGTGTGAGTATTGGGTAGTGTTTAGTGCCGATCGGTCTGAAATGCTATGCCATTCAGCGAATGGCATAAACACCTACAAAATGGGAATTGATTGAATTGATAGTAGCTTGGCTACTCTTGTCTTGTCCCGATGATTGCTCTCTTGTACAAACCGTCTTGCCATGTTTTAAATTGCGCACTCATGTTATAACTGCCATGCCATGCATCATACTAAACTGCTAGGTTGCTAGTTGCCTTACTTTCAGTTTCCTTGCCCAAGTCTTTTAGACTTGCTGACATGTGCCCCTTTACTCTTTTGGGTGACACATGTTAGATCCTGAGCCCGAGTACCTCGTTGAGGACGAGGTGTTTGCTGACGCCGAGCCCGAGCCTGTGTTTAACGGGGAGTACGTGGACACTGGGGACCAGTCCTAGCGTCTTCGTTGTGCTTTACTTTTGATTAGACAGTTGTTTGTTATCGGTGCGTAGCACCTATACTTTGTTGTTGTCGTTGCTTTTGTTGGCCTTGTTCTGGGCCTTTAGACTCTTTCCTTTTAGCCTAGTGGCTTTTCTGGATGTTGGACTCTTTGTTGATGTTGGACAATCTGTGAGATGTGGAATTTTATTTCAGTCTCGCCTTGTGTTATTATTGTTATTCGGTTGTGGTTACAGGGACCTGTTTATGTATTGTGGATGCTTATCGGGTTTGGGGCTTCACAGCTCCACTCTCGTGCGGACCTTTTCACGTCTCGCCTCCATTTTGGGGAAGCGGGTCGTGACAGGTTTCCTAGCGGAAGTGATCCCGGTTATATAAAAAATCCTTCGGGTGTTTCGGATGCTTTCCTAGCGGAAGTGATCCCTGTTACACAAAAAGCCTGCGGGCATTTCGGATGCTTTCCCCTGCGGAAGTGATCCCTGTTACACAAAAAGCCTTCGGGCGTTTCGGATGTTTCCCTAGCGGAAATGATCCCTGTAAATCTTGTCCTGAGTTCTTGGGTTTGGGGTTGGGTTGAGCGTGCGCACGGTAAGAGGGTCTGATCCCCCTCGAACCATAAGGCGTGAACCCTTTCGTGTCTCACTTGTCCTGTCTTGTCTTGTCCCGTCACGTCCCGTCTTGTCTTGACACCTGTAGGTTAGTCTCGTAGTTGGTAGCACACGCTACGACTACTACTTGTCCCGTTTTACTTTCCTGCTACGTTACTTCCTGTCGTGTTACTCTGTTATAACTACAGCATGCTAATCAACCAGTAAACTGTTGTGTAAAAGAACCTCAGTATGCTAATCAACCAGTAAACCGTTGTTTAAAGTTCGGTGCACTTGCAGTAAAGTCTAACCCTTCTTGTAGACTTTACCTGACGTACAGTTCCTTTTACTTGGGTGTTGTACGTCAGGTGCTCAGCCAGAGTTCGTGGACGAGGCAGACTCACTGGAGTACGAGGAGCTGAGGACGTCGACCCAGAGTACGTGCCCGTCGAGGACCAGACCTTGAGGTCTTTTAGTCGTCACTTTCAGAGGTTACTACTTTTAGTTTGCTTTTAGATAGTTTGTTGCCACGCTTAGGCTTTCCTTTTTAGACTTTGTACTTATTGGATATTATGTCTCTTATTTAATGAATGCAACTTCCCTTCCGTACTTTCTGTTGTTTCGAACTATATTAATGCAAGAACCTGAAACTTTTAAAATGGTACCCCTGAAGACGCTTATTGGGTCCGAGCTTCTCAGCTCTGGCCTAAGCGGGCCTTAGTCACGCTTCGCCTCCGTCCATTTTGGGAAGCGGGGCGTGACAGGTTTTAGTGGTGGCCCATGCAGGTCATGCAAAAGTTCGGAACAATAAAAGTACCGCATTCATTTAATATCCACGTACAAGTCTAAATATAGGTTTTCCTTGTCTTAGATGGTAGGAAGACTTAGATAGATGCCCAGGTTTGATAGTCTGACGCCTTGGTTAGGAATTAGTCATCCTCGTCCTAGAATACCTTAGTAGCCACTTGACTCTGACCGTGTTAAATTTCCAGAGCCCTTCTTTTAGTCGTTCGCTCGGGGTCCAACGACTTCGGGCCCAGCAGAACGTAACCTTGATTCTCTTAGGAACCTTCTCTTTAGATCCTGAATATAGCCTAGCTCATTAGGAAGTCTTAGAGCTGGGTTATCCTAATCTTTAGACGACCCGATAAATAGAATCCCTGACTTCTAACGTCTACCTGATCCTTACCCTTTCGTGTTATCAACCGTAGAGTCACATCGTAGCTTCGTGAATCGTGTTCTAGGTATGTAACCGTCATGCGACCATCTTTATTTCCTCCCGATTCACGTGATCGTTTCCTGACGATTATCGTAGATCCTTCGAATCTTTCTCCTTGCCAATTTTACCTCCTCTAAAAGTGTTTTCGAAATTCCTTATTCAGTTTCTTCGCTCAGCTTAATTTCTTGAAAACCCCTATACTATATATTTCAAAAATTTCTTGTTTTTCGGTTGAATTAAAATTCTTTTATTGACTTGAAACCTTCTTGGTCGTAAATTCTTAAGTTACTATCTCGTACTCACTTTCGAATCATTATCTTTCGAATTTCAGTTTTAAAACTTGTTACCATTTTGAAAATTCAATATTATTCTTTTTATAAAAAACTACCAAAATTTCTAACCACTTAACGTACATACTTTTTAAAATATTTTCTAAACTAGAGGAAACTTCAATTATTTTATTATTATTATTATATCTGTTCTATGTTCCTTGTGACCACATTTCAAAATCTTTGTGTAAACCTATATTCATTTACAAAATAATCGTTTCTCACCCTACCTTTCTTTCCTTCGTCTCACTCTTTCCCAGAATTGTAATTTACTACATCTGCCCACTTTTCTAAGTATTTTTTTTAAAAGTATAAAGTATACGATATCATATTTTACACGTAAATTTCCTTCATCTATCTAGTTATTCTGAAATATTTTGTCTCTTCCAACCAACTATCTCCTTACCCCGCCTTGTTGGAACTCGTTCTTTCCGATCTTATTTCATTTCACTCTTGATCTAGTCTCCTTTTCTTTCTATTATCTAGACATTAGTCCTTGTAGTTGTCCATGCTATCTCCAGTTTAGGAGTAGACCCTTTGGTAGGTGATGTCGTTGTGGTGCGTGAGTATAGGTAGAGTGTGTAGACCTGTATGCGTGTGTCATCTTTAGGATCTTGATAGTTGCCTTTTGTGTCTTGAATGTGTACTCAGTGTTAACCCCGTTATGATTGAAGTTGTCTGAATGACGGTATTCATACATATATGAATAGGGTCATAGCAGGCAATTTCCTTAGACGTAGTTTTCCACGATTATGGAATAGTTTATCTTTGACTGCGTGTGATTGTATTGAAACTTTGTTTTTTTAAAAACCAAACCTTTAAAGTTTTTGAAATTAGCTCACAAGATCACAAATCAATTATCCTTCCTCATCCATTACCACGACTCCACACGTTTTTTTTTCTTCGAAATGTTTTAAAATGTGTCACTGGTTTTAAGTTTCCCTTTCTCTTCTCTCTCTCCATTTTGGAATGTTATGTTATGGTTGTTATGGTTTTGGGACTAGCTATTATTGTTGTAGGATTGTGTTTGCGGTTAGGCTCAGGGAGAGATGAGATTTGTTATAGCAATGATTAATCGATTTTGGAACAATGGGATATTGGAATAGATTTCTTTCGGACAAAAAGAATGAGCTGTCCAAGACTTATTTATGATACCGATGTGAGATGGACTCAATGGAGAATTCCGGTTGAATGAGATTATATGCGTGAAGATGGGAACTTATCAGATTTGAGACTTAGACGAATGGTAGATAGGGATGGCTACAGAGTGTGATAGGAGTTAGGGTGATCACGAGAATGAGTAGAACATTGTAAGCATCGAGACTTGATTGATGAATTGACGTGAGAAGACTTTGGGAATGATACGACGCATTGAGATGAATGGGTGGTTAGGTAGTCGGACTTAATATTGGTTGGGATTAGTTATAGTGAGTAGGATAAGATGTGATTTTGATAGTTCAATTATTTGGCGGATAAATTTATGGGAAGACATGACAAGGAAAGTATTGAGGACACGGCGATTGTTGATTTCTGAAAGGTGTTATAAGATCGACAAAGTTTTTGTCTTGGATTGGTGATTGACTTGAACAACTTTTTAGCGATTGATTAATATTGAAAAGAGATTGAGAAATTTAAAGAATGCTATGGAGCGATGATGTTTAATAGAGAGGTATGGTATGTGAATATGATTATTATCCTTTTATGAGAACCTGTGGTTGGAAATTTGAACAGCAGTGATGGATCAATAGTTAAGTGTTAGGACGTGAAATTAGTTGTGGCTTTATCCAGTGAAAAGAAGGGTTATGATAGATTATTCGAGGAACGATGTTGAAGTTATAGGATCAGAGATCATTGTGTGGAAGATGTGAGGTATAGGCTTAGGTATTTATAGATTTTTTTTATTATTATTAGTATAAGTGATTCCGAGGACGGAATCATTTCTAAGGTGGGTAGAATGTAACGGTCGCTTTCCGACCTTATGATTTTTCTGCGTGCACGTGCTTTATCGTGCACGTATTTTATTTGGCTATTTCTGGGCTCCGGCATATGCAATGTGATATGCCGTTGCGATCATTTTGGAGTGTAGAATTTTATTGTAATTTTTGGAAACGTCGTTTCACGGCTCGTTTTCTCACAAAACGACTTTGAACGATAGGGGCGTTTTAGTCATTTGACTCAAAACGCCGCTTCCAATTTTACGTTAATTTTTGGTAGGTGTTACGCACGATCGGGCTCCATAGATCTGTGCATCTCGTCTCCACGATCACCCCGGTATTTTCGGATTATTTTTCTGATGCCCGGTTTGAGAGATATCGCTCGGAGAAATCTCGACCGTTCATTAACCCAATAAGATTAAAATTAGAATTTGTTGCCAAATCTGGCAATATCTTTAATTAATCTGTTTTATATCTTTCCTAAACTGTCTCTCTAATCTCCCCTAGGCTTACCCAACTCATACACCCTCTATCCATTACCCCTCCACCCATTTAACTCATAGCACATGTCTATTTAGCAATACTTCTTATTATATTAACCCTAAATTATTAACCCTAACCCTAATAATAAAAAAACCACTCACGCAAAAAGCCCTAGGGCTAACCCCCTTCTCAGCCGCCGGCCCCTAAAACAATTCCCCCCAAATCCCGCTCCTCCCCTCTCATTCACGACGCCCTCCGACGATCCGCGCCACCGTGCAAGGCAGCACCACCGCACGCGCTCCCCTCTCAGCCGCTGCTCGTTCCCCTCCCTCTCGCCGTACGCCGTGCCGCCGCACAGCGCCGTGACCCCGATCGCCGCCTGTGTGATCCCCCCCCCCGTCGCGATACTCAGCGAGGCCGCCGCCCTCGCGCCCCCACCGCGATCCACCACCGCCGTGACCGCCGAGCCCCCTCCCGATCACAGCCCTCGCTCTCCCCACTGCCGCTTTCAGCAGCAGCCCCGGGCAACGATCCTCTCCGCCCGTTTCCGCCGCGCGGCATTCCCTCTCTCTGCCGACGGCCACTTGCCCCTCTCCCTGCTCTCGGCCGCCCGCGTTTCCCCCTCGCAGCGCCGCCTTCCCCTCTCAGTCGTAGCACCGCGCCGCCGCATCCCCATTTCTCTACCGCCCGCGCATGCTACTTCAGCCGTAGATCTCCCGCCTCTGTCCCCGAGCGGCACCCGCCGCTGCCTGCGATCTCCGCGCTCGCCCGCCGCGATCTCGCCACCGCGCGCCGAGCTCCCCCCGCGTCGCGATCCGCGCGCGCAGCGCTGCTCTTACGCACTAGTCCACGGTGAAACCCCCCAACTACAGTCTCTCCCCCGAAGCCGCAATCCTCCTCGCTGTTTTCCCAAGAAACAACCGGCCACCTAGGCCGTGGCACGCGTAGCCCTTGTACGCGCAACGGCAGCCTTCACGGCGAACTGCCGACCTCCTCCACACGAACAGAGGACACCACCCGTAGATCTTCCTGTTGACAGCCGCCCATTCCTTTGCTCCAGCCACGTTAGCCCCCTTGCATGCTGCAGATTCTGTGGCCTCTTGACGTTGCGACTCGTCCCTGTTACCGTTGACGTAGATGTTTCGTTGCCAGGACCCGCAACCGAAGTGATCTCGATACCGTACCTGTAGCCGTGACATCTCGGCTGTGCTACCCGCAGCCGTTACGATCCTGAGGCGATCCCGAGAAGACCTTCACTGCGCTACCCGCAGTCGAGGACACGAGCATCGCCACCGTTTCCAGACCCGACGCCAGATTAGTGCGCGTTCCTCACACCAGGTTAGTCCACCTAACTCGTAGCGAAACCCACACTGTAGCAAACTGAACCTTAACTAAAACTGGACAACTACAATTAAATTTACATTTTCCGCACCAGTAAAATGTTGCTCACCGTAGAAATCGACCATCGGACAAACTTTCTGTGCATATAGGGTAGTGGTCGATCTAGGCTGATAAAACATCAAATTGCGACTTTGACAATTAGGGTAGCCCCGACAACCTAGAAATGAACCTAAATAGGATTATTGAAAAAACGCGACCTGACACCGTCGCCATGACCTGTTTCAGACGGACTTCCACGGACGAGACGCTTGGACGAGACGCTTCGGGAGGACGACACACTCGCCATCACAGGCAAGTGTACCCACTTGCATTTTTGACCGTGTCTTGGTCTTAAATTGTTAGAACTGTTAGACTGTGAGTGTATGGAACTGGACGTGAAATGATAGCGTCCGGGTCACCCTGACGACTTAGACTTGACGACGAAGTCTAAGTCCGACGAACAACAACTTTTAACATTGCAGGGCTATCATGTGTGTGAGTGCGTGTGGACACCCTAGAATAACAACTCCCTACACTTGTCATGTCGTGTCCTGTTATACAAAAAGCCTACGGGCGTTTCGAATGCTTTCCTCCGCGGAAGTGATCCCTGTTACACAAAAAGCCTTCGGGCGTTTCGGATGCTTTCCTAGCGGAAGTGATCCCTGTTATACAAAAAAGCCTTCGGGCGTTTCGGATGCTTTCCTAGCGGAAGTGATCCCTGTTACACAAAAAGCCTGCGGGCGTTTCGGATGCTTTCCCCCGCGGAAGTGATCCCTGTTACACAAAAAGCCTTCGGGCGTTTCGGATGTTTCCCTAGCGGAAATGATCCCTGTAAATCTTTTCATGAGTTCCTGGGTTTGGGGTTGGGTTGAGCGTGCGCACGGCAAGAGGGTCTGATCCCCCTCGAACCGTAAGGCGTGAACCCTTTCGTGTCTCACTTGTCCTGTCTTGTCTTGTCCCGTCCCGTCCCGTCTTGTCTTGACACCTGTAGGTTAGTCCCGTAGTTGGTAGCACACGCTACGACTACTACTTGTCCCGTTTTACTTTCCTGCTACGTTACTTCCTGTCGTGTTACTCTGTTATAACTACAACATGCTAATCAACCAGTAAACTGTTGTGTAAAAGAACCTCAGTATGCTAATCAACCAGTAAACCGTTGTTTAAAGTTCGGTGCACTTGCAGTAAAGTCTAACCCTTCTTGTAGACTTTACCTGACGTACAGTTCCTTTTTCTTGGGTGCTGTACGTCAGGTGCTCAGCCAGAGTTCGTGGACGAGGCAGACTCACTGGAGTACGAGGAGCCGAGGACGTCGACCCAGAGTACGTGCCCATCGAGGACCAGACCTTGAGGTCTTTTAGTCGTCACTTTCAGAGGTTACTACTTTTAGTTTGCTTTTAGATAGTTTGTTGCCACGCTTAGGCTTTCCTTTTTAGACTTTGTACTTGTTGGATATTACGTCTCTTATTTAATGAATGCAACTTCCCTTCCGTACTTTCTGTTGTTTCGAACTATATTAATGCAAGAACCTGAAACTTTTAAAATGGTACCCCTACAGACGCTTATTGGGTCCGAGCTTCTCAGCTCTGGCCTAAGCGGGCCTTAGTCACGCTTCGTCTCCGTCCATTTTGGGAAGCGGGGCGTGACAAATTCACTCGGTCAAGTGACAAAGTCACTTGGCCAAGTGGCATATAATTTCTAGAGAGGGATTTTTCGAGACTTCCATATGTAGTACCCTACTCGGCCGAGTAGGGTCTTCGCTTGGCCGAGTGAACAAGGCATTTGACCGAGTGGTCTGCTCTTTTTAGCTTCAGACTCTCTGTTTTGAGACGCTTTCTGTTTCTTCCTCTCCCGTCAGTATCTTCCTTCCTATATCAATTAAGCGCATCCTTGGAGCTCTCCATCGCCTTGTCCGTCTTCCATTCATATGGACTCCTATCATCTTCTTCCTGAAATGAAAAACGCAGCCCGTTGTCAGATTCTTCCAAGACTCTTGATTCTATAGACTAATAATGATCTAAAACAAAGATGAAAGTAAAATTCAACTAAAAACTAAGATAGAACCATCGGGTTGCCTCTCGACAAGCGCTCGTTTAAGGTCTTGAGCTCGACCCCTTAAGATATGGCATTTAGCGCATGATGTTCGACGCATAGGAGATGCGCATGTCAAACTTTGCGGGGAGGCCTTGAGGGTTCAGATGTAGCATTAGCTCTTCTCTGGCCTCCCTAGTGTGTGTCTCATCTCTAATGGTGTTGATGGATGACTCCCCTAAGCTTGTGTTCTCGATATCTTTCTTCTTTTTCGACGGTGGAGATGTGTTCGTCGGTGACGTTTTCTCCCCACGCTTCAACGTAGATAGCTTGCAAAGCTCTCTTATCCTTTCGACATCAGCGTCGTTCTTCTCTTTGTCGGTGAGCATGATTACTTCCTCAATGGGGGGATCCAGTGGATCTTCAATTGTTGTGCCTTCCTCGGTATTTGAGACCCCATCAAGGCTCTCCATGTGTAAGGCTCCAACTGCATAAGGCATGGCTTCATCTATTACCTCATCAATGAGTTCCACGTAGTCCGCTTCTTCCGGCCAAAGTCTTTGCTACATTGTCTTGGAAATATGGAATTCAACCGTGATGTTGCCAACGTTGAGGGACAACGTTCCTTCTCTCACATCCACTATGACTCCGGCAGTGCACAAGAAGGGGCACCCAAGTATGAGTGTCGTATCGCCCTCCTCTTTTATGTCCATGCAAAGACCTCCCGGTATTTGAAGTGGTACGTTCTCGGTAATCCCCATCGGCCTAGTAATTCACCCATCGACGAGTTGGATCTTCGTATCAGTGGCTTTGAGGTCGGTCCCCGTGTTAAGCTTCTTGAACATAGTGAGTGGCATGAGGCTTACGCTCGCTCCCAAGCCTACCAAAGCTTTTTGGAGGAGGAATCTGCCAAGGGTGCATGGAATCCGAAAGCTTCCGAGGTCTTTCATCTTCTTTGGCATCTTCTGCTTGTTGGTGAACCAAGTTCCTTGTTCGACTACCATGATCTTCTCTGTTCGCTTCTTCCCCGTGATTAAGTCCTTGAGGAACTTGGCATACGATGGGATTTCAATTATCGCATCCAAGAATGGGATGTTAAGTCTAATCCCGTGCAAGTACTCTAGATATTTGGAGAATCTCTTTTCCATCTTAGCCTTCACCAACCGTTGCAGAAATGGTATGGGCGGCAAGTAAGTTCTCTCCTTTTGAGATTCGTCCGCTTCAGATTTTGTCACGCCCCGCTTCCCAAAAACGTGGAGGCGAAGCGTGAGAAGGTCCGCTCAGACTTGAAGCTACAAAGCTGCAAGTCTGATACGCTTCAATCACTTTTAAAACTGCAGGTCCTTGCAATGCGAAACGAAGAAAAGATAATAATAACGAAAAGAGACAAAAGAAACATATCAGAATATCCATAATAATAAATCTCAACATCGCAGAAAAAGCCACCAGGCTAATATAAGAGAGTCTAAAAGAGGCCCCAGCATGGCAAACAAAAGTACAAGGTACGAAAGCAAAGTAATGGTGCAAGCACCGACAACTAACATCAAGCTAAAGTAAAAGTAACTCCACAGTCCCTAAGACTGGTCTCCGGTGTCCTCGTACTCCTCGACGAACGTAGGCTCAGGCTCAGCGTCAGCAAACACCTCGTCCTCAACAACTGTCTCTGGCTCAGGGTCTAACATGTGACACCCAAAAGAGCAAGGGGCACATGTCAGCAAGTCTGGAAGACTTGTGCAAGGAAACTGAAAGTACAAGTAAAAGCACCCTAGCAGTTCTAGCATGATGCAATGACATGGCAGTTTAAAGTACGAGTGCAACAAGCAAAGTAAAGTAAAGTAAAGTACGAGCATGGCATTTAAACATGGCATGGATGACAAGCTATACAAGTAACACTCACTAGTACAAGACAAGAAAAGTAAGCACCTCGTGCACAGAGTTCACGCCTTACAGCTGAAGAGGCTGTACGGGCACACTTCTATGCTGATTGGTCGATCAACCCTACCCCTCCACGTGTATCGAGCCAGGGCCTTACCCCCGAACAGGAATGCTCGCTTCTGGATCACGAGCCAGGAAGTGTTTTTAACAAGTATGGCGTAGGGGTGCACCTAGCCCGGGACAAGCAAGTACAAGTATGTAGCGTGTGCTACGAATGCGACATTCAATGCATGGATGACATGACATGGCAAGTAGTAAAGCGTACAGGTAAGGAAAGTAAACATGACAGTTTAGTATGCATGATCAACAAGTTTAAAGGGGTGGATCTAGCTTCGTTGTCAAGCTAGATCATTTAGGTGACGGATCTAGTTTCGTTGTCAAACTAGATCAAGTAGGCGTCTAGCCAGCTATCATTTCACTGACTAGTCTCTTTTACGCTAAAAGCAAGGAAGTGGCCTAAAAACATGGCCATACACAAGATTTGGCAAGTTTCACTTGCCTGCAAGTATCACGTCTGAGCAACCCCGTCCAACGAGTCCAAAACACAATAATCCTACGTGCACAAGTCCACCGGCCTACATCCGTTTTATTAATCTTGATTAGTGAATTCTAAAACATTTAAAATACTTTAAAAATACTGATTTTAGTCTTGATTAGCATGCATTGGGTTGGGGGTCCTAGGGGTGCAAAGCGTTACCTCAACACGACGCGAAAGCTACACCGGCGTCGGGTAGCGACGCCGGGGGTTGGAATAATAATATCGCGCTCCAAGTCCAGATTCCAATTAGATTCCTCGCTGGAAATTCCAAAGCTAGCACGTGCGACGACGGGCTACGACGTGTCGCAACGTCGTACTCGACGAATCCTCGAAGAGCAAGCACCTAGGTGGGGCCCACAGTAGTCCTAGGGACCTTTGGGGGACCCACAATACCTCTGGAGAACTTGGGGGGCCCACGGAGGCAAGTGGTGCGACGGGTGCGGGGTTGCGACGAATGGCTCTCGGTCGTACAGCCTCGGTGCGGGGAGATCCTTCGGTCGTGCACAGAGAATGCGGGGTTGCGACGCTTGGGGGTGTGCAGCGGTGCGGGGTTGTGCTTGGTGCGGGGCCTTTTCTCGGTCAGTGCAGAAGAGGGGCTCGGTCAGGCGCTTGGATGTGGGGGGGCTGCGATGTTGCAACGTTGCAACGCTTGCAACGCCGGTCGGTGCGGAGATAGGGGCCGGTCGGGCGAGGTGCGGAGCAGGGCGACAAGCGGTGGTTGGTGCGGAGCGGCTGTGTGGGTTGGGGCTCTCGGTCTGACCAAGGGCCTCTCTCGGTCAGAGCAGGGGAACGGGGCGGCTGCTGCTGCAGCGTGCGGAGCGGCTGCAGTGCGGGGATGGGCTTCGATCGGAGCGGGGGAACGGGGCGGTTTTCCTCGGTCGTGCGGCAGCTGCTCGTCGCAACGTTGCGACGAATCGTCGCAACGTCAAATTTGAGTTTGGAAGAGGCTAGGGTTATTTTCTTGCGAAAATAGGTCTTCCTAGGGGTTGTTTATATAGTGTAGATGGGTTGACTTGGTCTAGGGCTAAATCTAATAGGATTAGAAGTTTAAAATAATTTAAAATTTGAAATTCAACTTCTCCAACTCACCCAAGGGTTTGACTTGGTCCAAATGAGCTAGAAATTGGGTCAAAAATTCTTTAATACGTTTAAAACTCAAATAAATTTTATTTGGCCGAAAATAATTTAAAAATAAATTATTAAAAATATTATAAACCTTGTTAAAAATATAAAAGTGGTCAAATGAACTCCAAAAATTATAAAATAAATATCGGGGTGATAGTGATGATGAATGTGAGCTAACTAAGAAGACGGATCTCAATTTCGACGACGGACGACAAGACTAAAAATAGAAACGTCTCCCGTCAAAAGTGAAAGTCGCCACGTCTCATCGAATAAGATTAAATTGTGGAAAAACGACTCGAGAAACGTCGTTCCAAATTAGTGTCACTATTTAATACTCTCAGAGACGTTCACAACGGCATATCACACAAAAGTGTTCACAAACAAATAAAGTCTAAAATAAACACGTGCACGGCCAAAAGCACGTGCACGAACAAGGTACAACGAAAGGTGGTCGTTACATCCTCCCCACCTTAAAAATGATTCCGTCCTCAGAATCAACATCAAGCACTGCTCGGGAAAAGGTGCGGGAAACGCTCTCTCATCTCATCTTCACGCTCCCAGGTGGACTCACCAGGGGAACCGTGACGCCACTGCACACGAACCAAGTCGACGGTCTTATTCCTCAGCTGCTTCTGTCGACGATCCAGAATCTCAACAGGCTGCTGATCGTAAGACAGATCCAGACGGACCGTAATCTCCGAGAAATCCACAGCATGGGATGGATCACTAACGTATCGACGTAACTGATATACGTGAAATACGTCATGAACTCCCACCAGCGACGGTGGCAACGCCAATCGATAAGCCACAGCTACAACTCTCTCCAGAACATCGAACGGTCCAATGAACCTCGGACTCAGCTTGCCTCTCTTCCCAAATCGAATAACTCCGCGGTTCGGAGAAATCTTCAGAAAGACATGATCGCCCGGCTGAAACTCTAAGGGTCTCCGTTTAGCAATAGCCCAATGCTTGAAACGGTCCTGCGCAATCCTCAGCTTCTCCCGAATATTCCTCACAACATCCACGGCCTCCACGATCATCTCCGGTCCTAACAGCTCCCGATCTCCAATGTCATCCCAGCTCAGTGGCGATCGACATTTCTTTCCATATAGCGCGATGAAAGGCGCCATTCCAATACTCGCCTTGTAGCTGTTATTGTAGGCAAACTCAACGTGATGGAGGTGATCCTCCCAAGATCCCTTGAAGTCCAACATGAACGCTCTCAACATATCCTCCAAGATCTGAATCGTCCTCTCGGACTGGCCATCCGTCTGCGGGTGGTACGCCGTGCTGAAACTCAGACTCGTACCCAAACTCTTCTGCAGACTCTGCCAAAACTGAGATGTGAATCTCGTGTCTCTGTCCGACACGATACTCACGGGGACTCCGTGAAGTCGTACGATCTCCTGCACGATTCACGTTACATCACTATCTAAACTAGGAAAAGGAAATAAAATCGGAGAGTAAAATAATTTACCTCCATATATCTCCTCACTAGCATCTCAGTAGACTGTCCTACTCGGAAGGGAATAAAGTGTGCTGATTTGGTCAATCGGTCTATGATGACACAAATCGCATCGTTCTGCTTCGGACTCCGAGGTAGTCCAGTCACGAAATCCATAGTGATGTGCTGCCACTTCCACTCCGGAATCGGAAGCGGTTGCAGCAACCCTGCCATACGCTGATGCTCCGCATTTACTTGTTGGCAAACCAAACACTTGGCTACGCTCCGAGCCACACTCCTCTTCATACCATGCCACCAAAAGTTCAGACGAAGATCCTTGTACATCTTGGTCCCACCAGGATGCACAGAATACGGCGAACTGTGTGCCTCCACCAATAATTCCTCTCTGATATCTCCAGCTGGCACACACAACCTGGCTCCAAATCTCAACGAACCATCCTCGTGAATCAAAAAGTCAGTCCGCAGACCGGCTTCCACCTGCTCCCGAATCTTCACCAGCTTAGCATCTCCAGCCTGCCCAGCCTTGATCCTATCCACGATCGTCGACTGTATCTGCATGCTCATCAACGAGGAATTCTCTCCAGGAAGAATAACCTCGATACCAGACTCGCAAAAATCCTGCTGCAATCTCCACTGCGAGGTCAACATCATCACCGCCGGAAGTCTGCTCAGCGCATCCGGAACCACATTCACCTTGCCAGGGTGATACTGCAATTCAATCTCGTAGTCTGCCATGAGCTCCAACCATCGACGCTGTCGCATGTTGAGCTCCTTCTGCGTAAAGATATACTTCAAGCTTTTGTGATCGGTGAAGATCTTCACCTTCTCACTCCGCAGGAAGTGCCTCCAAATCTTCAGCGCAAACACGACGGCAGCCAACTCCAAATCATGTGTCGGGTAATTCTTCTCATGAGCCTTAAGCTGACGAGAAGCATACGCAACCACATGCCCATGCTGATGCAACACACATCCAAGACCCTTGCCAGAAGCATCGCAAAAGATCTCGAATCCTCCACTCCGATCAGGCACAACAAGTACAGGGGCAGTCGTCAATCTCTCCTTCAGAACACCAAAAGCCTTCTCGCAATCATCAGACCAAACATATGGCACATCCTTCCGCGTCAGTCTGGTCATCGGCTCAGCAATCCGGGAAAAGTCCTTAATGAAACGTCGGTAATAGCCTACAAGCCCAAGGAAACTCTGAATTTCTGACGCTGACTGCGGAACCGGCCACTCTCTGATAGCCACAATCTTCTAGGGATCCACAGAAATTCCATCACCAGACACCACATGCCCAAGAAAAGCAACTCTATCCAGCCAAAACTCGCACTTGGAATACTTCGCATACAAACGATGATTCCTTAAGATCTCCAACACTATCCTCAAGTGCGATGCATGCTCTTCCTCCAACTTTGAATAGATCAGAATATTGTCAATGAAGATGACGACGAACTTGTCTAGAAAGTTGTAGAAGACCAGATTCATCAGGTTCATAAAAACTGCGGGCGCATTGGTTATGCCGAAGGGCATAACCACGAACTCGTAGTGACCATACTTTGTCCTGAATGCTGTCTTCGGGATGTCGTCCTTCTTCACCTTAAGCTGATGGTAGCCACTCCTCAGATCCAATTTAGAGAACACCCTCGAACCTCCGAGCTGATCAAAGATGTCATCAATACGAGGCAAGGGATATTTATTCTTGACAGTCACAACATTCAGCTCCCGGTAATCCACACACATGCGACGCGAACCATCCTTCTTCTTTACCAGCAACACCGGTGCTCCCCACAGAGACACACTGGGATTGATGTAGCCCTTCTGCAAAAGATCATCCAGCTGTCTACGCAACTCTTCCAACTCTGCTGGTGCCATACGATATGGCGCCTTCGAAATAGGCTGCTCTCCCGGAACAAGGTCGATCGAAAACTCGAGAGCTCGATCGGGTGGCAGTCCAGACATCTCCTCGGGGAAGACGTCGTCGAACTCACGTACCACAGCTGGTCTACTCTGCTCCATCTGCATAGCAACAATCTCCACCGGCTTGGCCCGAAACCTGACAGGGCCAAGCGAACTGCTACCTCAACTGAACTCAAACACCGGATGTCATGGGATCTCGAACACCACCTTCTTCCTCCGACAATCGATCATAGCATAGAAACTCGCTAGCCAATCCATTCCAAGCACTGCATCGTAATTGATGATGTCGTGGACAATAAAATAAGCGTAAAGCTCATGTCCACAAACCACCAAGGGGTAAGAATTGCACCCACGATGCACCGAGATTACGCCATTTCCTGTAACGATGCTCCAACTCTTGGGAAGAGGGGAAGTCGTCAAGGAATGCTTCTCCACGAAGCTCCGGGATATAATGCACATCGATGCACCAGAGTCAAAGAGGACTCGTGTAGGAAACGTGTAAACCAAAATCACACCTAACAAACAGACTAACAATCAAACCTATTCTAACCAACAATCATATGCAAGCAACAACCATAATCTAATAACAATCAAAACTAACTAAGGAAAGAACAACTAGACCGAGGGTTACCTGCGATAACCTCGTCCACAGCCTCGGTCTCCACTGCAGTCATCAAGTACGCCTGCCTCCTTGGCTGAACAGCCTGCTGATACGCCTGCTTCTGCGAAAGAAGAGGCGCTCCACGTCCAGCAGGTACAGGTGCTCTCTGCTGCAAGGGCTGGGCTGCAACTGGTCCCCTCTGTAGCTGTGCTCCATCAGGTCCTCTCCTCAGCTGGTTCGCATGCCGACAATCCCTTGCTACATGAGTAGCATCTCCACAGATCAGGCACTACCCCAGAAATTTCCTGTACTGCTCCTTGTTGTGACCAGTCTTGCCGCAGAAATGGCAAGTCTTCACAGCAGGCCCACCTGGCCTCTTGAACTGCACTGGCTGGGTAGCCTTGAACCCAGGCCTAGCCACTCCTCTGGCCTGCTCCATAGGCCTCTTCCCAGCTCCAGAAATCTGACCTCTCTTCAGCTTCGCGATCTTCTCATGTCTCCGAGAAGCTACCAGCAACTTCTGATATGACTCCATATCCGTCGTAGACATCAGGCTCTGCAAGTCTAGGGAAAGGCCCTGCAGAAACCTCTGAGCCTTCTCCTCAGCATCCTCCACCATCTTCGGCGCGAAGCGACTCAGCCTAGTAAACTCCTGGTGGTACTGGTCCACCGACAGATTCTCCTGCTTCAGATCAATGAATCGCTGCAACATCTCCCTCCTGGCAGCCTTCGAAAAGTACTCCTCATCGAACCGAGACTTAAAAGCAGCCCAAGGTATCGGTGTCGTCAATAGCTCCTCCTCTGCATCCCACCAGTTTCAGGCATTATCCTTAAGCTGCTTCTTCACCAGATCAACCCATCCAGCCGGGTTGACCTTCGACATCTTCAGATTATCCTCGGTATTCCTGATCCACTCCTCAGCAGCCAACGGTCCTTCAGATCCGTCAAAATAGGTCGGGCCCAGCTCCCGAAACTGCTTCGCTCCGGGCTCGAAGCGAGGGGCACTCTGGGTATTCTGGAGCATGCACTGCTGCACCTGCATCATCTGATGCATCATCCTCATGATCTCAGCATTGGTGGGCTCTCTATCCGGCTCCTCAGCATGATTGGGCCCACTACCAGATCGGGTCTGTCGTCGTCCAGCCATCTAATGACATAGAAAACGAACAAACAAATTAGACTCAAATAGCTTAATGACTTGGATGTTGCAATTTATTTAATGGACATTCCGTTATTATCGTTGTTTCGTTAATTCGCAATCGTAAGAGGGACCTGCATGGGCCACCAACAAAACCTGTCACGCCCCGCTTCCCAAAAACATGGAGGCGAAGCGTGAGAAGGTCCGCTCAGACTTGAAGCTACAAAACTGCAAGTCCGATACGCTTCAATCACTTTTAAAACTGCAGGTCCTTGCAATGCGAAACGAAGAAAAGATAATAATACCGAAAAGAGACAAAAGAAACATCTCAGAATATCCATAATAATAAATCTCAACATCGCAGAAAAAGCCACCAGGCTAATATAAGAGAGTCTAAAAGAGGCCCCAGCATGGCCAACAAAAGTACAAGGTACGAAAGCAAAGTAATGGTGCAAGCACCGACAACTAACAGCAAGCTAAAGTAAAAGTAACTCCACAGTCCCTAAGACTGGTCTCCGGTGTCCTCGTACTCCTCGACGAACGTAGGCTCAGGCTCAGCGTCAGCAAACACCTCGTCCTCAATAACTGTCCCTGGCTCAGGGTCTAACATGTGACACCCAAAAGAGCAAGGGGCACATGTCAGCAAGTCTGGAAGACTTGTGCAAGGAAACTGAAAGTACAAGTAAAAGCACCCTAGCAGTTCTAGCATGATGCAATGACATAGCAGTTTAAAGAACGAGTGCAACAAGCAAAGCAAAGTAAAGTAAAGTACGAGCATGGCATTTAAACATGGCATGGATGACAAGCTATACAAGTAACACTCACTAGTACAAGATAAGAAAAGTAAGCACCTCGTGCACAGAGTTCACGCCTTACAGCTGAAGAGGCTGTACGGCCACACTTCTACGCTGATTGGTCGCTCAACCCTACCCCTCCACGTGTATCGAGCCAGGGCCTTACCCCCGAACGGGAATGCTCGCTTCTGGATCATGAGCCAGGAAGTGTTTTTAACAAGTATGGCGTAGGGGTGCACCTAGCCCGGGACAAGCAAGTACAAGTATGTAGCGTGTGCTACGAATGCGACATTCAATGCATGGATGACATGACATGGCAAGTAGTAAAGCGTACAGGTAAGGAAAGTAAACATGACAGTTTAGTATGCATGATCAACAAGTTTAAAGGGGTCTAGCTTCGTTGTCAAGCTAGATCATTTAGGTGACGGATCTAGTTTCGTTGTCAAACTAGATCAAGTAGGCGTCTAGCCAGCTATCATTTCACTGACTAGTCTCTTTTACGCTAAAAGCAAGGAAGTGGCCTAAAAACATGGCCATACACAAGATTTGGCAAGTTTCACTTGCCTGCAAGTATCACGTCTGAGCAACCCCGTCCAACGAGTCCAAAACACAATAATCCTACGTGCACAAGTCCACCGGCCTACATCCGTTTTATTAATCTTGATTAGTGAATTCTAAAACATTTAAAATACTTTAAAAATACTGATTTTAGTCTTGATTAGCATGCATTGGGTTAGGGGTCCTAGGGGTGCAAAGCGTTACCTTAACACGACGCGAAAGCTACACCGGCGTCGGGTAGCGACGCCGGGGTTGGAATAATAATATCGCGCTCCAAGTCCAGATTCCAATTAGATTCCTCGCTGGAAATTTCAGAGCAATCAACCGGGGCGACGATTCCAGATTCCAAAGCTAGCACGTGTGACGACGGGCTACGACGTGTCGCAACGTTGTACGCGACGAATCCTCAAAGAGCAAGCACCTAGGTGGGGCCCAAGTAGTCCTAGGGACCTTTGGGGGACCCACAATACCTCTGGAGAACTGTGGGGGGCCCACGGAGGCAAGTGGTGCGACGGGTACAGGGTTGTGACGAATGGCTCTCGGTCGTACAGCCTCGGTGCGGGGAGATCCTTCGGTCGTACACAGAGAATGCGGGGTTGCGGCGCTTGGGGGTGTGCAGCGGTGCGGGGTTGTGCTTAGTGCGGGGCCTTTTCTCGGTCAGTGCGGAAGAGGGGCTCGGTCAGGCGCTTGGATGCGTGGGGCTGCGATGTTGCAACATTGCAACGCTTGCAACGCCGTTCGGTGCGGAGATAGGGGCCGGTCGGGCGAGGTGTGGAGCGGGGCGACAAGCGGGGGTTGGTGCGGAGCGGCTGTGCGGGTTGGGGCTCTCGGTCTGACCGAGGGCCTCTCTCGGTCAGAGCGGGGGAACGGGGCGGCGGCTGCAGCAGCGTGTGGAGCGGCTGCGGTGCGGGGATGGGCTTCGATCGGAGCGGGGGAACGGGGCGGTTTTCCTCGGTCGTGCGGCAGCTGCTCGTCGCAACGTTGCGACGAATCGTCGCAACGTCAAATTTGAGTTTGGAAGAGGCTAGGGTTATTTTCTTGTGAAAATAGGTCTTCCTAGGGGTTGTTTATATAGTGTAGATGGGTTGACTTGGTCTAGGGCTAAATCTAATAGGATTAGAAGTTTAAAATATTTTAAAATTTGAAATTCAACTTCTCCAACTCACCCAAGGGTTTGACTTGGTCCAAATGAGCTGGAAATTGGCTCAAAAATTCTTTAATACGTTTAAAACTCAAATAAATTTTATTTGGCCGAAAATAATTTAAAAATAAATTATTAAAAATATTATAAACCTTGTTAAAAATATAAAAGTGGTCAAATGAACTCCAAAAATTATAAAATAAATATGGGAGTGATCGTGATGATGAATGTGAGCTAACTAAGAAGACGGATCTCAATTTCAACGTCGGACGACAAAACTAAAAATAGAAACGTCTCCCGTCAAAAGTGAAAGTCGCCACGTCTCATCGAATAAGATTAAATTGTGGATAAACGACTCGAGAAACGTCGTTCCAAATTAGTGCCACTATTTAATACTCTCAGAGACGTTCACAACGGCATATCACACAAAAGTGTTCACAAACAAATAAAGTCTAAAATAAACACGTGCACGGCCAAAAGCACGTGCACGAACAAGGTACAACGAAAGGTGGTCGTTACAGATTTTTCTTCGTTATTTTCCGTCTTGGGGCTCTCTTCTTCATTAATTTGCTCCTTTTCAACCGGAATTTCCTCTCTTGGGTCTTTAGCTTGAACAATAACAGGAGTAGTATCCTTCCCGCCTCTCGTAGTCACCGCCACTACCGCATTGATGTGGCCGGTGCTACTCCTCGGGTTTTGCTCCGTTTGAGCTGGTAATTGTTGTTGAGCCTTGTTGAGTAAGGTTATTTTCTCTACCAATTGTGCCATAATGGTATTGAGAGAGTCTTGGCCCGTCGTCAATTTTGCATTGGTCTTCTTTTGCTCGGCCATGAACTCCTAAACTCTAGCTTCATGCTTGGATCTCATTGGTGCCGATGGTGGGTTTTGTGGTCTCCATCCTTGATTATAACTGGGGATCTATAAGGCCCCGCTTGTTGCCTTTGTTGATATTGTTGTTGTTGGAGCGGCCTTTGTTGATACGGTTGTTGTTGTTGAGGGGGCCGGGCTTGTTGTTATTGAGGTGGTGGTTATTGATGAGGAGGAGTCAAGGCTCCCTTATAACTGGCATATGAAAACCCGGGGTGACCCTTGGTAGCTGGGTTCACCCAATAACTGTTGTTACCCCCACCGGCCACGTATTTCACTTGCTCACTGGCTCCTTCATTTTGCTCGCTTCCAACAAACATAACTTGGCCTTGGTCTTGCCAATCACTCATGCTCCCTCCGGATGTCGGCATGTTGGGCACTCCATATAACTCGCACATCCTCTTTTCAATCTTCTCTACAACCTTGGAGAGACAGTCAAACTTTGTGGTCAACTCCACCACTGCTTTTGCTTTATAGATACTTGATGGCTTTGAAGATGAGGATGATTGGCCTCTCTCGTCGGCCCATTGTTGATTATTGGAAGCCATCTCCTCTAGCAATGCCTTGGCATCCTCTGGTGTTTTTGATAGAATAGCTCCGTTGGCTGTGGCGTCAAGTATCATCTTTGTGTCCGGCCACAATCCATTGTAGAAACTGTGAATAAGTTTCCAACCGTCGATGCTATGACGGGGGCATTGATGTTGGAGATCTTTAAACCACTCCCACGCTTCATAGAGAGATTCTTGGGACCCTTGCTTGAAAGACATTAATGAGTTTCTTATCTTCATGGCCTTGAATGGCGGGTAAACTTTGTTGACGAACGCGCTCGCTAGCTCGTTCCAAGTAGTGAATGTCCCATGAGCTTGCATTCTTAACCAATATAAAGATTTGTCACGAAGACTGAAAGGGAAGAGACGCAACTAGATAGCATCCTCCGGCACATTCATCCTCTGAAAAGTGGCACACTTTGCCAAAAACTTTTGTAGGTGGTAATGCGGGTTCTCTTGAAAATTCCCATGAAAGTGATCTTGTTGCATTAGTACAATAAGCCCCGTCTTTAGTTCAATGTTCTTGTCGGCCGCCAACTCCGGCATAAGTATGGACATGTAGTAACCGAATTGTTCGGGGTAAGCCTATCCTGGATGGAGACAAGCCTAGCGGTTCGTCGTAATTGCTCATCTCTAGTTTCCTCTGCCATTTGATTCTCCTTTATAATTGATCTCTTTTTTGCTCTCAGTTTCCTTGTCATGCGCTCGATCTTAGGATCAAATAATAGTCTTCTTCGGATGCCTTCGATCTCATGTTCATGCACAGAAAAAGAGAAACTAGAAAGATTTGTTAGTGTAATAAAGGAATAAAAGAAAATAAAAATAAAATAAAGAATGTAAAATAGCTAAGTAAGGAAAATAAAATATTATCGCCTCCCCGTCAACGGCGTCAAAAACTTGATCGCTCAAGGATATACACCCAGAAAACAATGTAGCTTTACCGCAAGTGCACGGTTAAGTGGCAAGCAGGTATCGAATCACATGGAGGATGAATAACGGTACTCTATTTCAATTACTAAGCTATTGGGTGGAAAATCGTTTAAGAGTGGATGGTGGAATGATCGTTTGAGTATTAATGCAAATTCAATATAATAAATTCGTCTAGGGCTAGAGAATCCCCACTTGGATTTTCAAGTTATCACCGTGAGTTATGAACAACCATGCAATCAAACTTGGTTAAAGGTGAACTTGTCGCAACTCTATGTAGAACCGACTCACACTGTCGCGCTTTTGTAGGTCTATAGCAATCTAAATTAGAGCCTCGCTGTCGCACAAGCCTAACTCAAACCGCTAGCATTAAGATCGGCAATTATGTCCAATCCCAACTCAAGCTCGATGTCGCGCAACTTGGGTTCGGATCTAGATCTTGATAGTTTGTACTCGTTCACCATCGTGCAATGAGTATGAGTATAGGAAAACAATAAAAATGCTAGCTTTGGTCGCTGTCGCGCACCAAATCTAGGGAATTTCGACTGTAAACCTAAATCGAATATCTAGGGCTTTCCTTAGATCAAGATCCTCTATCGAGCTCACGAGATCCAAGAGAAATCCCTATCTATTCGTAGTAAATCAATCAAGATCTAACCTTTCTAACAAGCCTAATATCATGGCAATTCAATGGATCGCACAATTCAAACATTAGATCCTCAGGGTTCATCCCTTTTGATCGCTCCCGGATATACACCCGGAAAACAATGTAGCTTTACCGCAAGTGCACAGTTACATGGCAAGTAGGTATCGAATCACATGGAGAACGAATGACGGTACTCTATTTCAATTACTAAGCTATTGGGTGGAAAATCGTTTAAGAGTGGATGGTGCAACGATCGTTCGAGTATCAATGCAAATTCAATATAATAAAGTCGTCTAGGGCTAGGGAATCCCCACTATGGATTTTCAAGTTATCAACATGACTTATGAAAACCATGCAATCAAACTTGGTTAAAGGTGAACTTGCCGCAACTCTATGGAGAACCGACTCACGTTGTCGTGTTATTGTAGGTCTACAACAATCTAAATTTGTGAATCGTTGTCGCGCAAGCCTAACTCAGACCGCTAGCATTAAGGCCGGCAATTATGTCCAATCCGAACTCAAGCTCGTTGTCGTGCAACTTGGATTCGTACCTAGATCATGATAGTTCGTACTCGTTCACCGTCGTGCAACAAGTATGAGTATATGAAAATAATAAAAATGCTAGCTTTGATCGCTATCGCGCACCAAATCTAGGGAATTTCGATTGTTAACCTAAATCGAATATTTAGAGCTTTCCTTAGATCAAGATCCTTTGTCGAGCTCACGAGATCTAAGAGAAATCCATATCTATCTGTAGTAAATCAATCAAGATCTAACCGTTCTAACAAGCTTAATAGCATGACAATTCAATAGATCTCACAATTCAAACTTATATCCATAGGGTTCATCACTTTGCCCTAGAGCAAAGGAACTACTCACAATTCATATTAGAAATCGATAGAGAGACAAGCTCAACAATAGAATTCATTATACAATCAAGATTCAACAAGAGATATAGAATAACAATCAAAACTTGCAAGAGATTAAGACAAACCAATGTCGCCAAAGAAGCTATCAATAGAAATATAAGATCCAATCTTCAATCTCTCGTAAATACAAAAGAAAAAACTCTGATTAGAAACTAAGGAAAAATAGTTTTAAGAAGCCTAACTGGTCTCCCCTAGGGCTGGAGACAAAAACGGGCTTAAATGCATGCCCAAAAGAACCAAAAAACGGAGACCAAACTGCCCTTGCGCCGCCAGAAACCCTAGTTTTCCCGACTGGGTGTATGCGCCACTCGGTCGAGTGGAAATCTTACTCGGCCAAGTGATAATTCTACTCGACCGAGTATGACAGTCTGCAGATCATCCCAAAAAACAGAGAAGTCGGCCTGGCTTTCTTCGAAATCTTGGCCTACACTCGGGCGAGTGGAGTTCTTGCTCGGCCGAGTGGAATTCACCACTCGGCCGAGTACATTATGGTACTCAGGCTGGCTGATGTTGTCGTGTCATTTTTGCTCGACCGAGTAAACTGCTTCACTCGGTCGAGTGAGCTGCCATGCTCAGCCGAGTGGCCTGTTTTAGAGCTCATTTCTTCTCCTCCTCGCTCCCTTGTCGATTCCTTCGACGTCCTTCTTCTTCCACTCATCCTCCAGTGCCGTTAGCTCTCTGATATGATCATGAGCGATGCTTCGGCACGTGTGCAAGTCCTCTAGCTCCAAATTGCACCCGATTACTACATATCTCCTGAAATCAGACGAAAACGAGAAATAGTGAAAATATAGAAATATCGTCAAATAATCATGAAAATCGTGATAAGAGCAATCGAAGTGGCATGCAAATATGCGGAAAAAGGTGTAAAATATGAGCCTATCAAAATCCATCAAGCCTACCTCTTTCTTGTCATTGAGAAAGATGGGTAAAAAGGTGAACATGACGAGTAAAAATAAAGAAAAAGGGATGAACAAAAAAGAAGATGAAGAGGTGGAGATGCTAGATTATTCTTTCAGAACTTGGAGTTGCATACTCAAATAGCACTACCAAAGAATATAAACATGCTAAATCTTTTCACTTCGATACCATTTCATATAGATGCTTTTGATAGAAAAACTAAGAACATCGAAAATCATATGAAGTATAAAATCATTTTAGAATCAACATCGTCAAGGGCATGTAAAATGCTATGCACAATCATAGATTACACAGTTTTCAATTGATCGCTTTCTACTTGGAGTATAAGAGATATCACACATTTTAAATCAATAAGAATAGAAAAAGATGGTTTTCATGAATTTCATGCCAATATTCAATTCATAGACGTCGTTATACTCTAAGTAGTCTCTCTGAGTATCAAAAATTACATAGCTTAGGTTGTCATGCACATATAGGTAGTCACTCTCTCTCTCACGCCATTGGATCTCCTCCCCCAAGCTTATCTATAAGCGTGGTGGCATCAAATATGAAAATACGTCTTTTCCCCAAAATTTTTTGTAGCTCCAAAGAAAAATAAGAAGAAAGAAAGGAGGAATAATGGGATTGTGTATTTACAATGGAACTTCCATTTTTCTTTTTTTCTTTTCTCTTTTCATTTTTTCCATATATATACACAAGAACAATCCCAACTAAGATGAAAGGATATGGATATATATATATAATTCTTTTTGGGATTCGTAGAGCTTATTCTTTTTAGCATGAGGAAGATGCAAATATAGGACTCACTAGGGGAGATTTCACCAACGACTATAAGTATAGAAATAATGTTCAAGATATGTGAAGAAAGAAATATACATAACGCTCGGTTCACTCTTTGTATGTGCACAACAACTTCAGTAGTGTAATTTAATCTACTCAGTTTGATAACAAAAAAGTAAAATAATCCAATCATATCAAATGGCAATCATTCATTCAACCTGAAACTTCAGTACATTTCATGCACAAATAAGTGATAATATAAAGGCAAAGCAGTACTCCAAGTATAGGCAATCTATGCGTGAAGCTTGGTGTGTTTTCTACATATAATAATAGTTTCCAGACTCAGTTAACGCTAAAATTTCATTTAAATTCATATAATGAGCGATGGAAGTTCTTTTTCTCAAATGCATATCAATGTATCACATATGATATCAGAAATGAAAATGATAGCATGGCATGGGAGTATGTGCATTAGAGTAAAGCAAACTCCAAGATATAGTCATCATAGGGAATTCTTCTCTAGCAAAGAAAGTAGACGAAATAAAAAGAGAATAAATAAAAAAACTAGCTATACATATGCAAGTCACTCCAAAAGTAAGAAAACATGATGCATGACAAGAAAATGAAAAGGTGAGTGAAAATGAGTGAAAAATAAAGAAAGGTGAAAAATAAAGGTAAAAATGAAGAACATAAAAAAGTGTGTGTGTGTGAACACACTCCCCCAAACTAAACATCACATTGTCCTCAATGTGCTAAGTGTGGCACGAGGACTTATAAGATAGGGGAGGGTGGGTGTGGATGCATGCATGGTAAAAGGAAAAATAAAGAAAGTAAAATATTACATGATATATGCAAATGGTGGATGTGGCAAGCAAGCAAATGATGGATGGACAATGCACAATGGGTGCACAAATGTGGGCCAGAAGTGCAACCCCCCACCAGAATGATATGTATAATGGTGTCCTGTAAAAAGTGACCAAAACATGTGGACAAGCATAATAATGGCAAAATGATGGGGCGAGAGATGGAGTAGAGATAATATGGCAAGCATCAGGTGTACGTGCCTACATTGGTGGTGGGGCGCCATCACCTCCCTGTGGTGGTGGCGGTGGTGGCGGGGGTACAGGATCCTTGGGGATTGGCCGGGCTGCTGGTGGTGGGAGCTGAGGCAGGCGCTCAAGGATCTGGGTCAGCATATGCTGAATACCAGGCAGAATGGCGACGCGCGCCAGCATGGAGCTGAAGGTGGCAGCGAGAGCCTAAAAATCTGCTCTGAGCCCACTAACGGCCCCCTCGACAACATGGAGATGCTGGACAAGGGCATCGAGGGCAGGAGCTGAAGGTCGCACATGTGGCGGACGGGGCTGTCGCACACGGCCAACGTAGACCAATGGGGCCACAGTGGGTAAGGGTGCGAGGCAGTGCTCATTAGAAGATGCTCGACCTCAGCGGGAGGCTGAGACACAGGAATGCTCTCAGAAGTGTGAGCAGTGGCAGAGGATGATGAGGCCGCGAGTGAGGAAGAAGCAGGTAGAGAAGTCGTGGACACAGAAATGGGGACAGACGTCACAACACTCTCGGTGAAAACGGCGGCTGCGGAGAAAGAAGGGTCGACGACTAGGGTGCTCGTGAAAGCAACAGAAAATGACTCTCCAGGGGTCGACAAATCGGGTGCGGATAGGGTCTCGGCCGGTGCAAAGGATACACCAGGAAAATAATGTTGTTTTGCCGCAACTGCACGGTTAAGTGGCAAGAGGGCATTGATCCACAGGGAGGACGAATGACGGTGATGTATATCAATTACAAAGCTATTGGGTGGAATATCATTTAAGAGTGGATGGTATAATGATCGTTCGAGTATCAATGCTAATTCAATATAATAAATTCGTCTAGGGCTAGAAAATCTCCACTGTGGATTTTCAAGTTATCAACGTGAGTTATGAATAACCATGCAATGAAACTTGGTTAAGGTAAACTTGCCACAGCTCTATGGAGAACCGACTCATGCTGTCGCGCTATTGTAGGTCTATAGCAATCTAAATTAGAGACTCACTTTCACGCAAGCCTAACTCAGACCGCTAGCATTAAGGCCGGTAATTATGTCCAATCCCAACTCAAGCTCGCTGTCGTGAAACTTGGGTTCGGACCTAGATCATGATAGTTCGTACTCGTTCACCGTCCTGCAACGAGTATGAGTATAGGACAATAATAAAAATGCTATCTTTGGTCACTGTCGCGCACCAAATCTAGGGAATTTTGATTGTTAACCTAAATCGAATATCTAGGGCTTTCCTTAGATCAAGATCCTCTGTCGAGCTCACGAGATCCAGGAGAAATCCATATCTATCTGTAGTAAATCAATCAAGATCAAACCTTTCTAACAAGCCTGATAGTATGAAAACTCAATAGATCTCACAATTCAAATTTAGATCCATTGGGTTCATCCCTTTGCACTAGAGCAAAGGAACTACTCACAATTCATATTAGAAATCGATAGAGAGACACGATCAACAATAGAATTCATCATACAGTCAAGATTCAACAAGAGATATAGCATAAAAATCAAAACTTGCAAGAGATTAAAACAAACCAATGTCGCCAAAGAAGCTTTCAATATAAAATTAAGATCCAATCTTCAATCGCTCGCCAATACAAAAGCTAAAACTCTGATTAGAAACTAAGGAAAAATAGTTCTAAGAAGTCTATCTGGTCTCTCCTAGGGATGGAGACAAAACTGGGCTTAAATACATGCCTAAAAGAACCAAAAAAACACAGACCAAACTGTCCTTGCGCCACAGGAAATCCTAGTTTTCCTGACTGGGCGTCTGCGCCACTCGGCCGAGTGATAATTCTACTCGGCCGAGTATGACAGTCTGTAGATCATCCCAAAAAACAGAGAAGTCGGCCTGGCTCTCTTCGAAATCTTAGCCTCCACTCGGGTGAGTGGAGTTCTTGCTCGGTCGAGTGGAATTCACTACTCGACCGAGTACATTATGGTACTCATGCTGGTAGATATTGTCGTGTCAGCTTTGTCTCGGCCAAGTGAGCTTCCTTGCTGGGTCAAGTGGCATGTTTCAGAGCTCATTTCTTCTCCTCCTCGCTCCCTTGTCGATTCCTTCGATGTCCTTCTTCTTCCACTCATCCTCCAGCGTCGTTAGCTCTCCGATATGATCATGATCGATGCTCCAGCATGTGTGCAAGTCCTCTCGGCTCCAAATTGCACCTGATTGCTGCATATCTCCTGAAATTAGACGAAAAATGAGAAATAGTAAAAAGTATAGAAATTTCGTCAAATAATCGTGAAAATCACGATATGAGCAATCGAAGTGGTATGCAAATATGCGGAAAAAAGGTGTAAAATATGAGCCTATCACCTTTGCCCTAGAGTAAAGGAACTACTCATAATTCATGTTAGAAATTGATAGATAGACAAGATCAATAATAGAATTCATCATGCCATCAAGATTTAACAAGTGATATTGCATAATAATCAAAACGTGCAAGAGATTAAGACAAACCAATGTCGCCAAAGAAGCTTTCAATAGAAAATTAAGATCCAATCTTCAATCTCTCGCAAATACAAAAGCTAAAACTATGTTTAAAACTAAGAAAAAATATTTTTAAGAAGTCTATCTGGTCTCTCCTAGGGCTGGAGACAAAACTGAGCTTAAATACATGCCCAAAAGAACCAAAAAACACATACCAAACTGCCCCTGTGTCACCAAAAAGCCTAGTTTTCCCGACTAAGTGTCTGCGCTACTCGGCCGAGTGAGAATCGTACTCGGCCGAGTGAGAATTCTAATCGACCGAGTATGACAAGCTGCAAATCATCCCAAAAAACAGACAATCGGCCTGTCTCTCTTCAAAATCTTGGCTTCTACTCGGGCGAGTGGAGTGTTTACTTGGCCGAGTGGAATTCACCACTCGGTCGAGTACATGGTGGTACTCAGGCTGGCAGATGTTGTCATGTCAGGTTTGCTCGGCCGAGTAGGATGTTTCCCTCGGCCGAGTGAGCTGCCTTGCTCGATCGAGTAAGCTGCTTCACTCAGCCGAGTGAGCTGCCTTGCTCGGCCGAGTGGCCTGTTTCAGAGCTCATTTCTTCTCCGCCTCGCTTCCTCGTCGATTCCTTTAATGCCCTTCTTCTTCCACTCATCCTCCAGCGTCGTTAAATCTTCGATATGATCGTGGGTGACGCTCCGACACGTGTGCAAGTCATCTAGGCTCCAAATTGCACCCGATTGCTACATATCTCCTGAAATTAGACGAAAAACAAGAAATAGTGAAAAGTATCGATACATCGTCAAATAAGACTGAAAATCGTGATTTGAGCAATCGAAATGGCATGCAAATAAGCAGAAATAAAGTGTAAAATTTGAGCCTATCAGTGCCCTCGAAGGCTCTCTCTCTCTCGTCATCGCATAGAGCATGTAGAGCTCAGGCGTAGACATCGTTCCAGGCTCATACCTCGCCAGAATGGTGGTCGCCAAAAGGCAATGAGCAATCCATAGGCAAGGGTGGACGATAGAGGAGGCTTTGGCCCAACTAGGGTCAAAGTGCAGTGGGGATCCTATGATCAAGGTCCAGAATGTGTGGGCATCAAAGGAAGATGGGGTGGAGTGCACAGGACCATAAGTTCGGTCGGGGTCAGGGACAGGGGGCCAATGGAAGTAGGCTCGGAGCATATCGAGGGTGGGACAGACGTAGGTGTCTGCCGTCACCAAAAGAAAGTCACGCCATCCCATGTTGTCGTAGAACTGGAGTAGCCCTTGAAGTACCCCTAGGCGCTCAAGGTCATCTATGTGTGCAAACCTAGAGGGGACGATCGAACGCTGGGAGTGCCTCTCAAATTTGACGCTATGTGCGTCATCTCTAAAGGTGATCCCAAATGTGTCGATCACTGTAGCGGGCTATGATGGTGAGGGTGGAATGGGCGAAGTGGGTGCAGGGAGTGTGGGAGGTGGACCGCCAGGAGGCGTGGAGTCTACCCTAGGGGAAGAGGGACCAGGTTTGCCAGTCCTCTTCCACTTAGAAGCGAGCTGTCGCGCATGAGACCTAGTGCGTGAGGGCATGGTGGTTTCATGAAATATGCAGAAAATTACAACGTGCTCAAGATGGAATAGGGAACGAGTGTACCAAGCATGATGTGACTCCTCGTAGAAACCTGAGCGAGAGATGCCTCCTCTGCAGCTCCAAATCAATGCTGGATCTCCTCTAAGCTACCCTAAAGCACAAAAACAATAGATAAGCAATGAATATCAAAAAAACGAGGGGTTGATCAAGAGAAATAGGTGTAAATATGGATCAATTTGGATTTGAGGTTGAATTAGGCTTACAAATAGGGCAGGGGAGAGACGGAGAATTCGGGCAAAATGGGGAGGGATGGTTGCCGTCGGTCGGTGCTGGAGAGGTCGACGATGACTGTCGGAGTAGGCGTCGCCGGGCTGCTCGGGCACGAGGCATGGTGGCTCAGGCGAGTGAAGCGAGGGTTCGGGCGAGTCGGAGGGAAGAGGGAAGAGGTTTTTGTGATTTGGGAATTTTAATCCTGAGCGTTGTTGATTTGATTTTTTTCAGGGTAAAGTCGGTTTACGTCACTCAGCCGAGTGACGATAATCACTCGACCGAGTCGCCCCAAAAGTACTTGAATTTTGTTGCATCGGTTGGGTTGAGCGGCTTGGTCGAATAGTTCGAGTTACTCGGGCGGGTGACAAGTTCCATTCGGCCGAGTGGCAATTTAGGAACAGGGTATGAATTCTCGAATAATCTGTTATAGTCTCCTACACGGTCGAGTAGGAATAGTCACGCGGTCGAATGAACTAAGCTACTCGGCCGAGTAAACAGGCCTCACAGAGCAATTTTAGAGCTAATGGTGACAAATTCACTCGGTCGAGTGATAAAGTCACTCGGCCTAGTGGCATATAATTTCCAGAGAGGGGGTTTTCGAGGTCACTCGGGCGAGTGGCTCCTCTGTTGGATATGGACGACATAAATACACCCATGAGGGGATGTATGAGGGTATACAGACCTCAGATGTCGCGTGCACGAAGGCGTGCGCGAAGGGAACCTTTTCTCATGTGAAAAGGACCACTCGATAAGTGGAAAAAGCCACTCGATAAGTGGAAAAAGCCACTTTATAAGTGCAAAATGGCACATGATAAGTGGATAAAGAAGAAGATAAATGAATGTGCTAATATAGGCTAATAAGCTTATAATTGGTTATTTCCTACAATAACCACCCCTAAAGCCTATAAATAGGACCCAAGGGTAAGGCATTCATTCACACTTTTCATGCCATAAGTTTGCATAAGTCATCCTTATGTTCTTCTTCTCCCTTCCATTAAAATCCTATTCTAGTTAGAGATTTAGGCGGTGAAACTCTGCTTCGATCCTCCGTGACGAAGTATCGACCGTTGTGGCGAATCCAAGGGCGAAGTTCCGAGATTACCATGCTGCATACGCAAGCGTAAGTATCAACTTCATTTATCGATCCTAACGTTGTTTTGACAGGATCCTACATTAGTATCAGAGCCATACGGGTTCGCCCCGGTCAAACCGCCGCCCCGTCGAACCGATGAACGAGGCGTTGTCTTTTTCACGAATGGGTATCCTATCATTACGGATATGGTAGGAACGCTTCGTGACGGAGAGAACGCATCGGTTGTTATTTTCATGTTAGGGTCTCCTACCATTACAGATATGGTAGGAACTCTCCGTGACGGGAAGAACCGACCGTTCATATCGTCAAGATCGCTCTCTTCATGGATGCTGAGTCTCCATTCATAGGGAATGTGAACTCTCTTCATGTGGAGCGCGTAGTTTACGAATTTTAAAGTATGTTAATTTTTCATTTTGGCACACGGCCATTAGAGAATAACTACTTTCTTGACGAACGGGCGCTTCATCGACGAACGGGTGCTTCATCGAGGAAGATGATGGTAGTTATCTCCATCGGAGAAGATGATTTTTGGTGCATGATCACCATGGCCAAATGGGCTATGAAGGCAATGCACCCCCCCTTCCCATGCGGAGGGGTTTGGCTACGGCCAATAACCACCATGGCCACCCCTCCGGCGGGGTGTGCGGCAACCCCATATAAGGGGGTGGCCGGCCATGGCCATATGGGCCATGGCCGGCCATGGCCATATGGCCATGGCCCGACAATGGCCGGTCATGGCCATGGCCGGACCTGGCCGGCCCCGCCCAGGGCCAGGGGGCCCTGGCCGTGGCCAAGGCCAGGCCTAGCGGAGGCCAGGCCAGGGCCAAGGGGCCCTGGCCGGCCTCGGCCAAGGCCAGGTGCCGGCCTGGCCGGCCCTGGTAGTGGCCCTGGCCGAGGGGCCAGGGCCCCTGGCCAGCCAGGGCAGAGGCCCTTGGCCGGCCCTTGGCCAGCCTCGGCCAGGGCAGAGGCCCTGGCCGGGAGTGATGTCATATCATTGGTTGGTCTACCAATTTAGGAGTTTTGGTCGACCAATCCGGCATAAGGCCTTGATCGATCATGAACATGCCGACTAGCCCATACGGGGTTGCAAAAGGCCTAGGTCGAACACGAATGTGCCGACTAGCCCATACGGGGCTAACGACAGTCGTCTGCGGCAAAATTCTCCCATACGGGGGAAGCGCCTGAATCCATACGGGAACCGACGATAATGGCTTGCAGGAAAATCCCCACAGGGGGATCCGGCCTTGGCACGGCTACGGCTTATTCCCAGCAAATGGTCAGGAAGTGTCGAATATTTCACTAGTATCATAAGGGTACTAAGTTGAAATATATATTTTTTGAAAAATATGTTTTCTAACGTTTTGAAAAATACATTTTCAAAAAATGCTTTTCCGCTGCAAAGTACTATAAGAGTACTTTTATTTGATAAAGTGATGGGGAAATACTGAAAGTTACTCTAGATGGTGATTGGAAACGTAGTGACCTTTCTGATTCTAGGGTAACATCTTCAGTATTTTTCGAAAGTAACTTATCAAATTATAAATGTCGTTCCAAGTGGGAGTTGAAATTAGAACTATCCAAATGGGATATTCTATTATCACTTCAAATGGGAATTATATTTTAAGAATTTTTCAATGCAATGTTTTTGATCAAACCTTCGGTTTTTGTGTCTTTTGCAGCATTTTAAAAGTAAAATGTCTTCCGCTTCAAAGAATATCGTCGCTGAGTTAAACAGAGGTGAAAAACTCAACGGTGATAATTACAAACTTTGGTCCATCAGGATACAATACGTTTTAGAGGAGCAAGAAGTGCTCGAAACTCTAAAGAACGTAATGATTGAACCCGAGTCGGGCACTACGACCCAACACAGACGAGACAAGGAAGCTTTTGATGCTTGGTCTCGGAAGAACAAGATAGCACGCATTACGTTATTAAGCAGTATGGCTGATGACATAATGCGCATCTTCCGAGAGCATGACTTAGCAATGGACATATGGTCCAAGCTTGAGGAAAAGTTTGGTGACACATCGGTGTCCAAACTTCGCGCCTTAACTATAAGATTTGATTCATTCAAGAAACGTCCAGATCATTCCATAGGGAAACATCTGCGACATATGGCGAATCTTATCTCAGAGTTAAAGGATGCGGGTCATGTGTTCACTGATGAGCAACAAATCCAAGCAGTCATACGTTCCCTACCAAATGGGTGGGACCAAATGAAGATGCATCTCACTCACAATGAGAGCATCAAGACCTTCAGCGATGTTTCCAAGCACCTCGAATTAGAGGAAGAGCGGCTTGCGGCTGCCAAGCCAAGTGCAGAAGTGCACATGGTTGCTAGTTCCTCACACGGGGGAAAGAAAAGGAAAGATCGTTCGAAGTCTAACAATGAACGTAATAAGCAACCTGAGTCTACCAAGAAACCCAAACATAAGGGTGGGCACAAGAAATGGCACAAGAAGAAAGACTTGAAGAGGATCAAGTGCTTCAAGTGCAACAAGCTCGGTCACTATGCTTGTTCGTGTACGAGTGGGGACGACGAGGTAACTTGTAAATATACTAGTTACATATGTGTTTCTAGTTCAATATTTCTTGTGGTATCTAATCCATTTTGGATAATTGATTCAGGTGCCACCGACCACATAGCAAGGGACAGACGGTCCTTCGTGGAGTATCACCGGATACCCCAAGGAACGAAGTGGATCTATGTAGGAAACAACACACGTGTTGAAGTGAAAGGCGTTGGGACTTGCAAGCTAGTCTTAGACAACAGCCGCACTCTCCTACTTCATGATGTCCTCTTCGCTCCAGATATTCGAAGGAATATAATATCTGTGGTCGTGTTAATGGGTCTTGGCTATAACTGGTTCTTTAATGATTGTAATGTGGACTTAAGTTGTAATAATACTCTTATTGGTACTGGGTTTGTATTTAAAGGATTTATTGTAATGAGTACAATGTATGATTCCTCATGTAGTGAAAATTTCCTTATTGCAAATTCTAAGACTTATGAGTCTGATGTGATTTGTTGGCACGCAAGGCTTGGTCATATTGGACCAACGCGTATGGATAGACTTGCCAAACGTGGCCTTCTATCCAATGTTTCAAAGGTTGAAATGTCGACCTGCGAACATTGCCTAGTGGGGAAATCTTGTCGCAAGCCAGTTGGAACCGGCACAAGGGCCGAGGTTCCATTACAGCTTATCAATTCAGACATATGTGGTCCGATGAATGTCAAGACAAGACGCGGGAAGTCCTATTTCATCACTTTTATTGATGATTTCACCCGATTCGGACATATCTATTTGATATCCCACAAAAGTGAAGCATTGGCTTGCTTTAAAAACTATATGAGTTTAGTGGAGAATCAATTAGATCGCAAGATTAAGGTCTTGCGAATCGATAGGGGCGGTGAATATCAATCAACAAGTTTTAAGGAACTTTGTGATGAAAAAGGCATAGTACATCAGGTAACTATGCCTTATACTCCTCAACAAAACGGTGTTGCAGAAAGTAGAAATAGGACTTTAATAGAAATAGTCCGTTCAATGATGGCGCAAGCTAACTTGCCAATCACCTTTTGGGGTGATGCATTATTGACGGCCGCTTTCATTTTAAACTGCGTACCCTCGAAATCAGTTAGCTCCACTCCTTATGAGTTGTGGAACCAAAGGTCTCCTGACTTAAACATTTTGAAACCTTGGGGTTGTGCATCCTACGCACATATTTCCTCCCATAAGTATGGCAAACTTCGGCCAAGGGGAAGGAAATGTATCTTTATACGATACACAGAAAACTCCAAAGGTTATGTTTTTGTTAGTCAGGAAGACAATGGTGGGCTAATTGAGTTTGAGTCGAGGGATGTCACTTTCTTGGAAAACGAGTTTCTAAGACAGGGCAAGATAAGTCAGGACTTATCTCTATTTGAGATTTATGATCAAGAAGGATTACCTCATTCGAGTGGGAGAATTCTTGGTGAAAACAAAAATACGTTTCAACCTTCACCAATGGATTATACGAATGACGATTATCCTATTCCATACGGGAATAATGATCCATACGGGAATAATGATCCAAGTGGGAGCAATTCTAACTTATTTCTCTTTCACAGGAGACTTATATAAAGAATGTTTTAGAACGTTTTAATATGCAGGACTGCAAGTCCATTGATACTCCAATAAGCTAGTGCGACAATTTATGTCTGAAATCATGTCCAAAGAACCAAAAGGGAAAGGAAATTATGGAAAAATTTCCATATTCTAGTGCAGTTGGTAGTCTTATATACGCTAAGATGCATAAAAGACCAGACATCTGTTTTGCCGTTGGAATGGTAAGTCGTTACCAATCCAACCCAGGGCAAGAATACTGGAAAGAGGTTAAAAGGATAATGCAGTATCTTAAAGGAACTGCAGACTTGCAAAAGACTATGACAAGACCAAGAAGGTAGACATAAGGTACATATCTACGCATGAGATGATAGCGGATCCGCTTACGAAGGCGATCCCCAGAGATGTGTTTTACAAACACTTATCATCTCAAGGATTGCGTAAGAGCTGAGTTGTACCAAATATAAATTCCCATGTCTGTAAATGATCAAATTTGATAAAAGAATAAGTTCTTTTTCAAACATTGCATATGAATTTCTTGAGAAATGTTTGTGTACATTTTTGAAATCTCAGCTATACTTTCTAGTATGTCAGACAGATTGAGGTTGGCTCTCTCACATGAGCAACCGCCTTATTCTATCAGACGGATAGAATAGAGATGAGACCTGTTTAAAGTCAAAATCATCAGACGGATGATTTAGAGTCATGACTTAAACAAAATGGTCGCATGAAAGATCTGCATCATATGGATGCTTACAGAAGATCTAAGAGGATTTTGAAATCCTATCTGTCTAAATGCGGGATGTGAGTCCAAAGGATTATTTGAGTAGAAAAAGGGACTCAAAGTCAGACATTGTGGTGTCTGATCATCATCCTTACAACATCATTGAGACATACACTCCCTGGAAAAGGAGCGATGTTGTAATACGTATCCATACTACGTATGCATTTTTGACCATTGGGTTAGAATAGTAAATAAGTTTACTATTATGTGATACCCAAAGACCACATGGGTCTTAATTCATTACCCTTATGGACTCTAATTGGTTCCTTTAGATTTGACCGGGTGATTGCTATCTTAGCATGTTACTTATGGACTATGGTTAATTCGGTCTGGCGAGGCATGTTAGAAAAGCAAGTCAAGTCAAGATCGAAAGGATCGCAAGAAGAGGAAGATTAATTTCGCATTCACATTTGGACTTTAAAGATTCAAAGCTGGCCAACCAATTGCAATCCAGATGGGATTCAATTGTTGAATATAAAGTATAAGAAATGTGAAGAAATAATCTAGGGTAAAGCATGCGTTGATCTACTCAACTTTGCACCTCGAGGAGTGTTGTGTATCTCTAACAAGTGCACAACAGCGGACTCTATGCGTATGACGGTCACACGGCCTATTTCTCGGTATGATAAACAGAAAAGTTAGAGGAAAATAAGTTTCCTTACAATCCCTCAAGTGTGAGTGGGAGATGTTGGATATGGACGACATAAATACACCCATGAGGGGATGTATGAGGGTATACGGACCTCAGATGTCGTGTGCACGAAGGCGTGCGCGAAGGGAACCTTTTCTCATGTGAAAAGGACCACTCGATAAGTGGAAAAAGCCACTCGATAAATGGAAAAGCCACTTTATAAGTGCAAAATGGCACATGATAAGTGGATAAAGAAGAAGATAAATGAATGTGCTAATATAGGCTAATAAGCTTATAATTGGTTATTTCCTACAATAACCACCCCTAAAGCCTATAAATAGGACCCAAGGGTAAGGCATTCATTCACACTTTCCATGCCATAAGTTTGCATAAGTCACCCTTATGTTCTTCTTCTCCCTTCAATTAAAATCCTCTTCTAGTTAGAGATTTAGGCGGTGAAACTCTGCTTCGATCCTCCGTGACGAAGTATCGACCGTTGTGGCGAATCCCAGGGCGAAGTTCCGAGATTACCGTGCTGCGTACGCAAGCGTAAGTCTCAACTTCATTTATCGATCCTAACGTTGTTTTGACAGGATCCTTCATCCTCCACTTGGCCGAGTGGCATATATCACTCTGCCGAGTAGGCTATCTGCTTCAGCTTCCTACTCTCTGTTTCGTGACGCTTCTTGTTTCTTCCTCTCCCGTCAATTCCTTCCATCCTTTGGCATTTAAGCGCATCCCTGGAGTGCTCTCCATTGCCATGGCTGTCCTCCATATGGACTTCGATCATCTTCTTCCTACAACGAAAAACGTAACCCGTCGTCAGATTCTTCCTAGACTATTGACCCAATAGACTAATAAAGATCTAAAACAAAAATGAAAGTAAAATTCAACTAAAAAAACTAAGATAGAACCGTCAGGTTACCTCCCAACAAGCGCTCGTTTAAGGTCTTGAGCTCGACCCCTTAAGATTTAACGTTTAACGCATGATGTTTGGTGCATAAGAGATGCACATTTCAAACTTTCTGGGGAGATCACTTGGGTTCAAATTTGGTGCTTGCTTCTCTTCGGCTTTCCTAGTGTTCATCCTCTCTCTAATGGTGTTGAGGGATGACTCTCCCAAGCTTGCGTTCTTGGTATCTTCAGTCTTTCTCGGCGGTGGAGATGTATTCGTCGGTGGCACCTTCTCCCTTTGCTTCACCATAGAGAGCTTGCAGAGCTCTTTAATCCTCACGACATCAGCGTTGTTTTTTTCTTTTTGGGTGAGCTTGGTCACTTCCTCGATGAGAGGATCCGGTGGTTCTCCGATCGGGGCACCGTCCTCGGTATTTGGGACTCCGTCAACGCTTTTCGTGTGCAAGGCTCGAACGGCATAAGGCATGGCTTCATCTATACCTCATCAAGGAGGTTCACGTAGTCCGCTTCTTCTGGCCAAGGTCTTTGCTTCAAAGTCTTGGAAAGATGGAATTCAACCGCTATGTTTCCAACGTTGAGAGACAACGTTCCTTCTCTCACATCCACTATGACTCCGGCGGTGGCTAAGAAGGTGTGCCCAAGTATAAACGATGTATCGCCTTCTTCTTTTATGTCCATGATGACAAAATCACATGGTACACAAAGACCTCCCGGTATTTGAAGTGGCACGTTCTTGGCGATCCCCACCGGCCTAGTAATTTGCCCATCGGCGAGTTGGATCTTCACATCGGTGGCGTTAAGGTCGGTCCTCATGTTGAGTTTCTTGAACATAGTGAGCAGCATGAGGCTTACGCTTGCTCCCAAGTCTACCAAAGCTTTTTGGAGGGGGGCTACGCCAAGAGTGCATGGAATCTGAAAGCTTCCGGGGTCTTTCATTTTCTTTGGCATCTTCTCCTTGTTAACGAACCAAGTACCTTGCTCGGCTAGCATGATCTTCTCCATTCGCTTCTTCCCCATGATCAAATCCTTGAGAAACTTGGCATACGTCGGAATTTCAATTTTCGCATCCAAGAACGGAATGTTTAGGCTAATCCCTCGCAAGTACTCTAGAAATTTAGCGAACTTCTTCTCCATCGTGGCCTTCGCCAACCGTTGTGGAAATGGTATGTGTGGCATATATGTTTGCTCCTTCTGAGGTTCATCCGCTTCAAATTTTTCTTCGTTATTTGCCATCTTGGGGCTCTCTTCTTCATTAATTTGCTCCTTTTCCACCGGAATTTCCTTCCTTAGGATTTTAGCTTGAACCATATCTGGAGTGGTATCCTTCCCACCTCTTGTAGTCACCGCCACTACCGCATTGACGTGGCCGGTGTTGCTCCTCGGGTTTTACTCCGGTTGAGCTAGCAATTGTTGTTGAGCCTTATTGAGCAAAGTGATTTGCTCCGCCAATTGTGCCACAATAGTATTGAGAGAATCTTGGCCCGCCGTCAATTTTGCATTAATCTTCTTTTGCTCGGCCATGAATTCCACAACTCTAGCTTCATGCTCGGATCATGGCAGTGCCGGTGGAGGGTTTTATGGCCTCCATCCTTGATTATATCCGGTGAGGGTCTATAAGGCACCGCTTGTTTTCTTTGTTAATACTGTTATTGTTGGGGCATCCTTTGTTGATACGGTTGTTGTTAAGGGGGCCGGGCTTGTTGTTGTTGAGGTGCTAGTTATTGATAAGGGGAAGTCAAGGCTCCCTCATTGTGAATACGAAAATCTGGGGTAACCCTTGGTAGCCGGGTTCCTCCAATAACCGGTTGTACCCCCACCAGCAACACATTGCACTTGCTCCGTGGCTCCTTCATTTTGCTAGCTTCCATCAAACATGACTTGGCCTTGGTCTTGCCAATCACTCATGCTCCCTCCGGATGTCGACGTGTTGGGCACTCCATATGATTCGCACATCCTCTTTTCAATCCTCTCCACAACCTTGGAGAGAGAGTCAAACTTTGTGGTCAACTCTGCCACTGCCTTCGCTTCATAGATACTTGTCGGCTTCGAAGATGATGATGATTGGCCTCTCTCGTCGGCCCATTGCTGATTGTTGGAGGCCATCTCCTCTATAAAGACAGGGCATCCTCTGGTGTCTTTGATAGAATAGCTCCGTTGGCCGTGGCGTCAATTATCATCTTTGTGTCCGGTCGCAATCCATTGTAGAAACTGTGCACAAGCTCCCAATTGTCGATGCTTTGGTGGGGGCATTGATGTTAGACATCTTTAAACTACTCACACTCTTCATAGAGAGGCTCATGGGACCCTTGCTTGAAAGACATCAAAGAGTTTCTTATCTTCACGGTCTTGGATGGCGGTTAAAATTTGTTGTCGAATGCACTCACTAGCTCGTCCCAAGTAGTAAATGTCCCATGAGCTTGTGTCTTTAGCCAATATAAAAATTTGTCACTAAGAGTGAAAGGGAAGAGACGCAATCAGATAGCATCCACCATTCGGCATCTGAAAAGTGGCGTACTTTGCCAAGAACATTTGTAGGTGATAATGCGGGTTCTCTTGAGAATTCACATGGAAGGGGTCATGTTGCATCAGCACAACAAGTCACGTCTTCAATTCAAAGTTTTTGTCGGCCGCCAACTCCGACATAAGTATGGAAGATGTAGTAGTCGAATTGTTAGGGGTAAGCCTATCCCGGATGGAGAAAAGCTTAGCGGTCTGCCTAATCGCTCATCTCTGGTTTCCTTCACCTTTTGGTTCTCCTCTAGAATTGATCTCTTCTCTGCTCTCAGTTTTCTTATCATGCGCTCGATCTCGGGATCAAATTATTTGTCTTCTTCGGATGCCCTCGACCACGTGTTCATGCACAGAAAAAGACAGACTAAAAATATTTGTTAGCACAATAGAGGAATAAAATAAAATTAAAATTAAAATTAAAGAAAGAAAAATAGCTAAGTAAAGAAAATAAAATACTGTCGCCTCCCTGCCAACGCGCCAAAAACTTGGTCGACCCCTGGATACACGCCCCAGGGGTTCGATGTAGCTTTACTGCAAGTGCACGGTTAAGTGGTAAGTGTGTATCGAATCACAGGGAGGACGAATGGCGGAACTATACTTCAATCACTAAGCTGTTGGGTGGAAAATCTTTTGAGAATGGATGGTGTCACAATCGTTCAAGTATCAATGTAAATTCAATATAATAAAGATGTCTAGGGCTAGGGAATCCCCACTATGGATTTTCAAGTCATCAACGTGAGTTATGAATTTACATGCAATCAAACTTGATTTAAGGTGACCTTGCTGCAACTAATTGGAGAACCGATGCACACTGTCACGCTATGCAAGTCTATAGCAATCTGAACTAGAGTCTCGCTGTCGTGCAAACCTAGTCAAGACCACTAGCATTAAGACCGGCAATAATGTCCAATCCCAACTCAAGCTTGATGTCGTGCAACTTGAGTTTGGATCTAGATCGTGATAGTTCGTATTCGTTCATTGTCATGCAACGAATATGAGTATAGGAGGACAATAAAAATGCTAGCTTTGGTCGCTGTCGCGCATCAAATCTATGAAATTTCGATTGTAATCCCAAATCGAATATCTAAGACTTTCCTTGGATCAAGATCCTCTGTCGAGCTTACGAGATGTAAGAGAAATCCCTATCTACCCATAGTAAACTAATCAAGATCTAACCTTTCTAACAAGCCTAATATCATAGCAATTCAATAGATCTCACAATTCAAACATTAGATCCATAGGGTTCATCCCTTTGTCCTAGAGCAAAGGAACTACTCACAAATCATATTAGAAATCGATAGGAAAGCAAGATCAACAATAAAATTCATCATGCAATCAAGATTGAATAAGAGATATAGAATAAAAATAAAAACTTGCATGAGATCAAGACAAACCAGTATCACCATGAAGCGTCAAAGTAGAAAATTAAGATCCAATCTTTAACCTCTCGCCAATACAAAAGCTTAACTAGAACTAAAAACTCAAGAAAAATTATTTTAAGAAGTCTATCTGGTCTCCCCTAGGGCTGGAGACAAAACTGGGCTTAAATACATGCCCAAAAGAACCAAAAAAACGCAGACCAAACTGCCCCTGTGCCGCCAGAAACCCTAGTTTTCCCGACTGGCTGTCTGCGCTACTCGGCCGAATGAGATTCTCACTCGGCCGAGTGAGAAATCTACTCGGCTGAGTCAGTTAGTCTGCAGATCGCTCCAAAAATGGAGAAGTCGCCTTGGATTTCTTCAAAATCTTTGTCTCCACTCGGGCGAGTGCAGTTCTTACTCGACCGAGTGGAATTCACCATTCGGTCGAGTACATTGTGGCACTCAGGCTGGCAGATGTCGTCATATCACCTTTACTCGACCGAGTAATCTGCTTCATGCGGGCGAGTGAGCTGCGTCACTCAGTCGAGTGTCCTATTTCAGCACTCATTTCTTCTCCCCTCGCTTCCTCGTCGATTCTTTCGACGTCCTTCTTCTTCCACTCAACCTCCAATGCCGTTAGCTATCTGATATAATTGTGTGTGAAGCACTGGCATCTGTACAAGTCCTCTAGGCTTCAAATCGCTCCCGATAGCTCCATATCTCCTGAAATCAGGCGAAAACAAGAAATAGTGAAAAGTATCGAAACGTCGTCAAATAATCGTGAAAACCGCGATATGAGCAATCAAAATGGCATGCGAATATGCGAAAAAAGGTGTAAAATATGATCCTATCAGTATATGAATAAGACGTGTCTCTAGCTTTAAATCCCTTGTAATATCCTAGCTTTGGTCGACCTCATTATCCCTAAGATAGGAGTACTTGAAACCGACCTTGGTTGAAACTTAGGAACCCACTTTATGCATGAACCGTAGAGTCGATAGTTGAGTACAATGGTTTATAATCCCTCGAAACTTGGATAACAACACATCACCTAGTACTGAGGATTGAATTTGCTTAGTATACACATGCTTGCAAAACAATTGTTAATAGAAATATATATATATATATATATATATATATATATATATATATATATATATATATATATATATATATATATATATATATATATATATATATATATATAGGGAGATGCTATGGTGAGATGGGAAGCAACCCATCTTAAAGTGAGCAAACATCTCTCAGCCGTCCGATCTGAGCCAACCGTTCAGATTTAATCCACTAAGCTTCCCAAAGTCGAAGCCCCCTACTCACGTGCGCAGCACATTCAGCTCGCGTTTCGTAGCCTCGCCGTCTCCCTCGCGCGGAACGAAAACACCATCGCTTACGAAGTCCCCCTCTCCCCCTCGCACGAAGTCCCCCTCTCAGACGAAGACCCCCTCTCCCCCCCCCCCCCCGCAAACCAAGTCCCCAAAATTTCAACCCTCGTCGGACGAAGCAACCCAAAAAAGAAACCCTCGTCGGACGAAGCAACCCAAAAAAGAAACCCTCGTCGGACGAAGACCCCTCTCTCCCTCCCAGCGCCTCGCGGTCTCTCTCTCGCGGACGAAAGAACCCCTCTCTCCCTCCCAGCGCCTCGCCTTCTCCCTCGTGCGGACGAAAACCCCCACATCACGGCAGCTCCTCTCGACCTCGAGATAGCTCCTTCAAGCGATCTCGTGTTCTTCAATTGAAACGAAAAATTCGCTGCTTCAGGTAAATTTTGAGGTGAGCTCATAATCTCGAATGAATTTTTTCATAGTAAGAAAATAGTGCAAAATAAAGATGTGATCTTTGATAAATTTGCTATCTTTGATGATAACGTTGCGATCTATGATGATTGGAGGCCGTCTGAAATTTATCTTATTGCGATCTTTGATAAATTTTACAGTTTGATAATTACAAAATATATATATATATATATATATATATATATATATATATATATATATATATATATATATATATATATATATATATATATATATATATATATATATATATATATATATATATATATATATATATATATATATATATGCATTGTTCCCCTAGCCAAGCTGAGTAACCGGATCTCCACGATACCGTCGAAGCCTCGCGTCAAAAGGTCTAGCTTGGGGGATTGCATATGAATAAGGATCCTAAATGATTTGAGTTAGGTGGTCCGAGGGGTCCTTCTTGGCCCGGTGCCCTAAGATTGTTTGATCTGGGAGTCATCGACCCAACACTCATTGCATAAACCAATCATAGATCCCAAAAAAAGAATTTTTTTGTATATATGTGTATATATATAAGAAAGCATGAATAAACATTAGCAATTCAAGAATCAAGGAAGCTTGATGTGTCGTGAGCACCACTTTTTCGATCGATCAATATCCCATTATCCCATACTTATCACTTCTTCGACCATTGCATCACTTAGATTCATATCCCTTCGATCTAAGGACTGGTTAGAGGAAATGTCTTAGGACGTGAGTATGGCCATCGTTGTAACGACCACTTTTCGTTGTACGTTGTTCGTGCACGTGCTTTTGACTGTGCACGTGTTTGTATTAGACTTTGTTTGTTTGTGAACACTTTCGTGTGATATGCCGTTGTGAACGTCTCTGAGAGTATTAAATAGTGGGCCTAATTTGGAACGATGTTTCTCGAGTCGTTTTCCCACAATTTAATCTTATTCGATGAGACGTTGCGATTTTCACTTTTGACGGGAGACGTTTCTATTTTTAGTTTCGTTGTCCGATGTCGAAATGGGGATCCGTCTTCTCCGCCTTCTTTCTCCCGTCGTCCTGATCACCCCAGTATTTATCTTATAATTTTTGGGCTTCGTTTGACCTATTTTCACTTTTAGCCCAACTCATTGTATTTTAGCCCTAAGCTTCATCTTGAGTTTTTCTCCCTAATAAAAAAAATCATTATAATACCCTATGTTACATCATATATGCCTTGACTTAGTCTAGGCCCTAGCACCCTAGCCCAAGTCGCAGCACGCAAAGCCCACTCTTTTGGGCTTTTCATTTCCTATTCTAATATATTAAAACTCCTATAACCCTAGCCCAGCCATTCACACGTGACCCTACCTATTTAAAATCAAGACCTAGGGCTTCTACATCTTTTCTCCCAGCAAACAGAAGAGAGCCGCCACCCTATTTTCCCATCATCGCAAGTTCTCATGCGCTGTTCACCTTCTTCGACCTAAACCCCCTCTCCGACCCCGGCTCCTCCCGCCGGTGACCCGACTACTCTCCGGCATCTGCAACCGCCGCAGACCCCCTGCGATCTCCTCCGCCGGTGACCGGGCTTCCTCCGGCTGAACCCCGATCGCCCCAACCTCTCCCCGGCCGCTGCCCTTCGTTTCCGGCCAGCCCCCGCTGCCGTATCCGCCTGTAGCACGGCCCTTCACGCAAGCAAACCCCGCTCCGACCTCACCCGATGTCCGGTGGCCTCCGCATCGCCGTCCACGGTGGCCTGACCCCCCCACGACCTCGCCTCGACGTCTCCCGTCCCTGCCTACCTCCGCCTAGCCACCGGAGCATCGCTGTAACCTCACCGAGAATCCACCGAAAAAGCCCATAGCACCGCCCCCACCGTTCTCGCACGCCGCAGCAAGAACCCCTCACCCCGGCATCCCCTACCCATCTCCAACCCCGAGCCACCCATCTCCGGTGTTCTGCCTCCTTGCCGTGGCCTGTGAGCAACGGACGCGTGAACAAACTGTGAGTGCCCGAGCAATATTAATGCAAGTACACAGTATGTTAGGTGACCCCCTGTTCATTTATCTTATTATTGAAAAGCTGTGTAAGCTCACATCAACCATGACCATATGGACTATTAAATGATATTATTGCATTACCCTTTAGTATAATAGTAAGTTGCTGATTGGTCCAGTGTTATGCACATTAGATTATACATATATCTAGGCTGTATGAACGTATTATACGTATTGAACAGAGTATTTTTTCCTTGTCAGAAACCGTATTTTATCTGGCTAGCTAAATCACTTATGGCCTGATGTTGTGAATCCGTTAACGCAGATATGATACGCCACCTTCGACGCTCAACGTCATTGACTTTGCGTACGTCGAACCGTTCGTCCCGGTCCGTTGTTACGACTTCCCGGAAGCCTTGAAAACGCCTACCGACCTATTACTCGCTGTTTGGAATCTTGTTCGCTGATTTGGCCGCTGTCCAAAAAAAATTGGCGAGCAAGGAATCTATTTTGGAATTTGGACTAGGAGCGCGATCTTATATTTCAACCCCTGGCGTCGCTACCCGACGCCAGTGTAGCTCCCGCGTCGTGTTGAGGTAACGTTATGTGCTCTTAGGACCCCCAACCCAACCCTGTTAAATAAGATAAAAATCGGTATTTTTGGTTATCTGATAATTCACTAATCAAGACTAATAACATGGGACTGTAGGCTGGTGGACTTGTGCACATAGGTTGTTTGTGACTTGTGGACTTTTGGGCGATGTCTCTCAGACGTTAGACTTGCAGGCAAGTGAAACTTACCAACTCTTGTGTAGGGCCATGTTTTTAGGCCACTTCCTTGTTTTCAGCGTAAAAGAGACTAGTCAGTGAAATGATAGCTGGCTAGACGCCTACTTGATCTAGTTTGACAACGAAACTAGATCCGTCACCTAATTGATCTAGCTTGACAACGAAGCTAGATCCATCCCTTTAAACTTGTTGTTCATGCATACTAAACTGTCACGTTTACTCTCCTTAAACTGTACGTACTTTTAACTGCCATGCATTGCATCTTACATGTCATCCAAATTGATTGTTGCATCGTAGCACACGCTACAAAATACTTGTACAAATCCGTGTTTCCGTGTTCCTGGCTAGGTGCACCCCTAGGCCATACTTGTTTAAAACACTTCCTGGCTCGTGATCCAGAAGCGAGCATTCCAAGTTCGGGGGTAAGGCCCTGGCTCGATACACGTGGAGGGGTAGGGATAAACGGTTACTTGAGCTTAGGAGTGGCCTGATCAGCCCTCTAGCCAAAAGACGGAATCCCTGTGCACGAGGTGCTTACTTTTCTTGTCTTGTACTTGTCTTGTGAATGATTCATGCAATACTTGTCATCCATGCCATGTTTAAATGCCATGCTCGTACTTTACTTTACCTTACCTGTTGCACTCATTACTTTAACTGCCATGTCATTGCATCATGCTAGAACTGCTAGGTTGCTTTACTTTTACCTACCTTCAGTTTCATTGCACAAGTCTCTTGTGGACTTGCTGACATGTGCCCCTTGCTCTTTTGGGTGTCACATGTTAGACCCTGAGCCAGAGACCGTTGCTGTGTACGTGATGTGTTGCTGACGCTGAGCCTGAGTCCATGATTGCCCAGGAGGATTTTGGTGGACACCGGTGACCATTCTTTGAGTCTTTGCTGAGCTTTATTTTGTTTTAGGCCTTTTGTTAGTTATTGGTGCGTAGCACCGTCGTTTGTACTTTGTACTTTTGTTGGCCATGTTTGGGCCTTTAGTCTCTTTTCCTTTAGCCTGGTGGCTTTTCTGCGATGTTGGAATTTATATTTATGGATATTCTGAGATTATTCTTTTATCTCATTTCATTATTATTATCTTGTTTCGTTCGCGTTGCAAGGACCTGCAGTTTTAAATTTGATTGACGCTTATCGGACTTGCAGCGTTGTAGCTTCAAGTCTGAGCGGACCTTCTCACGCTTTGCCTCCATATTTTTGGGAAGCGGGGCGTGACAGGTTTTGTTGGTGGCCCATGCAGGTCCAGTCTTGTAATTGCGAATTAACGAAACAACGATAATAACGGAATGTCCATTAAATAAATTGCAACATCCGAGTCATAAGCCCTGAGTCTAGTCGTTTTCTTATGACACTAGGTGATAAGAAGGCTCAGTTAGACGTCTGTGCTTGCTATTTAGAGGCCCCTGGTTGTAGTTAGACTCCCTTTTAGCAATTGATTTGATCGCCATAGGAGTTACCTTAGTGGTTCATGTCTACCCCTGACCATATTAGACTTATAGAATTTCCTTTAGTCGTTCGCCTGGGTTCATCGATTTCGGACCAAGCTGAACGCATTTTCCTTACCGTCTAACCTTTAGAAGTCTTAGCGCCTAGTCCTTAGTCTTTAAGTTGGTCGACCGTAGGAGTTTCCCCGTAGATTCTCCTGATTCATAACCTAGGCGTATGAATGTTTTGACCATCAGACCAATTTCCTTGCCTCGATTCACGAGATCGCCCCGTGACGATCATCGTCAATTTTCAAACATCGCCATTGCAAAACTTGAACCTTCTGAAAGTATTTTTTCAATCTTCTCTTCCACTAAGTTTAATTTTGTTCAAAATTTTAATATACCTATATTTCATCCTCCTTCATTGATTTAAATTTTTAAAACTTTTGTCGGAAATTTTGAATTCTAGCTTATAATATTTTTCCAGCTTATAATTTTCGTACTTATGTAAATGTGTCGCCCCTTCATATATTAATTCTATTCTGGACCGTACTTTTGCTTTACCCAATTCGATTTATAATTTTCCTTCTTATTTGTGTTATACGAATGATACGTCGTGTTTACTTTAATATACTTTCAAGACACATAGAATTTCAGCTTTCAGCAAGTTGGTTTTTGCTCGTCGTTTTCGCTACTTCAGATTTTAGCAAAATTACTATTTTCATAACCTCTTCCTGCTTCAGACCCTCACTGATTTGATTTTAAAGACTTGCTATTCGATTTCGATAAATCTACAACTAAGTTAATATTAGTTTCCGTGCACCATACATACTTTCAACTATTTTTATATCCGTGCCAGACTTGTTGTGCTCATATATTAAGAACCTTATGCAAATCAGTTTCTCATTTCTGGCAAACCCTGGTTCTCTAAAGAGTAGTTTCAATGTTGGTTATTTTAAATTTTCCATAGCCTAAAAGTTTTGAAAGCATTTAATATGAGTTTAAATTCTTCCGTTACTTGATTTCATTCTTTGACTTTCAAAAAAAAACTTTTGACAACATTGTATTAAATTACTAACGTATAAGATTTCTAAAACCTCATCCTTAATATTCGTGTAAATGATTTTACTCCCTTTTACATTGATTTTATATAAACCAATAAAACATTTTCTCTTATTATAAATATTCGACTCAAATTTATTTTGAACAACTCGTTTTATCGACCTCCAATATTTCTTTTCAGACTGGGATTTCAACCTTTGAAGAGCGACAGTTTTCAAAATCCACGTATTTTAGCTTATACTATTCACCCTGTTTCCCTTTTCTGTACCCTATTTAAGCATCACTACATATCCTTTTCCTTCAACCTAAACATCACCATTGAGCCATGTTTTCCCTAACCAAGCCGTCTCCTTGTATTCGTCCTATCTGACCTCGTGCTTATCGATCCTTCCCTCGTCACGCTTTTGACCCCCTCTATTGCTTAGGCTTAAGTGCCCGTCAATGTCCGTGTCAACTCTAAGTTGTTAGTAGACCCTTGGACCTTTGTGAGGTGTCGTTGTGCACGTACCTAGCTTCTGTACGTGGGCTTGAATGAGTGTACCCCCCATAGTATATTGGTGCTTGCCTATTGTGTGATATATATATATATATATATATATATATATATATATATATATATATATATATATATATATACTCGGAGTTATTCGTGATATTATGAAGTTGTTTATGTGTTAGTAGTTATAGATTTTGTGTGGATAGCTATACCATACTAGAGATGCCTGTGTATATAAGAGTAGCGTTGAAATATCTAAGTTGTGTATGTAGTAAGAGATACTTATAATGGTTGAAATAAATGATTGGTAAAGCTATGTGTATGTTAGTAGTGATAATAATAAGAGTACGTATGGTTAAGAGGGTAGGCCTATTATGTGATCTATATGTTAGCACGTATGAGTGTGTGCTCGTATGTGGGTATGTATTGTGTTTAGACGTAAGTAGTTATGTTTTGTTGCCTGAGTATATAGGTGATATACATATGGAAGTAGGAGTATAATTTTGATTGGTATTGCTTGCTTTTCGGGATGTTGCATGCGTGCATACCGTGAGGTATACACGACTATTGCACATCTTAATTATGTATGTGTGAATGTGTTAGTATACTAATTATAGGTAGTAGGCTATGGTATGAATATATGTACTACATGTGTGTGACTATACGATGAATACGTATGCATGTATTAGGGAGTGTATTATAATTATACGTGTGCTGATGTCTGTATTAGTATTATTATGGTATATAGAGTGATTGAACTATGTAAGTATTACCTAGCTAAATATTAAGTGTGACTGACTTATGGTGTGCATATGGTTGTATTGGTAGACATATATATAAATGTTGGAGTGATATTGGTATAGGTATGAATGTCGTGTTACGTATATAGAATATTCCGATATGTGCATTGAGTCTCACTCAAGCTTGAGTGAGTATACTCTAAGTATATTGAATGTATGCCTGAAGTTTGAATATAGCGATGTTTGATGTATGTACAGTGATAGGAGTGTTTGTGCCTGGTTGTGTTACGCACATGATTGTGGGTCGCTACACCAGTATATAGTTATAGGTGTTGGTCTTGTGGTATAGTTATTTACTAAGGACTTGTTGTGTGAACAAATGTGTACTAGATAAACTAGATGAGTAGTTGTGCTAAGTATATAGTGGTGTGATTGGTGTGAATGAAATGTTAGCGTGTATGGGTGTGCACCATGCACAGGTAAGTATGTGCTTAGTTATAGTTATTGGTGACTGTGATATATGTGGCGTGTCGTAAATATAGTTATAGGACCGTATGCGATGAGAATATATGGTGAACTATTTGCATCCATTGAATGACTATATATTGTGAAATTATAGTAGTGGTGAATGTATAATAGATATAGTGAAACTGGATTTAATTATGGTATGGTGTGGCTACCTATGTTGATGTGTTTAGTATTGAATGTATACTAGGAAATATTAGAGGGTAGTATACCCTTGATGTTTGTGCATAGGTAGCTATCTATAGGTAGAGCAATGATTGTATTTGCTAAGTGTGACACTATCCTTATATGAGTATCTGAAATATTGTTTTGTGATTAGGAGGGTAGTAGTTATATAAGGGATGTATGTTTATATACCTGATTGAAATACATGTATGAAGTTGACGGACTATAATAGGTATTAATGTATAACGTACGTGAATGTATATATATACGTGTTGGTAGTGTTAATGTTTGACTACCTAGTGCATATATAAGCACTTGTAATGACTATACCTGGTTGAATTATTATATGACTTGATTGGGGTAGTTACTAGAGCGACTAGCTATATTAGAAAGTCCGAGGACGGACTTTATTCTAAGGAGGGGATGATGTAACGACCACTTTTCGTTGTACGTTGTTCGTGCACGTGCTTTTGACTGTGCATGTGTTTGTATTAGACTTTGTTTGTTTGTGAACACTTTCGTGTGATATGCCTTTGTGAACGTCTCTGAGAGTATTAAATAGCGGGCCTAATTTGGAACGATGTTTCTCGAGTCGTTTTCCCACAATTTAATCTTATTCGATGAGACGTTGCGATTTTCACTTTTGACGGGAGACGTTTCTATTTTTAGTTTCGTTGTCCGATGTCGAAATGGTGATCCGTCTTCTCCGCCTTCTTTCTCCCGTCGTCCTGATCACCCCAGTATTTATCTTATAATTTTTGGGCTTCGTTTGACCTATTTTCACTTTTAGCCCAACTCATTGTAATTTAGCCCTAAGCTTCATCTTGAGTTTTTCTCCCTAATAAAAAAAATCATTATAATACCCTATGTTACATCATATATGCCTTGACTTAGTCTAGGCCCTAGCACCCTAGCCTAAGTCGCAGCACGCAAAGCCCACTCTTTTGGGCTTTTCATTTCCTATTCTAATATATTAAAACTCCTATAACCCTAGCCCAGCCATTCACACGTGACCCTACCTATTTAAATCAAGACCTAGGGCTTCTACATCTTTTCTCCCAGCAAACAGAAGAGAGCCGCCACCCTATTTTCCCATCATCGCAAGTTCTCATGCGCTGTTCACCTTCTTCGACCTAAACCCCCTCTCCGACCCCGGCTCCTCCCGCCGGTGACCCGACTACTCTCCGGCATCTGCAACCGCCGCAGACCCCCTGCGATCTCCTCCGCCGGTGACCGGGCTTCCTCCGGCTGAATCCCGATCGCCCCAACCTCTCCCCGGCCGCTGCCCTTCGTTTCCGGCCAGCCCCCACTGCCGTATCCGCCTGTAGCACGGCCCTTCACGCAAGCAAACCCCGCTCCGACCTCACCCGATGTCCGGTGGCCTCCGCATCGCCGTCCACGGTGGCCTGACCCCCCCACGACCTCGCCTCGACGTCTCCCGTCCCTGCCTACCTCCGCCTAGCCACCGGAGCATCGCTGTAACCTCACCGAGAATCCACCGAAAAAGCCCATAGCACCGCCCCCACCGTTCTCGCACGCCGCAGCAAGAACCCCTCACCCCGGCATCCCCTACCCATCTCCAACCCCGAGCCACCCATCTCCGGTGTTCTGCCTCCTTGCCGTGGCCTGTGAGCAACGGACGCGTGAACAAACTGTGAGTGCCCGAGCAATATTAATGCAAGTACACAGTATGTTAGGTGACCCCCTGTTCATTTATCTTATTATTGAAAAGCTGTGTAAGCTCACATCAACCATGACCATATGGACTATTAAATGATATTATTGCATTACCCTTTAGTATAATAGTAAGTTGCTGATTGGTCCAGTGTTATGCACATTAGATTATACATATATCTAGGCTGTATGAACGTATTATACGTATTGAACAGAGTATTTTTTCCTTGTCAGAAACCGTATTTTATCTGGCTAGCTAAATCACTTATGACCTGATGTTGTGAATCCGTTAACGCAGATATGATACGCCACCTTCGACGCTCAACGTCATTGACTTTGCGTACGTCGAACCGTTCGTCCCGGTCCGTTGTTACGACTTCCCGGAAGCCTTGAAAACGCCTACCGACCTATTACTCGCTGTTTGGAATCTTGTTCGCTGATTTGGCCGCTGTCCAAAAAAAATTGGCGAGCAAGGAATCTATTTTGGAATTTGGACTAGGAGCGCGATCTTATATTTCAACCCCTGGCGTCGCTACCCGACGCCAGTGTAGCTCCCGCGTCGTGTTGAGGTAACGTTATGTGCTCTTAGGACCCCCAACCCAACCCTGTTAAATAAGATAAAAATCGGTATTTTTGGTTATCTGATAATTCACTAATCAAGACTAATAACATGGGACTGTAGGCTGGTGGACTTGTGCACATAGGTTGTTTGTGACTTGTGGACTTTTGGGCGATGTCTCTCAGACGTTAGACTTGCAGGCAAGTGAAACTTACCAACTCTTGTGTAGGGCCATGTTTTTAGGCCACTTCCTTGTTTTCAGCGTAAAAGAGACTAGTCAGTGAAATGATAGCTGGCTAGACGCCTACTTGATCTAGTTTGACAACGAAACTAGATCCGTCACCTAATTGATCTAGCTTGACAACGAAGCTAGATCCATCCCTTTAAACTTGTTGTTCATGCATACTAAACTGTCACGTTTACTCTCCTTAAACTGTACGTACTTTTAACTGCCATGCATTGCATCTTACATGTCATCCAAATTGATTGTTGCATCGTAGCACACGCTACAAAATACTTGTACAAATCCGTGTTTCCGTGTTCCTGGCTAGGTGCACCCCTAGGCCATACTTGTTTAAAACACTTCCTGGCTCGTGATCCAGAAGCGAGCATTCCAAGTTCGGGGGTAAGGCCCTGGCTCGATACACGTGGAGGGGTAGGGATAAATGGTTACTTGAGCTTAGGAGTGGCCTGATCAGCCCTCTAGCCAAAAGACGGAATCCCTGTGCACGAGGTGCTTACTTTTCTTGTCTTGTACTTGTCTTGTGAATGATTCATGCAATACTTGTCATCCATGCCATGTTTAAATGCCATGCTCGTACTTTACTTTACCTTACCTGTTGCACTCATTACTTTAACTGCCATGTCATTGCATCATGCTAGAACTGCTAGGTTGCTTTACTTTTACCTACCTTCAGTTTCATTGCACAAGTCTCTTGTGGACTTGCTGACATGTGCCCCTTGCTCTTTTGGGTGTCACATGTTAGACCCTGAGCCAGAGACCGTTGCTGTGTACGTGATGTGTTGCTGACGCTGAGCCTGAGTCCATGATTGCCCAGGAGGATTTTGGTGGACACCGGTGACCATTCTTTGAGTCTTTGCTGAGCTTTATTTTGTTTTAGGCCTTTTGTTAGTTATTGGTGCGTAGCACCGTCGTTTGTACTTTGTACTTTTGTTGGCCATGTTTGGGCCTTTAGTCTCTTTTCCTTTAGCCTGGTGGCTTTTCTGCGATGTTGGAATTTATATTTATGGATATTCTGAGATTATTCTTTTATCTCATTTCATTATTATTATCTTGTTTCGTTCGCGTTGCAAGGACCTGCAGTTTTAAATTTGATTGACGCTTATCGGACTTGCAGCTTTGTAGCTTCAAGTCTGAGCGGACCTTCTCACGCTTCGCCTCCATATTTTTGGGAAGCGGGGCGTGACAATCGTCAAGTGCATTACTTGACGATTCGGGTTAGAGACGACGTCCTAGGATTATATTCCAATCGACGGAAAGAAAACGAAGCGCTTAAGTTCCATGAATTTGAATTTTCAATTCACCCACGTATGTAAACTTGATTTTTGAAAATTCTCGAAGTTGTTGGGTTTTTCAAGGACCCTTAGGGCGAAAAATATGCCCATCCTAAGTCGGACAGACATTAGAATCAAAAAGATGCAGCGGAATCTTTATTAAACACTTTAATAAATCTTAACCATAAGAATCATGCACCCTAGCCAAGATAATCTACTAACTCGGGTTGGGTCCGACCAACTCGAAGAAAGATTTAATCTACTGCAAAATTATGAAAAGAATAAATAAAGCTGACTTACCCTGAACTTTGCTTGCACCGGCAAAGTGTTTCGAACCGTTTCCCGAGCCACACCGTGCCCCGAGCTGAGCCGCTTCCTGAATTGCATTGTGCTGTGGCTCGCCCCGAGTTGAACCGCTTCTCGAGCCGCACCGCGCCTCCGAGCCAATCACTCGTCGAAGAAGATTTCACTTGAGCAGCCCCACGTCATAGACTTCTGGATCAGATCCAAACCTCCTCGCCGTCTTGTTAGGACTCGATTGGAGGATAGGAAGAAATATAAGAGGAGGAGTAATTTAAGTCGTCGATCGAGCGTGCTCAAAAATTTGGAGCTTCTCGAATTGGAGACTTGGTGTAATTTTCTAAGGAGTGTCGACCCTTATTTATACCGGGAGTCGGACCCCCTTGATCGTCGCATGAGCAATGTGGGACTATTAAAAATTTAGGCGATTGAATTAAGTTAGTTTGCCTTTCTCAAAGGCTAAACTTCAACTAATTAATTCTTCCTCACCGTTGAGCTTTAGAAGTGATACACCTATCATTTCGAAGAGCTATGAACGGTGAATGCATAGGACCAAACGGCGATGAATTCTGACTTCGTTTGACCCCTCAAACAATTGATCAAAGTTGAGCAAAAAGTCACTTTTCGTGGCCATCATGGAGGGTTTCAAAAAAACCTAGAAACTGGGCCCCTCGGTGGGGCCCACCACATTGCGGGCACGCTGGGAAGCGCGCCTGCCTGGGGGTGCCCGCATCAGTCGTAGCGACCACACCCGCCCGCCAAGCAGGGCGGGCCCTGCTAGGTTTGCGGGTGGACTAACGGGCGGGGTTGCGCCCGCCCGCTAGCTTGGGTCCGACCCACTAAGTTGCCCCTTCTTGCTGTTTTTGTGTTTCTGGGCTCGTTTGAGACCCGATTCCAACACAGTTTCTTCCTGTGGATTTCTCAAGAAGTCCCCTTCGATCATAAGCGCTAAACTCTTTAGCTTTAACCTCATAACTCACTTGTGAGCTCAATTACTCCATTGCATCAGATTCATTCCTCTTAACATTCTTCCTATTACTGAGAGGTGAATACTACTCGGTGTGAGACCCTACAGCCTGACCCTACTATAGGTTGGGACTCGAAATCCCTAGACAACAATAACCACATGCAGCAGGTGTCGTCCCTGTTTCAGTATTATAATTACGTGATTGACTTGTCGACAAAAGTGTTATCGTGATCACTCTGACTGTGTCTGTGTGACGACCTGTTTTCATCAAGACAAACTATTTACGGATTTGACCAATTTTTCAATTTTTAATCTATTTTATAATGGTTTGTCAGGAGTTTTACTGATTTCAAAATTTTCTTATAAAAATATTTTGAAGTACCAGACTAGTTATGGAGTATTTTAGTAAGATCGGAATTCATCAAATACTCAAAACATTTATGATAAAATTCATTTTCAATTATTACCGTTTTGACTTAATGAATTTATTTTCCATACAAACATCATTAAAACGTTTCCAAAATTCTACAGTAGTATCCTATGAACAATTAGGGCTTCCCACATTAATTTCGTAATTTTCTGAAGTCAAATCGATAGAGAACCCGCAAACCCACTTCCTAAACGTTTTGGCCTAAAACACGTATTTCCGTAGCCCAAACCCTGAAACGGACTTTGTATTCGCGATCCTCGTGACGATACGATCCCGTGGGTATGTTTTCGTAATTTTTCGGACACGTTTACTAGTAGGGGCAAAATCGTAATTTCGTTACAAAATTAAGCAAATGACTTTCACTAAATGACTTTTTAACCTCCCTTAATTACATTAACCTAATCAAAATTAACCCTAAACATGACTAACACGTGGGAGGGGACACGTCTAAAAAATTTCCTACTTTAGTCTAAAGCTAAACCTAACACTACCTAATCCCTACCTAATACCATTAATAATCTTGACTAAAACTAGTCCTTAAACACCTATAAATACCCATATAACCCCATTCAAATCAAATTAACCCGTTAATTATACGCTCAGCTCTCTCTCTCTCTCTCTCTCTCTCTCTCTCTCTCTCTCTCTCTCTCTCTCTCTCTCTCTCTCTCTCTCTCTCTCTCTCTCTCTTCGTTCGATTTTTTTCCCAAGCCCACACACACATTGTTCTCTCATCTCTCCCCTCTCAGCTCATAAACCCACCCCGAACTCTCCCTCTCTCTTCCGACCAACGCACGACCCCCTACCGCTGCTCCGACGTCCGGGAAGCCCAGCGACGCCGCCTCCGTTGCCCGCTGCGCGCCTCCGCCCCCCCCCCCCTCGAGCGCTGCCTCACCCCGACACCGGCGAAGCTCCTCCCCCAGCCTGCCAACGCCCCACAACGCCCCACCGGAGAGCTCCTCGACTTCGCTACCTCCTCGTCGCCGTGGCCACGTCGCCGAGCCCGCACCATCGCCCCGCCACCTGCTCCACACTCCGAGCTCGACCGCCCTCTCACTCGCTACCCACGCCGCTGCTCGACCTGCTCCGACCACCTCTGAGGCCTCAGCACCTCGCCGCCGACGTCGCCTTCGCTCCGACGACTGAGCGAAGCCCCGCCTCCGCCAACGTCGCCCAGCGCCATCGACCACCCCGCCTTCGTCGTCGTCTTCCCTCACCGTGCCCGTCGCCGCACTCAGGCGAAGCCCCCCGCCGTCGCCGCACTCAGGCGAAGCCCCCGTCGACGGATAACTCACGAAGCAGCGTGAGTTTGCATCAGGGCAAACTTGTAAATATTAAGAACTTCTCATTTTTTCGTATTTTTAAATAATTATTAAATATGGTTTAATGGTTTTTAATCTATAACTAATTATACAGGGGCCAGAAAAATGAGTGGCTAGTCCCAGAAAATTAGAAATGACATTTCAGAACCCAATGGTGCTAGTTTCATCTCAATCGGACGAGTAGTTTTCCCAGAATAAATTTTTAAGCCTAAAAGTTAAATCCGTTATTTTCATTCAAAAATCAGTAACGTGTTATTTTCACGTAAACTAATATGTGAGAAAAATATATGCTATAGTACTCTTCGATACGGCCATTTTGACAGTTCATTTGCAACTTCCCGGGACCGATTGCACCCAGAAGAAATGTTTGAATAATTACGTCACAAATTGAAAAATAGTTTTTAAATTAGTTTTGAGGTTTTAAAAATTATAAAAATACGTAGGAGCTTCAGAAAAATATTTCCTCCTGTGGTAAAACTATTTTCATCATATCTAGACTATAGAAAAATTTAGAACGTTTTCCGACACCGTTTTAGCCAGTTTTGAAAATCAGAACGATCAGATTATTTAAATAGGAACGTTGTGTGTTTAATCACTGTTTTTGTGTTGCAGGTACAAATCCTCGTGCACCAGCTCCCCTTGCTCCATACTCGTCTTGCCACGACGAGCTCGATAAAGTAAGTCACGACTAATTCTAATGTTAGAAAATTAGATAAGTGTACCCGTATGAACTTAGGACACCACTATAGCCTCCGAACGGCTACTTGACTTGAACCAAACTAGAAACCTAATCTAATAGGAAAGTAATCAACTATAGATTACTTTGCCAACTTTCAACTTTGGTGGTTGTTGAACACAAACATCAACTTGGGTAAATTGTGTGCTAAACAATACTTCTACATGCTCGAAGCATGGAATCGATATCCACGTTGTTGGACTTGTCTTTATCCTCAGTTCGCTTTGGCACAGTCTGCTTTGGAATGAGTTACTACTCCATGGTTTTCAATAAAAAGTCAACCAGTTGTCTTGGTTTGACTAGTAACATGTGGAACATCTTGTGGAACATCTTTTGGAATATCTTGTGGAACATCTTGTGGAATATCTTGTGGAACGTCTCATGGAACATCATGAAAAGGAAATGTGCATAGAACACTTGACACTTCACTGGGGTTTTGGGGTAACTCATAGTTTGAGAGAGTATGGGAGTGACTGGAGTTCAATCTTCCCGTCCCGCTGCCTGTGTTTCGGCATACCGTCCCGCTGCCTGTGTTTCGTCAAAATACATGTACCATGCCTGTGTTTTTGGCATTCGTCTGGGTCGTGCTCAGGCAAGAGATGGACTTGATGATCACATATTGTACTCTCCGACTTGAGTCACGTAGTGTAGTTACTTTGGCACCGTCACCTTTACTTTACACGTTCCATGCACGTTACTTACTACACATGTACAGTCACCAGTTCTTTACCTGTCGTACTTTTAGCTACAGCAGTAGTACGTTTCACTTGCTTAGCCTGCTTTACACTTGCACTACCACAGTACATTTGTTCTCTCCTTTCAGTTCAGTTTGCCTTTACTTTTTAGTTGTTGCTCAGTACTTTACTTTTCACTCTGGTCTGCTTGTACTTAGTTACTTTTGTCATACTTGTACACTGCTTCTTTTCTATATTTAGAATTGTTGTGACTTACCTACGGTTCCATCTCCGTGGCACCGCAGACGACGTACAGATGAAGATGCTCCTGAGCTAATAGCGCCCGAGTTCAACTGCAGCTTACAGAGTTATTTTCAGTTGTGTACTTTTCTTCTTTCATGTATATTTCTTGGGACATCTTGTACAGAATGGATTGTATAATTGGACACTATTTGAGTATTTTTGTACATCTCTGCATCGTGGCTATTTTGTTTTCACTGGTAACCTGCAGGACCTGCGCAAATATCAAATAAGTAACGGGCCCCCCGAGAGCGGGTCGTTACAAGTTTGGTGGCCCACGTAGGTCCGTGCTAACTACCTCGTGAACAATATAGCAAGATCAGGGTGTACAATATAAAATACTCATATTGAACTCTCGAGTACAGGATGTCTCGAGTGTTCACGTGTATTGGATATACGGGTGAAACGTCCTTATTACATTCTTCATTAGGTCTTCCTTGATCCTCATCACTTCCTTTGAACTCTTAACCCTTACTTATGAATTTGTGTTCCATTCTTTGGATATACCCTCCCTAGTAACCTCTTTTGCTACCACTTATAGTGATTTTTCATAAGTTGAACCATCTACCTACTTCATCACCTTTCCTTCAGTTGATGATGGCACGCATATAAATGATAAGCTTCCTTCAATGGACCATGATCCGGTCAATGTGCTTGGCTAAAGTTTGTTGGATCGCCCTTGCTAGACTTGGGATAAGTGATCCTGGCTTAAGTCACTTCCCTGGCCGTGTTCCGCTAGACCACAAGGACGTGAATCATGATTATGTAATGCCATCGATCTTCATCACTATAACCATTCCTTTGGCTTGATGACCTTTCGATTGACCTTATTAGAATCTTTCTATTTCTAGTTTGCTTAAACTCTAGCTACGTCTATTTTTAAGGAGGGTAGCATTCGACTTTTCGATCACCAGAAGTTCGAGTTCGACAACGGAAGCGAATCGAATGACGCTTAGAAGTATTCGAGGATTGTGCTGGAGATTTTGAGACAAACCAAACCGAGACGTGCAAACGTGAGCCACTACTTCTTCTTCGTCTTTTCTTGAACTTGCAGTCTTCTTTTATCTATTCTGTGCCCGATTCTTCATGAGTTAACTTCTTTCCCACCTACCACCTTACCCCTCTTTATTTCCTTTGTCCGCTTCCTAACCTCGAGCCCCGGTCCCGCCTAACCTAGCCTACCCTACCAATGACTTTCGCTGCCCCCTTTTTTTTAAAAACCCCCTCCTCCCTTCCTCCCCAAGCCACCCCGTGGCTTCCCCTTTCGCTCTGACATCGCCCACTCCTCCTCCCGGCCTCTTCCCAAGCAAACTCGACCCATCTCGTCTCAGCTCCTCCGACCTCACCCGAAGCTCCACCACCTCATCCATCTCCGGTGACACCCGCCACGTCAAGCAGTCGCAGCCACCATAGATCGACAGCCACCGATGGCCCTCCGACGATATGTTTTGGGATTTTTGGCCTTGGTGACAACCCTTGCTGCCACCTTTGCTACCGCTGTGTGGTTGAGATCTTGGGAAGCCGTGATCCTTGGGCTTCTCTTAAGCTCTCTGCCCTGGGTCTCACACAGGTTGAGATCCCGTTTAGGTTTACTCTTGCGTCTACTCCTTTTGGTTTGCGGAAAAGTGTGTTTTTGGTTGTTTATTTGTTGGGTGATGTTAGGTGTTGCGAATGTCAAGTATTGGTCTACGGAAGGAGTGATGGCAACGATTATCGGCATGATATTGGCCTTGGGCGTTGAAGTTGGATGTAGTCCTTGTGCTTGGCTCTGGATGAGAGCTTGGATCTTGCCTTATTGTGGGATATTATGGAGATTGATGGAAGAAATACTGGCATTGAGTACCGACTTTGGGTATTGGCCTTGTACTTACCTTTGGGCGTTGATTTGGACGTTAGCATGTGGTTGGGCATTATGGAAATTGATGTTGTTGGTACCCGTGGATTAGTCAATACATGATATATTATGAACGACATCTGTGATTAGAACCAGTTAGTCACCAGTAGCACGAATAAACTTTATGGTCTTCCGTTTTTATAGCTTGCTACTGACTTATCACCTCAGGTTCCAAGTTCGAACAGAGGTTGTCATCATAATAGCCCTCATTTTCATGTGATGTTGTTATCTCATGTTAATTTTGGACTACTTGAGGAGTCAGAGTAACTATTGGGATGATACTGGTCTCAGGAATAGTTACGGAAGCTATAGTGATGTCAATAGTATATATTCATTGTTTTCTTGATGCTATGATATCACATTATATTTTATGTTATTTACAACCTATTTTACTAGATTACTATCTTTTCTATCATTTATTTGCAAGAGCTTCTTCATAACATCAATTATTTTCAAAAGAGATTTTTAAACAAAAGAGATTTTAATTCCGAGGACGGAATTATTTTAAGGAGGGTAGAATGTGACGACCTGTTTTCATCAAGACAAACTATTTACAGATTTGACCAATTTTTAAATTTTTAAACTATTTTATAATGGTTTCTCAGGAGTTTTACTGATTTCAAAATTTTCTTATAAAAATATTTTGAAGTACCAGACTAGTTATAGAGTATCTTAGTAAGATCGGATTTCATCAAATACTCAAAACATTTCTGATAAAATTCATTTTCAGTTATTACCGTTTTGACTTAATGAATTTATTTTCCATACAAACATCATCAAAAACGTTTTCAAACATCTACGGTAGCATCCTATGATCAATTAGGGCTTCCCACATTAATTTCGTAATTTTCTGAAGTCAAATCGATAGAGAACCCGCAAACCCGCTTCCTAAACGTTTTGGCCTAAAACACGTATTTCCCTAGCCCAAACCCTGAAACGGACTTTGTATTCGCGATCCTCGCGACGATACGATCCCGTGGGTATGTTTTCGTAATTTTTCAGACACGTTTACTAGTAGGGGCAAAATCGTAATTTCGTTACAAAAATTTAGCAAATGACTTTCACTAAATGACTTTTTAACCTCCCTTAATTACATTAACCTAATCAAAATTAACCCTAAACATGACTAACACTTGGGAGGGGACACGTCTAAAAAATTTCCTACTTTAGTCTAAAGCTAAACCTAACACTACCTAATCCCTACCTAATAACATTAATAATCTTGACTAAAACTAGTCCTTAAACACCTATAAATACCCATCTAGCCCCATTCAAATCAAATTAACCCGTTAATTATACGCTCAGCTCTCTGTCTCTCTTCGTTCGATTTTTTTCCCAAGCCCCCACACACACTGTTCTCTCATCTCTCCCCTCTCAGCTCACAAACCCAACCCGAACTCTCCCTCTCTCTTCCGACCAACGCACGACCCCCTACCGCTGCTCCGCCGTCCGGGAAGCCCAGTGACGCCGCCTCCGCTGCCCGCTGCGCGCCTCCGACCCCCCCCCCCCTCGAGCGCTGCCTCACCCCGACGCCGGCGAAGCTCCTCCCCCAGCCTGCCAACGCCCCTACAACGCCCCACCGGAGAGCTCCTCGACTTCGCTACCTCCTCGCTACCGTGGCCACGTCGCCGAGCCCGCACCCTTGCCCCGCCACCTAATCCACCCTCCGAGCTCGACCGCCCTCTCGATCGCTACCCACGCCGCTGCTCGACCTGCTCCGACCACCTCTGATGCCTCAGCACCTCGCCGCCGACGTCGCCTTCGCTCCGACGACCGAGCAAAGCCATGCCTCCGCCAATGTCGCCCAGCGCCGTCGACCGCCCCGCCTTCATCGTCGTCTTCACTCACCATGCCTGCCGCCGTCCTGAGCTCCGCCCGCCGTCGTCGCACTCAGGCGAAGCCCCTCGCCGTCGCCGCACTCAGGCGAAGCCCCCGTCGACGGATAACTCACGAAGCGGCGTGAGTTTGCATCAGGGCAAACTTGTAAATATTAAGAACTTTTCGTTTTTTCGTATTTTTAAATAATTATTAAATCGGGTTTAATGGGTTTTAATATATAACTAAGTATACAGGGGCCAGAAAAATGAGTGGCTAGTCCCAGAAAATCAGAAATGACATTCTGGACCCAATGGCTCTAGTTTCATCTCAATCGGACGAGTAGTTTTCCCAGAATAAATTTTTAAGCCTAAAAGTTAAATCCGTTATTTTCATTCAAAAATCAATAACCTGTTATTTTCACGTAAACTAATATGTGAGAAAAATATATGCTACAGTACTCTTCGATATGGCCATTTTGACAGTTCATTTGCAACTTTTCGGGACCGATTGCACCCAGAAGAAATGTTTGAATAATTACGTCACAAATTGAAAAATAGTTTTTAAATTAGTTTTGAGCTTTTAAAAATTATAAAAATACCTAGGAGCTTCAGAAAAATATTTCCTCCTGCAGTAAAATTATTTTCATCATATCTAGGCTATAGAAAAATTTAGAACGTTTTCCGACACCATTTTAGCCAGTTTTGAAAATTAGAACGATCAGATTATTTAAATAGGAACGTTGTGTGTTTAATCACTGTTTTTGTGTTGCAGGTACAAATCCTCGTGCACCAGCTCCCCTAGCTCCAAACTCGTCTTGCCACGACGAGCTCGATAAAGTAAGTCACGACTAATTCTAATGTTAGAAAATTAGATAAGTGTACCCGTATGAACTTAGGACACCACTATAGCCTCCGAACGGCTACTTGACTTGAACCAAACTAGAAACCTAATCTAATAGGAAAGTAATCAACTATAGATTACTTTGCCAACTTTCAACTTTGGTGGTTGTTGAACACAAACATCAACTTGGGTAAATTGTGTGCTAAACAATACTTCTACATGCTCGAAGCATGGAATCGGTATCCACGTTGTTGGACTTGTCTTTATCCTCAGTTCGCTTTGGCACAGTCTGCTTTGGAATGAGTTACTACTCCATGGTTTTCAATAAAAAGTCAACCAGTTGTCTTGGTTTGACTAGTAACATGTGGAACATCTTGTGGAACATCTTTTGGAATATCTTGTGGAACATCTTGTGGAATATCTTGTGGAACGTCTCATGGAACATCATGAAAAGGAAATGTGCATAGAACACTTGATACTTCACTGGGGTTTTGGGGTAACTCATAGTTTGAGAGAGTATGGGAGTGACTGGAGTTCAATCTTCCCGTCCCGCTGCCTGTGTTTCAGCATACTGTCCCGCTGCCTGTGTTTCGTCAAAATACGTGTACCATGCCTGTGTTTTTGGCATTCGTCTGGGTCGTGCCCAGGCAAGAGATGGACTTGATGGTCACATATTGTACTCTCCGACTTGAGTCACGTAGTGTAGTTACTTTGGCACAGTCACCTTTACTTTACGCACTACATTCACCTTTACTTTACACGTTCCATGCACGTTACTTACTACACATGTACAGTCACCAGTTCTTTACCTGTCGTACTTTTAGCTACAGCAGTAGTACGTTTTACTTGCTTAGCCTGCTTTACACTTGCACTACCACAGTACAGTTGTTCTCTCCTTTCAGTTCAGTTTGCCTTTACTTTTCAGTTGTTGCTCAGTACTTTACTTTTCACTCTGGTCTGATTGTACTTAATTACTTTTGTCATACTTGTGCACTGCTTCTTTTCTATATTTAGAATTGTTGTGACTTACCTACGGTTCCATCTCCATGACACCGCAGACGACGTACAGATGAAGATAGATGCTCCTGAGCTAATAGCGCCCGAGTTCAATTGCAGCTTACAGAGTTATTTTCAGTTGTGTACTTTTCTTCTTTCATGTATATTTCTTGGGACATCATGTACAGAATGGATTGTATAATTGGACACTATTTGAGTATTTTTGTACATCTCTGCATCGTGGCTATTTTGTTTTCACTGGTAACCTGCAGGACCTGCGCAAATATCAAATAAGTAACGGGCCCCCCCGAGAGCGGGTCGTTACTGTCTGTGATGAATACCGTAGTTTTAGTCCCTTCGTCTTAACTATATCTTTGCAAAGCCTAGGGTATGGCAAACTGTCAACCCCACTAGCTAGCACTGGCCAGTATTATTCGGTCTATGGTACATACATGTTGTACTTCCTACAACATACATTGGCCAAGGTTTTACCAAGAACCGTACTGAGCCTACGACACTAACTTTCCATTAACGGAAGAGACGAATCATCTCTTTATCACTACTTACCTCGTACGCTTCAAGTGTCACACAACCTAAGACCTTTCAGCAGGCCTTGCCTCGAAGGTAGATCATAGATCTAAGCGACACTGTTCACGCACAGGTTGATCTCAAGTCCTAAGGACCAACTTGTCTATCATCACTAGAGAGTTATTGTCACGCCCTGCTTCCCTAAAATGGAGGCGAGACGTGAGAAGGTCCGCACGAGAGTGGAGCTGTGAAGCCCCAAACCCGATAAGCGTCAATAAAACAGAAGCAGGTCCCTGTAACCACAAACGGAACAACAATAATAACACAAGGAGAGAGAGAAATAAAATCTCATATCTCATAATTTGTCCAACATGAAAATTAAGTTCAACATCCAGAAAAGCCACCAGGCTAAAAGAAAGAGTCTAAAGGCCCAGAACAAGGCCAACAAAAGGAACAACGTAACAAAGTACAGGTGCTACTCACCGACAACAAAATAGCAGTCTAAAACAAAAGGGAAAAGCTCAACGAAGACACTAGGACTGGTCCCCAGTGTCCACGTACTCCTCGCCAAACACAGGCTCGGGATCGGCATCAGCAAACACCTCGTCCTCAACAATGTACTCAGGCTCAGGATCTAACATGTGTCACCCAAAAGAGTAAATGGGCACATGTCAGCAAGTCTAAAAGACTTGGGCAAGGAAACTGAAAAGGAAGGCAACTAGCAACCTAGCAGTTATAGTATGCATGACATGGCAGTTATGGTATGAGTGCACAAGCAAGACATAGTGAAACAATAAGTACAAGAGAACAATTATCGGGACGAGTCATAAGTAGCCAAGCTACTAACAATCTCAATCTTTTCACTAGTCATGTTTCAAGTTATTTGTAGATGTTTACGCCTTACAGCTAAACGGTTTGGCATTCACGCTGATTGGCCGCTTAACACTAGCCCAGAACCCAGACTTTACGCCTTACCACTGCAGTTGCTGATCAGGCAGACTCCCAGTTGATTGGCCGCTTAACTCTTACCCCAATACCCACATGTGAACGAGCCCGGGTCCCTGCACACGAGCTCAGTAAATGAGCCAAGGTTGCCCCGCACAAGAGCTCGTTTCCTGGATCACAACCAGAAGCGTATTTCATTTGGCATAGGGGTGCACCTAGCCTCAATCATTTCACAAGGTGTAGCGGAGCTACGCAATCACGGGAACACTCAAAGAATGCAATGACATGACAATTAATTCGCGTACCGTTAATGGAAATTAAACATGAGATGGTAGTTGTGCAACATGATAAATGTCGGATCTAGCTTCGTTGTCAAGCTAGTTCCTAAATTTGCGCCTAGGCGAGTATCATTTCGTCGCCTAGTATCTTTTACGCCTTCAACAAGCAAATGGCCTAAGACATGGCCCAAAACCCTAAGTGGCAAGTTTCACTTGCCTAGCACCGAGGATGACGTTCAACGAGGGTTCATCCCACGGACGCTAATCTACGGGGAAGTCGCTGTTATGGAGAAACATTTATCAAAACAACATTCATTTCATTAGGGTTTCACAAAAACACAACGGGTTATGAAAACATTAAAAGATCGATTATTACCGTATCAGAAGCGGAAGAATGATGCCGAGCAGGCACAACAACGGAAGAAACGCTCCAGGGAACCTAGGGTTCAGATCTGGAAAGGATGGGGAAAATCTGGAGAAATGGGGTTTTGGGGGATTTTGGGGGTTGGAGATGACCTAGGGCATGGTGGTTGGTCAAAATGGAGAGGGGGAGAAGCTCTTGATGAAGGAGGAAGGCTAGTGGAAGGTTGGGGAAGATCAGAGGTCAAGGGGGAAGGAAAGAAGCCAGGAGAAGAGAAAGAAAGAAAAGAAACGAAGTGGGGTATTTATAGAAAATGACTTGGCGGCTGCCCAGAAATTAGGGTTTCGACACTGATTAGTCGGTCAAAGAAGGTTGGCTGACCGACTAGTTTAGCAACTAGTTGGTCGGTCGATTAACTGTGACCGACTAACACCAAGCAGTGAAAGTAGGGAAATATCTGGGTAACGAATTAGTCGGTCTGTGAAGGCCCGTCGACCAACTTGTTTGCAACCTAGTCGGTCGGTGAGTGTTCATGGACCGACTAACGATAAACAGTAACTTAGGTGAAATCTACTGACAGAAACTAGTCGGTCTGAGAGCAAGTTCTGACCGACTAGTTGAGCATCTAGTCGGTCGGTGATTGTTCTTAGACCGACTAAAAGTAAACAGTAACTACTGTACAAGTAACAAAGCCCACTAGTCGGTCCATGAAGGTTTGCCGACCGACTAAATCGTCATCTAGTCGGTCGGTTCCCCTTCGTGTACCGGCTAACGTGCACAAAAAGTTCTGAAATGGAGCGCGAAGCTTCGGGATCGATTCATAAGACTCCTAGGCTTGATCTAATGATAAGATATGACCGATATGAAGCCCGTCACGAATGACTTACTCCAAAATCGACGATTCTAAAGAAGAAGCTAGAAAATCACGACGAAACGATCGAAAACGAAAGCTACGGAGACGAAAACCACACAAGAGGAGAAAATCCACCAAAACATATAATATAATATAATAAATCCAGATACATGAAAACCAGTCGTTACATCCTCCCCAACTTAAGAAAAATTCCGTCCTCGGAATTTCCCAACACTCACGTGTCCTGGAAAAAAAGTGGGAAATGCTCTCGCATCTCATCCTCGTTCTCCCAAGTAGACTCCCCAGGCGAGCCGTGTCGCCACATCACCCTCACAAGATTGACAACCTTGTTCCGAAGTGACTTCTGACGCCTGTCTAGAATCTACACTGGCTGCTGGTCATACGTCATATCAGGGCGAATGGTAATCTCCGAAAAATCCACAGCATGAGATGGATCGCTAATGTATCGACGAAGCTGCGACACATGGAAAACATTGTGAACTCCTTCCAAAGATGGCGGCAAGGCTAAGCTGTAGGCTACCTCGCCAACTTTCTCCAGAATGTCAAACGGTCCAATGTATCGCGGGCTCAACTTCCCTCGCTTCCTAAAGCGAATCACATCACGATTCGGGGAAATCTTCAAGAACACATAGTCGCTCGGCTGAAACTCCAAAGGACGACGTTTAGCATCCGCCCAATGCTTAAAACGGTCCTGAGCAATCCTCAACCTCTCCCGAATGTTCCTGACAATATCCACGACCTCCACAATCATCTCAGGTCCCAACAGCTCACGATCACCAACGTCATCCAAACTCAATGGCGATCGACATTTCCTCCCATAAAGAGCGGCGAAAGGCGCCATGCCAATACTCGCCTGGAAGCTGTTGTTGTAGGAAAACTCTACCAGATGTAGATGGTCCTCCCACGAACCCTTGAAATCCAATATTTACGCCCTCAGTATGTCCTCTAAGATCTGAATCGTCCTCTTGGACTGGCCATCCGTCTGCGGATGGTACACCGTGCTGAAACTCTGACGCGTACCCAAACTCTTCTGCAAACTCTACCAGAACTGAGATGTGAACCTCGTGTCTCTGTCCACACGATACTCACAGGGACTCCGTGAAGTCGTACGACCTCCTACACGATTCACGTTACATCACTATCTAAACTAGGAAAAAGGAAATAGAAACGGAGAGTAAAAGAATTTACCTCCATATATCTCCTTGCTAGCGCCTCAGTAGACTGTCCCACTCGGAATGGAATAAAGTGCGCGGATTTGGTCAATCGATCTACGATAACCCAAATCACGTCATTCTGCTTCGGACTCCGAGGTAGTCCATTCACAAAATCCATAGTGATGTGTTGCCATTTCCACTCCGGAATCGGAAGCGGTTGTAGAAACCCTGTCGTACGCTGGTGCTCCGCCTTCACTTGCTGGAAAACCAAGCACTTGGCTACACTCCGAGCCACACTCCTATTCATGCCATGCCACCAATAGTTCAGACGAAGATCCTGGTACATCTTGGTCCCACCAGGATGCACAGAATACGGCGAACTGTGTGCCTCCACCATCAACTCCTCTCTGATATCCCCAGTTGGCACACACAACCTGGCTCCAAACCTCAGCGAGCCATCCTCATGAATCAAAAAGTCAGTCCGCATACCGGCTTCCACCTGCTCCCGAATCTTCACCAGCTTCGGATCTCCAGCCTGGCCAGCCCTGATCCGATCCACAATCGTCGACTGTATCTGCATACACATCAACGAAGAAGCCTCCCCAAGAAGAACAATCTCCACACCAGACTCGCAAAAATCCTGCTGCAATCTCCACTGCGAGGTCAAAATCATCACCGCTGGAAGCCTACTCAGCGCATCAGGAACCACATTCACCTTGCCAGGGTGAAACTGCAAATCAATCTCATAATCCGTCATGAGCTCCAACCATCGACACTGTCGCATGTTGAGCTCCTTCTGAGTAAAAATATACTTCAAGCTTTTGTGATCGGTGAAGATCTTCACTTTCTCACTCAGCAGGAAGTGCCTCCAAATCTTAAGAGCAAACACAACGGCAGCCAACTCCAAATCATGCGTTGGGTAATTCTTCTCATGAGTCTTGAGCTGACGAGAAGCATAAGCCACTACATGCTCGTGCTGATGTAAAACACAATCGAGACCATTGCCCGAAGCATCGCAAAAGATCTCAAATCCACTGCTGCGATCAGGCACAACAAGAATAGGGGCAGTAGTCAATCTCTCCCTCAGAACACCAAAAGCATTCTCACAATCACCCGACCAAACAAAAGGTACATCCTTCCGCGTCAATCTGGTCATCGGCTTAGCAATACGGGAAAAGTCCTTAATGAAGCGCCGATAGTAACCAGCAAGTCCAAGGAAACTCCGGATCTCAGACGCTGACTGCGGAACAGGACACTCTCTGATGGCCCTAATCTTCTCGGGATCCACTGAAATACCATCTCCAGTCACCACATGCCCCAGAAAAGCAACTATATCCAGCCAAAACTTGCACTTCGAAAACTTAGCATACAGCCGATGCTTCCTCAAAATCTCCAATATCGTCCTCAAGTGCGATGCATGCTCTTCTTCCGACTTCGAATAGATCAGAATGTCGTCAATAAAGATAACAACAAACTTATCTAAAAGTCGTAGAAAATCAGGTTCATCAGATTCATGAAAACTGCGGTGCATTGGTTACACCGAAAGGCATAACCACAAACTCGTAGTGTCCATACTTCGTCCTGAACGCTGTCTTCGGAACATCTCCCTTCTTCACATTCAACTGATGGTAACCACTCCTCAGATCCAACTTCGAAAACACCCTTGAACCTCCAAGTTGATCAAAAATATCATCGATGCGAGGCAACAGGTATTTATTCTTGATGATCACCGCATTCAACTACCGATAGTCCACGCACATGCGACGCGAACCATCCTTCTTCTTCACCAGCAGCACCGGTGCTCCCCACGGAGACACACTAGGGTTGATATAACCCTTCTGCAAAAGCTCATCTAGTTGCTTCCGCAATTCCTCCAACTCAGCGGGTGCCATACGATACGGTGCCTTTGAAATCGGCCGCGCTCCCAGAACAAGATCAATAGGAAATTCCAGAGCTCGATCAGGTGGCAAACCAGACATCTCCTCAGGGAAGACGTCATCAAAATCTCACACCACAGCTGGCCTCCCCAGCTCCATCTGCATAGCCACAACCTCCACCGGCCTGGCCTGAAACCTGACAGGACCAAACGAGCTGCTACCACGGCTAAACTCAAATACTGGATGTCTGGGAATCTCTAACACCACCTTCTTCCTCCGACAGTCGATCGTAGCATAGAAGCTCGCGAGCCAGTCCATCCCAAGAACTGCATCGTAGTTGATGATGTTGTGGACAATGAAATCCGCGTAAAGCTCATGTCCACAAACCACCAACGAGCAAGAATTGCAACCACGATGCACCGTGACCATGCCATTCCCTGTAACGATATTCCAACTCTTGGAAAGAGGGGACGTCGACAAGGAATGCTTCTCCATGAAGCTCCGAGAAATAATGCACATCGATGCACCTGAGTCAAAGAGGACTCGTGCAGGAAATGTGCACACTAAAACCACAACTAATAAGCAATTAAACAATCAAACCCTAGTCTAGCAAACAATCATGTTCAAGCAAACAACATAATCAAACAATCAAAACCAGCTATGAAAGTAACAGCTAGATTGAGGATTACCTGCGATAACCTCATCCACAGCCTCGCTCTCCACAGTGGTCATCAGAAAAGCCTGCCTCCTCGGCGGAATAGCCTGCTGAAAAGCCTGCCTCTGTGGAACAAGAGCTGCTCCACGTCCAGCAGGAACAGACGCTCGCTGCTGCAACGGCTGTGCTGCAACAGGTGCCCTCCGCAGCTGATTCGCATGCCGATAATCCTTCGCGACATGAGAAGTATCACCACAAACCAAACACTGGCCCAGAAACTTCCTACACTGATCCTTGATGTGGCCAGGCTTGCCGCAGAAATGGCAAGTCTTCTGAATAGGCCCTACTAGCCTCTTGAACTGAGCTGGCTGATTAGGCTTGAAACCAGGCCTAACCACCGCTCTGGCCTGCTCCATAGGCCTCTTCCCAGCACCAGAAACATGTCCTCTCCTCTGACTCAGGTTCAGCTCCTGCCTCCTTGCAACGACCAGAACCTTCTGATAAGAGTCCAGATCAGAGGAAGACACGAAACTCTGAAGCTCCAAAGCAAGTCCCTGCAGGAACCTCTGAGCCCTCTCATCAGCATCCTGCACCATCTTCAGTGCGAACCGGCTCAGCCAAGTGAACTCTTGGTTGTACAGGTCCACCAGCAAGCTCCCTTGCTTCAGATCAATGAAGCGCTGCAGCATCTCCTTCCTAGCAGCCTTCGGAAAGAACTCCTCATCAAACCTGGACTTAAAGGTAGCCCAAGCTATCGGCTCCACCAACATCTTCTCTTTCGCATCCCACCAGTTCCGAGCATTATCCTTGAGTTGCCTCTTCGCCAAATCAACACATCTAGCCGAGGTGATCTTGGCCATCTTCAAGTTATCCTCAATGTTCAGAATCTACTCATCGGCAGCCAGAGGACCCTCAGACCCATCAAAATATGCGGGACCCAGCTCCCGAAATTGCTTCGCTCCCGGCTTGGAGCGAGGGGCATCCGGAAGTGCCCGGGCAGCTCGAGCAAGTGGAGCATTCTGGACTTGTAGGAGCACGCCCTACTGCACCTGCATCATCTGAAGCATCATCTGCATCATCTCTCCATTGGTGGGTTCCCGCTCAGGCTCCTCATCATGAGGGGCGCACCACTACCTCCACCACGGGTGAATCGCCTTCCTGCCATCTAATAACACAGAAAACGAAGCAGAATAGACTTATAGCTTATGACTCGGACGTCGAACTTAGTTTATTGGACGTTCTAATATTATTATCGTTATTCCGATAATCGCAGTTACAGAAGAGGGCCTGCATGGGCCACCAACAAACCATGTCACGCCCCGCTTCCCTAAAATGGAGGCAAGACGTGAGAAGGTCCGCACGAGAGTGGAGCTGTGAAGCCCCAAACCCGATAAGCGTCAATAAAACAAAAGCAGGTCCCTGTAACCACAAACGGAACAACAATAATAACACAAGGAGAGACAGAAATAAAATCGCATATCTCATAATTTGTCCAACATGAAAATTAAGTTCAACATCCAGAAAAGCCACCAGGCTAAAAGAAAGAGTCTAAAGGCCCAGAACAAGGCCAACAAAAGGAACAACGTAACAAAATATAGGTGCTACGCACCGACAACAAAATAGCAGTCTAAAAATAAAAGGGAAAAGCTCAACGAAGACACTAGGACTGGTCCCCAGTGTCCACGTACTCCTCGCCAAACACAGGCTCGGGCTCGGCGTCAGCAAACACCTCGTCCTCAACAATGTACTCAGGCTCAGGATCTAACATGTGTCACCCAAAAGAGTAAAGGGGCACATGTCAGCAAGTCTAAAAGACTTGGGTAAGGAAACTGAAAAGGAAGGCAACTAGCAACCTAGCAGTTATAGTATGCATGACATGGCAGTTATGGTATGAGTGCACAAGCAAGACATGGTGAAACAATAAGTACAAGAGAACAATTATCGGGACGAGTCATAAGTAGCCAAGCTACTAACAATCTCAATCTTTTCACTAGTCACGTTTCAAGTTATTTGTAGATGTTTACGCCTTACAGCTGAACGGTTTGGCATTCACGCTAATTGGCCGCTTAACACTGCCCCAGAACACAGAGTTTACGCCTTACCACTGCAGTTGCTGATCGGACAGACTCCAAGTTGATTGTCCGCTTAACTCTTACCCCAATACCCACATGTGAACGAGCCAGGGTCCATGTACACGAGCTCAGTAAATGAGCCAGGGTTGCCCCGCACAAGAGCTCGTTTCCTGGATCACAACAAGGAGCGTATTTCATTTGGCATAGGGGTGCACCTAGCCTCAATCATTTCACAAGGTGTAGCGGAGCTACGCAATCACGGGAACACTCAAAGAATGCAATGACATGACAATTAATTCGCGTACCGTTAATGGAAATTAAACATGACATGGTAGTTGTGCAACATGATAAATGTCAGATCTAGCTTCGTTGTCAAGCTAGTTCCTAAATTTGCGCCTAGGCGAGTATCATTTCGTCGCCTAGTCTCTTTTACGCCTACAACAATCGAATGGCCTAAGACATGGCCCAAAACCCTAAGTGGCAAGTTTCACTTGCCTAGCACCGAGGATGACGTTCAACGAGGGTTCGTCCCACGGACGCTAATCTACGGGGAAGTCGCTGTTATGGAGAAACATTCATCAAAACAACATTCATTTCATTATGGTTTCACAAAAACACAACGGGTTATGAAAACATTAAAAGATCGATTATTACCGTATCGGAAGCGGAAGAATGATGCCGAGCAAGCACAGCAATGGAAGAAATGCTCCAGGGAACCGAGGGTTCAGATCTGGAAAGGATGGGGAAAATCTGGAGAAATGGGGTTTTGGGGGATTTTGGGGGTTGGAGATGACCTAGGGCATGGTGGTTGGTCAAAATGGAGAGGGGGAGAAGCTCTTGATGAAGGAGGAAGGCTAGGGGAAGGTTGGGGAAGATCAGAGGTCAAGGGGGAAGGAAAGAAGCCAGGAGAAGAGAAAGAAAGAAAAGAAACGAAGTGGGGTATTTATAGAAAACAACTTGGCGGATGCCCAAAAATTAGGGTTTCGACACTGATTAGTCGGTCAAAGAAGGTTGGCTGACCGACTAGTTTAGCAACTAGTCGGTCGATCGATTAACTGTGACAGACTAACACCAAGCAGCGAAAGTAGGGAAAAATCTGGGTAACGAATTAGTCGGTCTGTGAAGGCCCGTCGACCGACTAGTTTGCAACCTAGTCGGTCGGTGAGTGTTCATGGACCGACTAACGATAAAAAGTAACTTAGGTGAAATCTACTGACAGAAACTAGTCGGTCTGTGAGCAAGTTCTGACTAACTAGTTGAGCATCTAGTCGGTCGGTGATTGTTCTTAGACCGACTAAAAGTAAATAGTAACTCCTGTACAATTAACAAAGCCACTGGTCGGTCCATGAAGGTTTGCCGACCGACTAAATCGTCATCTAGTCGGTCGGTTCCCCTTCTTGTACCGGCTAACGTGCACAAAAAGTTCCGAAATGGAGCGCGAAGCTCCGGGATCAATTCCTAAAACTCCTAGGCTTGATCTAACAATAAGATATAATCGATATGAAGCCCGTCGCGAATGACTTACTCCGAAATCGACGATTCTAAAGAAGAAGATAGAAAATCACGACGAAACGATCGAAAACGAAAGCTACGGAGACGAAAACCACACAAGAGGAGAAAATCCACCAAAACATATAATATAATATAATAAATCCAGATACATGAAAACCAGTCGTTACAGTTATTAATGACTGTTGAGTATTGATTCACCGGATTTGGTTTTGATGATGAACAAATATAAATATCGTGAACTAACTCTTTGTGAGCGCAGTTATGGAGATCGTCGCCAAAATTCTATGAACATCAAAAGCGACGTCTCAAGACTTCTCAGAGCATGTGATTGTGTGCCTGAAGCTTCGTTGAAGCTCAAGGAGCATTATTGAAGTCAAGAGATGCGGATTGAAGCTTTCGAAGACGTTTCGTCAAGTTTTATTTATAGTCTTCTAGCTTCTTTTCGTAGAATGTTAAGCCTTGAGTAGGTCTTATATGTTTATCTTCTTAACGCTCACATCTTAGAGCTAGGATTATCTTAGAAGCCCATACAAACTTTTCCGAAGCTTCACGCTTCATTTCGCGGCTTCTGGTGCATCTTAGTTGGTTCAAGAAGAAGAACCAACCGACTAGATGGCAATCTAGTCGGTCGGCAATCCTTCTTGAACCGACTAGATCTCCTTGCTCAATTCAGCCTAGACAATGTTTATCAATTAGTCGGTCCAAGAAGGTTCTCCGACCGACTAGTTGTCAAACTAGTCGGTTAGGAATCCTTCTTAGACCGACTAGTTAAGATTTCATTTCTCAGCCTGAGCTACTGTTTACAGTTATTCGGTCCAAGAACAACTGTCGACCGACTAGTTATGAAACTAGTCGGTTGGAATTTGTTCTTAGACTGACTAGTTCACCATATACTCAGCCTATTTGATTTCATCTCTTAGTCGGTCAAAGAACACTCACCGATCGACTAGTTGTGAAACTTGTCGATTGGCAAGTCTTCTTAAACCGACTAGTTCTATATTCCCTGAAATATCTTTATTGGCTGTGAAGCTGTTAGTCGGTCCATGTTGAATCACCGACTGACTAGTTGTGAATCTAGTCGGTCAGTGATCCTTCTTAGACCGATTAGACTGCTTCAGAAATAGATCCGTTGGAGCATTAAATGCACGAATTTTCTCTCTCTCTCTTCTCTATCCTATATAATCTTGAGATGCTTCTTCATAGCATTCAAGGCTGATATTTATTACATTTTAGAGAATCAAAGAGAAGCATTAATTCTGATTTTTCAAGCTTTCATTTCTCACAAGAATCTCTCCTCACTCTTATTCCTCAAGAGAGATTCTCATTGATTGTGAGCCACTCAAGCCAAGAGCTTGATTCAAGGTCACCAACTCCACCCTAGGCATCTATTGCTGGTCAACTTCTTGGAGCTAGGGTTTGGTGTCTTCTTCTCCTTCAAAATCTTCCTTGCCCTAAATTCGTAAGTTTACTCAAGGCATAGGATTTTGTTGGTAAGCATTTCTTATTTCATTTACTTTGATATTGCAAGTTTTACTCTCGGTTGTGAGAGTTGTGTGTGATCCCGGTTTGTGGGAGTCACATTTTCATTTGTGTATGATTTGATCTTGTAGAGGTTTTCTACAAGAATTTCATAGTACAAATTTGAGTTAGAAGTTTCTAACTCAAGTATCCGGAGGAGATCCGGGTGTTTGGGACGTAGGATCACCGGGAACAAGTCAGTGAGACTTGGGTGGATCCGAACCCGTTAAATCGTTTGTTTGCGATTGTCTTTTATTGTTGTCAATTTTCATTTCCGCATTGTTGGTTAAGTTTGCACAATAATTAGGAATAATTACTCTTGATTATTTTAAAGTACTATTCACCCCCCTCTAGTACTTGTGCAGTAGCTATCAGGGCATTACAATGACAGTTAGGTAATGTTTAACTATTTGATAACTCTTTATTGGGTCGTTTAGTGGACTCATTCTCTAATAAGCACATGTGTCTTGTCTCCGACTATACTAGTCCCATGATTATGAAATCATCAAGACAAAGACACAATGGTCTATCCGATGTATCGATATCCCTATATCGGCGCATCTATGACCATGAACGCTTTAAGACTCAAGCTCCTATCGGTCAGACATTTCTCATAATCATGATCTCTATCTCGAAACATGTAAGACCTTACTATGAGTCTAAGGAAATTATCTAAGCAACGTATTAATAGAAAATTTGCTCAGACAATTAATACCAGAAAGCATGCTTTCATTCAAGAACAAGATGTTTATATAGATAAATTATCTCGAGGGCATACATCTCTCAACATCTTCCACTTGCACTCAGGCCCATTTATCATAGTATCTCATACCACATTTACACACTAGTCTCTCCATACGATCGCGTACCAGTGCCTTTGTGAATGGATCTGCTAGGTTGTCTTCTGAAAAGACTCTAAGGAGTTCTATGTCTTTCCTCTTCTCAACATCCCGTATCAGGTGATACTTCCGAAGAATGTATCAGGATCTCTTGTGGATTCTTGGTTCTTGAACCAGACTGATGGTTGCATTATTGTCGCAATATAGAGGTATTGGATCTTCAACTGCAGGCACCATCCCTAAATGGTTTATGAACTTTCTCATCCAGACAGCTTCCTTTGCAGCATCATTGGCCGCTATGTACTCAGCGTCCATCGTGGAGTCTGCAACAGTGTCTTGTTTGAAACTTCTCCAACTGACTGCTCCACCATTGAGAGTGAAAACATATCTAGAGATCGATTTGCTATCATCTATATCACTCTGAAAGCTGGAATCTGTGAATCCTTCAACCTTGAGCTCATCACTTCCATAAATCAAGACCAAGTCTTTAGTCTTTTGCAAGTACTTAAGAATTGTCTTGACGGCTTTCTAGTGTTCTTCTCCAGTGTTAGACTGATATCGACTTATTACACCTAGTGCAAAAGCGACATCAGGTCTGGTACATATCTTGGAATACATGATAGATCCCATAGCTGAATCATATGGAATCTTCATGGGTTCCTTTTCTAAGTCAGTTTTTGGAGACATCTTCTTGTAAAGGTTTATTCCACGATTGGATGGTATAAAACCACCCTTACAGTTTTTCATGCTAAACCGTTTTAGCACGGTGTCAATGTACCTGGCTTGGGACAGACCTAGCATAAGTTTAGATCTATCTCTATAGATCTTTACACCTAATATGTAGGATGCTTCTCCCAAGTCTTTCTAGGAGAAGTTAGTTGATAGCCATTCCTCCCTATGTTGTTTCCTATTATAAGAATATCATCCAGGTATAGTACAAGGATGACTAAAGAATATTCACTGGTTTTCTTATAAATAAATGGATAATCCTCATTTCTGACAAAACCAAACTCTTTGACTGTTTTGTCAAAACAGATGTTCCAGCTTCTTGATGCCTGCTTAAGTCCGTAGATAGACCTATGCAGTCTACATGCTTTTCCTTTACTCACACTGACTTCGAAACCTTCTGTCTAAGTCATGTAAATCTGCTCCTCTAAATCACCATTTAGAAAAGCAGCCTTTACATCCATTTGCCAGATTTCATAGTCATAATAGGTAGTAATAGCGAGTATGATTCGGATAGACTTGTGCATGGCGACTGGTGATAAAGTCTCGTCATAATCTATTCCTAGAATCTGATGATAATCTTTCGCAACCAGCCTAGCCTTTTATGTTTCTATCTTCCCATCTGCACCAATCTTCTTCTTGAAGATCCATTTTCAGCCAATGGGAACACTTCCCTTTGGCACATTCTCTAAGGTCCATACCTCATTTACGTTCATGGATTCAATTTCGGACTTTATTGCATCTAGCCATTTATCAGAGTCTCTACTCTTAATGGCATCTTGGAAGCTAATAGGATCATCATCTAATATGACTCCATCCTCAGCCCTCCGTCTACGAGAAAACCGTAGTACCTATCAGGGGCTCGAGGAATCCTATCAGACCTCCGAATGACTGGTTGGAAAACATCAAGTTCTGTTCTCCCACTGGTTTCGATACATGTTCTTGTGTTAATTCTCCTTCAGAACATTCGTCCAGATCAACCACCTTGCCAACAGCTTCCGTCATAAGGAATTCCTTTTCTAAAAAGATGGCATGTTTGGAGATAACAATCTTTTGTGTCTCCGGATGATAGAAGGTGTACCTTAATGAATGTCTCGGGTACCCAATGAACTTACACAAAACAGATCGATCTTCCAGTTTGTCTGGATTATGCCTTTTGACATATGCAGGACAACCCCACACCCTTAAATGGTTAAGGCTGGGTTCCTTGCCACTCCATATCTGATATAGTGTCGTTGGCACAGATTTCGTTGGAACCTTGTTAAGAATGTAGATAGCAGTTTCTAGGTCGTAGCCCCAGAGGGAGATTGGTAACTCAGCTTCACTTATCATAGATCACACCATGTGTAACAAAGTGTGATTCCTCCTCTCTAACGCACCGTTATATTGAGGTGTGTAAGAAGTCATGACTTGAGAGAGAATCCCTTCTCTTTTAAATATGTAAGGAATTCATGGCTCAAGTATTCTCCTCCTCGATCAGATCGAAGGATCTTAATACTTTTGCCAGTCTGTTTTTCAACTTCGTTACGGTACTTTATGAATCGCTCGAATGTTTCAGGTTTGTGTTTCATCAAGAACACATGTCCAAACCTAGAGTGATCATCAGTAAATGTAACAAAGTATTAATATCCTCCTTTGGCTAATGTAGACTTAGGTCCACATACATCAGTATGTACTAGACCCAAGAGTTCATTAACTCTCTCCCCTTGGCTTACAAAAGGAATTTTGGCCATCTTACCTTTGAGGCAATACTCGCAAGTATCGTATGACTCATAATTTGAGAGGCCCAAGGACTCCTCTTTATGTAACTTGCTAAGTCTCTTCTCTCCGATATGGCCTAGTCAACAGTGCCAAAGATAGGTTTCATTATAACCCGATTCTTTATGTTTTCGTGTATTAACATTTATTACAACTTCATTACTCAAAGTGTACACACAATTGTTGATGGTCCCAAAACCTAGCAACTTACTATCAAAGAAAATGTTCATAACATTTTTGTTGATAGTAAACTTATAGCCTTCTCTGGCCAAGGCCGAGACGGAGATAATATTGCATAGGAAATTGAGGATATAGTAACATTGCTTCAAAAGTAAGTTAGCTCCACTCGCCAATGTGTGTGTGATCTCTCCTACGGCTACAACAGCAACATTTACTGCGTTGCTGACTTGGACAACGACCTCATTCTCTTTGAGCCTTCTTTTAATTCTTATTCCATGTAACTGGTTACAGATGTGAGAGCATGTACCTATATCAAATACCCATGTATTAGAAGTCACGGAAAGAATTACACTTTGTATGAATATCATAGAAGTTGAGGCATCAGTCTGCCTTTTCTTCTTTTGTTCCCGTTTCCCCTTAGCCAGTCATTATTAGTATAACCAGTTGATTTGTTCTTATCTTGGATATATTTAATTTCACACGTCATACTGCAAAGAATAGAAACTCCTTAAGTCTAAAACTAAAGAGGGTTTAGCAGATTCACTCACGAAGGCTCTGCCACATAAAGCCTAGAAAGACTTATGTGTAAATGCGGTATGAGATAACGAGATAAATGGGCCTGAGTGCAAGTGAAAGATGTTGGGAGATAGGTATGCCCTTGAACTCGAGGCAATTTATCTCTTTGTAAGTGTACAAACATCTTGTTCAAAATTAAAGTAAGCTGTATGGTAAGAATTTATCTATGTTAATAAAATGTAGTCGATATTAAAACTTACATAAAGTCCTAAGACTTAATGCAAGGTTAAACAAATAACGAAATGAGGATCTCGATCTTGACGAATTATTTGAACTGTAGTAGCATAAGTCTGAAATCGTTCGTGGTCATAAATGTTTCGAGCAAAGGATATCGAAACATCGAATAGACCATTGTGTCTTTGTCTTCACCATGGAGTGGTGACGATGATCTCACGGTCGTTCGAATTGGCAAAGTCGGAGACGAGACACATGTGCTCATTGGAGAATGAGTTCATGAATGACCCAACGAGAGTTATCATATGGTTTATATTGACCAATCTATCAATGATAACTCTTAGTGATAATAGGCAAGTTGGTCTTTTGACTTGAGATCCGTGTACAAACCTGTACATGGACGGTGTCACTTAGATCACCGATCTAGCCTCAGGGCAAGCCCCGTTGAAAGTTTTTTGGTAGCGTAACATTTGAGGCGTGCAAGGAGAGTAATGACCAAGATACGATTCGTCTCTCCCGGTCAAGGGGAGTTAGTGTCGCACGTGTTAGTTCGATCTTTAGTAAAAACTCTTGCCAGAGTATGTTGGAAGAAGTCCAACATTATTTGACTAAAGATCGATGGAGACTAACCAAGTTCAAGCTGGTAGGGTTGACTATTGACCATATCCAAGGCTTGACTAGACAACATAGTTTTGATGAATAGACTAAAACTGCGGTATTCATCACAGACACAGACAAGGTGGTCCCGATAATACTCATGTCGATGATTTAACCACATAAGTATGATACCGAAACAGGGACGACACATACTGCTCGTGGTCTCTGTCGTCTAGGGTTTCGAGCCCCACTTGTAGTAGGGTCAGGCTGTAGGGTCTCACACAGAGTGAGACCTTCGTCAAGTAATAGGTAGAAATTAGGGAGAAAATGCATTTGATGCAAGGGATAGAAAACTACAAAGAGTTTGCAGTTAGCTTCTGCATTCGGGATAAACGATCCTGAGTGCAAGTGGGAGACATTGAGGGATGTATACCCTCAGTTCATTTGTAGTTGATGCAAATGATTTTTTATAAAAGATGTGGGAATTTTGCCTAAGATGCAAAGGTAATTAAATGTGTCGTAAAATATTTACGTGCATATTTAATATAATAAACGAGTGGAAATTGTTACCTGGATGACGGGATCGTCTCGGTCTAAACCCATGTTCAAACCGCGTCGAAAACGAACTCCAAACCTGCGAAGTAGAGCCAAAACAGTGCAAATTGCCCATGATTCGGCATTTGGATCTGGTACCCGCTAGGCGGGCGCTCGATCCACCAGGAATGCATGCGCCTGCGCCCATTGGGCTCGGGGGCGCTCACGCCCGACCTGCGGGCGCCCAAGCTGGGTGCATGGGGCCCCGTGTGGGCCCCACGCTTAGGGTTTTGAACCCTTAATTCTGGCGGCTGTGTTTTTGGCTAAAATCTGGTTTTTGGTCATGTTTGTGACATCGTTTGAGGGGTCAAATGAAGCCAGAATGAGTCTCCGTTTGTTCCTACATGTTCATTATTCAATCCTCTTCGATTTGATAGGTTGTATCACTTGCGAAGCTCAACTGAGAAGGAGGAAAAATTTGCTAAAGTTTGGCCTTTGTGAAAGGCAAACTTTAATTAATATTTCTTCCAAAATTTTTAGTCCCACATCGGACATGCAGTAAAGGGGAAGAGTCAGCCATCTATATAAATATGGGCCTACTCCCCTTCTTGAAACTTGTCCCAAGCTACAGATCTGAGTAGCTCCATTGAACGTGAGCAAGCCCGAATCTGATATTAAAGAAATTATTTTCTTTCTCCCTAAATTTCTTCCTTGCTCCTGTTTGGGCTCTAGCAAAGCTATGAAGGAGCTCGGATCGGATCCGAAGTCTTGACGAAGGATCCACTCAAGGTGAAATCTTCTTCGGTGCGTGGTTGGCTTGACGACAAGAGTGTTGCTCGCCTCGAGACGCGGTGCGGTTTGGCTCGGGACGAGGAGCGGCTCGGGATGCGGTTCGGCTTGGGAGAAACGGTGTGGGGCAAAGAAATGTTGCTGAAAAGAAGATTCGTATTCTGTGGAAACGAAGTGAAAGGTATGTAGTTTAAATTAAACAAGAATTTATAAATTGCAAATGTTAGATAGATCTATCCTTAGGAGTTGGTCAGACCCAACCCCGGGATAGTATAGATCTTGGCTAGGCTTAACATCTTTAGGGCTGTTCTTAAAATAGTTTTAAGATGATTTTTTGCTGCTTTATTTGATATCTTCATCCGATCGACTTCGGCCGGACGTCGATTTTATTTCCACATGGACCTGTAAAAACCTTTAGACCGCTCATCCGCAGACAGAATCATAGGGACGTAGATTCTTTTGGCAGATGATTCATCGGACTAACTCTCCAAAGAGCCCACAGTAATCTCGCTAAACATTACATTGAATTATATCATGCGAGTATTTATCGCTCCATCCTTCAGGGTCGACTAGAGGTTTGTGACCTAAACTGCTTGGTCTCTTTGGAGAAGTGACAGTGCCATAGTATTGATTGCCTGAACTTTCCCGTCTTTATTTCGCTCTGTTTTTTAACTAGCATACTTTAAGAATCCGACCTATCTTAAACAAATGTCCCCCCAAGTGGGCAGTTGATCGTCTTATTTCTTACTTTATTAAAGTGCACATGCACCTAAATCAGAACATTTTGTAAGCTACATTGCCATAAGTCGAGAGGACACTCCCTCGTGTGCTGACCTAGCTAGGCGATCAAAGATAAAACTCTCAGATACTCTCATGGGCTACTCTTCTATATGATCGGGGCCACACCCTCGCAGCCTGAGTGAGCTATACGATCGAGGATAACTCTCATTATCCTCGCGGGCTCCTTGGCTATACAATCAGGGGCCACACCCTCACGGCCGAAGATATCTATACGGTCAAGGATGCCCTCTCTTTGCCCTCACGGGCTTCTTGGTTATACGATTGGGGGCCGCACCCTCACGGGCCAAGCTAGTTATACGATCGGGGATGACCTTTCTTTGCCCTTGCGGGCTCCTTGGCTATACGATCAGGGGCCGCACCCTTATGGGCCAACCAAGCTATACGATCGATGATGACCTTTCTTTGCCCTCGCATGCTCCTCAGCTATACGATCGGGGGTAGCACCCTTGCGGGCCGAGCTAGCTATACGATCGGTGATGACCTTTCTTTGCCATCGCGGGCTCCTCATCTATACGATCGGGGGACGTCCCCTTGCAGGCCGAGCTACCTACATGATCGAGGATGAAATTTTGAAAGCATCATAAATTACGCAGTTATATGTCGAGGGGACAGTCCCATCGCCTGATAAACTGTCTCTATCTCAGCCATAAGTAAAGGGGCTACTCCCCTCGCGAGCTAATCCGACTATCCGACCATGATTTCTTTTTCTGTATGCCTACCACATCACTCGACCTCAACCTTTGCATCGATTGAGTTCGGGCGACGGGGGCCATAAATTACATAAATTATGGCCTACCGTTATGACTAATAATAAGGTCATTGTTATAACGGCCCTCGGCCCATAAGTCCTCAGTTGAATGAGTCAACCTCCACCTCCCTCACAAAGAGACATCAATGGTGTGCGGTTACACTTGATCATGGTCTACAGTAATAGACACTTATTCGATGATTAATGGCTACCTTCATGGTGGTGGTTACTCCAATAAAGGCACTTTATTAGCTGAAGGTAACAAGAGAAGGTGTGGATATAAAAACTTCAGGAAACACTGGAAAAGGATGGAACATACACTCAGGTATCATGTTACTAAGCATCTTCTCCACTTTACATTTTCTCACACATAGCTCGGTGTGACGGTGATCGCACGACCTCCCTATAGGTCAGACCTAACCGTCCCGAGCCTCTTTTTGAGTCATCCACTGACTTAAGCATCAGGTCGGGCACTAAACCTGACTATCCTAATGATTTTTCTTATGATGCAGATCTAAGAAAACAACGCGGACCTAGGTCGGCCTTCAATCAAATAGCTCAATCCTAGCTCTCCTCGACCTGGGATCACCTCTCCATGGATCCCACTCCATAGTCGACGAAGCGTCACCCCGTCGAAGGCGTCCTCGTCGGCCCACATCACTGTATGACGAATTCATCCATCAACAATTGGGATTAGGATTAGATGATAATTACCAATCAAAAACTTGAATTAGATTGGTTTCTAAATTCTAATTAATTTTTTTTTCGAGTATTATGGTTAGCACTTAATAATCACTTTTTTATTGCGTTGCGCGTAGGGCTGTTGACGAACAGAACGTTTGACGAACTACTCGTGAACAAGCTCGGTTTATGTTTGTTTACGTTCGTTCGAAAAGCTTAATGAACAAGCTTGAACAGATTTTTGGAGCTCGGTTAGTAAACAAACAGAGCTTGAACATAACTATGTTCGTTCATTATGTTCATGAACAAGCTCGTTAAGTGTTCGTGAACAAGCTCGTGAACAAGCTCGTTAAGTGATGTTCGCGAACAAGCTCGTTAGTGTTCGTGAACAAGCTCGTTAAGTGATGTTCGTGAACAAGCTCGTTAAGTGTTCGTGAACAAACTCGTTAAGTGTTCGTGAATGGCTTGAGTGAATTAAAATTAAAATTAAACACTCACCTCCTCAAATTGAATTAAACACCTCCACCTATTCAACTTCCCAGCTTCCCACTCCTAGACTCCAAGGCTCCCAGCTCTCTTTTGGTCCATTGCCATTGTTCGTTCGTTTGTTTGAAAATCTGTTCATGAACAAGATTGATTGTGTGTTCGTGAACACGTTCCTGAACATGTTCACGAACAAGCTCGATAAGTCTTGTTAACGAACAGAACGTTCGTTCGGTAAGCTCGGTTTACGTTTATTTACGTTCGTTCGGTAAGCTTAACAAACAAGCTTGAACATGTTTTTAGAGCTCGGTTAGTAAACGAACAGAGCTTGAACATGGATTTTGTTCATGAAAAAAACCAAGCACATAGTTCAAGCTCGTTTAAGCTCGTTCGTCAACAGCCCTAGTTGCGCGCTTAGGATACGCTCAAATGAATGCATGCAAGTTGATTGTAATTAATTGTTCAATTATTTGCTAATTCGGGTGAACGGCCGTAACTGCTTTGTATCGCTGTTCACGCCTAAACAGTAAACCGTACGTTGCACGAAGGGAAACCAGAAACGTGGATGTATGTTCTGGGACCTACTTCTTGTTTATAAGCTTGTACGAGTAAGTGAATGTCACTGTATGTGTGCAGGACTGGGCCCCCGTCTTCCCGGCGACTCGGGCGACCCCACTGGAAGGATAATTGAAACCCGCACTTTGTGACCTCTGTCGTTGCGACAGAGAAAATTGATGACAAATTTGGGCCCAAGGTCACGGACCAGGCCCGCATTGATCGCTGCGGTTGGATTCAGATGGCCCGTTCTGTGGTTGAAAGGCGTGGCCTGAGAGTCATGTTTGCTACATCAGAATTGGGTCCATTTGGGTTGTCCTCCACGAACGGCAACGCCAATTAGGAAATCAAGTAAATGGCCAGATTAAACAGAGTGTGTGAGAGGAAGAGATGCGAATATTACGACAAGTACATGGAAGCACAAGAAAATATTTTGTAAGAAAGAAGAATATCCAAACAAAGTTAGCCGTGATCATAAAACGAGAGATCACCGCTTGATATGATTTAACGATATACTTCGAACAATTATTGATGAATCCGCTAGGAAGACAGAACATATGAATGTTGAGATTAAGAGAAGAGAAACAGATGTAGACCGAAGGAAACAAATGGAAGCGAGAAAAAAGGATATGAAAGATATTGGTTTGACGAAAGAGCAGCTTTAGATTATAATGCATGAAAAATAAATATTCGATATCATGATCCCACATTCTGCCTATTAAACATAAATACAAGAAACCAACATTTATTTTTTGAAGCGAGAGTTTCTGGTTTTGACCGCCAAAATCCCCTTAGCTATGATTCGGCAACTGCATTGGTGCGAGGCTCGGGATATGAATGACCATAGATCATTGACACATGCCCCCTGATCAAAGGATTAGTGACCGATCTTAGGGAGATAATATTTTGTATAAGCAAGGATAGAAAGATGAAGACCGATCGTGCGAACGTTGCACGCTCAGAGAGAAATCTTTGCCTTCTCCATTGTTTTCATTCCCCTCGGTAGATCCTCTTCCTGGCATCTTCTTCAACATCTGGATCCGCTGAGCAGTGGGATGAGATGGAAAGAGCTAAGTTGGCTTCGACCCAGATTTCTCTTCTGGAGGATCTCTCAGATGTAGATAAGGCCCATGTTGATGTTGATTCCTCAGAGCAGGCCATGGAGGAAGAGGAAAGCATGGCTCTTGTTTCTGTCAACCCTGAGGTTTTGATTTTCCGAGATAGTAAGGGGAAAGCCGTTGTGCCGGACATGCTCGCAAGCCAAGCTTCTAGAGTAACAACTGATCTGCTTCTGGAGCCTCACGAGAGCTATGTACAACATCCTTATCAAGCTTGGCTGCCTCTGGCAAACAAAAGGGTTTGCTCCCCAGGAAAATGCAAAGTGGGGGTGTATACAAAAGCTTTCCATCATGGACTTCGCTTAACCATGCACCCTTTTGTTCACTATGTGTTGAATACGTTAGGGCTTCCTTCTGCCAATTGATGCCCAATGTAGTGGGCAATGTGGTTGACTTCATTGTGCTCTGTATATTAACCAATGTGGAGCCGACCATGGCATTGTTCAATCATTTCTGCAAATTAAAGATCCTTATGTCCTCCACGTGGTACTACATCACTACCAAGAGGAGCAAGCAGCTGATTAGAGATTAGCCCACTCTGTTCTCCCAAATATGGAAGAGACGTAGCAGACGAGGCCGCCATAGTATTCAGATACCTGGCTTCGAGCCCATAAGATCCAAACACTACTATGCATTAATTGTGATTAACTAAATTATACATGCAGGCCACTACGACATACTGGACTAGTATAGAAAAGTAAAGTAAAATTATAATGTTCCAATAGAATTTAAATCCTTAGGTACTTAAAAGGAAGTACTAAACTTTACATCATATAAACATAGTACATCATACATACTGCAATCTGTATAGAGGTACAAAAGTACAAAAGTACAAAAGTGGGGAAAGTCAAAAAGAAACCCCAACCCTAAAAAGAAACCAAAAAGGGTCCACACCTGGACAACATACACTCTAATCTACCCCGGGAAAATCTAACTGAACAAAGTCTCTATCAGTCGTTATATGTACATCAGAAGATGGAGTGATCTGCTTGTAGGGTTTTCTGGGTCCTTAAGGCCATAAATACGCGTCTGGCCTAAGTCGGTCGGACGAAGTTATCAAAACAGCAACGAAAAATAAACTTATAACAGTTTTAAGTTAAGAAGTAAAGGAAACAAACACTAGCCAAGATCTCTATTATCCCGGGGTTGGGTCTGACCAACCCCTAAGGATAGATCTATCTAACAGTTGCCATTTATAAACGCATGCTTAATTTAAACTACATACCTTTCATTTCGTTCCCCCAGAAAACGAAGCGTCATTTTCAGCAACATTTCTTTGGCCCTGCGCCGCTTCTCCTGAGCCGAACCGCGTCCCGAGCCGCACCTTGTCCTGAGCCGAACCTCTTCCCGAACCGCACCGCGTCCCGAGGCGAGCAACACACTTGTCACCGAGCCAACCACGTGCCGAAGAAGATTTCACCTTGAGTGGATCCTCTGTCAAGACTTCGAATCCAATCCGAGCTCTTTCGTAGCTTTGCTAGAGCCCGAACAGAAGCAATGAAGAAACTTAGGGAGAAAGAGAATATTTAATTTAAGCTCAGATCCATGCTTGCTCACGTTTAATGGAGATACTTAGATCTAGAGATTGGGACAAATTTCAAGCAGTGGGTAGACCTCTATTTATATAGGCGGCTGACCCCTCCACTTCTCTCCATATCCGATGTTGGACTAAAAGTTTTGGAGAAAAATTAATTAAAGTTTGCCTTTCACAAAAGCCAAACTTTAGCGAATTTTTCCTTCCTCACCGCTGAGCTTCGTAAGTGATACAACCTATCAAATCGAAGAGGTTTGAACGGTGAACGTGTTGGGGGAGGTATGCCCTCAGATCATTTGTATCTGATGCAAATGATATTTTAAGCCTATATAGGGACTAATTTGCATATGATGCAAAAGTAGTTAAATGTGTCTTAAATTATTTTAAGACCATTTTAATGAGATAAACGCAAGGAAAGGGTTACCTGTAAGACGGGATCATCCCGCTCTATATGCAAGTTCAAACCACGTCAAAAACGGATTCCAAACGAGCCCAATAAGTCTATTTAAAGTTGTTTAAATAGAAGGCCCAAAAACTATTTGGCAGCCCAGTTTTTTTTTTGGTTGAAAAAAAGGTGTGTGGCTGATTTTTGGCCTGGCCAAATGGCCTGGCCGTTCAAAAATAAAATAGGTGCCCAAAAACAGGCTCCCAATTATGCGCCCAAAAACAGGCTCCCAAATAATTGGGCGCCTGTAGCACCCGAATTAAGGGCGCCCTTTTTTGGGCGCCCCTATGCTGGTATGCGGTAGCTTGGGCGCGTGCCAGGCACGCGCCCAAGCGCGTGCCAATTACCGCATTGGGCAGCGCATGCATCAACAGATGGGATTACTTGTGGGGCCCCACTTTTAGGGTTTTGAACCCATGTTTGATGCAGATTTTTGACGGCTCGGTTTTTTTGGAAAAACTAGCTTTGGGCTCATCTTTGGCAGATCAATTGGAGGGTCAAACGGACTCCGATTGACTCGTTGTTTTTTCTATGCGTTCATCGTTGAACGCCCTTCGAATTAATAGGTTGTATCAATCGTGAAGCTCAACGGTGAGGGAGTTAAAATTCACGAAAGTTTGGCTTTTGTGAAAGGCAAACTAAATTGAATTTATTAACTCCATTTAATAGTCCCACATCGGGTGTGGAGAAAAGGGGAGAGTCAGCCGCCTATATAAATAGGGGTCTCCCCCTTCCTCCAAATTCGTCCCAAGCTCCAGATCTGAGCGGCTCCCTTAAATGTTGGAGCACGCTTGGATCTAGGCTTAAATTAATTCTTCTTCTCCCTATATTTCTGCATTACTCCTGAAGGGCTCTAGCAAAGCCACGAAGGAGTTCGGATTCGGATGGCGAATGCTTTCACTCGCGTGAAACTTTCTTCAACGCGTGGTTGGCTCGGCGATACAAGGATTGCTTGCCTCGGGATGCAGAGCAGTTCGAGGAGCGGTTCAAGAAGTGGCTCGGTGTGGGACGGGGAGCAGCTCGGAAGACGGTGCGAAATATCTTGCCTGCCCCAGGGCAAGATTCCGGGTATGTGTTTTATAAGCATTAGTTTAATTCAATCGCAGTAGGTTAGATCCTTCTTGGGGTGGTCAGATCCACCTCGAGTTGGCAGAGATCCTGGCTAAGGGTCTTGTTCCTTAGGGCTGCATGTTAATTAGAATAACATAATTTTTCCGCTGCCATTTTTGTTTCTATGGTCCGTCCGACTTAGGACGGGCACGGATTTTAGCCATGAGGGTACACCAAAACCCTACTGTGGTATCAGAGCCAGGTTTGCGTAACGATCTAGCGCTTCGATTTTATTAAACATTGAAATGCTTTTAAAATGCGTTTAAAATGTTTTAAAGTTATAAGATAATTTTTAAAATGTTTTTTAGATGCCTTTTAAAATGTTTTAAAATTTATGTCATATTTAAAGATGATTTTAAAAGCCTAAAAATTTATGCGATAAGTTTAAAGTGATTTTAGATGATTAAAAATTTTATATGATAAATTTTTAAGCATGAAATTTTTTAAATGATATTTTAAATTTACGTGATATTTTTAAAAATTGATTTTAAAAAAACTTTGAAACTTTATGCGATAAATGTTTTAGTAGCATGCATATCTTATGATCCTTTTAAAACTATTATATTTTTATGAGATAAAAATTAAATTGTTTTAAATTTATTATTTTAAATTTAAATGTTAAATTTAAGAAATACATGCAAAATTTTTTATTAGATAAATAATTTAATATTTAATTGTTAAATGGTAGGACACTCTTTTTATGTGTTAAAATTAGTGTACCTTTATGTTAATGGCTATGTCATCTTGTCCCTTATTTGATAACACACGACAACCCTTTAGGTTAGCTATTAAGAAATCATTAAAATTTATTAATTGAATTTTAATGACATGCTATGTTTTAATAAAACATTTAACAACCCTTTAAGACCTAATTCCTAATTAGGGTAGTCCCTTTAATGAAAATTTTATTTTAATTGTTATGATTAATTCTCACTAAAGGACTTCGCTTTTAGCTTTGTTAATAAATTTATTAAAATCCTAATAACGATTAGGATAGCACGTGAACCTTATAGTTGATAAGAATATAATAAAAGTTATTAAACAAATCCTAAAATTTTAAATTTAAGGACTCAACTAGTTGATAGGATTAATTAGTTGTTAATAAAAGAATTTTAGTCTCTGTCACACATATAAAAATGACAAGCTTCATTCAATGGACCATGATCCAGTCTATGTGCTTGGCTAAGTTTGTTGGATCACCCTAACTAGTCTAAGGGGTAAGTGATCCTGGCTTACTCAATTTCTTGTCTGTGTTCCGCTGTACCGCAATGACGCGAATCATGACTATATGACACCCTGGACTATATCTAAGTCAAATACGTTAATAATCTTCTTCAAGATTAGCCGTAGCCCTTCTTGTTTTAGGGGTTGGCAACTATAGGACCCGTGTTCCAGTTGTTGAGCTACACTCAAGCTGTGTCATGACAATCTTATAGAAACCAATTTCTTAAACACTTATGATGTAGTCTAAGACCTGATCCAAACCGACGTGTCGTGAATACACCGAGCGTCGGGGCAAGTCAGGCTAGACACGAAAATAAGGGTCCGACTAGACTGGTCACTGTGATTTGGATGAGCACACTCATGATCACAAATGGCTAGGGGTAAAAACCAATAAGAGAGTCATATCTGATATGATCAATGAAGAGTCATCTTCCGATTACAGAGTCAAGCAATTTGTCGTGAATATACCAAGGTTTTTAGGCTCAAGGTGATTTGATCTCTTACCCAATAATTTAATTTGATTAAATCGTTCATTATTAAAGCTTAGAACGATCACAAAATTAGTGGGAGGGTATAGATAGATAAAAGCCAATTTACCTATATTTAATATTGAACATATGCTAAACTAGGGTAAGTTCTAAGTTTACAAATGGAATCAAAATATAATATTTTAATGAAATAAGTTAACTGGTTAAATAGGTTGATTAATGGAATGTCAAAGATAACTTCTAATTGATAGAATTAAACAATATTCTCGTTGGCATTAAAATGACATTCTAAACAACAGACTTAAGAAATATGATTTCATTAAGTTCTGGGTCCAACAAATAATAAATTCACGCTACATGTCACTCGCCTCTATATGGGGCAGCTTGAACATATAGGATATTCTAAGTATGTTTCTCCCTACAATTTGTTTAGCTACACTCAAAGTTATATGGAAAAATAATTTTGATCTGCAAAGTTCGAGAATTCGATCAAACTGTTTGAGTCGAATATGAGTGCATGAACGGTGCAAGGCTAGGTATCCCAACAGGGTCTTGAGACAAGCAACTTGTTGCGCTACACACAAGGTTGCAAAGCTTAGGCATTTGGATACATGAGATGCTTGCATAGCTATTCATTTATGTTCGGCTATTTAATATCTACATGTGATTTAAAAAAAGAAGAAGGCACTCCGGAAAGTCAATCGAGTTAAATAGTTTAATTTATCATTAGTAAAGGCATAAGTAGGAGGGAATGAAAATGTGACATATTTTGATGTCACGATTTCATAATTATTGTTATACAAAAGGTTAACACATTTTGACGAATGTCGTCACATTGCTTCTGAAGCAATGAGTAATATGTACAACGATAATATATATATTAAATGTTAATATATAAATACACAAGATAGTAGCAAACTTATATGGTAAAAATAGACTAGGCTGTATAAGAGACTAAGCTTCACAAGTCACATAAAGAGGGGTCTGACCTCTCGTATTATGAAGTCTATGGACACTTGTGAATCTTATCCTCTTAGATATAATGAACGAAACCCATCAGTAAGACAGTGGGAGAATGAGTTGTCGAACTTAGTCTCGTACATACTGATGTACCCGAGTCTAGATTAATCAAAATAAGTTATTCTTATATTTTATTAAGACACGTGTTCTTGATGAAACACAAGTCTGATAAAATAAATAACGAAATGACAAAAGTATTTAAACTGATTCGATTAGATCGAATGGTCAAATACTTAGCTATATAAAATCTTGCGTAATTAAAAAAAATATGATTTTCTCTCAGGTCAAGTATCTTAACACATCGGTGTGTTAAAAGGTATGAATCACACTTAGTAATACTTGGTGCGATCCATAGCAAGTGACTCTGAGTTAAGTCCTCCCTCTGGGTTAAGTCCCAGATAGTAATGCCTAGGTTTTGATAATGTTCTATGAGGACATTATCAATAAGATATTCATTAAATCGATCATTAGGAAGTTGTATAATTACTCGAATCTCGTGAGATGAAGAGTTGAGTTAGACATCATAATTGATGATGACTTAGTCAACTTCTAGGATGAAATTCGGAGTAGTAACTCCGATTTATAACTTGATGCAATCAGAATAGGTCCGTGTGCGTAAATAAATTTTGGAATTTAGTTTACGTGTCCAAGGAAAATGTTTCCTCACTTTCTGCAAGAAAATCTTTAAGTTAAAAGATTGGTGCAGAAAGAAAATAGTGAAGTACAATCATGTTGGTCGAGAATGGTTTTTATCCTAATTCCTATAAACGGATTATGATGAAACCGTTTTCGCCAGCAGATGTGTACAGATCTACTTGGACCAAAACTCAATGTAAACGCTCATGATGACCATGAAAACTGGAGCATTCACTTATAAGTTCATTTTTCTAAATATGATTTAGAAGAACCAACTTATATGAATTAGCCAGAAAGTTTTCAAGGTCAGTGGAAGCGTATAAATTACATGCGAGGCATCAAATGGATGGAACATATATTTTGACAAAGTGATCAAAAAATTTGATACTTTATCAGAAATAGATATGAGCCATTTGAAATGACCAATAACAAATTGAAATGATTGTCGTAAGGTACAATGAGCTGGAAAAGATCCAAGGGAATAAAATATTATGGTTTCCAAAATACCAAGTGAATTATTTGAATAAGATTTGAATGGTTGGTCCAACATGAACATAGAAACCCCTTAAGTCTATAGAGTAGACGGTTTAGCAGATCCACTCACGAAGGCTCTACCACATGAAGTCTAGAAAGACTTATGTGTAAAAACAGTATAAGATACCGAGATTAATGGGCCTGAGTGCAAGTGGGAGATGTAGAGAGATGTTTGCACTCGAGGCAATTTATCTCTGTGTAAACAATACAAACGTCTTGTTCGAAATAACTGTAAGCTGTTTGGTAATAATTTATCTAAGTTATATTATAATGTAGTAAACATTAGATATTAACTTAGGTAAAGTCCAGAGACTTTATGCAAGGTCAAACATGTATCGAGATGAGTATCTCGATCATGGAGAAATGTTTGATCGTCTGTAGCATAAGTCTAAAAGGGTTAGTGGTCGTAGATGTTTCGAGACAAGGATATCGAAACATCGGATAGATCATTGTATCTTAGTCTTCACTGTATAGCGGTGACGATGATCTCATGGTCGTTTTGACTTGGCAAAGTCGAAGATGAGACACATCTGCTTATTAGAGAATGAGTTCACTGAACGATCCACAAGATTTATCATATGGTTATATTGACCAATCTGTCAATGATAACTCTTAGTGATGATAGGCAAGTTAGTCTTTTGATTTGAGGTCATTTTATGAACCTGTGCGTGAACGGTGCCACATAGATCACTGACCTAGCTTTGAGCCTAGGACTGTCGAAAGGTCTTTAATTGGATGTCACTTGAAGCATACGAGGAGAGTAATGACCAAGAGAGGATTCGTCTCCCCTGGTTAATGGAAGTTAGTGTCGTAGAGTTAGTTTGGTCTTTAGTAAAATCTCTGATTAGAGTATGTTGGAAGAAGTCCAACATTAGTTGACTAAAGATCAATAAAAACTAACCGGATTCAAGTTATTGGGGGGTGACAGTTTGACCGTACCCTAGACTTGATCTACACGACATAGTTTAGACGAAGAGACTATAACTGTGAAACTCATCACGGATACAGTCAAGGTGGTCCCGACAATACTCATGTCGATGAGTCAACCACATAATTATGATTCTGAAACAAGGACGACAGCCACTAATCGTGGTCACTGTAGTACAGGGCTTCGAGCCCAACCTGTAGTAGGGTCAGGCTGTAGGGTCACACACTGAGTGCAACGTTCGTCTAGTAATAGGTAGAATCATTAGGGAGAATATGCATTTGATGCAAGGGATAGAAAACTGCAAAGAGTTTGCAATTATCTTCTGCATTCGGGATAAGTGATCCTGAGTGCAAGTGGGAGATGTTGGGGGATGTATGCCCTCAGATCATTTGTATCTGATGCAAATGATATTTTAAGCCTAGATAAGGACTAATTTGTATATGATGCAAAAGTGGTTAAATGTGTCTTAAATTGTTTTAAGACCATTTTTAATGAGATAAACGCAAGGAAAAGGTTACCTGTAAGACGGGATCGTCCCGCTCTATACGCAGGTTCAAACCGTGTCAAAAACGGAGTCCAAACGAGCCCAGTAAGTCTATTTAAAGTTGTTTAAATAGAAGCCCCCAAAAACTAATTGGCAGCCCAGTTTTGTTTTTTTGTTGAAAAAAGGTGTTTGGCTGATTTTTGGCCTGGCCAAATGGCCAGGCCGTTCAAAAATAAAATAGGCGCCCAAAAACAGGCGCCCAAATAATTGGGCGCCTGTAGCACCCGAATTAAGGGCGCCCATTTTTGGGCGCCCTGTGCTGGCATACGGCAGCTTGGGCGCATGCCTGGCACGCGCCCAAGCACGTGCCAATTATCGCATTGGGCAGCACGCGCATCAGCAGATGGGATTCCTTGTGGGCCCCACTTTTAGGGTTTTGAACCCTTGTTTGATGCAGATTTTTGATGGCTCCGTTTTTTTGGGAAAAACTAGCTTTGGGCTCATCTTTGGAAGATCAATTGGAGGGTCAAACGGACTCCGGTTGACTCGATGTTTTTTCCTATGCGTTCATCGTTGAACGCCCTTCAAATTGATAGGTTGTATCAATCGTGAAGCTCAACGGTGAGGGAGTTAAAATTCACGGAATTTTGGCCTTTGTGAAAGGAAAACTAAATTGCATTTATTAACTCCATTTAATAGTCCCACATCGGTTGTGGAGAAAATGGGAGAGTTAGCTGCATATATAAATAGGGGCCTTCCCCTTCCTCCAAATTCGTCCCAAGCTCCAGATCTGAGCGACTCCCTTAAATGTTGGAGCACGCTTGGATCTAGGCTTAAATTAATTCTTCTTCTCCCTATATTTTTGCCTTACTCTTGAAGGACTCTAGCAAAGACAAGGAGTTCGGATTCTGATCCAAAATCTTGGCGAAGGCTTTCACTCGCATGAAACTTTCTTCGGCGCATGGTTGGCTCGACGACACGATGATTGCTTGTCTCGGGATGTGGAGCGGTTCGAGGAGCGGTTCGAGGAGCGGAAGCAGCTCGGAAGACGGTGCGGAACATCTTGCCTGCCCCAGGGCAAGATTCTGGGTATGTGTTTTATAAGCATTAGTTTAATTTAATCGTAGTAGGTTAGATCCTTCTTGGGATGGTCAGATCCATCCCGATTGGCAGAGATACTGGCTAAGTGTCTTTTTCCTTAGGACTGCATGTTAATTAGATTAACATAGTTTTTTCGCTGCCATTTTTGTTTCTGTGGTACGTCCGACTTAGGACGGGCACGGATTTTAGCCCTGAGAGGGTCCACCAAAACCCTACAGAACGCGTAGGAAGAAACGGCACGTCATCCCGAGTTCGTTTGACCCCTCAAACAAGTGTTCAAATATAGCCTAAAACTAGTTTTTTCACAAAACCTACAGCCATCGCATAAAACTGGGTTTTAAAAAAACCCTACTGTGGCCTCCAGGCAGGTCGGGCGCCCGCTTAGCAGGCGCCCGGCCCACAATGCCAAATTTGGCTTTTTTTCATGTTTGCGTTTGGTGTCCGTTTTTTACGCAGTTTGAATCTACGTTTAGACCGGGATGATCCCGTCATCTAAGTAACCATTTCCACGCGTTTGTTATACTAAATATGCACATAAACATTTTACAACACATTTAATTTCCTTTGCATCATATGCAAAATTCCCACATTTATTATGAAAAATCATTTGCATCAAATATGTTATGCCCGAGAGGCCGGCCCATGGAGTTCAGGCCCATATGCACAGACGGGCCCAAGCAGAAACCTCATCGACTCTCCTGATGGGACACTTGCAGAGCTGATCGCCTCGATCCTGAGAAGCTCGAATCATCCCATCTCAAGCTCGCCTTCCAGGAACAACAGGAAGCCGTCGCAGTGACCTGACAACTCGTCGTGTTAAGGACCAGCTCGCCTACCCACAACAAGAAGCATCCTCTGAAGAAGCCGAGTTTGCTCGTCGACCTACAGCTCGCCCCTGAGGGTGATCAAGCACAAATATCTCTGACATGGTGTCGTTAGCTCTCCTACTCTCCATTAATACCAGGGGTTAAGGGAAAGAACTGATGGCCGTCACTCGTGTCTCATTAATGCTCCTGACGCCTCCTGACACCATTAATGCGGTAAATATCCTTTCCACAACCCCAGCACTCGAGTCCCAACATGGATGATCTGACAGCTGACAAGACGATGAGTAACCGCCTCTCAGCCCTATAAATACCCCCATCATGCCTTCATAGAGGGGGTAGGAAAAATTGTTGGTCAGTAAATTCCCTAACTCATTTCAAAATACAAGGTCAAATATCTTCCATATATATGTGCGTTCCTCAAAAGCCCGCCGCACTTCGCCGACTTGCCTTATGGTCGCCAAGTGTACCCGGTGTCTACCTTTTACGTCACCAGCCGACTTAGGCATCGGAGAGGCTAAAGGATGACAGCCAGCCCTGCCTTTCTGACCTGCTGTTCATCCTCGCAGGCATCTCTCCTCAGCTACTGGGAGCATGTGACCTTCGTGCGATCTCAAGGCGACTTAGGGCTCGTCACCCTCGAAGCGTGCTCCGACTCGTCCTAGCCTCGACTTCACCCAAAAAAATTATTGTACCCATGATTTACACTACAAACAAATTTTATTGTATGTGGAACCGACCAGCAACAGTTGGCACCATATGTGGGAACGAGGGTTATACCCATGTCAGGATCCACACGTCCTCAGCGCAATCCTCTCCACGGCAAGTGATCACCCGCCGTCACACCCCCTCTGCCTCTGAGGAGGCCGGGTCGACTTGAGACCATGATCGACGATGCCCCGAGGCCACCTCTAGCCGAAGGTCCTCATTCTCCCAGGAGAGCTTCCCTGATGAATCAACCCCTTGAGGGGTCGGTCACGGCCATTCAGGACGTGACCCTCGGCATCTACAAGAGCTTCCATGGCTTTACTAAGATGTTGGAGGAGTGGACCGCTGCGCGGCAGGTGGGACCATCTCAGGCTGAAGGCCCTTTTGAGCCCCGCATCGTGAGGAGAGACCTCCTCCCCCAGTTTGATGAGGAAGTAGCGACACAGCAGAGGTGGTTCGACGAAGCGGAGGTAGCCACTCTGCGGAGGGAGATCAACAAGGAGAAAGAAGCCGCTCAGCACAAGCGGTTACAGAAGGAAGCGTCTCGTTGGCTTTGCCTCCTTGATGCGGAGAGAGAGAGAGAGAGAGAGAGAGAGAGAGAGAGAGAGAGAGAGAGAGAGAGAGAGAGAGAGAGAGAGAGAGAGAGAGAGAGAATCCAAGTGGGGAGCCGAGGATTCCCTTTGGCATCGGCCTCGATGGTGCAGAGGGACGCCCTATCGGATCATCCTGTTAAAGCTACCGTCGGGGAGATCACCCAGCCCGAGGCGAGGGGGCGCAAATTTCATGACAGAAGCCCCCCGGCGAGATCACTGTTCTCCTAGACATGGAGATGGAAGGCATAGGAGCCGCGACCGTAGTCCTACCCCTCGGGAGAGAGGGAGAAATGCCTCTAAGCACCGAGGTGGCTCATCCGGTGATTCCAACCGGCGGGATGGAGAGCCAGCACCTCCCGCCGGCCCCGGAGAGGCCAATCCGTTGACTCGCAGGGTGATGTCAACCCTGATACCATATAGGTTCAAGCTACCACACATTGAACTCTATGAGGTTCGGGTGATCCCTTTGAGCACGTGCAGCTATACCAGAATGTGATGGAGATCAACGGGACAGGCGACACCCTCCTTTGTCGAGTTTTCTGAACCACCTTGAAGGTGGCAGCAAGGGAGTGGTATAAAGGCTTGCCCAGTGGTTCCGTCGATTCGTTTGATGACCTCTCACGGAAGTTCTGCAACCAATTTCTGGCGGGACAGAGGAAGAAGAAGGCATTGGATTACTTGTTCACGGTGATCCAGAGGGAGGGGGAGACCATCTGTACCTTTCTGTAGCGATTCAATAAAGAGCGACTCGGCGTGACGAGCTGCGGTGACGAGCTCCTCATGGAAGTCTTCAAAAAGGGATTGGCGAACAGAAGTCTTCACAAGTCGATGCTCCGAGAACCGCCCGCTAACATCCTCGACCTCTACGATCGGGCAGAAAAGTTTATGCTGAGCGAGGAGGCCTTGGGGACGGTGCAGAGAGCCCCAGCCGGAGCGGCCCCCATGTTGAAGCCAGGCCGGTGAGTGGCCGAGGCGAGATGTGCACCCCTAGGCCCGTGACCAGGACCGGGGCAGGGGCCGTGACCCAGACCGCCCCCGAGGGTGTGAGCAGGGGAGCCCACGATCACAAGATTACCCTGGACCATTGTGGGGGTTCTTCGCTCATAGAAACCCCGCCCCAAGGGGCGTGCCAGAGAGAGCACATGAGGTGGCACACTACACCCGGCTCAACGCACCCTAGCTGAAGTGATGGTGGCAGCCCTGACTGGTGGACTCCTCAAAGACCTACCCCGGAGGTGAGGATGAGAGGTGGCGGGAGGAATATGCAGAAATATTGTCGGTATCACCGCGATAGTGGCCACGACACTGATGACTGCTTTACCTGAAGAGAGACATTGACCGTCTGATCCAAGAAGGACATCTCCGGAGGTTTGTCGACCCGGCGAGACCTGAACGAGGAAGAACGACCGTCGCAGGGCCTGATCAACCGACCCACGACGTCGAGCAAGTGGCCCACCATGGGCCTGAGCCAATTGTGTGTGTGGATGTTATATACGGTGGGCTAGCCCAGGGCAGCACATTAATATCGGCGAGGAAGGCTTATGCTCGGCAAGTCCTGACAACAGATGCTGGCACAGGGCCGAAGCAGAGGAGGGTGGCTCGTCCCCCTATCTCCTTCTCTGATGACGACCTGGAGGGACTCGAGCAGCCCCATGAGGATGCCATCGTCATTGAAGATCGTGTCGGCCCGGCGATTGTGAGCAGGCTCCTGGTTGATGCAGGCAGTTTGTGTGACATCTTGTTCTTGTCCACGATTTTGAAGATTGGGCTTGACCAGGTAGAGATGAAGCAGTGCTTAGGCTCGATTGTCGGCTTCACCAGATATTCGGTGCCCATTGTTGGGGTTATCACGCTGCCGGTCACCTTGGGGAGAGGCCCAAGGTCATCACTCGGATGACGCAGTTCGTTGTCGTCGATGTCACCTCGGTGTACAATGGTATCATAGGGTGACCTTACATGACAGCCGTCGAAGCTCTCCCCTCACTCCTGCATCAGATGGTGAAGTTCCAGAACCTGCATGGAATTGAACAGGTGTGAGGGTCACAGAAGCTCTCCCAAAGCTACTACGTTGGCTCCACCAAGCACAAGGGGTCTGAGCAAGCATTGCCGATCGACCTCCTTGACGATCGAAAGGACTATTCTCATCAACGACCTGCTCCTGTGGAAGACATAGAGGAGGTACCGGTGGAGTAGGAAGCGAACAAGACGGAGTCGATTGGCACTAAGCTTCTCGAGGGGCTGAGGGCTGACATGGTTCACCTCCTCAGGGCAAATGCAGACATCTTCACATGGTCGTCCTCAGACATGCCTGGAGTCGACCCAGATGTGACGCCAATGAGCTACATGTCAACCCCGAAGCGTGCCCCATTCGGCAGAAGAAGAGAGGCGCAGGAGGCGAGAAGAAGCATGCAGCGGAGGAAGAGGTGAAGCGACTCTTAGAGGCCAGATTCATCAGAGAAGTGAGTTAACCCAAGTGGCTCGCCAATGTGGTCATGGTGAAGAAGCCCATCAGCAAGTGGTGGTTGTGCATGGACTTTACCGACCTTAATAAGGCCTACCCAAAAGATAGCTTCCCGCTACCCAGGATTGACCATTTGGTAGACAACGCCGCCGGTTATGGGTTGCTGACTTTCATAGACGCCTTCTCCTGTTACAATCAGATCCAGATGGTACCCCCATGATGAGGAGAAGACGTCGTTCATTACTGACAGGGGGACGTTCTGCTACACCAAGATGCCTTTCGGCCTGAAGAACACTGGGGCGACCTATCAGCGGATGGTAGACAAGATCTTTCACCACCAGGTCGACTAGAACCTGGAGGTCTATATCGATGATATGTTGGTGAAGTCCAAGAAGGCCAAAGACCACCTCGCTGACGGGGGTGCGACGCTACAATCTATGGCTCAATCTGATGAAGTGTATCTTTGGCGACCAGTCTAGGAAGTTCCTCGGCTTCATGATCACGAAGCAAGGAATCGAGGCTAACCCCGACAAGATATCCACCCTTGTCATAATGAGCGAGCCAAAGACGATCCGACACCTGCAGAAACGAAACGGCCGAATCGCTACACTGGGGAGATTCTTGTCAAAGTCCACCGAAAGGTCACTCCCTTTCTTCAAAATCTTGAGGGAGGCCCTTGCCGTCAGGAAGGGCGAGAGGAAGGGAGTGACATGGGATGACAGCTGCACCCGGGCCTTCGATGAGCCTAAAGCCTATCTGCAGACCCATCCATTGCTCGCCAAGCCGGCGGAAGGAGAGCAGCTCGACATTTATCTCGCCGCCACTGAAAAAGCTGTTAGCTCGGTCCAGATCAAAGAAGAAGGGGGATCCAGCGGCCGATCTATATGCGAGTCGGGTGCTCTGGGAGGTAGAGACCTGCTACAGCCCGATCGAGAAGGCGCTTATGGCCTAATATTGACGGTCCGCCCCTACTTCCAGGTGCATTCCATCATCATCTACACCAACTTACCACTTGAAAAGAATCTGAGGAGCCTGGAGAGATTGGACAGAATGCTGAATTAGAGTATCGAGCTCAGCAAGTTCGACATCATTTACAAGCCCAGGGTGGCGATCAAAGGCCAGGCGTTGGTAGACTTCGTGGCAGAGCGCACCATTGAAGAGGTTGGCGACACGGTGCCCGACGCCCAACCGGACCACCATCACAGCTCATCGACGAGAACATTCTCTCCACATCCGTGCAGCACGGAGGCGAGCTGTGGATCATCCATGTCGACGGGTCGTCCAGATCGATGGGTAGCTGAGCTGGCGTAGTGATCGAGCCCCAGAAGGGAGCCTGCTAGAGTACGCCCTCCGCTTCAACTTTCCAGCAACCAATAATGTCACGGAGTACGAGGCCGCCATCAATGGACTGAAGTTATATTGGGCACTGTGAGCGATGAATATGATGTTGATTAGTGACTTGAGGCTCGTAGTCCAGTAGATTAAAGGTAGCTTCGAAGCCAGGAAAGATCTAATGAAGCTTTACTTGAAGTGCGCCTATGCCGAGCTACTCAAGTTCGAGAAAGTTGTGATCCGTCACCTCCCAATGTCGAACAACCTTCGGGCCGACGCCCTCTCAAAACTAGCATCCTCTTCTCCGACCGAGATCGGGAAGGCCATCTACATCGAGAATCTGCTCACACCAAGTCTCAGGGAGAAAGAGCTTCTATGCACCAACCGAGAGCTGTCATGGATGAGCCCGATCATCGCCTACCTGGAGAGTGGAACCCTACCCAAGGACATGTTAGAGGCGCAAAAGATCGAGCGACGGGCCTTGACGTTCGTGATCTTCAATGGGATGCTCTACCGAAAGCGCCGTGCGAGGTACGACGTCTTGCCTTTTCTGAAGTGCCTGGGGCTCAGGATGGTAGAGGAGGTCGTCCGTGAGATCCATGAAGGTCTATGCGAGAACCACTACAGAGGACGCACTTTGGCACACAAGGCGATTCGATAAGGCTATTATTGGCAGACCATGGTGAAGGACGCGACTGACTATGTCAAGCGGTACGAGGAGTGCCAGAGGTTATTCAAACATACAATGGCCCCGATAGCTGATCTGATTCTGATCCTCATCCCGGTCCGATTTTCTAAGTGTGGCCTCGACATCCTCGGACCGTTCCACCTGATGGCCACTGGAGGAAGGAAATACAAGGTTGTCACTGTCTACTATTTCCCAAAGTGGATCGAGGCAGAGCCGCTAGCATGCATCACCGGGGTGGACATGAAGAACTTCGTCTGGAAGTCAATTATATGCCACTTCGGAGTACCTTGTTCCATAGTAACAAACAACAGAAAGCAGTTTGACTCCGTGGACTTCAGAAACTTCTGCTCTGATTGGGGCATCAACCTCCATTTTTCCTTCGTGGCGCATCTGTAATCCAACGGCCTCGCCAAAGAAGGGAACAAGTGCATCCTGGAGCTGCTGAAGAAGAATTCCGGCAGTGCCCCCAGGACCTGGCCTGACGAGCTACCTGGCATCCTTTGGTTCTACCACATGACGTACAAAGCATCAACAGGTGAGAGCCCCTTCATGCTAGCTTATGGGGCAGAGGCTGTCGTTCCGATGGAGGTCGACGAAGAGTCTCTATGCCTCCAGTACTTCAACAAGGAAGCTAATGAAGAGGGTCTCGACAACAATTGAGTGCTCGTCGACGAGGTAAGGGATTGTGCGCTAACATGTTTGATTAAGCACAGCCAAAGGATGGTAAGATACAACAAGTCCCGTGTCAGGAAGCAAAGCTTCACAGTCGGTGACCTTGTTCTCTGGGATGCTACTTTCAGGCCCGAGATCGGCTGACAAGGCAAGCTCTCTGTGAAGTGGGAAGGCCCCTACACCATAACTGACATCCTGGGGCCGGCAACATACATTCTGGCAAACATGGAGGGCGAGGAGCTGACCCATCCCTGGAACGCCAAGCACTTGCTCAAGTTTTTTCAATAAATGCACATGTACATTCAGTTCATATTACACTTTTAATAAACCGCTGTCTTTGTACACTCAGTGCGTTATCTGAATTTGCATTTCAGCAATCCTCTCCCTCAAACTCCAGGGCAGGTTGACGAGCTTCGCCCTCGATAGGATCGTCGGTGGGTTAAGGAATGAGCCCCGGCTCGCACACTCCCCTCCATCAACTCCGGGGCAAGCCCGACAGCTTTGCCCTCGATAGTGTTTGCCGGGAGTGACAAGGAACGAGCGACGGCTCACACCATCCACTCCCTTAAACTCCGGGGCAGGCTGACGAGCTTCGCCCTCGATAGGATCGCTGGTGGGTCAAGGAGCAAGCCGGCTCGCACCCTTCCCACCATCAACTCCAGGGCAGTGCGCCATCAACGGAGGCCGTGGGGTCGCCCCCTCCCGGGTAGCTAGTTGAGCCGGACACTCCACAAACTCCTGGGTAGGCTGACAAGCTTCGCCCTCGAAAGGATCGCTGGGGGGTTAAGGAGTGAGTGACGGCTCGCACCCTCGCCTTCATCAACTTCGGGGCAAGCCCGACGGCTTCGCCCTCGATAGTGCTTGCCGGGAGTGACAAGGAACGAGTGACAGCTCGCACCCTCCCCTCCCTCAACACTTGGGTAGTGCACCATCAACGGAGGCCGCAGGGTAGCCCACCTCTCGGGCAGATAGCCGAGCCAGACACTCCACAAACTCCAGGGCAGACTGACGAGCTGCGCCCTCGAAAGGATCGCCGGGGAGTTAAGGAGAAAGTGACGGCTCGCACCCTCCCCTCCATCAACTCCAGGGCAAGCCCGATGGCTCTGCCCTCGATAGTGTTTGCCAGGTGGGACAAGGAATGAGAGACGGCTTGCACCCTCCCCTCCCTCAACTCCGGGGTAGTGCGCCATCAACAGAGGCTGCAGGGTCGCCCCCTCCTGGGTAGCTAGCCGAGCCGGACACTCCACAAACTCTGGGGAAGGCTGATGAGCTTCGCCCTCGAAATGATCACCAGGGGGTTAAGGAGCGAGTGACAGCTCGCACCCTCCCCTCGATCGACTTCGGGGCAAGCCCAACAGCTTTGCACTCGATAGTGTTCGTCGGGTGGGACAAGGAACGAGTGACAGCTCGTACCCTCCCCTCCCTCAACTCCGGGGCAGTGCACCATCAATGGAGGCCGTGGGGTCACCCCCTCCCGGGTAGCTAGTTGAGCCGAACACTCCACAAACTCTGGGGCAGGCTAACAAGCTTCACCCTCGAAAAGATCACCGGTTGGTTAAGGAGCGAGTGACAGTTTGCACCCTCCCTCCATCAACTCTGGGGCAAGCCCGACGGCTTCACCCTCGATAGTGTTCACCAGGTGGGACAAGGAACGGGCAACGGCTTGCACCCTCCCCTCCCTCAACTTCGGGGCAGTGCACCATCAACGGAGGCCACGGGGTCGTCCTCCCTCCCGGGCAGCTAGCCGAGCCGGACACTCTACAAACTCCAGGGCTGGCTGACAAGCTTCACCCTCGAAAGGATCACCGGGGGGTTAAGGACCGAGTGACGGCTCGCACCCTCCCCTCCATCGACTTCGGGGCAAGCCCGACAGCTTCGCCCTCGATAGTGTTCGCTGGGTGGGACAAGGAACGGGTGACGGCTCATACCCTCCCCTCCCTCAACTCCAGGGCATGCTGAGGAGCTTCGCCCTCGAAAGGATTATCGGGGGGGTTAAGGAGCGAACGACGGTGCACTTTATAACCTCAATTTCTTATACCCATCACATCCTATATGTGTTACTCGTCATACATATATCCATATCCCATTATAAGCATAGTATAGGGCTAATGGCCCAAACTGAGGGTGAACGAGTCTAAAGCGCAACCCACCATAGGATACGTCTACTACAAACATCCCAGAGCATTACTCATACTACATGTACGCCAATTATTCATCTATATCGCTACATACACACCATATAAGGCCATAGCACATTACCTATCTTCACGCAATAATACAACCCACGACCATATACTCAAGTAAAACAATATACCAATTCCTATAGGTACATAGGCAGCACATACATATATTCTCAGTTGTTTACACTTTTTAACACACTAGGAATTTATACCCTAGTAATGCAACACTAGCGATATATATGCACTAACTTCCCACATATATATCTATACCCTCTACCCATACAGGCTCACATATACCCACACATATACACTTTCTCCCATATGTCCTATATAACATGGACATTCTACTATTTTATCCATACAGGGATAGATGTACACACATCGGTGCATTCCCCATATGAAACACAACTGTAAATTAAATAGATAGTAAACTGCATATGTGCACTCACATCACATATGTACACCTCCTCGCCCAGGTCTCTACAACATATACTATCCCCACTAGCTGATATGTACTCACCAGTACACATCCACTTATAAACATACACTTCTCACCTATATCTCAAAGTACACAAGTATAACACGTACCTACTCACATACCCGTATCAGGTATCTATATAGAGACAATATATGTATACTCTCAAGTATTTACCCACCTAGTATAAACGCACACATATATCCATATACCACTATAACCATTCAGAATACATGTAACTTTCATGCCATTCAAATATACAAGTATACGCAACTTGTATAATTCAAATCTCTAAGCACAACAATGCACTTATACACACTGGTTCACACCAATACATATACACGCGCATACCTACAATATACATGTATGGTATAATATACAGCAGAAAGTTCATCCCTTGACTCCTTAAAACTAGGGGTTCAAGGGTGGATCACTTAAAATGCTATGGTCACTAAGGCCGCTACCCACCTTAGGGCGAACCTATCCCAATCACTTACTGAAGCATTACAAGCACTATCCTTACGCACATCGCAGTGCGGTGACCTACATGTGCCACCAAACTGTCACGCCTCGTTCCCCAGAATACCCAGCATCTAATTTTTTTCCAAGTATCCTGAAGAGTGGGGGTGATGTGAGAGGAGAAGAGAGAGAAAGAAGAAACTGAATGGCAGGCCACTGCGCATATGCTGGGATAGTACAAGTAAAACTTCACAATAACATCAAAACGGACTCATGAATACATAGGTCAACAACAACATAACACACACACATATATATATAACAACTTCTATTTATATACATAACCCAGTTACGCCACTACATATACACCATCATCCTTCACCTCCCAAGACAACCATATCACACCACAAGACAGCTCACACCAAGTGCTACCTCCCAGCTTCAAGTCACCTCCAACCAAGCTAACCCCGCTACCTGAAAAATGGGGAGGAGCACGTCAACGCGTGCCCCAGTAGGAACCAACTTGGATTTGGAACACCATTTTAAGGTTATTAACCCACGAGGCAAGGCAAGAGAAATAAGACATGCAACTAAGTAATATAATGAAAAGTGACTATCTAAACAAGGAAATCATACCTGTGGTCCGCTATCGAGTTACTGCAAGAAAGGGGTTAGCACGACTAATAATAATAACAATAACAACAACACAAGTGTTCAAGCAACATTATCTAATAAAAAGAGTACAGCTGTCTGAGGCTCAACACAGAGTCACCAAGAAGCAGGCAAAGGGAAGGGGAAGTACTGTCAACAGAAGGAGTAACACGCAAATTCTTATTTTATTATCTTATAATTGAATTAATTGGAACTTGGGTAAACTGTGTGATACTAGGACCTGTACTTCACCCCAAATTTGGGGTGAATATAGCACACGGCGCAGTGGACACGGGCACTGTACAACACCGGGCCTCTCACCTCCGCCGTCCCTGGCAGGAGTGAGGCTATCCACATATAACCCAACCTCCGTATGACCCCTCCACTCCCGGTAAAGGTGAGTGGGTATAAGTATCCCCTCCACTCCCGGTAAGGCGAGTGGGTAAGCTCCACACATCACATAATCATCTCCCAACTTCACAGTCCAGGCCTCATATCCACAACTTACTCAAATTCCACCTAAAACCCGGGCTTCGCTAACTCACCCTCCTTATAGAGGATTGAGACATTCAAGATTCCATTACATCATTCTAGTAATGAAGGAGTCATGTTGCACGGTATCACTTTCCATATTCACATCAACATTGGTCATGCACCGAAGTGTCATGCCCTCCATCGTATTCATATTAACCCATCATCACATCACATATGATACCATATATTTCATGCTCCCAACATTACAAGTTCATACCAAATTTCATTTCATATCCACATGATTGAGCATTTCTCACATTTTTAGCTTTTGCCTTCATTCAGGCATTTCATCGAACACCTGACTGGCATCATTAATAACAAGGCAACACAACGACATTTACATGTGAAAAGGACATGAAAATTCATTACACCATACAACCATATCAAGCAAGATTAATAATGGCTAATTAACCACATTTAACAAATAAGAATAGCACTTAAGGTATTTAGCTTGCTGAAATTGCAAGAACAAACATAAAGATCATCATATTTCATCCATTTCTCTTGGGAATTTAACAAAACTTTATAAATGAAAGTTGAAAATATGGAAGTTATGGATTTGTAGATAAAATTTCATGCAAAAATATTAACTATACGATTTATGGTGAATTATTTAGTGAAGTGTGTCAATTCTGTTTTTCAGACAGATTTTAGGGTCTGTGTTCAAAGCCAATTTTGAGCATGTTTAAGCCAGAAATTCGACATAAGAGCACGCAAATGAACTTTTAGAAAAACTTCTTAAGTTTCCAACAAGACTAAGATCAACAAAATACATGGAGTGTGCAAGTAGTTAAGCCAATTTTACTGAGATGTGTCAAAGCTGGAAATCAAACAGACATGCTGTAAAGATGGATTTATTTCTCCTAATTTCTGAATTGAAACAATATCAAAATTTATATGATTTTATGGTAGAACTTCAAGATCTACATGCTTATATTTTTTCGAAACATGATTCGAGCTACAGTAATCAGGAACAAGGCAAAATCAGACATCAAAGTTTCTGAAATTTTAAAGGAGATGACTTTGCTAAGAATTTCAAAGGGAAAGTTGTGAAATTGAGCAATAACATGTAAAAATTGACTATATTCAACACATATTAGATAAAACATGCTATAAAAACAAATTAGCAAAAATTAAATTGATTGGAATTCCAACTCCAAGAGATTCCTACCTCAAGAAGCTAACTTTCTCTTCTCTTTCTCTTCCTCTTTTTCTTCTTCTTCTTCTTCTTCTTCTTCTTCTTCTTCTCTCTCTCTCTCTCTTTTTTGCCATGGAAATTTCAGCCATGGTGATGGGGATGCCGGCCATGGTGAGGGAGAGGGAGGGGAAATGAGAAAGGGAAAGAAAGAATGAGAGAAAGAGAGAAAATTCTCGGGTTTTCTCTCTTTTTCCTTCCTTTTCTTATCCTTTTCTTATCCTCCAAGAAAGGACTATTCCAATGGAATATTCCATGTGGAAATGACCAAAAAACCCTCCCATGTTCCAATTATTTACAAGTTTGCCATTACTTTACACACACACAACTTGGGTATGTACGCACAGCAATTTAAGCCCAAATGACCGTTTTGCCCCTAACCTTTCTAAAAATTTACGGGCATTTCCATTGACCCCCAACCCCTTTTCCCACTAGCATGGCTCCCCTTATACACTTTCTCACACATCCATGCATGCATACAAACATCACACACACACGTCTAACCCTTCTCTGTAGTTTTGCACCAACAACATCCTTCGCATTTCTCCCGCATTCACATGTCGCATTCTCTTCCCTTAACCACGTATCACGGCCTAATCTCCTCTGCATTACGTCACATACATCAATATCTATGCTTATTTCACGCCCACGTGCGCATTTTATGTGAAAATGCCACGCTTATCCAGTAAAATACACGTATATGTCAAAACAGGGCATTACAACGAGGGTCGTTCTAGAGCTTCTCAGCCGCGATCGATCGATACAGGAACCGCTCGAGGGTCGATCGAGCATCGCAAGTCAACCATCATCAACTATACTGGTTCTTCCAACCTAGGGTCCTACTCAACTGGCTGACGAGGCTTCGATTCATCAGAAAGGGTCCACGTCAACAACAAAATTGTTTCTGTCATTTTTGGTCTTAACAATGTTATACATGTTCCATGCTATAAATGTACTTCATATGATAATCTTAATTCAGTTTATATGTTGAGAAATACATGTTGAAATTATGAAAGAGAATTCCATTATGTTATTTATTGTTACATATGTAAAAAAGAAAACCATGTTATTTCTTTTTGTGAAACTTCATATGAAATTAGCAAGAAAAGAATGTGAATTGCAATGATGAATGGATTTAACAAAATATCCATTTGTTAAGTATGTAAAAGAAATGGAAAGAGGAATATCATGAAATGATCATGTGGAAATGATATTCGAGAAATAGAATCTGAATGCGGTAATTGAGACAGCCAAAAGGAAATACTTGATGTAGTAATTGAGGAAACCCAGAGTGAGATGAGTGTAAATGGTCTGGAGTCCTCGGTCCATTCAGAAATGGGTGAGACTCTAGATGTGGTTTTGGGGGACACGTGTAAAAAGTAGGCGTTAAGGAGTGGACCTGGATTTTTAGTCTCACTCTCACTCCCGACAGTCGACACGGGGAGTGGGTAGGGTTAGAGAGGCCCATGGGTGCACTCGTGATGCACCATGAGGTAGAAAAGTATCATCATCTCACTTCCGACAGGAAAAGTTGCGAGAGGCCACTACAGTGCTCGTGTCGCTGTTTGGGGTACCACTGTTTTCACCCACCCTGGGTGAAGTCCAGCTCCTTAAGTGTCCTACAATTTACACGGGTTCCCGAATTTTTAAATTGATAACTTTAAAATAATTTATCATCAATACATGAATATTTTTACCTCTTGTTTGCATGTCTCTCAGCTTTACTTTCAGCACTTGCATGCTGCGCTGTGTTTACTTATGAATGTTCTATGGACCTGTTTACTTCAGTAGTTCCTCCTATTGGATTTGGATCTAAGCCTAGAGGGGGGGTGAATATGCAAATAAAAAATTCGTGTGCAACCTACGAGATATCACACGCAGTTATAATCATAAGAAGGGTAAATAATAATCAGACACAGATGTAAAGCAGATTTACCATGGTTCGGTCGATCACCACGACCTACGTCCAGCCCCCGAAAGCAAATATTATATTAATAGTATACAGGCACAACCTTAATAGCTAGAGAACCAACGTCTCTACACTCACCGGGCTCAGTTCCCCACTCACCGTGTTCAACACTATCAATCCTAATATATGCTCCAACTTGACGACATCCGTCAAGTTTCTCTTGTCTAGACCACCACTAGACAAGATCCCAAATAGTCACAAGTAAACGGTAAATTTTTCCCTACGGAGATCAAACAATACTACACAAAAATAATAATAATAGTTTAGAAAGCTCAGTTTTGTGTAGCCGTCATCGTCTCCATCAATCAGCATGTGCCAGCTCTCGTCTGGAAAGATGTAGTCGTCTTTTCTCGTCTCCTCAGCAACTCAAGTTGTGGCCTTGGCTTGTATGTTGCACACCCCTCCTTGATGATGACTACTTGAAGCACTTGGCTTGGGTTTGGCAACTTGCGGCTCTTGTGGGACACTTGCTTGATGATGCTTTGTTGTGGAAGCAACAGTGCACGGCCTCTTCTTGTGGGTGCAACAGCAGTGCACAACCAAGAAGCTTGGGTGCTCGAGCAGTGTGCGACCAAGAGTCTTTGGTGCTTGAGCAGTGCATGGCCAGGGGTCTTTGGTGCTCGAGTAGCGCACGTGTAGCTATAGCCTTTGGCTCTCTCCTCTTTGTTGCGGCCTCCCATTGATGATAGCTTGCTTGAATATGCTACTTGGCTCTTGGAAAGGAGGATGATGACGCTTGGCTCTTGGAGTGGGGGATGATGAAGCTTGGCTCTTTGCGCAATGGTGAAGAAGAGTTTTGGCCTTGAGGAAACTTGTGTTAATGGGGATGTTGGAAGCTTGCTTGAAGTGCGGCAATAGGAAGATGATGAGACTAGATAGCTAGCGCAACTTGGAGATGAAGAGTTGCGGCTATGGGTCTTTGCTTGCTATATTGCGTAATATAGGAAGATGGGAGCTTTTGGCCTTGATAGTCTTGCGGCTAGGAGATGTTTAGGATGTTGAAGCTTTGGGCAAAGGCTATTGCGCAAGGATGCTAGGAGATGGAGCTTTTGGGGATGGCTTGCGTAAGGGAGGAGGAAGGCTAGGGCAATGTTGTGGCTTAGGGGATTCTTCTAGGGTTGGCCGCAATGCTAGGGTTTTGGTGTTGGCCTTGCTTCCCCTCTTTCTCTTGTGATATGGCCGTAAGTATTCTTTGGTATGCCGCAATTTTTCCTTCACTTTGATGCTTGGTTTATAAAGGAGAGGGTGATGGAGAAGTTGTGGCTAAGGAGGAATCCTAATGGAGATAGGAGTGCGAGATTTGGAGGGTTTCTATTTGATCTCATTGCAATGCTAATGTGATTTGAATTTGGATTCAAATAGGATAGGAGATTTGATAGAGATTTGATTGGAACTCTAATTGATTTGAATCAATCAAATGAGATTTGAAGGAGATACTCCATATCTCTCCATATTGGAATAGGATTAGAATGGTAATGGGGATATGAATCAATCTTAAATTGATTTGATTACGATCCTCTCTAATTTGAGTTGGTCCAATACTTGTAGCTATAATCACCATCTCTTTGACCAAGTCCTAGTTGTTATATGAATAGCAATTACTCCATCTTCCAATTTGTTGTGTGAATAGCAATTCCTTCGTCAATTGTCTTAGTCATCACTTCGAAGATTTACAAGCATGCCACTCCTGAAAACACTTAGCACACACAGTTCACACACGTTATTTATCATCAAACACGAAGTTAACGATCGTTGTATCCAACATACATTGTATCCAACAATCTCCCCCTTTTGATGATGATACATGATTATAAGATTTGCACTAACGTTCCAAATAATACATCGTGACATATGTGTGAAGTGTGATATTGGGAGGATGTATGCAACAATATAACACTTGATGTACAAGCATACAAGCATGCAATGTTGCAATGATATTGTGATACAAATAAGCATGGCATACTCCCCCTATTTTCTTGCTCCCCCTTGAACATATATTCGCATACTCACATATTCAATTATTCATTAATGCTCCCCCTTAAACCAATATTCAGATATGCACAAGCATAATGCACCAAATCATCAATATTCCCCCCTTTTGTTATCATCAAACGCATATAAATAAAGTCTAGTTCATGTCACATGAAAAAATAAAGTGTTATAAATTACAACTAGCACTTGCATGGCATTTTTCTTAAAATAATCACTTCAAATTCAATGAAAAGAGTAATGTAAACTTCTACACCATCGTGTAAGTGTGATTATTAGATAATTGAAGCACAAAGGGAGAAGATTTTCATAAAGATCAACCAAAACCAATCCATATTTTCCAATAAGCATGATGTCATTAGGATTGATTTTTCCCACCTCATTAAAAATGAGTTCAAGATACCACACCCCAAAAGCATAGCCTATAAGGACTCTTAGATGTGGGGGTGGTATTGCTTGACGAGTAAAATACACCAACGCTAAAGATTATCCATATAGCATATGTTGGATACTCGTGTGTAATATACTTGCCATGAATTGTATCCATTTTACATACGGAGCAATATTCATTCATTTTCATTTTTCTTGTTTCATATTCAATTCTTTTGTGCTCAATTTTTATCCATGGAAAATACACATCATATCTCTTAGATTTATCAGTTATTTTCATCCTACATTCACTTTCCAATATTTCATAAAAGAATCTCCAATTGTGTAACAATATTCAATACAAGTGGAAGTGAAGGTATATGTGTAGAAATCAAGTTATTCAATTCATTAAACATGGCATGGCTACTTAGGACTTCTAACATGCGCATGTAGCTATAACAATACTACAATGATTTCTACAATGATATGAGTTTCATTCATTAATACCACTTGAATGGTTCAAAGGAAAAGATATACATTAAACACACAATTTTTTTTTTTGCTTTTTGTCCTTTTTTTTATTTTTATATATAATGAACTAAGAAAACTAGCACACAAATAAAAAATAAGTCAAGCACACAAAGAAACCTATAAAATGCTATGAAGGCATGCATTAAGTTCAAGGAATAAAAAAACCATACCTTCGTGTCGTCGTTTGGCTAAGAAGCTTAAAAAGTGAAAACATTCAATCCAAAGCTCCTCGCCAAATCTCCAGTGTACCTACACGGTAGATGCTATGTGTGCCCTTGGAATCCAACAAGGTCCACTCATGTTAGTCACCAAAGATTTAGGAACCCACACTTGTTTAAACTTTATTTTCGTATTCCTAAACTTGCAATAATAAGATGTATGACCAACACTATCACAAGTAAAGCACTTCGCACACATATTTTTGACAATAGTAGGTACATTGTGAATTTTCTTAAATTTTGGCTTTTCAACATTTTTCGAACCAAATCCAAGTCCTCGTCTATTATTGCCATATAATTGATTTTCTAGTATAGTATCCAATGAATGTTTACCAAGTAAAAACTTCCTTAATGACAATTCTAGACTAGTTACTTTAGATTTCAATAACGTATTTTCATTCACAATCAAAGTGCATTTACTTATGTAAGCTTTCTTGTTTTTCTCTTCTTTTCAAATTCAACCATTTTTCTTTTAAGATCGTTATTTAGCATGCACAATTTATCATTAAGCTCTCTAATTACATAATCTTTTTCAGTTTCAAGCTTAATTAAATCTAGCTTAAGCATGCTAATATCATTCAATAAAGAAGGACACGAAAGACAATTAGTTTTTTCATGCAACCTAGAGTTCTCTTTTTCCAACAGAGCAATAGTAGAATCACTTGCAACAATTTTTCCTTTCAGTTCTTTAATTTCTAATATCATGTTGTAAGTGTCTTGTTGCATTTCATCGTTAGAATTTTTATAATCTTCTAATGTGGATTCTAGCTCTTCAATTTCCTCTTGCATGCCTTTACAAATAATTAGACATTCAGCTTTACTACCAGATTTTACTTGATCATCTTTTGCCATGAGGCAGAGGTATGAGTGTGCGCAATCCTCATTTTCATCCTTGCTATCCATGTCCCACGTTCACACCACTGCTTTTCCTTTCTTCTCTGCAATATTAGCTGTGTCTTGTGGGCAATCCTTTATAACATGACCCTGCTTTTTACATTTAAAACATTTAACTTTATTAATAGCAGTCTGTCCAGATACATTTCTAGAAGGATTGTAATAGTTAGAACGATTAAACCTTTGTTACATGTTAGCTCTTCCTTAAGAAGTCTTGATGTATTTTCTGAAGCCTCTGACGATCAACACTATCTCCTCCTTCTCATCGTCATCTTCACTAGCTTGAAGAACTAGTGGCTTTGGAGCCTTTTCATTCTTCGCTGATTTCTCTCTAGCCTCGATGTTCTGCAGCTCAAGCTTGTGAGACATTAAGTTGCCTATCAAGTCCTCCACTCTCATCTGCGATAGATCTTTCGCTTCTTGGATGACAGTGACTTTGGGCTTGAACGAACTTGGCGACACCCTTAAGATTTTCCTTACCTGCTCAAGGCTAGAGTATGTCTTGCCGAGGGAGCTAGACTTGTAGACGATGTTGGTGAATCTCGCAAACATCTCTGATATGGACTCTGATGGTAGCATGCAGAAGCTCTCGTACTCTGTGCTCAGAGTATGCCATATTTCCTGCACAGTATAACAATGTGAGATACGATTAAATTCAGATTTATCAAGAGAGCATATAAGAGCATTCATAGCTTTTCCATTTAAAGAATATAATCTCCAATCATTATCATCCCACTTGTCTTTGGGTTTAAGCATATCAATATTTTCAATTTTAATAACAGGTGGCTTATAACCTTTTTCGACAATATGCCAAACTTTATAATCAACAGATATCAAGTAGATTTTCATCCTAGATTTCCAATAAGCATAATCTACTCCATTAAATTTCGGGGTCGTGATATGGACTGACCTTCAGAAAAATCACAATCAATAGAGTTATTCATGGTCAGTCTAGGCTAGATCCTATAACCTGCTCTGCCACTTGTTGGATCTGGATCTAAGCCTAGATGGGGCTTGAATAGGCTAATAAAAAATTCTTGTGCAACCCACGAGATATCACACGCAGTTATAATCACAAGCAAGGCAAATAATAATCAGACAAAGATGCACAGTAGATTTACCTTAGTTCGGTCGATCACCACGACCTACGTCCAACCCCCGAAAGCAAATATTATATTAATAGTGTACAAGCACAACCTTAATAGCTAGAGAACCAATGTCTCTATACTCATCGGGCTCAATACCCCACTCACCGTATTCAACACTATCAATCCTAATATATGCTCTCACTTGATGACACCCGTCAAGTTCCTCTTGTCTAGACAACCACTAAACAAGATCCCAAATAGTCACAAGTAAACAGTAAAGTTTTTCCTATGAAGATCAAACAATACTACACAAAAATAATAATAATAGTTTAGAAAGCTCAGTTTTGTGTAGCCGTCATCGTCTCCGTCAATCAGTGTTGGAATTTCATAATTCCATATCTCTATTCCATATGGTTTTGATGTGACGAACTTTAATATTATTATTGATAACTATTTCTGTGCAGACAACTGGACCACTCAGCATATACATCTTGACATAAGACTTCTCAACATTTACATCTTGGACATAATCGGCAATTACAGCTATTTGCACAAAGTCTACTCAAAAAATCAAGATGAAGTCATATCTACGACTTGTTGTAATATATGTAATTTTTGTTTTATAGTTTTTAAGCCTGATGATGACTTATCTTAGTTGACTAGGACCCTCCTATCGTTCATCTACAAACTGCTTTTCCCGATTCCTGAAACTCCTCTTTAAAAATTTAGCCGACAATGTAAATTTTGCTGGCAGGCTAATTTTTCCTTTTCGATTTTGACCATGAAATTTTGTGGTTAACTTCCTTTCTATATCAGATTCACGTCTGTAAATTTTAACGGTCAAATTCTGTCATTTGAAAATTAGCCACCAACATAATTTCACTGGCAGGCTAATTCCGTTTTTGATAGTTTTTCAGAACTGCTCTTTTCTATCCATGTGGGGTAGTTTATAGCTGTTGGGATTCAGTTATTATAAATTCCTTTCAATCCTATAAATAGATGAGTACCCCCCCTTACTTTCATTCATCTCTTTTACAACTTCTCTCTCTAGAAATTAATTTCTATCATCTTCAAGAGAGAAATTCTGCCATTATTTTCATTTGAAGAAATAAATTCTGATATTGTTTCTTCATTTGAAAACTGAAACTTTCAAGAGCGTTTCTTCCATTCTTAATCTGAAGCCTTGAATCTTTCATTTACACCTCTTCCTTAAATTTCATTCGAAATCTTCATTAAGGCTTTAGGTGTTATTTCCATTCTTCATTTTGTAAGTTGAATCTCTTGGTGTAGATATTATACAAAGTTTGGGACACTGAGAATGTAGCCATTTTTGTATGTTGTTGCTTGCGGGACAAGTATTATAGTGGATTAAAAATCTCTACGAGGTAGAGGACTGGATGTAGGATCACGAGGATCGGAACCAGGATAAATTCTTGGTGTTTGCGTTTGCTTGGCTGGTTTGCTAATTTGTTTTGTTTCATTAATTGTGTTGATTCTTTCACTTCAAGTTATTTATATTTAAAGGAATATACAAGTTATTTTGTATATCTCCTAATTGTTGACAATACTAATCATTTCCGCTGTTTAGTATTGAAATAGCCATATCAACGATCCTTGCATTTGGTATCAGAGCCTGGTTCAAGAGACGTGTCTATTTCCAATCTAACAATTGGCATCTCTGGTAATTGATGGCTTCAACAACAAATACAACACAATTTTCCGAAGGGCATTCTACTGTAAGGCCTCCATTGTTCACGGGCTCCAACTACTCATATTGGAAGCGGCGAATGATGATATACCTTCAGTCAATCGACTTCCAACTTTGGAACATTATGGAGACATCTTATACCAAGCTAACAACCTTTTATGGTGAATGGACAACTGTAGAGGAGGCCAATGCAACATTGAATTCTAAGGTGATGAATGCATTATTCTGTGCAATGGACAAGAATGAATTCAATCGAGTCTCCCAGGCCACATCAGCGTATGATATCTGGCATACACTCGAGGTAACACATGAAGGCACTAATAAAGTTAAGGAAACTAAAATTTCTGTTTTTGTTCACAGATTTGAACTATTCAAAATGAAGCCCAACAAAACAATTGGCGAGATGTTTACGCACTTCACAGATATTACCAACTCCTTGATCGCACTTAGGAAGACTTATACCCAAGTTGATATGGTCCGAAAGATTCTTCTGCTTTGACTCTTGAATGAGAGAAGATGACCACGGCAATTGAAGAAGCCAACGACCTATCCACTCTCACAGACGAAAGACTTATTGGAAATCTTATGGTATATGAAGTCCAACTTGAAGATAGAAAGCAACCACAAGAAGGACCTTGCCTTTCATGCATCATCAGACAACGATGATTCAGATGATGATGATGATTTGGAATATTTAACAAGAAAGTTCAAGAAGTATCTCAAAGGTAAGTTCAAAAATAAGAATTTTGTGAATACTAATGAGAATTCTTCTTTGTGTTATTATTGAAATAGCCATATCGACGATCCTTACATTTGGTATCAAAGCAATAAGCCAGGATACTTCAAGAAGGATTGTCCCTTACTTTCAAAGTCAAAGAATGCTGAGAACTTCAACAAAGTATATAAGGAGAAGAAGGCATTTGCGACAACATGGGACGAATATTCAAATGAAGATGGGAACGAAAAAGAACAAAGTGCACATATGTGTTTCATGGCTCAAGATAACAACAATCAATTAAGTAGTTTATATAATGAAGAATTGTTAGATGCATTCAATGATTTGTATATGCGCTTTAAGAGATTAAATTCTATGCACAAATCTTTGAAACATAACAATGACACTTTGATTGTTGAACACGAGGCACTTGTTTCAAAACTTGCATCTCATGATATGTTACCTTTTGAAAAAGAACAACTTCTTACTCAGAATGTAGCGTTGGGCGAATAGAATGAAATTCTAAAATTAAAAGTCCATGACTTGCATGCACGCATATCTGAAATGGATACAAATGTTTCATCACTCAAGATGAAATACAACGAGCTACCTTCTAATGTTGAAAAGTTCAACAAAGGAAGGGATCATCTTAATGATTTGCTCTCATTTCAATATCCGACAAATCATCAGCATGGGTTAGTTATTCAAAGAAGAATGTTACCAAACCCAATGTCTCATCTTATTTGGATGTTAAACATAAGATTATTAATGTACCTAAGAAATATCATGCATCCATCTATGCTCATACTCATTTTATGCATAGGAAACCCACTCATTTGCATATTTGGGTTCCTAAAGACTTATGTTTGCATGATAGATATTTATATGTTGATTAATATATGAATAATATTGTTTATTCACATGATTATGTGTGAAAATCAAATTCTACTTGGGTTTGGTTTCTTAAGGACTAATCCCCCGGATCCTACATTGTAAAGGGTATCATTGCTTAAATGTTTATTTTTCAGGTATCCAAAAGAAAAGAATGCCATTGACGCCAATATCCTTTTTGACAATGACAAAGGAGGAGAAACACCATAATATGGCATTTACTCAGGTGGAGTTATAAGAATTTACTTAATTCATATTATTAAATGTTTGTCATCATCAAAAAGGGGGAGAATGTTGGAATTTTATAATTCCATATCTCTATTCCATATGGGTTTGATGTGACAAACTTTAATATTATTATTATTACTAACTCTTTCTGTGCAGACAACTAGACTACTCAGCATATACATCTTAACATAAGACTTCTCAGCATGTACATTTTGGACATAATCGCCAATTACAGCTATCTGTACAAAGTCTACCCAAAATCAAGATGAAATCATATCTACAGCTTGTTGTAATATATGTAATTTTTGTTTTATTTTTTTAAGCCTGATGATAACTTATCTTAGTTGACTAGGACCCTCTCCTATCATTTATCTACAAACTGCTTTTTCCCTATTCCTAAAACTCCTCTTTAAAAAATTAGCCGACCAGGTAAATTTTGCTGGCAGGTTAATTTTTCCTTTTCGATTTTGACCATTAAAATTTGTGGTTAACTTCCTTTCTATATCAGATTCACGTCTGTAAATTTTAACGGTCAAATTCTGTTATTTGAAAATTAGTCGACCAACACATTTTCCCTGGCAGGCTTATTCCGTTTTTGACAGTTGTAATGACTCGTATTTTTCAAGTTACGTATTTAACGTATTTTCATTCTTTAAAAATTATTTTATAGTGGTTGATCGGGAGTTTTAAGTGATTTTAAAATTTCTTATAAAAATATTTTGAAGCATCAGAACTAGTTGTGGTGTATTTCAGTAAAATCGGATTTCATCAAATACCTCTAAACAATTTTATAATAATTGATTTCCAATTTTTACTGTTTTAGCTGAATTAATTAATTTTCTATAGAAACATCATCAAAACATTTTCGAACTTCTACATAATCACTCTATGATCATTTCGGGCTCCCCATATTAATTTCATAAAAAATTTTGATATCAAATCGACATAGAACCCGCAAACTCGCATCCTAAACGTTTTAGCCTAAAACTCGTATCTCCGTAGCTCAAACCCCAAAACGGATCTCGTATTTGCGATCCTCACGACGATACGATCCCGTGACTATGTTTTCGTAAATTTTCGGACACGTTTGGTCTGAGGGGCAAAATCGTAATTTCCATATATTGTTAATATGTCTATTTTTACTAATTACGTGTTTACCTACCTAATTACCAGATTAGCTATTTTAATTACCTTTACCTTACCTAAACCATCCTGTAAGCCGCCCATGTGTTTCATGGGTTAGCTTAAGTTCCACCCTTTGTCAAAAAGCAAAACCTAACCTATTTAATATCTTGACTGTTGGAATTTGTAGAAGAAAGAGTCACCATGGCAAAGTGCCATTGTGCTATATTTATAATCTAATATGGTATATCAAGAGTCATGGATGCCAAAGGTCCCCATTACTTCAATAAGTAGGGAGTAATGGAGGGATAAAGTAGTGGGGAGGCCAAAGGCCTCCCTGGCCTCCCTCACTCACAACACTCCCCATTATCTATCCACTACTTTGGTCTTAGCTTATAAAGCTAAGGGGGTGGATACTTCTGGATCCTGAGTAATCGTGTTTGCCTCGTTAAATCCTTAGCTGTGGAAAACCCAGTGGAAAAAACCAACAGCTTAAGGGAAAAGAGTGCAATACACAAGTTACTCCCCCTCTTCCGTACAGGCTTCAGGCTTGTAGGTCTTTCAGCTGTCTCATACCGATTCCTTTTACAAGTTTTACAAAAATACGGGGGGGGGAGGCAAAGAGCCCCCACAACCCCTCCCCCTCGGGGGGAGGGATTTTTATTTTTATTTTTTATTTTTTGCTTTTTTTAGTGACTATTAATCAGAATATTGTAGAGTGAAACAAGCCCAAAGAAAAGGCTGTGTAAAATCATAGCAGAAAATTTGTTTGTAATTATCTACGGGATCGATAGATTTTACCTCTAGATCAAAGATCTAGGGACGATCGTAATAAGAAAATCAGTAGATCGAAATCCCGCTCCCGATACTCCTAAAAGATCGCCTCAACGGTTCTCCGCAACGGTTCTCCGCAAGCCGGATCGCCGCAACAATAGATTCCTTCGTGCGTATGAGGTTAAGTTTGAGGGGATACGGGAGAAAAGGCTCAATGAATTGATAGCTGAGGTGCTGATAACGTGTTGGAATTTGTAGAAGAAAGAGTAACCATGGCAAAGTGCCATGGTGCTATATTTATAATCTCATATGGTATATCAAGAGTCATGGAAGCAAAAGGTCATCATTGCTCCAATAAGTGGGGAGTAATGGAGGGATAAAGTAGTGGGGAGGCCAAAGGCCTCCATCACTCACAACATTGACTAAGTATTAATGAGGTTAAACTTTTTAATTGATTTAATTAACTTATATAAACCCCACCCATTGGTTCTCTTCCTCCTCAGCACAACCCGAAACCAAATGAACTTCCCCTCCCCTGCTCTTTCAAAATAACCCATCTTCTCAGCGAACCCAATGCAGGCTCACCCCCTCTCTCCAGGCTCTCACATTCATCTCCTACCCATCGACAACAAAAAACCCCCAGACTCTCAACCCTCTCTCTCTCTCTCTCTCTCTCTCTCTCTCTCTCTCTCCTTCTTTCCCCGTTCGAAACAAACCCAGCCCCCGTTCATTTTTTTGTGCTCTGTTCTCATCCATCAGGCCCAACCGCCCCCTCCTCTTCCCATTTTCGTGCGAACCAAGCCCAACCCACGGCGAGCACCCAACCCAAGCCCCCGACCCATCCTCTCACCGCCAACGAGTGCCCTGCCCTCCTCCCTCGATCATTATCTCCCTGCACTGTCTTCAAGCTCCCGCCGAGCCATTGCCCCACGAGCACGGCCACCACCCTCCGCCAGCGACTCCTTCTGCGTCCCCTCTCGCCCTCCGACCTCCACGCCGTACCCAGCTCCACCACCCTCCTCCACACCGAAGTCCCCCCGAAACTTGCTCCTTCGACGACCGCGACACCACCCTCATCTGCCTGCAGCACCCCGTCACCAAGCCCTGCAGCCTCTCTCCTCTCCCCTCCACTGTTCCCGCTTCAAAACAAAGCACCCCCACCTCCGGAGCAACCCACGCTGCCGAGCTTCGCCCGCAGCTTCCGAGCATAGCGCCCCTCTCCCCTCTGACAAGGCTCTGTCGTGCTCTAAGCAGCTCTGACATACAACCGCCCGCCCGGAGCTTCCGCCGCCGTCGACCGCCGACGCCGCCTTCACCGTAGCCCGTCGCCGCCTCGCCGTGCACCCCCGCCGTGGTCGTTAGCAAACGAGAGCCCCCAGCCCACTAACGAAACCAAACGAAGAGGCTGAGATATGGTGAAACGTATTTAATACGTATTTATGTACGTATTTACATATTTACAATTATTTATAAAATGATATTATTGGATGTAAATTCATAACTAATTATACAGACCTCAGAAAATTACAAGACTAGGCCCAAAAATCAGAAATGACATTCTGGACCCAATGGCACTGGTTTCAACTCAATCAGACGCTTATTTTTCTACAATAAATTTTTAACACTAAAACTTAAATACGTCGTTTTCACTTAAAAAATCCGTAACTTCTTATTTTCATGTAAACTGATATGTGAGAAAAATATATGTTGTAGTACTCTTCGAGCAGCCGTTTTGACAGCTCACTTGAACCATTCTAATATGTATTGCACCTGGAAGAAATTGTTGAATAAACACGTTACCTAATTAAAATTAGTTTGAAATTGATTTTTGAGCTTTTAAAAAATATAAAAATTAACAGAAGCTTCTGAAAAATATTTCCTCATGCGGTAAAATTATTTTCTTCATATCTAGTATATATAAAAATTTAGAACATTTTTCGACACCGTTTCAATCAATTTTAAAATCAAAACAATCGGGTTAAATAAATAGAAAAGGGTGTATTCTTTAACATATTTTTCTTGTGTTTGCAGGTACAAATTCTCGTACACCAGCATCCTTGGAAGCTTTAGATCTAGCCTTGTCTTACTATGACGATCTCGATAGCGTAAGTCACAATTAATTCTAACTTTAGAAATTTTGATAGTGTACTTTACGGAAATACCGCATGCTCAACGTATGGACCGGTATCATAGTTGTTGAACTTCAAAACATTGCTCAGGACTGACATTCTCTGTTGAGGCTGCTGCCTTGACTTTTCAACAAGCGAAGCTCTTTAGAATGTTGTTAATGCATTTGAATACCTTTACCATTGGAACAACGGATTGACATACCGTATTGAAACATAGTGAGTGAATGATATACCGTGTTGGCATCTTATTGCTGGAACGTCCTATTGAAATTAAATGATTAAGAGTAGTTGACAAAGCACTGGGTTTTCGGGATAACTTATATTATAGAAAGTGTGGTAGCGACCACGAGCCATCTACACATTGCACCGTACCGTACCGATCGTCTAAAATGAAATGTACTGCCTAAAGTGATTTGAGATCCGCCCGGGTGAGCGCCTCCGTGGCAGGAGATGAACTCAATGGTTGCATATTGTACTTTCCCATATAAGTCACGTAGTTTCTAGTTTTACTATTGCATGCATGTCCTTTTTATTGTTACAACATCTGCCTGGTTGTCCTACCATTGTCATCATATTGCATACTGGTTAAAATATTGTTGCTACCATGTTACCAACTATACTACAGTTGTTGCTCTTGTATGTTACTTTTGCACTTGCACAGTCACCTTTACTATATGCAGTACATGTACTTTACTTACCACACCTGAGTAGCCACTAGCACTTTACTTATCGCCCTTGCATGCATGTCTGCTCTTACCTTACTTTTGCACATGCATGATCATATTTTGTTTACTATAGTCTATTCCATGCTTGTGCACTACTCTATTTCTATATTTAGAATTGTTGTGACTTATCTACGGTTCCATTTATGGCACCGACAGACGACGACCTGATCGAGGAAGTTGCTCCCGAGTACGAGGAGCCAGAGTTCGACCCGGAGACTGCAGAGTTTTAGCTGTTTGTGTTGGTGTATGTGTTATATTATGTACCTCCTTTCCTTTCTGTACTTCCATTTTATGTATTTGGTGAGAGAGTGATGTTTGTTGTTGTACTTTAAATTTAGATTGTAATAATGTGTGTACGCTGGTTTGAGTATTTGGTACATCTCTAGATTGTAACTATATTGATTTCACTTGTAAACTACAGACCTGCAATTAAAATCAAATAAGTAATGGGCCCCCTGAGAGCGAGTCGTTACAACAGTTTTTCAGAATTGCTCTTTTCTATCCGTTTGGGACAGTTTATAGCTGTTGGGATTCAATTATTATAACTTCCCTTCAATCCTATAAATAGATGAGTACCCCCCTTTACCTTCATTCATCTCTTTTACAACTTCTCCCTCTAGAAATTAATTTCTACCATCTTCAAGAGAGAAATTTTGCCATTGTTTTCATTTGAAGAAAAAAATTCTGATATTTTTTCTACATTTGAAAACTGAAACTTTCAAGAGTGTTTCTTCCATTCTTAATCTAGAAATCTTGAATCTTTCATTTACACCCCTTCCTTGAATTTCATTCGAAATCTTCATCAAGGCTTTAGGTGTTATTTTCATTCTTCATTTTGTAAGTTGAATCTCTTGGTGTAGAGATTGTACAAAGTTTGGGACACTGAGAGTGTTGCCATTTTTCTATGTTGTTGCTTGCGGGGTAAGTATTATAGTGGATTAAAAATCTCTACGGGGTAGAGTACTGGACGTAGGATCACGAGGATCCGAACCAGGATAAATTATTGGTGTTTGTGTTTGCTTGGCCGGTTTGCTAATTTGTTTTGTTTCATTAATTATGTTGATTCTTTCACTGCAAGTTATTTATATTTAAAGGAATATACAAGTTACTTTGTATATCTCCTAATTGTCGTTGTTTAGTATTGAAATAGTCATATCGACGATTCTTACAATCAGCACAGGCCAGCTCTCGTCTAGCAAGATGTAGTCATATCGTCTCGTCTCCTCAGCAACTCAAGTTGCAGCCTTGGCTTGTATGTTGCGCACACCCTCCTTGATGATGACTACTTGAAGCACTTGGCTTGGGTTTGGCAACTTGCAGATCTTATGGGACACTTGCTTGATGATGCTTTGTTGTGGGAGCAGCAGTGCACGGCCTCTTCTTGTGGGTGCAGCAGTAGTGCACGACCAAGGAGCTTAGGTGCTCGAGCAGTGCACGACGATGAGTCTTTGGTGCTATAGCAGTGCACGACCAGGGGTCTTTGGTGCTTGAGCAGTGCTCGTGCAGCTATGGCCTTTGGCTCTCTCCTCTTTGTTGCGGTCCCCCTTGATGATAGCTTGCTTGAAGATGCTACTTGGCTCTTGGAAATAAGGATAATGAAGCTTGGCTCTTGGAGAGGGGGATGATGAAGCTTGGCTCTTTGCGCAAGGGTGAAGATGAGTTTTCTCCTTGAGGAAACTTGTGACAATGGGGATGTTGGAAGCTTGCTTAAAGTGCGGCAATCGGAAGATGATGAGACTAGATAGCTTGCACAACTTGGAGATGAAGAGTTGAGGCTATTGGTCTTTGCTTACTATATTGCGCAATATAGGAAGATGGAAGCTTTTGGCCTTGATAGTCTTGCGGCTAGGAGATGTTTAGGATGTTGAAGCTTTGGACAAAGGCTACTTGCGCAAGGATGCTAGGAGATGGAGCGTTGAGGATGGCTTGCGCAAGGGAGGAGGAAGGCTAGGGCAATGTTGCGGCTTAGGGGATTCTTCTAGGGTTGGCCGCAATTCTAGGGTTTTGGTGTTGGCCTTGCTGCCCCTCTTTCTCTTTTGATATGGCCGCAAGTATTCTTTGGTATGCCGCAATTTTTCCTTCACTTTGTTGCTTGGTTTATAAAGGAGAGGATGATAGAGAAGTTGTGGCTAAGGAGGAATCCTAATGGAGATATGAGTAGGAGATTTGGAGGGATTCTATTTGATCTCATTGCAAAGCTAATGGGATTTGAATTTGGATTCAAATAGGATATGAGATTTGATAGAGATTTGATTGGATCTCTAATTGATTTGAATCAATCAAAGGAGATTTGAAGGAGATACTCCATATCTCTCCATAATGGAATAGGATTAGAATGGTAATGTGGATATGAATCAATCTTAAATTGATTTGAATAAGATCCTCTTCAATTTTACTTGGTCCAATACTTGTAGCTATAGTCACCATCTCTTTGACCAAGTCCAAGTTGCTATAGAATAGCAATTACTCCATCTTCCAATTTGTTGTGTGAATTGCAATTTCTCCATCAATGGACTTAGTCATCACATTAAAGATTTACAAGCATGCCACTTCTAAAAACACTTAGCACACACATTAGAACGTTCACACACGTTTGTTATCATCAAACACGAAGTTAACGATCGTTGTATCCAACATATGTTGTATCCAACACCTCCCTCTTTAGAAAGGTAGTCCGGTTCTAAAACTGGGTCATACCTAGCTTAGTTATGTTTCCTACTGGGTCTCACGTTGACGTGCCCAATTAACCTTTTTCCAGGTTTAGGAGTAGAACGGGCAGAGCAAAACTTAGCCTAGAAGATTACTTAGAGATGAAGCCCACAGAGGGTGATTCTAAACAGTCGGTTCTCAGGAGTAGTCTAGGTAGTGAGTTGTAGTGGGAATGTACATCTTTGTCCCTTTTGGTTTTTCTGGGATATTCTTCTGTTTCCACTTTTGTACCAGGTATTGAGATGCTGTAAATAAAAATGTAATTCTGTATTAATAATAAAAGAATGTTGGACTTGTACATTATTGTCTTTTATTTTCTATGTTGGTGCATTACTTGTACTTCCCAGCATGTACGCAGTGACCTACATATTATTCTTATACTTCTCCTTCTTTATCTTCCTTTGTAACACTCGCTGCTCTGCGAATACTTGGGACGGATTCATACTTCCTGGGTATTCTTGGGAGCGGGGCGTTATAATAGTTCCTAAGACTGGATGCGAATGAGGAAGTGGCCCTTACAAATGAAAAAGCAAAAGCTGCTGCATACTTGCTAACTTTACCGGAGAGGGTCAGTTAGGTGAAAAAGCTCCTATCCAATAAGGCTCTGCATGGAACTGTCTAGGCAGAGGGTAAGGTGTTTTCTTAAGCTTCATCTGACCTCGTTCTTCTTTAACTCATGTTCTTCCTTTATAAGTGCAATCCAGCAAGAGTATCAGGTCGACCTTGAACTCCAAGAGGCCTTTCGAACTTCTCTTCAATTAGTGTAGAGGTTTATCGATGGTCCGACTTGAACAGAGCTCGGCCAAGTTCACTGGGAGCTCGTCTTAAGTGGCCCGAGATGTCTCTCAGAAGGATCATAGGTTGAAGAAGAAAAGGTCTCATACAACGGCTGAGGCTGAGAGAGCCAAGAAGGAACAGAGAGACAAGCTAGCAGTCTCAAGCCCAAGCTCTCTGGACGTTGATTCAGCCGAGGCTCGAGCCACGATCACTAAGCAAGTTTGAGTTGTCACTTAGGAAGAATCTTCGAGATGATCAATGCTGCCTCCGGAATCATGCCCTTTCACAGATACTTGGCCATGGGGTGGTTTCCCACCCTCGATACCATTGGCCAATGAGATCCTAGCTAAACTTAGGCCGATCTTGTTGGAAGATGGATCATCCTAATCTCCACCAGAGTGTCCCAGTGATGAGCTTCATCAGTTCACTTATCCGGTGGGAAAGGAAGAGTCCACTTTCTTGAACTGTGAAATTGTCGCCCAACTTGTTGAGAACTCGATCCTTCCTCAGGATAGGACCATCTTGGGGAAGATCAACTATGATGGGCAAGCTACTTTTATGGCCCAGCAGAGCTACCAGGTGGGTAAATCCCATTCTCTCTCAACGATGTCAAGTTCCCCATTTGACTTCTATTTTTGCTTGGTGATATGCAGATGGTCTCGGTGGTTGCAGAGTTATGACGAAGTTCCTCGGTGGTGGCCAATTATGACGTTTAATTTGTTGAGTATTGGACTTCTCCCTACTTGGTGTTAATGATGAGCAAACATAAATACTTGGACTAATCCCCTATTTTGCAGTTAATCCATTGCCTAAGCTAATTATGAAGATCTACTAGCAATGGATGACTCACAAACGTCATTGAAGGCAATGACATGGATTGGATGATCGTAGATGATGATTGAAGCTCTGTGAAGACTTCAAAATCATACGATGGAAAGAAGAGATTATTCGTAAATGTAATTTTTCTTTTATCTCTTCTAGTATGTAGCTTAGAAGTAGAACTTTGATGGAGCACTCACACATATCTACATTCAGTCATAGGACTTCATTAGATCAATTGTCCTTTGACTCCAATTCATTTCTCTATTGGTTGTGCAAGGATTGTATATAACAGTCGACTGTCTGAAAACAGTCGACTGTGTGTTGTTCTACAGTCGCCTGTTATGCACAGACTTTTACAATATAGTTTTGGGCCTTCTCTGATTATCTCGCACAGGCTACTGGTGAATGATACACAGGCGCTTGTCCTTGTGACAGTCGACTGTGTTTTGTAAATCAGTCGCCTATATATCCTTTGCCCTAACTATGTTTGATCTGACTTTTACAGCCAGTCGACTAATGTTGTATATACAGTCGACCATCTCTTAGATCAGTCGACTGTCTATGCTGCAACAGTCACCTGTCTGTGAGTCATTTCTTTGACTCAGCTCTCTGGAAATCTCAGGCTTTTGACAGTCGTCTGTTTAAGGATCTACAGTCGCCTGTTCTGGTTAACAGTCGACTGTGTTCCTTGCATCAGTCGTCTGTCATGTTACTTGTAAGATTTCCAATATTTGTCTAACTTACCCATCTCTCTGCCAGTCGCCTGTAGAAGGAATTATAGTCGCTTGTTGGTTTAACAGTCGACTGTCTTTGTTTCATCAGTCGACTGTCCACATGGTAAGTTACCATTATGAATTCTCACCTACCCTTGCTGACTGTGCAACAGTCGACTGTGTATTATTCAACAGTCGACTGTCGCGAGTTCAGATTCTATCCGTTGAGATTTTTCTCACGGATTTCCAATTGGGTTTTTGCCTAAACTGTTTTTTGGATTTGAGAAAGCTATAAATAGAGCTTCTACTGTTCCATTGGAAGGTTACTCATTCATTGCAAAATCTCTAAAGCTTTCATTTCCAAAGATCAAAGTTCTCAAATCCAAAGCCCTAAGTATTTCCAAATCTTGTTCTCTTGCTCTCCAACCTAGAACCAAAGAGTAATCATCTAGGCATTTGGTGCAGTCAAGAGAAAGGGCTTCTCCTCTCTTCCAAGAGAGTTCTTCAACACACATCACACTCCACCTTCAAGTTCTACTTCAAGGCATAGGTGTTTGTAAGTGTTGTTTTCATTATTTCATAACTTTCGTTATTTGAGATTTGCTCTCGGTTTTGAGAGTGGTTTGCTTGCTCCCAAGTTGTGGGAGTCAAGGACATCGATTGTATTCGATTGCACTTGTAGGGTTGCTACAAGTGGGTTCTAAGGAAACCTCAAGTTAGGGTTCTAACTTGAGTATCCGGTGGTATCCGGGTGGAAGGGACGTAGGATTACCGGGAACAAGTCGGGAGTTGACTTGGGTAATCTGAACCCTAGAAACATTATTGTGTTTGCAATTGTTTCTTATTTGGATTTAATTCTATTTCCGCATTATTTGTTGGATTGCATTTTATTTGGCGTAAATTCCTTTTAAATTTGCATAAACACTATTCAACCCCCTCTTCTAGTGTTTTCCCCATAGACAGGGTCCTTACAATTGGTATCAGAGTGCAAGATTTTATCTATGGCATCCAACAACAACAACGTTCCACCGCTACCTTCATACAACAATCACGATCGTGATGGAGAGTCCACACTTTTTGAAGGTCAATCTACGGTACGCCCTCCGTGTTTCAATGGTACAAATTTTAGCTATTGAAAATGCAGGATGGAGACGTTCCTTAGGAGTGTTTCGCTTTGGAGAACCCTCCACAAGGAATACGTCGAGCCCACCGAAGTAGATTTTGACAATTGGACGTCTTCCGAGAAAACCGCCGAGGTCAACAACACTAAGGCAATGAACGCTCTTCATTGTGCGTTGGACCCAAATGAGTTCAACAAGATATGCACATGTAAGAATGCATATCAAATTTGGAACCATCTCATCGTTACCCACGAGGGAATGAATAAGGTAAAACTTTCAAAGTTATATGTTGCGGTGAAAAACTTCGATTTATTTCATATGCAGGACAATGAAAGCATTGCATCGATGTACGAACGTTTTACCAACATCATCAATGAATTGGAAGCCCTTGGCCAAATATATTTCGAACTGGATAAGGTAAGGAAGATCATCATGGGAATGGCCTCCAAATGGGAAAGAAGAGCGATCGCCATCGAGGAGGTCAATGACATGAAGAACTACACCGTGGTGAATCTCAATGGGACTCTTATGTCTTACAAAGTAAGACGGGACAACCGATTGAAGATTGGAGCCATGATGAATCCTTCGGAGGCCAAGAAGAAAGCTTTGGTATTCAACGCCAATTCATCATCCTCCGAAAGTGATGAATCCGAGAACGAGATGGATTTGGGTGAAATGGCCCAAATGGCGAGGAAGTTCCAATGCTTCTTCCGCAAAGATAAATTTCCCTCCAACAAACGTTTTGAGTCTACTAATGCTACTTCCTTTCTTTGCTATAAATGTAATAAGGCAGGGCACATCAAGAGGGATTGCCCAATGCTAAAGAACAAAGAGAAGTCGAAGGCACCAAAGTACCACAAGTCCGATAAGAACAAGAGAGACAAGAAGAAAGGACTCGTATGTACCTTCGACGTCTCAAGTGATGACTCATCAAGCGATTCCGATGATGAGAAGGGTGAGAGCGCCCACATGTGTTTCATGGTACTAGAAGACCTACTCTCGGATGAGAGTGATTCCGACACGGATGACACCGAGGTAACAATGGATGAACTTCGTATTGCTAATGAAGAACTATTTGCTAAATACCAATCTTTAATGCTTAGATACACTAGATTAAAGAAATCAAATGTTAGCAAGTCATCCATTCCATGCATTATCAATAATGACACCATTGTTGATACTTTAACTCTTGAGAAAGCGAACTTAGCTTCTCAAAATGTCACATTGAGAGATGAGGTGAATTTCCTCAAATCTCAACTAGATCAAACACATCTTAAGGATAATAGTGATCTAGTTACATGACACACATAATTGGGTTTAGAGAATGATTCTTTTAAAACCCAAGTGCACGAGCTCAAAGCACGGGTGTCCACCTTGGATACCAACATTTCTTCTTTAAAGGAGAAATATGAGCTCATGTCCTCCCGTATTGTGAGATTCAATAAGGGAAAAGGACAATTGGATGATTTGCTTGCAAACCAATTGCCGGCCACACATCGTGTTTGTCTTGGATTTGTAAAAGCGAATGCATCCAATGCTCGCACCTCCTATAGTGGTGTCACTATAGATTTTGTGAGGCCTTCCTCCGGTGCATCCACAAGTGGTGTCAAAGACACTATAGGTAGAAATCCTACCAAGAATGTCACCATTTCACCTTCTCTTCCTTTTGGCAAGAAACCCACCAAGGGTGGAAACCAAAAGCAAGGCCATGCTTATATGTACACTAACACTCATCCACGTAGGAAACATCCTACTTCACAAGTGGATAATCATGACACATTCTATGCTCTACACCTACGAACACGTACACAACCACACATGAGAAATACTCATGTGCGTGCTCCTATACACCCGTATGCTCATACGCATCATTCTTTCATGTATGCTCATCCTCCACATGTCATGCATGATCCATATGCTTCATATAATATGCATATTCCCAAGCATACATATCATCCTAGAATGTATGATGCATATCCTCCCCCACATCTCTATGCTAGAAATCATGTTCCTAAGAAGCATGCACCACATAGAAATCCAACACATATGCATGCAACTAGGAAGAAGACTCCCAAAATTTACACTATTTGGTGTCGTAAGAACACTAGTCTTAATGATAGGAATGCTTATGTTGATTCCTATTTTCATGATGTGATTAGAAATAGTAATTATGTTGGGAAGCGGAAGTCCACTTGGACTTGGCTTCCAAAGGGCTAATCCCCTTTGACCCAACAAACATTGGGTACCATAAGCTTATGGTATATTATATAGGTACCCAAGAGAAAGAAGAAGAGCAATAAATGTCTTATTAGCTCTAAAGGGAAAGGATGGATTCTTTATAGCGGTTGCTCCAAACACATGACGGGAGATCCCTAGTTGCTCTCCGAAGTGATTAGCATCAAGGATGGTGCAACGGTCACTTTTGGAGGTAATCAAAAGAGAACCATCATTGGAGTAGGTATCGTTGGTAATCCTTCAAAACCTTTAATTACTCATTTATTTCTAGTTAGTGGTTTGTGTCACAATCTCATTTCCATTAGTCAACTTTGTGACAAAGGTTACAAGGTTAACTTTGGAGAATGATTGTGTACTATTGTTGATTGTGATTCAAATGTTTTATTTTCCGGTATTAGGCGTAAAAATATTTATTATTTGAGCTTGCCTAAAACCGTAGAACATTGCTTAGTTGCTAATATAAGTGAACAACTATTATGGCATCGCCGTTTTGGTCATGTTCACTTCAAGCACTTATATAAGTTAGCTAAGCATGATCTAGTCAAAGGATTTCCTAAGATTGCTTTTAATAAGAAAAACTTTTGTGATTCATGTCAAAGAGGTAAAGTAAGTAAATCTTCATTTAAGCTTAAAGAAGGGATTACTTCTAAGAGGCCCCTAGAACTTCTTCATCTAGATTTATTTGGGCCAACTAGAACTGCTTCTTTAGGTAATGCTCATTATGGATTAGTTGTCGTTGACGACTTTTCTAGATTTACTTGGGTTTCATTCTTAACTAATAAGAATGAAGCTCATGAAGAGTTTACCAAATTTGCAAAGAAGATTCAGAATCTTTTAGGATCCACCATTATCTCTATTCGTAGTGATCATGGAGGAGAATTTGAGAATGAGTCTTTTACTAAGTTTTGTGATGACTACAGGATAACTCGTAATTTTTCCTTTCCTCGCGCACCACCACAAAATGGTGTTGTAGAAAGAAAGAATAGGACTCTTATTGAGTGTGCTCGCACTATGCTCCATGATAATCATTTAGGACTACAATTTTGGGCAGAAGCGGTGCACACGGCATGTTATGTGCTCAATAGGATTCTAGTGAGACCTCGAACGAACAAAACTTGTTTTGAGTTGTTTTATGATAAAAACGTCAAGTAAAATATTTTCGTGTTTTTGGTTCAAAATGTTTTATAAAGAACACATTTGGTAATTTAGACAAGTTTGAGCCAAGATCTGATGAAGGTATTTTTGTTGGATATTCCACACGTAGCAAAGCCTACCGGATATACAACAAAACTTCTTCAACGATTGAGGAATCACTTCACGTATCTTTTTATGAAGATTTTGATTTTCCTCATGTTGAAGATGATAATGTAGATATTCTTTGTGATTCTCTTAATAATGTTAAGATTAATGTTTTTATTGTTGAGACTAACACTTCTAACGAAGTTGTTGAAGTTGTTCCTAGTGATACAGGTATACCCAAAGCTTATCCGACCGTCCGTAACCATCCACATAACCAAATTATTGGAGATATTGGTGTGGGTGTTCGAACGAGATCGAGAATTGAAGAATTATCTCATTGCGCATTTGTATCTACCATTGAGCCAAAGAACATCCAAGAAGCTTGTGAGGATAGCTCTTGGATAGTGGCAATGGAAGAAGAACTAATGCAATTCGAGAGAAACGAAGTTTGGGAACTCGTACCTCTTCCAAGTGGTCACCAAGTCATTGGGACCAAATGGATCTTCAAGAACAAGACGGATGAAAACGAGGTAATCACACGGAACAAAGCAAGTTAGTAGCTCAAAGCTACCGGCAAGTAGAAGGTATTGATTTCGAAGAATCTTTTGCCCCCGTAGCTAGATTAGAAGCTATTAGGTTGCTTTTATCTTTTGCATCCCATAAGAATTTTAAACTATTTCAAATGGATGTTAAAAGTGCATTTTTAAATGGGGTTGTCAATGGAGAAGTTTATGTTTCTCAACCTCCCGGTTTTATTCATGAAAAATTTCCAAACTATGTTTTCAAACTTAAGAAAGCGTTGTATGGGTTGAGACAAGCTCCTAGAGCTTGGTATGATCGACTTAAGACCTTTCTTTTGAATTTAGGTTTTAAAATGGGAGAAGTTGATTCTACACTCTTCATTAAAGATTATGAAAATGACATTCTTTTAATTCAAGTTTATGTAGACGATATTATTTTCGGTTCTACTAACTTTAATCTTTGTCAAGAATTTTCCAAGTCTATGAAGGATGAGTTTGAGATGAGCCACATGGGAGAGCTCACCTACTTCCTTGGATTGCAAATTCGACAAATGGAGAATGGCACATTCATACATCAGAAAAAGTACACAGGGGAGCTTATTAAGCGATTCGGGATGGACTCGTCTTCGAGCAAAAGGACTCCCATGAGTACTACTACTCATCTACACAAGGATGAAAGCGGAAAAGATGTAGACGTTCGTCTATATCGAGGTATGATCGGTAGCTTACTTTACTTAACCGCTAGTAGGCCCGATATAATGTTTTTCGTATTCCTTTGTGCTAGATATCAAGCAAGACCTAAGGAATGACACTTGATTGAAGTTAAACGAATATTTCGTTATCTCAATCAATCTCTAGATTATGGGTTACTTTATCCTAAGTCTAGCACATATGAGTTAAACTCATATAGTGATGCCGACTTTGTCGGATGCAAGTCCGACAGGAAAATTACTAGTGGCACTTGCCATTTCTTAGGAAATTCCTTATTTTCTTGGTTTTCTAAAAAATAGAATTTGGTGTCATTATACACGACTGAAGCGGAATATATTGTCGCGGGTCTTGCATGTGCACATGTTCTTTGGTTGAGACACACTCTTAGTGACTATGGTGTCAATTGTGATACTTGCCCTATCATGGTTGATAATCAAAGTGCTATTTGTCTTTCCAAGAATCAGGTACACCACTCCCATACCAAACACATAGACGTGAGACACCATTTTATCAATGATCATGTAGCTAAGAAGGACATCATCTTATAGTACATTGAAACCCAAAAACAAATTGATGATATCTTCACTAAACCTCTTAAAGAAGATTCATTTGTGAGGTTGCGTGGAGAATTAGGAATTATGGGTGAATCTGAAATCTAGAAGCTCAATCTTTCATGTTTAACTCTTTTTGAGCTCATATCATTTTGTTGCCTATCTTCAAGTGCTTTATTATATTTATATGTTAAGAAAGGCAATTGTGATTTAATTGATTTCATGAGTTTTTGATATTGATGGTAGTGATTTGTGTTTCAATGGAGTTATTGTTTTTCTACTATTTTTACGTTGTATTTGTGATTAGAGTATAGGTACTAGGGTGAGTGTTCTTATTCTCTGGAATTCTATCTCACTGTGCATTTTTGGACCAGGACAGACGACTGTATTTCCTCCTACAGTCGACTGCCCTACTCTATCTCCTTAGTCTGAGATTTGGTATCTTTCGCACATCCGACTGATGACTGTTTTACAGACTGTAATTTTAACAGGCGACTGCATTTTATTCATCAGGCGACTGTTCTCTCTGTCGAATTCTTACAGTGCTCTCTGTTATTTTTTGATGAACTGTATTAATTCTCGGCCAGCCGACTGTTGAGTATATGTCAGTCGACTGTCCAATAGACAGGCGACTGCATGTTACTTGCCAGTCGACTGCCCATCTTTCTGAGCTTTATTATTGTCACTTCATCTAGTCGACTGACTTTTGTTTATCATTCGACTGTCTTCTGTTGAGACGGTTCATATGATTTGATCTGATCCGCCGATTCATTGATCCAACGGCCCAGATTCATTCCCCAACTTTTATATTCAAGAAAGCCCGATCATTTACCCACGTCGACTCTCTCTCATCCGATTCGACCGCTTCGTATTCCCACTCGATTTCTCTTCCAAAGCCGTCGATCTTCTTCCCTTCGTGAGTCGATTTCATGCTGTCATTGCCGTCGATCTCCTCCTCCCCGTTCATCGTTGCTTCCTTATATCCCCTCTACCTGGTTTGCTTCTCTCTCTCTAACCTTTCGTTCAGTTCATTGTCTTCTGATTTCTTTGCATTGTTTCTCTGTCTCTCGATTCCATGGCACCCAAAACTAAGGGAAAAGAGAATATTGTTGCTCCTAAACATCCTAGGGCACCCAAGAAACCTATTGCCAAGAAGAAGAAACCCCACAAAGCCCGAACCAAGCATGCCGAGTCTCCTGTGCATTCTTCTTCGCAGGGATATTCACCTTCTGCTTCTTCTTCAGACGCTCAGCCTCTGTTTCATCGTCAGCGGAAGCGTATTGATCTTGCAATCAATGAGCCTGTTGCTGACGCTCCCCATCAGTCCCCGATTGCTTCGAGTTCTTCTGAAGAGCCACCAGTCGTACCCCCCTCTGATCCCCTAGTTCCCGTTTGCCGAGACGATCTCTGCTTGGCAAAATTTCACTCTCTTCTAGGGATCAACCTTCTTAGGGAGCGGTACATTGCTTTCCCCGCCATCACTGCTGAGAGGATTTCTGACATTCTTTCTGCTACTCACCTAGCCGACCTTTTTTGCTTCTCTCAGAGCGAGTCCCCCAGAGCCTATCCATTTCTGGTAAAGCTCTTCTATACGAACCGCATTCGCGGTGAGTATTCGTCTACCTGCATCCTCTATACTGTCATTCAGGGAACCCACATTCAGATCACTCCCTTGCTCTTAGGGACTATTCTTAGGATTCCCTCTGTTGGTTCCCTTCCCACTGATATCTGCATCTCTGAGATTGACGACCTAGACCAGTCTGTCCTCCGGGATATGTTTCGAGAGGTACCTTTAGCTCTTGATTCGGATGTCAGGTCATCTATGTTCTCTACGAGAGGTTGGGCTGTTCACCTAGTGGTGAAGTCCAACATCCTGCCGAGATATGGATCATCTGACCATCCATCTCAGGATATACTGAAGTGTATGTTGGATATGGACGACATATATGCACCCATGAGGGGATGTATGAGGGCCTATGGACCTTATATGTCACGTGCACGAAAGCATGCACGAAGGGAACCTTTTCTCGTGTGAAAAGGACCACTCGAAAAGTGAAAAAGTCACTTTATAAGTGCATAAAGGCACTTGATAAGTGAATGAAGAAGAGGATAAGTAAATGTGCTAATATAGGCTAATAAGCTTATATTTAGTTATTTCCTACAATAACTACCCCTAAAGCCTATAAATAGGACCCAAGGGTAAGGCATTTACACTAATCTAACCATGACATAAGTTTGCATAAGGCAACTTGTGTTCTTCTTCTCCCTTCCATTAAAATCCTCTTCTAAATAGAGATTTAGACGGTGAAACGTTGCTTCGATCCTCCGTGACGAAGTACTGACCGTTGTGGCGAATCCGAGGGCAAAGTTTAGAGATTACGGTGCCTTGTACGCAAGCGTAAGTCTCTCCTCTTTATTCGATCCTAACATCGTTGTTTTGACATGATCCTTCATTGGTATCAGAGCCATACGGGTTTGCCCCGGTCTAACCGATGAACGAGGCGTTGTCTTTTTCACGAATGAGTTTCCTACCATTATGGATATGGTAGGAGCGCATCGTGACGGAGAGAATCGCAGCAGTTGTTCTTTTCACGTTAGGGTCTTCTGTCATTACGGATATGGCAGGAACTCTCCGTGATGGGAAGAACTGACCGTTCATCTCGCCAAACTCGCACTCTTCATGGATGCTGAGTCTCCATTCAATAGGGAATGTGAACTCTCTTCATGTGGAGCGTGTAGTTTGCGGCCTTGAAAGTGTGTTATTTTTTCATTTTGGCATACGGCCATTGAAGTATAACTACTTTCTCGACGAACGGGTGTCTCATCGGAGAAGAAGATGGCGGTTGCAAATTCTCATCGGAGAAGAAGATCCCTTTGGTGCATGATCGCTATGGCTATATGGGCCATGGAGGCTATGCATCCCCCCTCCCCATGCGGAGGGGGTTGGCTACGGCCAATGACAACCACGGCCACCCCTCCGGTGGGGGTGTGCGGCCAACCCCATGCAAGGGGGAGGCTGGCCATGGCCATATGGGCCAAGGCCGGCCATGGCTGGCCATGGCCAGGCCTCGGCCAGGGCCCTGCCGGCCCTGGCAGAGGCCAGGGCCGGTGCCCTGGCCTGAGGCAGGGCCTGGCCGGGGGCCGGGGGCCTGGCCGGCCCTGGCAGAGGCCAGGGCCAGGCCGAGGCCGGCCCTGGCCTCTGCCAGGGCCACGGCCGGCCCTGGCAGAGGCCACGGCCGGCCCTGGCAGAGGCCAGGGCCACGGTCATTGCCAGCCCTTGGCCTCGGCCAGGGCCAAGCCCCGGTTGGCCATGTATTTTGATGGGTGAATGGGGGGCTTGCATGACCGGGAGGGGGTGGCTTGCATGGCCGGTCTCTACGGAGCCGGCGGCAGTTGTCTGCGACAAAATTCTCCTGTATGGGTGAAGCGCTTGGATCCATACGGGAGCCGACGGCGGTGGCTTGCAGAAAACTCCCCTCAAACGATGTTCGGCCTTGGCCAAGTTGCGATGGCAACTTTCTCTTCAGAAGGAAGAAGAATTCGGCCTTGGCACGGCCACGACACGACCTCGGCAATGGCCGGGGAATTGTCGAAATTTTTAAGCTATGTCACCCTATAATGGGGTATAAGCCCTGCAAAATACGTTTGCAAAATACGTTTGAAAAATACGTTTTCAAAATACGTTTTTCAAAAACACTTTTCCGCTGCAAAGTACTATAAGAGTACTGCTATTTGATAAAGTGATAGGGAAATATTGAAAGTTGTTCTAGATGGTGATTGGGATCATAATGACTTTTCTGATTCTAGAACAACATCTTCAATATTTTTGAAAGTAACTTATCAAATATAATAATATCATTCCAAGTGGGATTTTTCCAAGTGTGAGTGATATTAAACTGGTTTGAAATTTCACATTCGATTGATTCAGTATCTCAATGGATCATGATTCGACCAGTGGTCTTTTGGACTAGTTTGTGGGACACCTCAGCTCAGTCTGGGGGTAGTGAACCATGGACTAGCCATTTCCCTGGTCGGTCCGCTGGCCGAGACTAATGAATCATGAAAATGTAACAATATGATGACTATGTATATGAAATTTATGCAATACTTTTGATCGAACCTTCGTTTCATGTCTTTTGCAGCATTTTAAAGCTAAAATGTCTTCTGCCGCTAAAACATCGTCGCGGAGTTGAACAAAGGTGAAAAACTCACCGGCGATAATTACAAATTATGGTCCATTAAAATACAGTATGTTCTAGAGGAGCAAGAAGTGCTCGAAACTCTAAAGAACGTAATGATTGAACCCGAGTTAGGCACTACGGCCCAACACAGACGAGACAAGGAAGCTTTTGATGCCTGGTCTTGGAAGAACAAGATAGCTCGCATTACGTTATTGTCCAGTATGGCCGATGACATAATGCGCATCTTCCGAGAGCATGACCTAGCCATGGACATATGGTCCAAGCTAGAAGAGAAGTTTGGGGGCACCTCGGTGTCCAAACTTCGTTCTTTAACTATAAGATTCGATTCATACAAGAAACGTCCAGATCATTCCATGGGGAAGCATCTGCGACATATGGCGAATCTAATCTCAGAGTTAAAGGATGCAGGTCATGTGCTCACTGATGAGCATCAAATCCAAGCAGTCATACATTCCCTACCAAATGGGTGGGACCAAATGAAGATGCATCTCACTCATAATGAGAGCATCAAGAACTTCAGCGATGTTTTAAAGCACCTCGAGTTAGAGGAAGAGCGGCTTGCGGCCGCCAAGCCAAGTGCAGAAGTGCACATGGTTGCTAGTTCCTCACACGGGGGAAAGAAACGCAAAAATCATTCGAAGTTTACTAATGAATGTAATAAGCAACCAGAGTCTACCAAGAAACCCAAACATAAGGGTGGGAACAAGAAATGGAACAAGAAGAAAGACTTGAAGAGGATCAAGTGCTTCAAGTGCAACAAGTTAGGTCACTATGCCCGTCCTTGTACGGATGGAGGTGACAAGGTAACTTGTAATGCTAGTTATATATGTGTTTCTAGTTCAATATTTCTTGTAGAATCTAATCCATTTTGGATAATTGATTCAGGTGCCACCGACCACATAGCAAGGGACAGACGGTCCTTCGTGGAATATCACCGGATACCCCAAGGAACAAAGTGGATATATGTAGGAAACAACACACTTGTTGAAGTGAAAGGCGTTGGGACTTGCAAGCTCGTCTTGGACAACGGCCGCACTATCTTACTACATGATGTCCTCTTCGCTCCAGATATTCGAAGGAATATTATATCTGTGGTCGTATTAATGGGTCTTGGTTATAGCTCGTTTTTTCATAATTGTAAAGTGGACTTGTCTTGTAATAATACTCTAATTGGTTCTGGATATGTATTTAAAGGATTTATTGTATTAAATACAATGTATGATTCCTCATTTAATAATGAAAATTTCCTTGTTGCAAATTCATCAAATTATGAATCAGATGTAATTTGTTGGCATGCAAGGCTTGGTCACATTGGACCAACACGAATGGATAGACTTACCAAACGTGGCCTTCTATCCAATGTTTCAAAGGTTGAAATGTCGACTTGCGAACATTGCCTTGTAGGAAAATCTTGTCGTAAGCCGTTTGGAACCGGCACAAGGGCCGAGGTTCCATTACAGCTCATCCATTCGGACATATGTGGTCCGATGAATGTCAAGACAAGACACGGGAAGTCCTTTTCATCACTTTTATTGATGACTTCACCCGATTCGGACATATCTATTTGATATCCCACGAAAGTGAAGCATTAACCTGCTTTAAAAACTATATGAGTTTAGTGGAAAATCAATTAGATCGCAAGATTAAGGTCTTGCGAACCGATAGGGACGGTGAATATCAATCAACAAGTTTTAAAGAACTTTTTGATGAAAAGGGCATAGTTCATCAGGTAACTATGCCTTATACTCCGCAACAAAATGGTGTTGCAGAAAGGAGGAATAGGACTTTAATGGAAATGGTCTGTTCAATGATGGCGCAAGCTAACTTGCCAATCACCTTTTGGGGTGATGCATTATTAACGGCCACTTTCATTTTAAACCGCGTGCCCTCGAAATCAGTTAGCTCCACTCCTTATGAGTTGTGGAACCAAAGGTCTCCTGACTTAAACATTTTAAAACCTTGGGGATGTGCATCCTACGCACATATTTCCTCCCATAAGTATGGCAAACTTGGGCCACGGAGGATGAAATGTATCTTTATACGATACGCAGAAAACTCCAAAGGTTATGTTTCCATTGGTTAGGAAGACAGTGGAGGTCTAATTGAATTTGAGTCGAGGGATGTCACTTTCTTGGAAAATGAGTTTCCAAGACATGGCGAGATAAGTCAGGACTTATCTCTATTTGAGATTAATGATCAAGAAGGATTACCTCATTCGAGTGGGAGAATTCTTGGTGAAGATGAAAATACGTTTCAACCTTCACCAATGGATGATACGAATGATGCTAATCCTATTCCATACGGGAATAATGATCCAAGTGGGAGCAATTCTAACGACATTCCAAGTAGGAGTGATATTAGAATTGATCTAAATTCGAGTCAACAAGGACTTGAAGAATCTCAAATACGATGTAGTAGTCGTACAAGGTTAGCTCCTCTAAGATTTGAGGATGAATTTCCACAAACCTTTATGACTTTACTACAAGAAGATGACGAGCCTGCTACTTTCAAACAAGCCGTATCATGCACTGCAAAAGACAAATGGATGGAAGCGATGAAGGAGGAGTTAGAATCCATGAAAGTTAACCAAGTCTGGGACTTGGTTGACTTACCTAGAGGAAGTAGAGCTATTAGGAACAAATGGGTTCTCAAGATCAAGCATAAGGCTGATGGCTCTATAGACAGATATAAAGCTCGCCTTGTCGCGAAAGGTTTTATGCAACAGGAAGGGATAGACTACGAAGAGACCTTCTCACCTATTGTTTGTTTTACCTCGATTCGCTTGATTCTGGCTATGGTAACTTGCTTAGACCTCGAATTACATCAGATGGATGTAAAGACTGCCTTTCTCAATGGAGAATTGGACGAGGAGATCTATATTGAACAACCAACAGGGTTTGTAAAAGAAGGAAACGAACATAAGGTTTGTAAACTTCGTAAGTCCATATATGGTCTTAAACAATCCTCGAGGCAATGGTATATACGATTTCAAGACGTTGTCTTATCAAATGGTTTTACCATGCTTGATGAAGATAATTGTGTATATATCAAGAGGATTAAAAGCAATTATGTTATTATGTCTCTATACGTAGATGACATTTTATAGCCGGAAATGACAAGGGCTTTGTGATGGATATCAAGGCTTGGCTTTCATCAGTTTTTGAGATGAAAGACCTGGGAGAAGCCGCATATATCCTTAGAGTTATGATTTCAAGGAATCGTTCGAAGAAACTTCTTTCTCTTTCACAAGAGACTTATATAAAGAAGGTTCTAGAACGTTTTAATATGCAGGACTGCAAGTCCATTGATACTCCTATAAGAAAATGCGATAATTTATGTCTGAAATCGTGTCCAAAGAACCAAAAGGAAAAGGAAATTATGGAAAGAGTTCCATATTCCAGTGCATTTGGTAGTCTTATGTACGCTATGATGTGTACAAGACCGGACATCTGTTTTACCGTTGGAATGGTAAGTCGTTACCAATCCAATCCAGGGCAAGTACACTGGAAAGCGGTTAAGAGGATAATGCGGTATCTTAAAGGAACTGCGGACAATGTTTTATGCTATCAAGGAGATGCCTTGAGGCTCGAAGGCTACACTGATGCTGATTGGGCAGGTGATCTCGATGAGCGACGATCGACCTCAGGATATGTTTTTCTACTCGGATCTGGTGCAATATCCTGGAGTAGCAAGAAACAATCCTGTATCGCACTTTCAACTATGGAAGCCGAGTTTGTAGCATTTAGCATGGCAGTCTAAGAGGCTGTTTGGCTTAGGAAGTTCTTTAACAGGCAAATTGATGCAAGTGACTCAGGTGATGTACCAATACATAGTGACAGTCAAGCATCTATAGCCTGTGTTAAAGATCCAAAATTCCATTGTAAGACCAAACACATTGATATCCGCTACAGATTTGCAAAAGACTATGATAAGCCCAAGAAGGTAGACATAAGGTACATATCTACGCATGAGATGATAGCGGATCCGCTTACGAAGGCGATCCCCAGAGATGTGTTTTACAAACACTTATCATCTCAAGGATTGCGTAAGAGCTGAGTTGTACCAATGTAAATTCCCATGTCTGTAAAAGATCAAATTTAAATAAAAAAAATAAGTTATTTTCAACATTGCATATGAGTTTCTAAAAAATGTTTGTGTACATTTTAAAATCTCAGCTATATTTTCTAGTATGTTGGACAGATTGAGGTTCGCTCTCTCACATGAGCAACCGCCTTTATTATATCAGACGGATAAAATAAAGATGAGACCTGTTTAAAGTCAAAATCATCAGACGGATGATTTAGATTCATGACTTAAACAAAATGGTCGTATGAAAGATCTGCATCATATGGATGCTTACAAAAGATCTAAAAGGATTCTTAAATCCTATCTGTCTTATGCAGGATGTGGGTCCAGAAGATTATTTGAGTAGTAAAAGGGACTCAAAATCAGACATTATGGTGTCTGATCATCATCCTTACAACATCATTAAGACATACGCTCCCTGGGAAAGGAGTGATGTTGTAATACGTATTCATACTACGTATGCATTTGACCATTGGGTTAGAATAGTAATTGTGTTTACTATTATGTGAGACCCAAAGACCACATGGTTCTTAACTCATTACCCTTATGGACTCTAATTGGTTCCTTTAGATTTGACTAGGTGATTGCTATCTTAGCATGTTACTTATGGACTATGGTCAATTCGGTCCGGCGGGGCATGTTAGAAAAGCAAGTCAAGTCAAGATCGAAAGGATCGCAAGAAGAGGAAGATTAATTTCATATTCACATTTGGACTTTAGAGATTCAAAGCTGGCCAGCCAATTGTAATCCAGATGGGATTCAATTGTTGAATATAAAGTATAAGAAATGTGAAGAAATAATCTAGGGTAAAGCATGCGTTGATCTACTCAACTTTGCACCTCGAGGAGTTTTGTGTATCTCTAACAAGTGCACAACAGCGGACTCTATACGCATGACGGTCACACGGTCTATTTCTCGGTATGATAAACAGAAGAGCTAAAGGAAAATATGTTTCCTTACAATCCCCTCAAGTGTGAGTGGGAGATGTTGGATATGGACGACATATATGCACCCATGAGGGGATGTATGAGGTCCTATAGACCTCAGATGTCGCGTGCACGAAAGCGTGCACGAAGGAAACCTTTTCTCGTGTGAAAAAGGACCACTAGATAAGTGGAAAAAGTCACTTTATAAGTGCATAAAGGCACTTGATAAGATAATGAAGAAGAGGATAAGTAAATGTGCTAATATAGGCTAATAAGCTTATATTTAGTTATTTCCTACAATAACTACCCCTAAAGCCTATAAATATGACCCAAGGGTAAGGCATTTACACTAATCTAACCATGCCATAAGTTTTCATAAGGCAACTTGTGTTCTTCTTCTCCCTTCCATTAAAATCCTCTTCTAAATAGAGATTTAGACGGTGAAACGCTGCTTCGATCCTCCGTGACGAAGTACTGACCGTTGTGGCGAATCCGAGGGCGAAGTTCAGAGATTACGGTGCCTCGTACGCAAGCGTAAGTCTCTCCTCTTCATTCAATCCTAACATCATTGTTTTGACAGGATCCTACAGTGTATGTATGCTATTTTCTCTGACATGCCCGTGAACTGGGCCGGTGTCCTCCTTGATAGGATGGACAGGGTTGAGTTCACGACCTCCTCGTCTCACATTCCTTACGGTGGTCTTATGACTCGTGTCTTCCGTCATTTTGGTGTTGATTTGACTCATTACAAGCCCATGCCCTTTGGTCCTATCCTCGACGCTTCTACAAAGTCGAAATCTTCTTCGGCTTTACAGACTGCCTCGAAGAAGAGGAAATCTACTTCAGCTCCGTCCTCATCCACTGTTCCTCCAGCTGATCTGCCTTCCACCTCTGCTCTACCATCTCGTGATATTCTTTTGGAGATGGTCTCTGGTATTTACATATTGCTGTCCCTCTCTTTCCTCCATCAGGGAATACCCTTCCCTGAGGATCTGAGACAGTTTGTTCTCCAGCTTCATGTTCCTCCTCAGCCCTCTGATGTCATTGAGCCTCCTGGTGTAGCTTCTACTCAGGATGTTGCTGCTAATGCTGTTGCTGCTACTGTTGCTCCCTCTGACCCTCCTCCAGAGGATACACCTGCTGTCACAGAGCCTGATTCTTCTTCTGCAGCCCCTGGAGACGCTCACTCTTAGATAGGTGTTTGAGTGGTATTAGTTTGGTGATGATTGTATTTTGATGTATACTGGATGATGTTGTCAGTGACTTTATATATGTATGGTGATGTACTTCGCTATCGTCATGATGATATTTTTTGTTTTGATCATGATATCTTTTTGTGATGGACATATAGATGTCCATCCGTTGATGTACTCATCTTTCTATATATCTATATATGATGTTGCTGTTTATCTTGTGTCACACTATGCTATTCTTCTTATCTTATCTGTGTGATGTATGATATGTTGTCTCCATGTACGCTATACTCTCTCTGATGTGCTTTTGAGACAATATATGAATTTGGTATTCGATTTTCCATGCTATCTCTGGTATGATGCTTTTGTGAAATCTCTTTTGAAACTATTTTTTGTGTGTATATCTAATGTTGATATTGGACTTCACTTCCATTACTCACATGTGTCTATGATGTGATTTTATGAGTTTTTCATTCGATATATCTTTATACTCCTTGATTGTTGTTAGTTCGTATATAGCACTATTATTGTTATTGTTATTTGCTCCAACCTTTTTGGATAATGCCATAGGGGAAGAGAAATAAACATACAAGATTCATAATGGATGTGCTAAGTATGTTCTAACACTTGAATCTAAGTTTATGTTGCCTTAGATTCAGGGGGAGTAAGATTACAATGCATAGGGATTTTAATTCCTAGATTTCTTGAATTAAATTCATCCATATCTCACTCATTTGCTTCAATTGTTATGTAGATGCTCTAATATTTGTTGACTAACTTGATTGGCATCTATGTAGGGGGAGTAAGTTTTCATTGCGCACAATTATTTATCTTTTTGTTTATGTTTGTTTGTCATCATCAAAAGGGGGGGAGAATGTTGAGTATTGGACTTCTCCCTACTGATCGCTCCGGAATGTAACCCAAAAGTGCGACCGTGTAGTTTTACCGCAAGCGCACGGTGTAGCGGCGAGCGGGTTATCGAACACAGGGAGGACGAATGAAAGTGCTTGCTCCGAACAACCTGGCTATTAAGAACGGACAAGAGAGAATTTGCCTTTGGCGATCCTGTCACAATCGTCAGACAAAGTACGAAGATATCAAATCAAATAAAGACGCCTAGGGAATGGGGATAGGGGTGGCAATTTTCGGCCCGGCACGATAGCCTGGCACGGACCCAGCACGATAAGATCGTGCCTGGGCCAACAATTTTGGCCCGAAATCCTTATCGGACCGGGCCAGCCCGGCCCGGTTCATTTTCGGACCGGACCCGGGCCAAGCTTTTCAGCCCATGGGCGGCACGGCACGGAACGAAATGTATTTGATCGCCCCACTTTAATTTGACCACACACTGATCTAAAGAAGATTTCAGTAATATGCATTCATTTATTGTGTTGAGTCCAATGTCATGAATCTTATCAAATCAAGGTCCAAATATCATAAATTATAACAACTTTCCGCCATCGCCAACTTTGATGTCTTTGGATCTTGGAGATCGATCTCAGTTTCCTAGACGAGACAAAGAACCACCAAACATGTTACTTCATCTTGCCAAATAAATGAAAACAATGTAGGACACATCACCTTATGCAACCTACTTAATCCTCTTCTTTCGTGCTCCATTTCGGTGCATCTTTAAGCATATGAGACAAGTTTGTGTTCAAAAATATGATAAAATATTGTCACAATACATAATTCATTCAACCCTATCAGACCGGGCCGGGCGGCCCGAATTTTTATCGGACCGTGCCCGGGCCTCTCCGGAATGGCTCGAAGTCTTATCGGACCAGGCCGGCCCAGTCCTTTAAGAAAACCGGACTAGGCCGGCACGGCCCGATAAGACCGGGCCGGCCCAAATTGCCACCCCTAAATGGGGAATCCCCGCTACTCACCGTATCTCGTCAATGTGATTCATTGGTATCAAAATTGCTAGGGTAGAATCTCGGATGAACTAGTTGCAACTGAATGTAAAACCTAGCTCACGCTCTCGCGCTGTTGCCGGTCTATAGCTATCCTAGGTTCGGGTCCAATCTCTTGCAAACCCTAGCCTAGGCAAGCTAGCATTAGGATCAACATCATCGTTCAATCGCGCCACGAGCCCACTCTCGTGCAAACTCGGGCCGCGACCTAGGTTGGGATAGTTCCTACCCGTCCAATCTCATGCAAACGGGTATCGGCATGGAATTGCAACCGAGAACCCTAGTATCAGTCCAATCTCTTGCAAACCGATACTACGGAAACTCAATTTCAAGCCAATTCGGATTTCAAGGGTTTCCTATCAAATTGGGATCCAATCTCTTGCAAATCCCAATCGGTATGAACTCCTAGCCATCCGTAATAAATCGATCACAAACTAACCCTAATAGCAATTCTAGCAATATTTCTACCAAGTCATCACAAATCTGAAATTGGGCTCGTATGGTTCATCCCCACGCCCCAAGACGTATAGACTACTCACAATTCATAGCACAAATACAAAAATAATCAATGGAATTAACAAGAGAATTCATCACAATATTCAAATAAGCAATAAAAATAGTATTTTTTTAAAGGAGAGAGAGACAAACCAATAGAGTTCTTCCAAGAATCCAACAAAAATCAACTTTTCTCTCCTCTCCAATCACAAAATCTAAAGCTAAAAAAGTTTAATCTAAAAAGCTGCAAAAAGTAAAGAGAAAAGCCCTCTAACCTAGGGTAAAAACAGGGGTTAAATACCCCCCAAAATCGTCCAAAAAACTGTGACCAAAATGCCCCTGCGCAGCCTGAAAATCGCAATTTTCGCTACGGGCAGCGCGTCGCACTCGGCCGAGTGGCAAAAGTCGCTCGGCCGAGTGACAAACCCTGAGAATTTCCAGTAAGTCTGGGTCTTCGGGGGTCTTCACGTCGGGGGTCGCTCGGCCGAGTGAGTTGTCGTCACTCGGCCGATGGCTTCTATGTAATCGGGCGGTCGGCATTTTCCACTCGACAGAGTGGGTCTTCTGAAGCTCAGGCAGACGAAAAACAGTAAGTTGGCAATTTTTGATGGGCTTTGTCTGAGTGCCACTCGGGCGGACGGGGTCTCGTCACTCGGCCGATGTGGCTTCCGACGCTCGGCCGAATGCACACATAAAACGTGTCCGATCAGGTCAGCCGAGCAGTGTCTCGCTGGTCGGCCGAGTGACTCCTTCACTCGGCCGAGTGAGACATCAAAAATGCCCAAACAGCTTGTTTTGGCCTCCTCGTCGCTCCTGCGACGTTCTTTCTTCTTCCGCTCCTCTCCAATGGTGAAATACCCCTCAGGGAGGTCATCGGTGACACTCTGGAGTAGGTGTATCAGGGGATCACTCCAAATCGCTCCAAATCTCCTGAAATACGACAAAAACAACAAATTGTGAAAAGCATCGCAATTTTGTCGATATATCGTGAAAAACTTGATTTGGGCGATCTAAATGGCATGCAATCATGCGGAAAAAAGGTGTAAAATAAGGAGTGATCAAAATCCCCCAAGCTTACCTCTTACTCGTCCTCGAGGAAGATAAGTAAAAGGCGAACCCGGTGGATTCAGAAAACGAAAACGGCGAAAAACGAAAAACGAAGAACGAAGAAAAACGAAAAACGAAATAAAAACGAAGATGAAAGAAGGAAGCGAAGAGGGAAGCTGCTAGATCATTTTCTCAGGATGTGGGTTTCGCTTACTCATATAGCATGCACCGAATGAAAAACACATGTCAAAGAATTTTACTTCGATACCATAGTTTAATGATGCAAATAGAAATAGAAAACCCAAGAATGGTGATATAACATGAAAAACGGAATAATTTTAGAATTAACATCGTCTGAATCATTTAAAGCGGTATACAATATCGCAGATCACACACTTTTCAATTGAACGCTTTCTAAGAGGAGTATAAGAATATCACGCAATAGAATATAAAGAATAGAAAAGTATGGATTTCATGAAATGAGTGCTAGGTATAGATTTCTGGACTTCGTAAAGCTAAAAATAATCTCACCGAGTATAGAATATTACTTAGCCTAGGTTGTCGTGCAACGTCAATTAGTCACTCTCTCACACATCATTGGATTCTCTCCCCCAAGCTTATCTATAAGCGTGGTGGCACAAAAACAATATTTACATCCCCATTTTTTTATGAAGCTCCAAAAGTAATAAAAATAAAAAACAAAAAGAGAGAAGAAAGAGGGAACATGAGATGGGATCGTTTATTGAGATTCTTTTTTCTTTTCTTTTCTTTTTCCCTTTTTTTTCTTTTTTTTTCCAAATAGCATATATACACAATGATCCCAAATCAAAGAGAAATAAGGATATACAAGAATTTTTCTTTTTCTTTCTTTGGTTTTGGGAAATTTGGAGCTAGGAATTAATAGCGTGGGAAATGCCATATAATAGAATCGCTAAGGGGAGATTCACCAATGATTTTAAAATAGAGAAATGATGTTCAAGATATGTGGAGAAAGAAATAAATATGTCTCTCAGTTCACTCTATAGGACATGCACGACAACTTCAGCAGGGTAATCTAATCTACTCAGTTTTAATCACAAAAAAGCTAAACTAATCCAGATTTATCATAGCTAACATCATTCAATCATCCTGAAGTGAAAGGTACAAATCATGCATATAGAAGTGATATAGGAAAAGAAATCGGTACTCCAGATATAAGCATTCAATGCGTGAACCTTGGTGTGTTTTCTGCGATAGCATACATATGAATATTCAGACTCAGCTAATAATAAAATTTCATCCATTTTCATGTGGAAAAAATGTGGGTTACTATCTCTAAATGCAAGGCAAATCACAGCATATGATAACAGAAATAGAATCTAAGACATGACAAATATAGCATGCATATAGAGAAAGCTAACTCCACGTCGTCGTCATCACAGAAAAGTCATCTCTAGCATGAGATGAAAAAGAAATAAAGATAAAGGGGAAAATAAAACTATTTACAATGCAGCACACAGAGAAATAAGAAAAACGTGATGCATGGTAAAATAAAAGAAAAAATGATGAAAATAAGTGCAAAAGCGGGAAATGGCGTGAAAAAAAACCAAAAATAAAGGTGGTAAATCGAAAAGAACGCGATAACTCACTCCCCCAAGCTAAATGGCACAGTGTCCTCAATGTGCAAAGTGTTGCACACCGAGAGACGTGTAATGGGAGGGGTAGGTGAGGATGCATGCATGGGGCAAAAAAAGGGAAAATAAAAATAATGAAAAATATGATGCGGATATGATGCATGCAGATATAGGAGTGATACAGATATAAAAGTGTGACACCAAAAACTCTCCCTCTCTCCCAAAAAAAGATATATAAAGATATATAAAGAAAATGTGTAACCAAAAATAGTGAGGGGAGGGGGTGGTGGGCAAAAATGCATCAGGACCCAGCAGAGACGGGCAGCACAACGGCAAAAAGAATCGATGGCATCAAGGGTGCCTAAGAGGGTGGGGCTGCACCGTCTCCGTCCTGAGGCGGAGGTGGTTGTGGCGGTGGAACAGGCTGCTGAGCGGGTGTGGGTGTGGAAGTGGAAGTGGAAGCAGGCTGGGTGTGTGTAGGAGTGGGGGTGGGGACCTGCTGGGTGGGTGTGGGTACGCGGGGGAGCCGCTCTAGGACCTGGGTGAGGCAGTAGTGAATATGCGGGAGCAGGTCGAAGCGGCCAGCCATCGCGGTGACGGTGGCGGACAGGGTCCTAAGGTCGCCTCTGAGGCCACTCACCGCCCCATTGAGAGCACGGATGCTCTGAAGTACAATGTCGGGGGAAGGTGGTGCAGAGGGAGCACCGGTCTGTGCTGTGTAGGGCGGGGCTGGCGTACTCGGGTGGCGTAGGTGATGGGCTCAGCAGGTAAGTGGACGAAAGGTGTTGTGCTCGCAAGTGTGGGCCTGGCCTCAGTGCGAGGCTGGGCAGGACGGTAAGAAGTGGAGGCAGCAACAACGAAAGAGGAATACAAAAGTGGCAACGAGGCGGCCAGAGAGGTCGGTGACACAGACGTGTGGACAGAAGCCACGACACTCTCAGAAAATACAGCAGCGATGGAGACAGAGGTGGAGACCACGGTCTCTACGGCAGTGGCAAAAGAGGGCTCTCCGCACTCAACTATAGTCGGCGGGCGCTCGGGTAGGGCAGAGGAAACGGGCTCAACAGACAGAGGGCCAGTGGTGGTGGGTGTGGGGGTAGTGGAGGTGGGCTCAGCGAGGGTACTCCCGACACCGACAGAAGTGTGGACAGAGGTGTCGGGAGCAGCAGAAATATCAGGGATAGGCTGAGGGGCCACGGGGTCAACAGGTGCAGCTGGCTCAGTAGGCGCGACAGGGTCTGTGGTGTAATGCCCTACCAGCTACTGCACAAGTACTAGAGGGGGGGTGAATAGTACTTTAAAATAATAAGGCGTATTATTCCAAATTAAATTGCACACAACTACCAAATCAATTTGCGGAAGCTTAAATTGAATGACAACAATGAAATTAACAATGCTAACAAATGAAGTTAATGGGTTCGGATCCACCCAAGTCTCCCCGACTTGTTCCCGGTGATCCTACGTCCCAACCACCCGGATCCCTTCCGGATACTTGAGTTAGAAACCCTAACTCAAGATTTCCACTATGAATATCTTGTGAAAAACCTTCACAAGATCAAATCATACATGCAATGGCAAAGTGAATCCCACAACCCGGGATCACAAACTTCTCTCACAACCGAGAGAGCCAATAAGCAATATAAAAGAGTTTAATATGAAATAAATACTCTTACCACAAAATCCTATACCTTGAGTTTTTCTTACCCAATAGGTGGAATGAAGGATTTGAGGAAGATGAAGTTACCAAACCCTAGCACCAAGGAAATGAGCAGCAATGGGTGCCTAGGGAAGATTTGGAAACTTGAATCAAGCAATAGCTTGAAGAGCTCACCAAGAACAAGCTTCTCTCTAGATCTAGAAATGAGAGAGAATGGGTTTCTTGTGAGGAAGAGAGCTTTAGATTTGAGGGAGAATAGCTATCTCTTTTGAACTCAATGAATCTCTTAATGACAGCTCTATTGAAGATAGAAATGACCTAGGTTCGTATTTATAGGGTCCCATAAAAACAAGTTAGGTCAATCTCCAACGGAAAGAAATCTGTGAGATCTAGTCGGTCAAAGAACACTCACTGACCGACTAGTTCATCAACTAGTCGGTCAGTCACAAAGCATGGACCGACTAAGAGCAGATCTGAGAAGAGATAGAATTTCAGACCTAGAAAACTAGTCGGTCCAAGAACACTGTCTGACCGACTAGTTTTACAACTAGTCGGTCATCCAATGAACGTAGACCGACTAAGAGGCAAAACAACATAGTCTGAAGGCAAGTTGACTTAGTCGGTCCAAGAACAAAAGTTGATCGACTAGATTGTCAACTAGTCGGTCATCAAACGTTCTTAGACCGACTAACGGTAAACAGTAGCTTAGGAGAATTTTAGAGTGAACAGTCAGTCTCAACTAGTCGGTCAAAGAAGCTTCACTGACCGACTAGTTCACAAACTAGTCGGTCGGTGAGTCAACATAGACCGACTAACTGTAAACAGTAAAGAGCTAAGAATTAACTGACAGAAACTAGTCGGTCCAAGAACAGTGGCCGACCGACTAGATCACCATCTAGTCGGTCAGTACTTGTTCTTGTACCAACTAACATGCACAACAAAGTCCGAAAGTTAGAGTGAACTTGTGCAAGAATCCTAGAGCTACGAAATGAGCGTAATGAAGATAGAAACGTAAGATATACTCAAGGCTTAACATTCTATCAATCGAAACTAAAAGACTATAAATAAAACCTTAATAAACGGTCTTTGAGAGCTTCGATTGAAACTTCATTACTTCCAAAGCGTCGCAAGAGCTTCAACGAAGCTTTAGGCATGAAACTGAGCTTTGGAAAGTGTTGAGATGTCGCTTTGAATGTTCACGTGAAATTGGCGACGATCTCCAATACTGCGCTCACAAATTGTTAGATCATGAATTATTTATGTTTGCTCATCATCCAAAACCAAATCCGGGGAGTCCAATATTCAACATTCTCCCCCTTTTTGGTGATGACAAACCAACATAAATAATAATCAAAGATAATAATTCAAATGTAAAATACTTACTCCCCCTGCATTGATGACACGTTAATTCCAAAATGAATATAAATGAATTGCATCAAGCAGACGAGTAAGATAAATAAAGTGAATTGATTTTTGAAATATCGGATTTTGAAAATCCTTATATGTATCTTAACTCCCCCTGAATCTAGCATATCAAACTAGATTCTTGGAAATTGAGTTAAATTTTCATTTGCGCTATTTATTATCATTATCTCTCCCCCTTTGGCATTATCCCAAAAACGGGGGGCATACAACGACAACAATTAGGAAATGTAAAATCCTACATCGGGAGTCGTAGACAAAGGCAATGGACCAACTTGACACCAAGGGAAAAATTGTGGAAATCAAAACAAGGTGTGCCAAATTTTCCATTATCAAAAAAAATCAAAATCATCAAAAACACCAAATCATTATTCATTTCTTGAATAAAGAAACATACTCTTCAATATTCAATATTCTTGGTTAATTTTGTGCATGGAAAACAATTCTATAAAATTACAGAATTTAAATCCATTTAACCAACGTTTTATGCGTCGATTCGATATCACATTTCAAATATATTCAACGAATATTAAAATTTGCACGACAAATAAAAGATAAAGTGAACGATGATGAACATATATATATATATAGACAACATGAGTACATCCAAAAAAAATATCACATCGAATATATGAGATACATCATATCAAGCGCGACATATCATCAAAAAGAAATACATCATCATCATCAAAATCCAACACCGACAACCAGAAAGCACAAAAAAAATACATCAAAACAACTCTCAACCCCATCCTAACCCAAGACACTCTCACTAGAATATATCATCCAAAGCGTATATGGAGAGTCCTCGGAACAACGATCACGAGGAGGAGGCTGGATCTGCAGTGTCCGTGGGTCCAGTCGACGGAGTGGACTCAGGCTCTGCAGGGAGAAGAGGTGTCTCAACAGATGGAATCGTCGGGGCAGGAGTCGAGATCTCAGCAACAGGCTCAACAGCAGCATGAGTCTCGACAGAAGCAGCAGCAGCAGATACATGAGCAGGCTCGGAAACTAGGTCAGCAGCAGGCTCAGAAGGCTGAAGAGCTGCAGCAGATGGCTCTGGAACACCGGAAGAGGTGGCAACTCCAGGAGCAGAAGTGGAAGTACCAGCAGCAGCAGTACCAGCAGAAGTGCCCTCGGGGGCACGAGTCGAAGCACGACAGAGCTCCTCAATGTCCTCCTCAGCCATCTCATCAAACTCCTCATCCTCAGACACGGAAGGAGGAAGCTCAACACCCATCTGACGAGCCATACGGCAGACTACCTCCTCGGTACGAGCCAAGCGGGACTCGTGACGACGAAGTATCCGTAGGACATCATCAAGGGTGGCAACGGGAGTAGCAGAGGCACTGGCAGAGGCAGGGACAGACGCAGAAGATGTCATCCTCTGAACGTGACGAAGCGCCGCAAGAGATTTCTTGACGGCCGTCGCATTCAGGGGAGGACCAAGGGGACGCTCATCGTCACGAGGCAATGTGACACGAAAATGACGAAACACGAGGGTCAACATGCAAGGAAATGGGATATGAGCCGATTTATTGGACTTTCGAATACACTCGAAAGAGTCAATCTTATCGAGTATAATTCGAGCCCAATTAATCGAGCTCCCCATGAAGATCGCATAGATAAGCTTCAAAAATGTCTGGGATGGTAAAGAAGAGGAGCCGTACTTGGGAAGCAAGCACGACTTCAGAATCAGATTTAGGACCTACGCATTTGGCTTGAAAGATTTAGATGGCACGCCAATCATGGCAGGAGGAATCTGATGGAAAATCTCTGAAAGGATGGTCTGATCAAGAGAAGAAATATCATCTACCGAGATATCAGAAGGAAGAAGGCCAGACGAAGAGATACCCAAAATCTCTCCTAAGATTTCCGCAGTGAGGACTATAGGAGTCCCCAAAACGGTCGTCTCAATAGAGTGGGTCTGATCGTACTGACCCCGGATCCTATTAGCATAGAAAAGCTTCACTAATCTAGGGTAGGGGTGAGGATTCGCCTTCGGGTCATATCGAAGGTAATCGAGAAGACCCGACGACGACAGAAGATCAGCTAACCCAATGAAGTCGCTAAACTGGACGAAATGCTCCAGAAGCAGCGGGCAATGTTCGATACGGGTATATGCCGCGAGACACAAAGGGTCATCGCGACATAAGGAAATATCGACACCGCCCACCGGCATCGGACCCTTTCCCTTAGGCTTACGGGTAGACGTACGAGGGTGGGTGCTAGACTCGGGATGAATAGGAGGAGTGGGTTCCCTATGAGTCTCGGTCTCGGGGTTATACTCCGTATCAGAATCGGTAGGAGTATGGAACGAAGATTGAGAAGCAAGAATTTTGGCCTTGGGCTTAGGTTTGGGTTTGGGTTTCGGTTGACCTCTAGGTTGAGCGGTCGTCACCCTCTTCTTCTTGAGAGGAGGCGAAGACGACGAAGGAAGGGTGGTCTTGGCTCTACGCTTCGGAAGGGTTGGATGCTCGGGATCCGAAGAGATTGGATCAACGGTCATCGGAGAGGGGCTAGAGGGAGTGATCGGAATACGTGTTCGAGCCATAATCTCGGCACAACACGACACACGAGATTGGAAAGAAGAGATCCTAGCCGAAATTAGAAAACCCTAATCGAAACCCTAGGAGATGAAATCAACTGGAAAACCTAACCCTAGAGCTGAAACCGAACCCTAGATAGGAGAGGGAGGAAGAGAGGATACCCTAGGTCGGAGATCGGCGGACGGCGACGGCTGGAATGGTCGGAAAGTGGCCGGAAGACGAAGGGTCTCGAGGGAGGTCGGGGTTTTGAGCGGAGAGAGAAGAGATTCCGATCGATTAGAATGAAAATCGATCGACTAAACTGAGTTTAAGTCGGTCGATTTCGCAAAAGACCAAACAGCCCCTGGCACAACTAGTCGGTCACAGTTCAAGCACTGACCGACTAGATCACGATCTAGTCGGTCGGTCAATGAGCTTGAACCGACTAGTTTCAAACAGTGGCTGAATCCAAGATTTACTGACAAGATTTAGTCGGTCTGCGTTCATTTACTGACCGACTAGTTTCACAACTAGTCGGTCGGTCACTGAACATGAACCGACTAAAGAGTTTAAAATGGAAAGGAAACTCAATAAGCTTGAGTTAGTCGGTGTAAGTTCTTCTACTAACCGACTAGATGAACATCTAGTCGGTTGGTGGTTGAACTGATACCGACTAACAAAGTCCAAAAAGTGATAATCAAGTTCTCTCCACAAAACACTTGGACGATAGATCGCAAAACTCTCAATACTCATCTAAACTACCCCATTAAACGTCGAAATCTTAAATATGACATTGAAATACGATTTCGATCATAAATTCAAATAAATCACATAAAATTCCCAATAATTCAATTAATCTAGCATGAATGAAATATCGCGAAATATATTAGCATGCAAGATGATTGAATTTAAATATGAAACCTATATCTCGGATTCACCCATAATCCCCAATTCTCGACGCAACCGCACAAAGGAGTCCTCCTTTAGGGGTTTCGTGAAAATATCGACGATTTGCTTTTGGGTTTCAACGTACACTAAAATGATGTCCTTTTTAGCAACATGATCATCTAAGAAATGGTGTCGGACATCTATGTGTTTCGATCGGGAATGGTGCACCGGATTCTTCGAAAGACAAATAGCACTTTGGTTATCCACCATGATAGGGCTAGTATCACAATGAATACCAAAATCCTTCAATGTGTGTCTCATCCAAAGAACCTGGGCACAAGCGGCACCGGCGGCAATATATTCCGCCTCGGTGGTTGAAAGTGAAACCGAATTTTGCTTCTTGGAAAACCAAGAGACAAGAGAATTTCCTAGAAAATGGCAAGTGCCACTAGTACTTTTCCTGTCGGATTTGCATCCCGCATAATCAGCGTCACTATATGAGACTAACTCATATGTGCTAGATCTCGGATAAAGTAATCCAAAATCTAATGTGTAACTTAGATAGCGAAAAATACGCTTTACCGCTACTAAGTGAGACTCCTTAGGTTGAGACTGATAACGAGCACATATACATACGGCAAACATAATATCGGGCCTACTTGCGGTAAGATAAAGCAAACTACCTATCATACCTCGATATAGACGAATGTCTACATCCTTACCGCCCGTATCCTTGTCAAGATGCGTAGTCGTGCTCATTGGAGTCTTTTTTCCGGAGGCATTCTCCATTCCAAATCGCTTTAGCAACTCCACCGTGTACTTCGTTTGGTGGATGAAGATTGCATCGTTCATTTGGCGAATTTGGAGACCTAAGAAATATTTGAGTTCGCCCATGTGGCTCATCTCAAATTGTTCCTTCATCACATTAGAAAACTCTTCGCAAAGAGCGAAGTTAGTAGCACCGAAAATGATATCATCAACATAAATTTGAACTAATAAAATATCATTATTCGCATGCTTAATAAAAAGTGTTGAATCAGCTTCGCCCATTTTAAAATTCAAATCCAAAAGAAAATTCTTTAGGCGATCATACCAAGCTCGAGGAGCTTGTCTCAAACCATAAAGAGCTTTCTTTAGTTTAAAAACGTGATTTGGAAATTTTTCATTTACGAAGCCCGGAGGTTGAGAAACGTAAACTTCCTCAACGACATCTCCGTTTAAAAATGCACTTTTAACATCCATTTGAAATAATTTAAAATTCTTATGGCATGCAAAAGACAAAAGTAATCTAATTGATTCTAATCTAGCTACCGGAGCGAAAGATTCTTCGAAATCGATACCTTCCTCTTGACGATAGCCTTGAGCTACTAACCGAGCTTTGTTCCGGACGACGACTTGGTTTTCGTCGGTTTGTTCTTGAAGATCCACTTTGTCCCTATGACGGTGTGGTTCTTCGATGGCAATGGAACAAGCTCCCAAACTTCATTCCTCTCGAATTGAATGAGCTCCTCCTCCATGGCTAAGATCCAAGCGCTATCTTCGCATGCTTCATTAATATTCTTTGGCTCTATCGATGAGGCAAAGGCACAATTTGCGAAGCGGTGAACTTGGGATCTCGTCTTGACACTATCATAGATATTGCCAATGACTTGCTCATGGGGATGGTCACGAACCGAATGAAGCCGTTTGGGAATACCTTGATCACTTGGAACATTCTCAACAACTTCATTAGTTGGGTTAGTCTCAATAGAATCAATAGAATCATTAGACTTAGAATTTTCAAACGAATCACATAAAACATCCATAGAATCATTATCATTTGAAATTCTAGTTGGAACAAATCCTTCATTAAATGAGACATGAAGCGACTCCTCGATCGTTGAGGTTCGTTTGTTGAATATCCGGTAGGCTTTGCTACGCGTAGAATATCCAACAAAAATCCCCCCATCGGATCTCGGATCGAATTTGTCCAAACTACCATATGTGTTCTTAATAAAACATTTCGAACCAAAAACACGAAAATGTTTAACTTGAGGCAACCTACCAAACAACAATTCATAACAAGTTTGTTTAGTGCCGGGCCTCAAAAGTATTCTATTAAACACATAGCAAGCGGTGTGTACCGCTTCCGCCCAAAATTGATGGCCAAGTTGGCTATCATCAAGCATAGTGCGAGCACACTCCACTAGCGTCCTATTCTTTCTCTCAACTACACCATTTTGAGGAGGTGCACGAGGGAAAGAGAAGGTGTGAGTAATACCAACTTCATCACAAAATGTCTCAAAAGACTTATTCTCAAATTCACCTCCATGATCACTACGAATAGTGACAATGGTGGTTCCTAAGAGATTTTGTACTTTCTTAACAAAAATTGTGAAGTTTTCAAAAGCTTCATTTTTATTACACAATGAAAATACCCAAGTAAATCTTGAATAGTCATCTACGATGACAAGTCCGTACCTTGCATTTCCTAAGGAAGCTACTCTAGTTGGCCCAAATAAATCTAGATGTAATAACTCTAGTGGCCGTTTAGTAGAGATGCTTTTCTTAGGTTTAAATGAAGATTTAGGAAGCTTGCCGCGTTGACAACAATCACAAAAACTTTTCTTTTCAAAAACAAGCTTCGGAAAACCTTTAATAGAATTCAATTTTGAAAGCTTATATAGTGTTCCAAAGTTCACATGTCCAAAGCGTCGATGCCATAAGTGTTGTTCACTTGTGTTGGCAACGAGACATTGTTCATATGACTTCGGAAGATCCAAAATATAGATGTCTTTACGACGAGTTCCGGAAAATAATAATTTTTCATTATCCTTTCTTAAAATGTGACACAATCCTTTCGCAAAGCTAACTTTGTAACCTTTGTCACAAAGTTGACTTATTGAAATAAGATTATGATTTAAACCACTAACAAGATAAACGTCACTAATTAATGGTTTAGAAGGGTTACCGACTTTACCAACACCTATGATGGTTCCGCTCTTGTTGCCTCCAAATACGACGCGGTTTCCATTCGCAATGGGAACCACTCCGGAGAGCAAACGAGCGTCACCCGTCATGTGTTTGGAGCACCCGCTATCGAGTATCCAATTCCCTTTGGAGCTAAATTTAAATTTGATGCTCCTTTTCTTTTTCTTTTCCTTGAGTACCTAAAGATAGACACTTTCATATCATGGTACCCAAGGTCATTGGGTCCAAGGGATTAGACCTTTGGAAGCCAAGTCCAAGTGGACTTAGACTTCCCCACATAATTCTTACTATGCACAACATCCGAAAAATAAGCATTCATGTACATTTGTTTTTCGTCCATGCTTGTGTCCTTTGGGCTCCAAATAGTGAAAATTTTGGGAACCATCATCCTATTGGGTGCATGCATGCTACGTTGATTTCTACGTGATGCATGTTGTGGATAGGCATACGGGACATGATGGAATGGTGCACGAAAAGAATTATTCATATGATGAGGTGGGTGTACATATGCATGTGTGGAAACACGTGCGTGAGGGTGTCTCACTTGGTGTGCACGTGCCCGGGAATGTGTTGCATAAAAATCATCATACGTGTGAGACGGTGGAGTAGGACGTGTGTTCCTACGTGGCATGTTATTAGTGTACATGTAGGCATGCCCCTTCTTTGGAGGTCCACCCAAAGTGGGTTTCTTTCCGAAAGAGGGTGTGGACGAGGTGGAAGCACCATTGGTAGATAAACTACCAATAGAGTGTTTGCTCCCACTCGTTGAGGCTTCGGAAGTTGGCCTAACAAAAGTAGTGACCGACTTGGATGAATTTCCCATCATATACCCCAAGCCAATGTGGTGTTTGGCTGGAAGTAAATATTTTAGGATATTATCCAAATGGCCCTTACCCTTGTTGAATTTGTTGATTCGCCCCAATGTGTCCTCATATTTCTCTTTGAGAGAACGCAAAGAAGTATCCAAAGCGGATATTTGCGATGTGAGCACATAAACACGAGATTTAAGATTCTCGTTCTCAATACTCAAAGTCGAGTTTTGAGAAGTTAAATCCGCTATCTCATGTTCTTCCGCATCCTCAATGCTAACATGTTCAAGTTTAGATTTGAGATTCACAATCTCATTTCTTAACTCTTCAACAACGATGTCGTTGTTGGTGATGATATTCTTAGGCGATGTTTGAATGCTAGCTAGGTCATCTTTTACCTTAGTATATCTATTTACTAACTTAGTGTATTTTGACCAAAGTTGAGAGTTAGCATTTCTAAGATCATCCATCGTTACCTCATCGCTTTCGTCATTACTATCATCGGAAGAGGAGGATCCTTGATCGTTCTCCTCTCTTGCCATGAAGCACATATGTGCTTGCTCCACTTTCTCATCATCCGACTCTCCGCTTGAGGAATCCTCGGAGTCGGTGAATGTTGCTCCGACAAGTCCTTTCTTGTACCCCTTCTTGTATTTCTTGGACTTATCGAATTTTGGCGCCTTCCACTTCTCCTTTTGTTTGTTGAGAGGACACTCCGCTTTCATGTGTCCTGGATTATTGCACTTGAAACACAAAGGAGAGGAAGAGGCATTAGAAGAACCAAATTTACCTTTGGTCTTGAAGTTACCTTTTCGGAAGAAACGGTTGAACTTCTTGGCCATGAGTGCCATGGACTCCAAGTCCAACTCGTTTTCCGAGTCTTCATCATCGGAAGATGTGGATGAAGCCGCCTTGAATGCAATAGCCTTTTTCTTAGGCGCATCTAGGTTCAAATATGACTTCATCTTTTCTTGTAGCTTCACCTTGCTATCTTTGCGTACCTCGTATGACATCAAAGTACCCATTAGTTGAACTACGGTATATTTGTTCATGTCATTACCTTCCTCGATGGCGAAGGTACGTTTTTCCCAAGAAGAGGGAAGTCCTTCAATAAGCTTTAAGCACTTCTCCTTTTAAGTGTAGATCTTGCCGAGGGCCTCTAACTCGTTTATTATGTCAACGAAGCGAGCGTAATATTCTTTCATCTTCTCGCCCTGTTGCATGTGAAACATTTCGTAATCTTTGGTTACGACAACGAGTTTAGAGTCTCTTACCCGACTCGTCCCTTCATGTAGTATGAGGAGAGAGTTCCAAATTTGATATGCACTCTTACATGTGCATATCTTATTGAAATCCTCGGGCTCCAATGCGCATTGCAAGGCGTTCATTGCCTTGGCATTGCTTACCTCCGCGGTGACCTCCGCGGTAGTCCATTTCTCAAAATCTTCTTCTTCGGGCTCGTTGTACTCCTTCATTGTAGTCCTCCATAAGGATGCACTTCGGAGGAAGGTTTCCATCCGACATTTCCAGTACCCGTAGTTGGTACCGTTGAAGAATGGAGGCCTTGTAGAGGAATGTCCTTCCATCACCGATGACGCTCCTTCGCGGTTCCTGAAGGTGTCGTAGTTGGAAGGTGGATGCACGGTCTTGTTGTCGTTGGCAGACATAGCTGAGTATCTGGCTCTGATACCAAATGTAATGCCCTACCAGCTACTGCACAAGTACTAGAGGGGGGGTGAATAGTACTTTAAAATAATAAGGCGTATTATTCCAAATTAAATTGCACACAACTACCAAATCAATTTGCGGAAGCTTAAATTGAATGACAACAATGAAATTAACAATGCTAACAAATGAAGTTAATGGGTTCGGATCCACCCAAGTCTCCCCGACTTGTTCCCGGTGATCCTACATCCCAACCACCCGGATCCCTTCCGGATACTTGAGTTAGAAACCCTAACTCAAAATTTCCACTATGAATATCTTGTGAAAAACCTTCACAAGATCAAATCATACATGCAATGGCAAAGTGAATCCCACAACCCGGGATCACAAACTTCTCTCACAACCGAGAGAGCCAATAAGCAATATAAAAGAGTTTAATATGAAATAAATACTCTTACCACAAAATCCTATACCTTGAGTTTTTCTTACCCAAAAGGTGGAATGAAGGATTTGAGGAAGATGAAGTTACCAAACCCTAGCACCAAGGAAATGAGCAGCAATGGGTGCCTAGGGAAGATTTGAAAACTTGAATCAAGCAATAGCTTGAAGAGCTCACCAAGAACAAGCTTCTCTCTAGATCTAGAAATGAGAGAGAATGGGTTTCTTGTGAGGAAGAGAGCTTTAGATTTGAGGGAGAATAGCTATCTCTTTTGAACTCAATGAATCTCTTAATGACAGCTCTATTGAAGATAGAAATGACCTAGGTTCGTATTTATAGGGTCCCATAAAAACAAGTTAGGTCAATCTCCAACGGAAAGAAATCTGTGAGATCTAGTCGGTCAAAGAACACTCACTGACCGACTAGTTCATCAACTAGTCGGTCAGTCACAAAGCATGGACCGACTAAGAGCAGATCTGAGAAGAGATAGAATTTCAGACCTAGAAAACTAGTCGGTCCAAGAACACTGTCTGACCGACTAGTTTCACAACTAGTCGGTCATCCAATGAACGTAGACCGACTAAGAGGCAAAACAACATAGTCTGAAGGCAAGTTGACTTAGTCGGTCCAAGAACAAAAGTTGACCGACTAGATTGTCAACTAGTCGGTCATCAAACGTTCTTAGACCGACTAACGGTAAACAGTAGCTTAGGAGAATTTTAGAGTGAACAGTCAGTCTCAACTAGTCGGTCAAAGAAGCTTCACTGACCGACTAGTTCACAAACTAGTCGGTCGGTGAGTCAACATAGACCGACTAACTGTAAACAGTAAAGAGCTAAGAATTAACTGACAGAAACTAGTCGGTCCAAGAACAGTGGCCGACCGACTAGATCACCATCTAGTCGGTCAGTACTTGTTCTTGTACCAACTAACATGCACAACAAAGTCCGAAAGTTAGAGTGAACTTGTGCAAGAATCCTAGAGCTACGAAATGAGCGTAATGAAGATAGAAACGTAAGATATACTCAAGGCTTAACATTCTATCAATCGAAACTAAAAGACTATAAATAAAACCTTAATAAACGGTCTTTGAGAGCTTCGATTGAAACTTCATTACTTCCAAAGCGTCGTAAGAGCTTCAACGAAGCTTTAGGCATGAAACTGAGCTTTGGAAAGTGTTGAGATGTCGCTTTGAATGTTCACGTGAAATTGGCGACGATCTCCAATACTGCGCTCACAAATTGTTAGATCATGAATTATTTATGTTTGCTCATCATCCAAAACCAAATCCGGGGAGTCCAATATTCAACATGTGGGTGCAGCGTGGGCAGCATGGGCCTGCTCGGCCTCAAGCACGTATGCGGCTGGGATCAGAAGATCCATCGCCGGGAGCCAGTCCACCTGGGCCGGTGCAATCTGAGTCTGAGCTGTGCTCGAAAGAATCATGTAATCGGCACCATAGGGGCCGTGCAGCCAGACCCAGTGTCGCTCACCGTGCGGACGAAGCATCTTCATCCGGGCCATGACATCTATGGACAGTGAAGTGGGGCCCGGTGCTCGCCGCAGGTCATCTGGAAAGTCCTCACCGGTCATAAGGGCGAGCAAGGTGATCAGACCGCCACAGCATATCGGTGAGCGAGCGCCCACCGATACGATGATGTGGTCCAAAAACCAGCTCGCGACATCAATCACGACAGCGGGGACCAACTCATCGCCCTCCCTAGATAGAGCTCTGGGTCGTGTCATCGCGTAGAGCATATAAAGCTCCGGCGTGGACATCGTACCCGGCTCATATCTCGCCAAAAAGGTAGTCGCCATAAGGCGCTGAGCTATACGGAGGCAAGGGTGGAGAATGGCCGAGGCCTTGGCCCTACTAGGGTCAAAGGCAGCGTGAAGACCCGTAATCCGGGCCCAGAAAGCGCCGGCATCGAAGGAAGGTGGGGGGATGTGGGTGGGGGCGTAACCACGGTCGGCCCCGGGGACATCGGGCCACGAGAAGAAAGCTCTCATCATACTGAGAGTGACCTGGCACTCTCGGTCCATGAACCGAAACGAGCATCCCTCATCGGTCCGGGCGATCGAACTAAGCACCTCAAGTGTCGGACGGATAAACGTGTCCGCCGACACCTGGAAGAAATCTCGCCAGCCCACGTTGTCGTACAACGTGAGCATCCCCTCGAGTACCCCCAGGCGTCCTAGGTCTGCAAGGTGTACGAACCTGGAGGGTACGATCGAGCGCTGGGAAATGCGCTCGAATGCGACGCGGTGTGCGTCGTTTCGGAACGTAATCCCCATCGGCCCGATAAGTGGAGCCGGTGGTGGTGGCTGTGGAGCGACAGGGAGTGGCTGTGCGGGGTGTATGGGCTGTGCGGGCTCTGTAGGCTGTGCGGGGTGTGCGGGGCCTGCAGGCTGTGCTGGGTGAATGGGGTGTGGTGGAGAAGGCAGAGGAGAGTCCTCCACCTCGTGGGAGGGGCCGACATCATCCGATCGCTTCCGCTTGGCGGAAGCTCTCCTCGACCTCGGCCGTGTCCGGGGCGGCATATGGGCCCCGAGCGCTCACCAAAAAAATGTGAAAAGTGCGGCGTGCGTAAAGTAAAGGAAAGAGTATACCGCGACACGCCGCGAGAGCGAAGTAATGGAAGCGTGCGAAGGCGACGCCTCCACGTAGCCCAAAACAGTCCCGGGAAGCTCCCCTGGGCTCCCCTAAGCTCCCCAAATTTACCTGCGCATAAAACGAAGAGATTAGCGTGTAATATTCAAAACGTATGGGGGTTAGGGGTATAATAGATAGATATTGAAATTAATTTGGGTTTGGGGTTCGTTTAACACATGGATCATCAAAAAATACACAAAAGAGGAGGAAAAAGGTGAAAATTGGATTACCGGAGCTCGGCCGGAGTTATGGCCGCCGCCGGCGACTCGGGCGGAGGCTCGGCGGGCTCGGCCGGCGAAGGGTGGCCGAGCGGCGGCGGCGGACGAGCGAGCGGGCGAGTGGGGTGGGAATCGGGCGCTGGGGGAGTCGAAGGGTCGGGGAATTGCGATTTAGTTCGTTTCGAAAAACGAGCACCCCAGCGACCCCTTTTATAGCAAAAGTTACGACTCGGCCGAGTGATTAGATCACTCGGCCGAGGGAACTCAACGAAAAAATTCCTCCCCGCTTTCGCTTCGGTCGAGTGGCCTTGCCACCCTCGGCCGAGTGGAGTAAGTCCATTCGGCCGAGTGGCTCAAGCTACTCGGCAAGACTCGCCCTAGGAGTGTATCAGTTTTACTCGGCTGAGTGAATATATATACTCGGCCGAGTAGCAATTATACTGAAATCAAGAAAAGAAACAGAGAGTTGGGTTCAGCAGACTTCCCTCGTTCGTGAGCCGCTCGGGCGGACGAACTTGTGTGCTCGGCCGAGTGACTAGTATACTCGGCCGAATGAACCTTGTTTTCTGCTGTTTGTCTTCGTTTGGGCTCTAAACTCTGTTTTTCTTCCTCCAGTTGATTTCATCTTCCTCCTAAGCATCGAGCGCCTTCCTGGAGTGCTCCTCGTCGCCTTGTTCATCCTCCTAATGACGGGTACCTCGTTCTCCTCTCCTGTCAAGAAAAATAGGACCCGTTATCACAAAATTTTTGGTCGAACGACTCGAAACACTAATAATATCTAAAACAAAAATAAAAGAAAAGTAAAAATAAAGCTATAACCGTCGGGTTGCCTCCCGACAAGCGCTCGTTTAAGGTTGTGAGCTCGACCCCCTTTGATTTTCAATTAATGCGGGATGTTTGGTGCATATGAGATGCACCCGTCAAATTTTTCGGGGAGAACGCTTGGATTCGGAAGTTGCGGCGGCGTGTTCTCCCTCGGTGGTCTCTCGTCTCAAATAGTGTTGGGGGGAGGCTCCCTCAAGCTAGCGCTTGCTCTGATCTTCGGCTTAACCGGTGACACCGATTTCTGTATCGGCGGAGCTTTCTTCGGAGACTTCATCTTCGAGAGCTTGCAGAGCTCTCGAATCCTTGCGACATCAGCGTCGCCTTCATCAATTTCAGCAGAGAAGTCGGGGGAATCATTTATCTTCTCCTCTTGGTCCAAATCCGGCCCTTCCTCGAAATCCTCCTTGAATAGAGCGCCGATCGAATGGGGGATCGCCTCCTCAATTACCTCGTCAAGGAGGTCCATATAGTCCAGCTCCACGTGGTAAGGCATGTGTTTCATTGCCTTAGGAATATGAAGCTCCACCTCGATGTTGCCGATGTTCAATGTTAGGGTACCTTCTCGTACGTCGACAATGACACCGGCGATGGCGAGGAACGGTCGTCCAAGTATTAACGACGTATCTCCCTCCTCCTTAACATCCATAATCACGAAGTCGCATGGCAAGCATATGCCCCCGGGACTTGTAGTGGGATGTCCTCTGCGATCCCTACCGGCCTTGTGATCCGTCCATCGGCTAGTTGTATCCGCATGTCGGTAGGCTTCAATTTCGTGCAGGTATTTAGCCTTAGGAACATAGAGAGAGTCATGAGGCTAACACTAGCTCCTAAATCCACCAACGCCTTTTGTAGAGGGACGCCGCCCAAGGTGCAAGGAATTCGAAAACTCCCTGGGTCTTTGAATTTAGCCGGCTCCTTCTCTCTCTTGGTGAACCAAGAGCCCTCCTCGGCGAGCATAATTTTCTCCTTCCTCTTTCTCTCCGAAATCAAATCCTTTAAAAATTTAGCGTATGTCAGGATTTCCACGATGGCGTCGAGGAAAAGAATGTTGAGGCTAACCCCTCTCAGATACTCGAGAAACTTTGCTAGCCTTTTCTCCATTTTTGCTCTAGCAAGCCTCTGGGGGAATGGGACCAGTGGCATAAAGCGCCTCTCTTCAATCAATTGCTCCTCTCTAGATTTCTCCTTTTCTTGCGGCTCTTTCTCCCTCTCAACTTCAACTACCAGCTCAATTGGCTCTACATTCTCCTCCACGGGCTCCTCGGTAGGAATTATGGCGGGGGTGGTATCCTTCTCGCCTCTAGTTGTAACGGCAACCACGGCATTGATGTGGCCGGTGTTGCCCCGTGGGTTTTGCTCGGGTTGAGCCGACAATTGTTGAGTATTTCGATTGAGCAACGCCAATTGCTCCGAGATTTGAGCTACAACGGTTGTAAGGGAGTCTTGGCCCGCCTTCAAGGAAGCATTGACCTTCTTTTGCTCGACCATAAACTCCTCCACTCTAGCTTCGAAGTCAGATCGTTGTTGAGCTTGTGGAGGGTTTTGATTTCTCCACCCTTGATTGTATCCGGGCGGCCTATAGGGTGGAACTTGTTGCTTCGGTGGAAAATTTTGTTGTGGAGGCCCCCTCGGTGGATAGTGTTGTCGTTGTAGTATAGTGGTGAGTATTCCCACCCGTCACATGGGTGACCCGGGTTCGGTCCCCGGCAACGGCGCCAAAAACTTGATCGCTCCGGAATGTAACCCAAAAGTGTGACCGTGTAGTTTTACCGCAAGCGCACGGTGTAGCGGTGATCGGGTTATCGAACACAGGGAGGACGAATGAAAGTGCTTGATCCGAACAACCTGGCTATTAAGAACGGACAAGAGAGAATTTGCCTTTGGCGATCCTGTCACAATCGTCAGACAAAGTACGAAGATATCAAATCAAATAAAGACGCCTAGGGAATGGGGAATCCCCGCTACTCACCGTATCTCGTCAATGTGATTCATTGGTATCCAAATTGCTAGGGTAGAATCTCGGATGAACTAGTTGCAACTGAATGTAAAACCTAGCTCACGCTCTCGCGCTGTTGCCGGTCTATAGCTATCCTAGGTTCGGGTCCAATCTCTTGCAAACCCTAGCCTAGGCAAGCTAGCATTAGGATCAACATCATCGTTCAATCGCGCCCCGAGCCCACTCTCGTGCAAACTCGGGCCGCGACCTAGGTTGGGATAGTTCCTACCCGTCCAATCTCTTGCAAACGGGTATCGGCATGGAATTGCAACCGAGAACCCTAGTATCAGTCCAATCTCTTGCAAACCGACACTACGGAAACTTAATTTCAAGACAATTCGGATTTCTAAGGTTTCCTATCTAATTGGGATCCAATCTCTTGCAAATACCAATCGGTATGAACTCCTAGCCATCCGTAAAAAATCGATCCCAAACTAACCCTAATAGCAATTCTAGCAATATTTCTACCAAGTCATCACAAATCTGAAATTGGGCTCGTAGGGTTCATCCCCACGCCCCCAAGACGTATAGACTACTCACAATTCATAGCACAAATACAAAAATAATCAATGGAATTAAAAAGAGAATTCATCACAATATTCAAATAAGCAATAAAATAGTATTTTTAAAGGAGAGAGAGACAAACCAATAGAGTTCTTCCAAGAATCCAACGAAAATCAACTTTTCTCTCCTCTCCAATCACAAAATCTAAAGCTAAAAAAGTTTAATCTAAAAAGCTACAAAAAGTAAAGAGAAAAGCCATCTAACCTAGGGTAAAAACAGGGGTTAAATACCCCCCAAAATCGTCCAAAAAACTGTAACCAAAATGCCCCTGCGCAGCCTGAAAATCGTAATTTTCGCTACAGGCAGCGCGTCGCACTCGGCCGAGTGGCAAAAGTCGCTCGGTCGAGTGACAAACCCTGAGAATTTCCAGTAAGTCTGGGTCTTCGGGGGTCTTCACTTCGGGGGTCGATCGGCCGAGTGAGTTGTCGTCACTCGACCGATGGCTTCTATGTACTCGGGCGGTCGGTATTTTCCACTCGGCCGAGTGGGTCTTCTGAAGCTCATGCAGACGAAAAACAGTAAGTTGGCAATTTTTGATGGGCTTCGTCTGAGTGCCACTCGGGCGGACGGGGTCTCGTCACTCGGCCGATGTGGCTTCCGACGCTCGGCCGATTGCACACATAAAACGTGTCCGATCAGGTCGGCCGAGCGGTGTCTCGCTGGTCGGCCGAGTGACTCCTTCACTCGGCCGAGTGAGACACCAAAAATGCCCAAACAGCTTGTTTTGGTCTCCTCGTCGCTCCTGCGATGTTCTTTCTTCTTCCGCTCCTCTCCAATGGCGAAATACCCCTCGGGGAGGTCATCGGTGACACTCTGGAGTAGGTGTATCAGGGGATCACTCCAAATCGCTCCAAATCTCCTGAAATACGACAAAAACAACAAATTGTGAAAAGCATCGCAATTTTGTCTATATATCGTGAAAAACGTGATTTGGGCGATCTAAATGGCATACAATAATGCGGAAAAAAGGTGTAAAATAAGGAGTGATCACCTACTTGGTGAGCAAACATAAATACTTGTGACTAATCCCCTATTTTGCAGTTAATCCATTGCCTAAGCTAATTATGAAGATCTACTAGAATGGATGACTCACAAACGTCATTGAAGGAAAATGACAAGGATTTGATGATCATAAATGATGATTGAAGCTCCGTGAAGACTTCAAGCTCATACGATGGAAAGAAGAGATTATTTGTAATTTTTCTTTTATCTCTTCTAGTATGTAGCTTAGAAGTAGAACTTTGATGGAGCACACACACACATCTACATTCAGTCATAGGACTTCATTAGATCAATTGTCCTTTGACTCCAATTCATTTCTCTATTGGTTGTGCAAGGATTGTATATAACAGTCGACTGCTTAACAGTTTACAGTCTCCTGTCTGAAAACAGTCGACTGTGTGTTGTTCTACAGTCGCCTGTTATGCACAGACTTTTACAATATAGTTTTGGGCCTTCTCTGATTATGTCGCACAGGCTACTGGTGAATGATACACAGGCGCCTGTCCTTGTGACAGTCGACTGTGTTTTGTAAATCAGTTGCATGTATATCCTTTACCCTAACTATGTTTGATCTGACTTTTACGGCCAGTCGACTAATGTTGTATATACAGTCGACCGTCTCTTAGATCAGTCGACTGTCTATGTTGCAACAGTCACCTGTCTGTGAGTCATTTCTTTAACTCAGCTCTCTGGAAATTTCTCAGGCTTTTGACAGCCGTCTGTTTAAGGATCTACAGTCGTCTGTTCTGGTTAACGGTCGACTGTGTTCCTTGCATCAGTCGTCTGTCCTGTTACTTGTAAGATTTCTAGTATTTGTCTAACTTACACATCTCTCGGCCAGTCGCCTGTAGAAGGAATTACAGTCGCCTGTTGGTTTAACAGTCGACTGTCTTTATTTCATCAGTCGACTGTCCACGTGATAAGTTACCGTTATGAATTCCCACCTACCCTTGCTGACTGTGCAACAGTCGACTGTGTATTGTTCAACAGTCGACTGTCGCGAGTTCAGATTCTCTCCGTTGAGATTTTTCTCACTGATTCCAATTGGGTTTTTGCCTAAACTGTTTTATGGATTTGAGAAAGCTATAAATAGAGCTTCTACTGTTCCATTGGAAGGTTACTCATTCATTGCAAAATCTCTCAAGCTTTTATTTCCAAAGATCAAAGCTCTCAAATCCAAAGCCCTAAGTATTTTCACATCTTGTTCTCTTGCTCTCCAACCTAGAACCAAAGAGTGATCATCTAGGCATTTGGTGCAGTCAAGAGAAAGGGCTTCTCCTCTCTTCCAAGAGAGTTCTTCAACACACATCACACTTCACGTTCAAGTTCTGCTTCAAGGCATAGGTGTTTGTAAGTATTGTTTTCATAATTTCATAGCTTTCGTTATTTGAGATTTGCTCTCGGTTGTGAGAGTATTTTGCTTGCTCCCAAGTTGTGGGAGTCAAGGACATCGATTGTATTCGATTGCACTTGTAGGGTTGCTACAAGTGGGTTTTAAGGAAACCTCAAGTTAGGGTTCTAACTTGAGTATCCGGTGGTATACGGATGGAAGGGACGTAGGATTATCGGGAACAAGTCGGGAGTTGACTTGGGTAATCCAAACCCTAGAAACATTATTGTGTTTGCAATTGTTTCTTATTTGTGTTTAATTCTATTTCCGCATTATTTGTTGGATTGCATTTTATTTGGCGTAAATTCCTTTTAAATTTGCATAAACATTATTCAAACCCCCCTTCTAGTGTTTTCCTCATAGACAGGGTCCTTACAAAATTGGCCAGTAAGTGTAACGGTCACTTTCCGACCGTGCGTATTTTAGTGCGTAGCTGTGTTTCGTGTGCGTTTAGTGTATTTGATTTTTATTACTGTTGTCCATAGTTCAGACGCATGACCGAACCCCATATTCACGGTCCTCTCGGAGGCGCGATCACACCGGTATTTTCTTTGTAATTTTTGGACATCGAAGGACCAATCTCCTTAACTCATTACTACCTCATAAAATATTGTTTTATAAGATTGGTTTAAAAAAAAGAAAGTCCGTGCGTATGTTTTTTTAAACAATCTTACAATTAAACCTTAAAAGAAAACCCCTAACCTATTAATTAAGATATTAACCTAACAATAAAATCCTATATCTAATTACTGCAAGTGGTTTTAAAAAAAATAATTCAATCAAATCTAATATTATTTTGTTTTGTACTAACCTATTGAATCCCAACAAACCCGGTACCTCTCGTCACGTTCTCTATCCCATCTCTCCTCCTAAACTACTCTAAAAACAAACCAATGGGCCTTGTACTTTCTGCTTTAAAAAAAATTAAAGTAACCTAAGGCTGAAAAGCTACAGCCGCCACCATGTTTTTACCATCCCCTACAAAAATAAATAGATCCTTCTCCTTCCTCCCAAAGTTTCACGCCGGCCAGACCCATCTCCGGTCAGGCTATCCGGCCACTTCCCTAACCACGCCAGCCTCCTCTCCGATCGCACCCTGACCCCGAGCAAAACACAATGCCACAGGCCCTTTTCTTCCTCCACGCGTCCGACCATCTCCCTCGTGCAGTCTTCCCGACAACCGCCAACTCGCCGTTCCTTCACCTCCGACCTCCCGCACGAGCCTCACCGGACGCCGTCACCACCACCGCAGCCTCCGCCGCAGACGCCGTCCGACCATCCATTGCAAACCGAACACCAGCCCGTGAGTTCCCTTTCAATTTAACAAACAGGGGAGCATAGCTTTATAGTAAGCTATCTATATGTTATTAAGATAGGTTAGTTGCATGGTTTAGATTACTCTAGTTGGCACTGAGCTTTGTGTGCGAGATAAGTGAACGGAAACCTATCCAAGTACTGATTTATAATCAACCATTTCATTGTTGGCTTGTAGTATATGAGTTAGTAATATGGTATGTATTATTAGATGAGATACAGTCACATTACCTTAGAGTTAGTTGTGTGTTAAGTTAGTTTATAGTTGTAGTATTAAACCAACGGTTAGGCTTAATAACGTCTCGTTGAATTTTATCGTGTTTAACCGAATATCATATATCTGATGCCTCAGATTTATCTCGAACCTCGCTGCCACCTCCCGGATACCAAATATCGCATCGATCAGACATTCCGGGTTCATAAGGCGACGCGTTTCGTTGCTGCTCCCAGATCCGACGCCGATTCACGTGTGATCACCAAATAAGGTTAGTCCCCTAACTCGTAGCACAACCCACCCGTAACGGAACTCAAAACCTAACTAAAATCGACAACTTAACTCATTAAATTTACGTTCTGCTCCCTTAAAACGATGTGGAACTGTAGATCGACGATCGGACTTTTTGATTGTGCACATAGGTTAGAATCATCGGATAGGCTGAACGGACAACTTGACTTATGACCGTTAGGGTAGCCACGTCCAACTTAGAAACAAACCATAATATGATTTGATGGAATTGAGACCTGACACTGTCGACGCGGCACTATTTCAGACGGACTTCCGCGGACGAGACGCTTGGACGAGACACTTCGAGAGGACGACACACTCGCCATCGCAGGCAAGTGTATCCACTTGCACTTTTGGCCGTGCTTAGGCCCTAGTTGGTTAGAATTGTTAACTGTGAACAAATAGAACCGGACGTGAAATGATAGCGTCCGGGACGACTCCTGACGGCTCAGACTTGACGACGAAGTCTGAGCCTGACAACAACAACCTTTGATGCTGTAGGGCTATCATGTGTGTGCGTGTGTGTGGACACCCTAGAATAACCCTTCCTGTCTTGTCACGTCCCGTCCCGTCTTGCACAGCCCGCTGGGCAATAGGGCACTCTCCGAGTGATCCCTTGTACTGATTCACAGCCTGCGGGCAATAGGGCACTCTCCAAGTTAGAGAGAGTGATCCCTTGTACTGATACACAGCCCGAGGGCAATAGGGCACTCTCCAAGCTAGAGAGAGTGATCCCTTGTACTGATTCTCAGCCTGCGGGCAATAGGGCACTCGCCAAGCTAGAGCGAGTGATCCCTTGTACTGGTGTCATGTCTTGTCTTGTCTTGGGGTTTGGGGTTGGGTTGAGCGTGCGCACGGCAAGAGGGTCTGATCCCCCTCGAACCGTAAGGCGTGAACCCTTTCGTGTCTCACTTGTCTTGTCCTGCCTTGTTTCCGTCACGTCCCGTCTTGTCTTAACACCTGTAGGTTAGTCCCGTAGTTGGTAGCACACGCTACGACTACTACTTGTTGCGCTATACTTTCCTGCTACGTTACTTCTGTTTTTTACTCAGTTATAACCCCAGCATGCTAATCAACCAGTAAATTGTTGTGTAATAGAACCTCAGCATGTTAATCAACCAGTAAACCGTTGTTTTAAGTTCGGTACACTTGCAGTAAAGTCTAACCCTTCTTGTAGACTTTACCTGACGTACAGTTCCTTTCTCTTGGGTGATGTACGTCAGGTGCTCAGCCAGAGTTCGTGGACGAGGCAGACTCACTGGAGTACGAGGAGCCGAGGACGTTGATCCAGAGTTCGTGCCTGACGAGGATCAGACCTTGAGGTCTTTTAGTCGCCACTTTCAGAGGTTACTACATTCAGTTTTCTTTTAGATAGTTTGTTGCCACACTTAGGCTTCTTTTTTAGACTTTGTACTTGTCGGATATTATATCTCTAATTTAATGAATGCATCTTCCTTTCCGTACTTTCTGTTGTTTCGAACTATATTAATGCAAGAAGCTGAAAATCTTTTATAATGGTACCTCTACAGACGCTTATTAGGTCCGAGCTTCTCAAGCTCTGGCCTAAGCGGGCCTCGTCACGTTTCGCTTCCGTCCATTTTGGGAAGCGGGGCGTGACAGGTTTTAGTGGTGGCCCATGCAGGTCCTGCAAAAAGTTCGGAACAATAAAAGTACCGCATTCATTTAATATCCACATACAAGTCTGAATTAGGTTCCCTTGTCTTAGATGGTAGGAAGACTTAGATAGACACCTAGGTCGATAGTCAGACACCTTAGTTAAGATTTAGTCATCCTTGTTCCAGAATACCTTAGTAGCCCTCACTTGGATCTGACCGTGTTTGATTTCTAGAGCCCTTCTTTTAGTCGTCCGCTCGGGTCCATCGACCTCGGACCCAGCAGAACGTACCCTTGATTCTCTTAGGGAACTTTTTCCCCTTAGATCTTGATTTTAGTTTAGCCCATTAGGAAGTCTTACAGCTAAGTTATCCTGATCTTTGAACAACCCGATGATTAGAATCCCTGATTTCTAGCATCATTCAGATCATTACCCTTCTGTGTCATTAACCGTAGGATTCCACCGTGGCTTTTCATGGTTCATCACCTAGTCATATTTACGTCTGGATCCTTCGATACTTTTCCTTACCCTTGAACCACGTGATCCGTTCGTCGTTAGTCGCCAATCGTTGAAACTTTTTCATTCAGCCTCCCGATCATTCTAAAGAATTTTCAATATTATATTTTTTTCGAATTCCTTCCCCAGTTTCAATTCCTTGAAAAAAAGGGGGGAGCATGAACTTAGACTTCCTACCTTTCGGTTAACTCGAATGCATTCTTTGAATTTCAAAATTTCTCATCAAAAATCTTTAATTACCGTCTTACAATCACATTCTTGCCCTCGACTCACGTGATCGCTTCATGACACTTATCGATAATTCTTCAAATCCATCCATTGCGAATCCTCCTTTCTTTGAAAGTGTTTTCGAAATTCATTATTAAATTCTTCGCTCGGTTTAACTTCTTTGAAAACCCTTTCTTATATATTTAAAATTTCTTGCTTTTCGGTTAAATTAAAATTCCTTCTTGGATTATAAAACTTCTTTAGTTATAGATTTTCAAGTTATTATCTAGTAATTATTTCTAACCGGTATCTTCCGTATTCTAGTTTTTAAAACCTTGTTATCATTTTGATAATTCAACATATATATTATTATTTTTTCTAGACTACAAAATTTATTTCTAACCACTTACCTTACATACTTTTAAAATATTTTCCTAAACTAAAGGGGACTTCAAATATTTATAAATATCAATTCTATGTTCATCGTGATCACTTTTCAAAAAAAAATCTTTGTATAACTTATTTATTTATTTATTTGTTTTTTTCATTTGCAAAACAATCGCTACCTCATCCTACTTTTATTTCTTCATCTAACTCTTTTCCAAATGATAATGATCTGCTCACTTTTCCCTACATATTTTTATAATTATAAAAGTATATGATATCATATTTTACACATAATTCTCTTTCCATCTATCTAATTATTTTGAGAAATATTTTCATCACACCCAACCAACTACCTCCTTATCTCGCCTTATTTGAACTCGTTCCTTTCGATTCATTTCGTTACACTCCTGGCTTCTGTTTTCTTTAGGTTGTGTAGACATTAGTCCTTGTAGTTGTCAATGTTGTCTCCGGTTTAGGAGTAGGCCCTTTGGTAGGTGATGTCGTCGTGGTGCATGAGCATAGGTAGGGTGTGTAGACCTGTATGGGTGTGTCATCTTTAGGATTCTGATATTTGCCTTTTGTGTCTTGAGTGTGTACTCAGTGTTAACCATGATATGATTGAAGTTGTCTGAATGACGGTATTCATACGTATATGAATAGGGTCATAGCAGGCAATTTCCTTAGACGTAGTTTTTCGCGATTATAGAATAGCTTATCTTTGACTACATGTGAGTGTATCAACACTTTGTTTTTCTTTTAAACCAAACCTTTAAAAAAAAATTTGAAATTAGCTCACAAGATCACAAATCAATTATCCTTCCTCGTCCATCACCATGACTTCGCACGTTTTTTTTCCCAAATGTTTTAAACATGTCACTTGTTTTAAGTTTCCCTTTTTCTTTCTCTCTCTCTCTCTCCATTTAGAATTATTATGTCATGGTTGTTATAGTTTTGGGGACTAGCTATTATTGTGGTAGGCTCAGGGAGAGGTGAGAATTGTTATAGCAATGATTAACCGATTTTTGGAACAATAAAGATGTCGGAATAGATGTCTTCCGGATGAAAAGAATGGGCTGTCCAAGCCTTATTTATAAAACCGAAGTGTGGAGAACTCAATGGAAAATTCTGGTCGGATGAAATTATATGCGAGGAGATGATAACTTATCGGACTTGAGGCTTAGACGGGTGGTAGATAGGAGTAACTGCGGAGTATAGTATGAGTTAGGATGATCATGAGATTGAGTAGAGCTTTTGTTAGCATTGAGACTTGATTTTTGAGTTGACGTGAGAAGACATTGGGAGTAACACGACGTGTTGAGATAAATGGATGGTTGGGTTGTCGGATTTAATATTGGTTGAAAATAATTATAATAAGTAGGGGGAGATGTGATTTTGATAGTTCAATTATTTGGCGGATAAATTTATGGGAAGATATGACACGGAATGTATTGAGGACACGGCGATTGTTGATTTGTAAAGGTGTTATGAGGTAGACAGAGTTGTTGTCTTCGATTGGTGATTGACTAGAACATCATTTTAGCAATTGATTAATATTGGGAGAGATCGAGAGTTTAAAAGATTTTTTTGGGCAATGATGATTAATGGAGAGGTATGGTATGAGAAGATGATTATTATCCTTTTATGAGAACCTGGGGTTGGAAATTTGAACAACAGTGATGGATCTATAGTTAAGTTCTAGGATGTGAGTTTAGTCGTGGCATTATCCAGTGAAAAGACGGGTTACGATGGATTATTTGAGGAACGTTGTTGAAGTTATAGAATTAGCGATCAGTATGTGTAGATATGGGAGTTGTAGGCATAAGTATATTTAGATATTATAATTATTAGTATAAGTGATTCCGAGGGCGGAATCATTTCTAAGGTGGGTAGAATGTAACGGTCACTTTCCGACCGTGCGTGTTTTAGTGCGTAGCTGTGTTTCGTGTGCGTTTAGTGTATTTGATTTTTATTACTGTTGTCCATAGTTCAGACGCATGACCGAACCCCATATTCACGGTCCACTGGGAGGCGCGATCACCCCGGTATTTTCTTTGTAATTTTTGGACGTCGAAGGACCAATCTCATTAACTCATTACTACCTCATAAAATATTGTTTTATAAGATTGGTTTAAAAAAAGAAAGTCTGTGCGTATGTTTTTTTAAACAATCTTACAATTAAACCTTAAAAGAAAACCCCTAACCTATTAATTAAGATATTAACCTAACAATAAAATCCTATATCTAATTACTGCAAGTGGTTTTAAAAAAAAATAATTCAATCAAATCTAATATTATTTTGTTTTGTACTAACCTATTGAATCCCAACAAACCCGGTACCTCTCGTCACGTTCTCTATCCCATCTCTCCCCCTAAACTACTCTAAAAACAAACCAATGGGCCTTGTACTTTCTGCTTTAAAAACCCATGCCCAGAGCTCTGTAAAAAAAAATTAAAGTAACCTAAGGCTGAAAAGCTACAGCCGCCACCATGTTTTTACCATCCCCTACAAAAATAAATAGATCCTTCTCCTTCCTCCCAAAGTTTCACGTCGGCCAGACCCATCTCCGGTCAGGCTATCCGGCCACTTCCCTAACCACGCCAGCCTCCTCTCCGATCGCACCCTGACCCCGAGCAAAACCCAACGCCACAGGCCCTTTTCTTCCTCCACGCGTCCGACCATCTCCCTCGTGCAGTCTTCCCGACAACCGCCAACTCGCCGTTCCTTCACCTCCGACCTCCCGCACGAGCCTCGCCGGACGTCGTCACCACCACCGCAGCCTCCGCCGCAGACGCCGTCCGACCATCCATTGCAAACCGAACACCAGCCCGTGAGTTCCCTTTCATTTTAACAAACAGGGGAGCATAGCTTTATAGTAAGCTATCTATATGTTATTAAGATAGGTTAGTTGCATGGTTTAGATTACTCTAGTTGGCACTGAGCTTTGTGTGCGAGATAAGTGAATGGAAACCTATCCAAGCACTGATTTATAATCAACCATTTCATTGTTGGCTTGTAGTATATGAGTTAGTAATATGGTATATATTATTAGATGAGATACTGTCACATTACCTTAGAGTTAGTTGTGTGTTAAGTTAGTTTATAGTTGTAGTATTAAACCAACGGTTAGGCTTAATAACGTCTCGTTGAATTTTATCGTGTTTAACCAAATATCATATATCTGATGTCTCAGATTTATCGCGCACCTCGCTGCCACCTCCCGGATACCAAATATCGCATCGATCAGACATTCCGGGTTCATAAGGCGACGCGTTTCGTTGCTGCTCCCAGATCCGACGCCGATTCACGTGTGATCGCCAAATAAGGTTAGTCCCCTAACTCGTAGCACAACCCACCCGTAACGGAACTCAAAACCTAACTAAAATCGACAACTTAACTCATTAAATTTACGTTTTGCTCCCTTAAAACGATGTGGAACTGTAGATCGACGATCGGACTTTTTGACTGTGCACATAGGTTAGAATCGTCGGATAGGCTGAACGGACAACTTGACTTGTGACCGTTAGGGTAGCCACGTCCAACTTAGAAACAAACCATAATAGGATTTGATGGAATTGAGACCTGACACTGTCGACGCGGCACTATTTCAGACGGACTTCCGCGGACGAGACGCTTGGACGAGACACTTCGAGAGGACGACACACTCGCCATCGCAGGCAAGTGTATCCACTTGCACTTTTGGCCGTGCTTAGGCCCTAGTTGGTTAGAATTGTTAACTGTGAACGAATAGAACCGGACATGAAATGATAGCGTCCGGGACGACTCCTGACGGCTCAGACTTGACGACGAAGTCTGAGCCTGACAACAACAACCTTTGATGCTGTAGGGCTATCATGTGTGTGCGTGTGTGTGGACACCCTAGAATAACCCTTCCTGTCTTGTCACGTCCCGTCCCGTCTTGCACAGCCCGCTGGGCAATAGGGCACTCTCCGAGTGATCCCTTGTACTGATTCACAGCTTGCGGGCAATAGGGCACTCTCCAAGTTAGAGAGAGTGATCCCTTGTACTGATACACAGCCCGAGGGCAATAGGACACTCTCCAATCTAGAGAGAGTGATCCCTTGTACTGATTCTCAGCCTGCGGGCAATAGGGCACTCGCCAAGCTAGAGCGAGTGATCCCTTGTACTGGTGTCATGTCTTGTCTTGTCTTGGGGTTTGGGGTTGGGTTGAGCGTGCGCACGGCAAGAGGGTCTGATCCCCCTCGAACCGTAAGGCGTGAACCCTTTCGTGTCTCACTTGTCTTGTCCTGCCTTGTTTCCGTCACGTCCCGTCTTGTCTTGACACCTGTAGGTTAGTCCCGTAGTTGGTAGCACACGCTACGACTACTACTTGTTGCGCTATACTTTCCTGCTACGTTACTTCTGTTTTTTACTCAGTTATAACCCCAGCATGCTAATCAACCAGTAAACTGTTGTGTAATAGAACCTCAGCATGTTAATCAACCAGTAAACCGTTGTTTTAAGTTCGGTACACTTGCAGTAAAGTCTAACCCTTCTTGTAGACTTTACCTGACGTACAGTTCCTTTCTCTTGGGTGCTGTATGTCAGGTGCTCAGCCAGAGTTCATGGACGAGGCAGACTCACTGGAGTACGAGGAGCCGAGGACGTTGATCCAGAGTTCGTGCCTGACGAGGATCAGACCTTGAGGTCTTTTAGTCGCCACTTTCAGAGGTTACTACTTTCAGTTTTCTTTTAGATAGTTTGTTGCCACACTTAGGCTTCTTTTTTAGACTTTGTACTTGTTGGATATTATATCTCTAATTTAATGAATGCATCTTCCTTTCCGTACTTTCTGTTGTTTCGAACTATATTAATGCAAGAACCTGAAAATCTTTTATAATGGTACCTCTACAGACGCTTATTGGGTCCGAGCTTCTCAAGCTCTAGCCTAAGCGGGCCTCGTCACGTTTCGCTTCCGTCCATTTTGGGAAGCGGGGCGTGACAGTAAGCAAAAATGGATATCCATCATCCATAAAGCCCTTGATCAGGCGAAGACAAAAGTGGATAGGTCGTCGCTTTATCAAGCTAAATTCACATCTCGGATAAAGGAGATGGAGGGGAATCTGGCTACAATATAAAAAGGGATAAGGATGAGGCTAACCCTAGAACTTAGGCTGAGCAGTAATTGCTTGAAGAGACCACCCTTAGAATGCATGCTGAAGAACGGCTGCTTGAGGCGGAGAGGAAATGTGAGGCGAAGGAGGCCGAACTTCAGGCTCAGTTGCTTACCGCATCCACTACTAAAAAAAGGACTTTTACCAACGTTTTTTAACATTTCCCAACGTTTTTGAAGCGCTGGCAAATGTTTTTCCAGTGTTTTATGAAACGCTGCAAAGACGTTGGGAAAAGAGGGCGTTGCTAAATGTTTTCCCAACATTTTGGTGAAACGTTGGGAAATGCCCACTTTTCCCGGCGTTTTCTTGAAACGTTGGGAAATGCCAAGACATCTCCCAGCATTTGCTTGAAACGTTGGGAAATACTCAAGGCATTCCCGGCGTTTTCTTGAAACGTTGGGAAATGCCAAGACATTTCCCGGCGTTTGCTTGAAACATTGGGAAATTCCCAAGACATTCCCCGGCATTTTCTTGAAACGTTGGGAAATGCCCGAGACATTCCCCGTCGTTTGCTTGAAACGTTGGGAAATGCCCAAGACATTCCCCGGCATTTGCTTGAAACGTTGGGAAATGCCTGAGACATTCCCAACGTTTGCTTGAAACGTTGAAAAATGCCCAAGACATTCCCCGGTGTTTGCTTGAAAAGTTGGGAAATGCACAAGACATTCCCCGGCATTTGCTTGAAACTTTGGGAAATGCCAAAGACATTCCCCTGCGTTTTCTTGAAACGTTGGGAAATGCCCAAGACATTCCCGGCGTTTTCTTGAAACGTTGGAAACTGCGTTTGATACAAATTAAATACAAATGTATTTTAATAAAATGTCACTATTATGTTTACTAAACGTAGAATTCAAAGAATTAAGCGCTCACACGTGCAACAACTTAGTCTCTTCGTGTAATTCCATATGAATAGATGAAATAAAAATAGAACAACATAAATGTAATTTCTCATTCTCCTCACCAACACGTTGAGGAACACGTAAGAGTTAAAAAGTTTAAATGCTTCTAAAAACATCAACAAGTACAGGACAACTATGTTGAGTAGACCACAATCCTTCATTTACAATGCAAAGCCAAAGTTTTCGAAAAGAAAGCAAAGATCGCAATATTTGTCTTCGCTCCAAGTATTTGGCTCAAAGTCCTTATGCTGGCAATGACCCCAATCCTTCTTTTCCCGTTTCCTTTTTTCATCTTTTTTGTTCTTCTCGGCTTCTACCTGCAAAGGCACAACATGTGTAAAATACATGGAAAAAAATATTTATTCCCAAAATATGTAAAACACTGATAATGGACAACTTTTAGCACCTATGAGAATAATTACGCCTGAAATAATGCCGAAATGACCTTTCTTACTTCTATATGCCGAAATGCCGAACTGTTCCATCCTCCTTTATCCGGGGCTTGGGACCAACAATACAATAATTAAATTGCATTGGCGGAGTTACATGTATTGCAACTTTTTCTAAAAGTTAAGTAAATCAAAACAATTTATAATTATATGCACATATGTCATAATATTTGATCCAAAGTAAAACAATTGAAAACAACAATTGAAAATAATCACTACTACGTACATTGGCAAGGAAAACTTTGTATTTGTCAATTTGGGAACTGGTCAATGGTTCTGGAGAAGGCAACCCAGATTTCACTGAGACTTAAAAAATTCATAAAAGACAGTTCTGACATGTACATATTGTCAATTCTGGAGAAGGCAATGTTTAAGCATCACGCATATTGTGAATTGACTTCATATATAGTAATTTTATCATTTTCTAGTCAAATAACAGTTTTGACATTTACATATATCCATAGGCGAAGGGTTGGCACACAATGTTTCAGACATAAGAGTGAACTTATTCAACCATCATATGAGGAAATCTTTTCCAGATGAGGGCTCATACCCATGTCCTATAGTTACATTTAGATCTGTACTCATACCTCCCAGAGTATAACTAACTTGCAACAAAAGAAAGGAATTGATATATGTATCATAATATAGATAATGTTGCCACCATGTTTGCAACTTTCAACAAAGGAAATGAACTGAACATCACATGCAAAAGCTTCAAACCAATGAACTAATTCTGACAAATAGTATGCTACTGTGATCGCTACAACTATCAAGTCTTGCTTTTCCCGATGCTACTTAATAATTTTGAAATTGGAACGGTTCCAAAATGTACACTCACCATTCATTTGCCTGTACTGATATAATGACAATATCGCCTACAGATTATTGTCCCACAAATCCATGTGCTCTCAAAGTGACCCTCACCTACAGATTGTTCTATCCTATCACAAGAACACCTTAAATGGAAGTGCAAACAAATACAAAGAATTTGGTGGCAGTTAATAATTCATTTCTTTAAAAATGCATACAAAACATTGTATTGGTACAGTAATAGCTTGGTATCCCAACTTGGTATCCATTAGTCTGGATGAGGGAGGCTGCTATACCGTATCAATATTCATATCACCTCAACATGTTATCCCTCGGTTTGGGGTGCATTTCATATTCTAAAGATCGGCTGATAACAACATTTTAACAACTACTATTGCCATGTTGAAGTTAGTTCACCTTCTTAAAGTCACTCAAGGTAGGTGTATTTATGCAGCTAAATCATGTGTCTGCAATTTTCATTTTTATTACTTGACAGAATAGAAAAAGGACTTGCCTGAAACCCTCTTTCGCGTGTGGCTGTTTTGAAGTTGTCAGCAACCTTTCCAAAGAGTGTAACTGTGTAGAGAGCATATTCATTGTCCTCATAAAGCTTCTTTGATGAGCCAGGAACCTAAATTTATTTAGCACATATAATATCAGTATATGGTAGAAGTATTCAAAGCCATTTACTTCCTACAGTGAAAAAAAGTATAAAAAGATTTTGTTGAGTATTGATTCCCCGGATTTGGTTTTGATGATAAGCAAACATAAATATTGTGAACTAACTGTTTGTGAGCGCAGTTATGGAGATCGTCGCCAAAAGAATACGTACATCAAAAGCGACGTCTCAAGACTTCTCAAAACACGTGATCGTGTGCCTGAAGCTTCGTTGAAGCTCAAGGAGCAATATTGAAGTCAAGAAGAATGAAGATTGAAGCTTTGAAGACGGTTCGTCATGTATTATTTATTGTCTTCTAGCTTCATAGATTAGAATTTTAAGCCTTGAGTAGGACTTACATTATTATCTTCATTTCGCTCTTATCTTAGAGCTAGGATTATCTTAGAAGACATTAGAAACTTTACCGAAGCCTATCGCTTCTTCCCTCGGCTTCTAGTGTATGTTAGTTGATTTAAGTAGAAGAACCAACCGACTAGATGACGATCTAGTCGGTCGACAATTCTTCTTGAACGGACTAGAATGCCTTGCTCATTTCAGCCTGGCACTGTTGATCAATTAGTCAGTCAAAGAAGAGTCACCGACCGACTTAATGACGATCTAGTCGGTTAGTAATCCTTCTCAGACCGACTAGTTATCAATGCCTCTGTACAGCCTAAGTTACTGTTTATCGTTAGTCGGTCAAAGAACGTTTGTCGACCGACTAGTTGATAAACTAGTCGGTCAGCATTTGTTCTTAGACCGACTAGTTCAACTTGAATCCAGCCTTTCCTATTTCTTCTGTTAGTCGGTCATAGAACACTCACCGACCGACTAGTTGTGAAACTAGTCGGTTGGCAAGTCTTCTTAAACCGACTAGCTCATATTGCCTGGAACTTTCTCGTTTGGCTGTAAGCCTGTTAGTCGGTTCATGAAGAATCACCGACCGACTAGTTGGCAATCTAGTCGGTCAGTGATCCTTCTTAGACCGACTAACTGCTTCAAAAATAGAGCCGTTGGAGATTTAATTGAAACGATTTTTCCTCTCTTTCCTCTATCCTATATATACTTGGAGGGGTTCTTTCATAGGATAAAAGGCTGCCATTCTAGAGGTTTAGAGAAATCAAAGAGAAGCAAATCAACTCCATTCTAAAGCTATCTCTTCTCACTAGAATCTCTCTCTCACTCTTATTTCAAAAGAGAGATTCATTGATTGTGAGCCTTCCAAGCCAAATGGCTTGATCCAAGGTCACCAACTCCACCCTAGGCTTCCATTTCTGGTCAACTTCTTGGAGCTAGGGTTTGGTGACATCTTCTTCCACAACAATCCATCTTTGCCTTAATTTGGTAAGATTTACTCAAGGCATAGGATTTTGTGGTAAGTGTTTCTTTATTTCATTTCAATTGATATTGCAATTGTGTCTCTCGGTTGTGAGAGAGGTTGTGATCCCGGGTTGTGGGAGTCACATTTATATTGTGTATGATTTGGTCTTGTGAAGGTTTTTCACAAGAATTTCATAGTGCTAAATCTTGGGTTAGTGGTTTCTAACTCAAGTATCAGGAGGGGATCAGGGTGGTTGGGACGTAGGATCACCGGGAACAAGTCGGGGAGACTTGGGTGGATCCGAACCCGTTACTTGCTTTGTTTGCGTTTGTCTATTCTTGTTGTTTGTAGTCTATTCCGCATTGTTATTTGTGTGTTTTCACAATAATTAGGAATAACTCTCTTGATTATTTTAAAAGTATTATTCACCCCCCCCTCTAGTACATGTGCAGTAGCTTCACAGGTCATTACAATTAGTATCAGAGCCAGAGTTCAAAGCTATGACAAACAACGACTACAACGTCTTCAAGGATCGTCACGGATCTTCTTCAGTTATGGAAGGTCAATCCTCTGTCAGGCCTCCTCACTTCAACGGTACCAACTATGGGTACCGGAAATGCCGGATGGAACCCCCCTCTAGTACATGTGCAGTAGCTTCACAGGGCATTACAATTAGTATCAGAGCCAGAGTTCAAAGCTATGACAAACAACGACTACAACGTCTTCAAGGATCGTCACGGATCTTCTTCAGTTATGGAAGGACAATCATCTTTCAGGCCTCCTCACTTCAACGGTACCAACTATGGGTACTGGAAATGCTGGATGGAAACCTTCCTCCGGAGCGCTTCACTTTAGAGAGCCACATTGACGGAGTATGTCGAGCCCGCCGAACAATATTTCGCGAAGTGGACTACCGCGAAGGTCACCGCGGAGGTAAACAATGCCAAGGCAATGAATGCCTTGCAATATGCGTTGGAGCCCGAAGACTTCAACAAGATATGCACATGTAAGAGTGCATATCAAGTATGGAACCAACTCCTCATCTTGCATGAAGGAACGAGTACGGTAAAAGATTCTAAACTTGTTGTCGCTAATAAAGAATTTGAGTTGTTTCACATGGAACAGGGTGAAACTATGAAGGACTACTATGCTCGCTTCGTGGACATATCCAACGAATTGGAAGCTCTTGGAAGATCTACACCCAAAAGGAGAAAGTCGCGAAGATTATTGACGGACTACCCTCTTAGTGGGAAAAGCGTACCTTCGCCATCGAGGAAGGTAACGATATGAATAAGTACACTGTTGTACAACTAATGGGTACCTTGTTGTCTTACGAGGTACACAAGGAAAGTAAGATCAAGATGAAGGAGAAGATGAAGGCGTACTTGAAGCAAGACGAGCCAAAGAAAAAGGCGATTACGTACAAGGCCGCTCCATCTACCGATGATGAAGAATCGGAAGACGAGTTGGACGTAGAAACCATTGCCCGCATGGCAAAGGAATTCGACCGATTCTTCTGAAAAGGTAAATTTAGAAATAGATCTAAATTTAGTTCGACTAATGCTTCTACTCCCATGTGTTATAAATGCAACAAGCCAGGACACATCAAGCTGGATTGTCCTCTCAACAAACACAAGGAGAAGTGGAAGGCATCCAAGTACGACAAGTCGAGAAAGCACAAGAAAGGACTTGTCGGCACATTCACCGACTCCGAAGAGGACTCCTCAAGTGGAGAGTCGGATGATGAACGAGTGGAGAAAGCACACACGTGCTTCATGGGAAAAGAGGAACGTGTTCAAGAGACCTCCTCCGATGAAAGCGAAGATGAAAGCGAGGATGGAAGCGAGGATGAAGGCGAAGAGGTAACTATGGATGAACTTAGATTAGCCAACGAACAACTTTGGAATAAGTTTTCTAATTTGGCTACTAGATTTATGAAGATTAAAAATGAGCTAGATAGTCTTAAAAACTCGCCTAAGCCTATCATCGTCAACAACGACACCGTTGTTGAACGGTTGAGAAATGAGATTGTAATTCTCAAATCTCAACTTGAGCATGTTTATATCGAGGATTCGGATGAACATATGATAGCAGATTTGACGTCTCAAAACTCAACTTTGAGTATTGAGAATAAAAATCTCAAGTCACGTGTTTGTGCACTCGCATCGCAAGTGTCCACATTGGATGCTTCTTTGCATTCTCTCACCGAGAAGTATGAGTGCACATTAGGCCGAATTCATGAATTCAATAAAGCTACGGGCCATTTGGATAATATCCTAAATGACTTACTTCCGGCCAATCATCACATTGGCTTGGGGTATAAGATGGGAGATTCATCCAAATCGTCCGCCACCTTTGTTAGGCCATCTTCCGAAGCTTCTACTAGTGGGAGTAAACACTTCATGGGTAGTTCTTCTACCAATGGTGCTTCCGCTAGGTACACACCCCCATTTGGAAAGAAACCCACTTTGGGTGGACCTCTAAAGAAGGGTCATGCTTTCATGTATACCATGCCACGTAGAAACACACATCCTACCCCACATGTTCGCACGTATGATGATTTCTATGCTCCGCATCCACGAGCACGTGAACACCATGTGAGACACACTCATGCACGTGTTCCACCACATGCATATGTTCATTCACATTCTTATATGAATAAGTATCATCATGCACCAATGCATCATATGCCATATGCTTACCCACAACATGCATCACATAGAAATCAACAACGTATGCATGTTCCCAATAGGATTAGGACTCCCAAGACATACACTATTTGGGGTCCAAAGAACACTAGCATGCATGCTAAAAATATGTATGTGCAATCGTTTATTAATGATATTATTTTTGAATGATGATTATGTTGGGAAATCACGGTCCTCGTGGACTTGGTTTCCGAAGGGTTAGTTTCCTTTGACCCTTCATTGCTTGGTACCATAGGTTTAATTTCTTTTTATGGGTACCAAAGCAATTATGGTAAGAATTGGTTTATATTCTTTTTATTTGCATATTGGTCTTGGATGTGCATGATTGTTTGAAACTTAAAATTCATATTGAATTTGAATTTAGTTGGGCTATGGGTTACATTTATTTGTATTTAATATGTTAAATTTGTTGCCTAACCCATAGGATCCAAAAGGATTTTTGGATACCAAAATGATGTTCTCTAGGTTCAATCCACCATGAGATACCAACCCTACCAACTCATTGTTTTGCAAAGGATGTTTCATTCAAATGGAGTTGATGGTGCTTAAGAGATGCACCAAAGTAGGGGGAGCTTAATGGTGTAAGTATATTCTTACATTTGATATACATTTGGTATCCATGTGTGTTGAATGCATCCATTGGTAGACTATATTACAATTGATGTCATTTTGTGCTAGAATTGTGTATGCCATAGTTTTATGATGTTCTATCTATTTTTGGCATAACACTTTTGCATATTACTTTTGGTATCAATTCGCTACATTTGGTATTCACATTGGATTTTTGTCTCTGATGTTGATTTCGTCGCTCGACGATTAACTTGGTTAAAAAAAGGAATTGGTTTTATGAAAACATAGAATTGTTTTCCATGCACTTTATTAACCAAGAATGTTGATATTGGAGAGTATGTTCCAAAACTCAATACGTGAAATTGATTTGAGTTTTGATGATTTCGTTTTTCGATTTTTGCCTATGGCTTGATGATTTCGTTTTTCGATTTTTGCCTATGGCTTGATGATTTCGTTTTTTCGATTTTCGCCTATGGCTAGATGATTTCGTTTTTCGATTTTCACCTATGGCTTGATGATTTCATTTTTCGATTTTCGATTATGGTCACGTTGGCACGCTTTGAGTTTCTTCGGTATTTTTTTTACATTGGTGTCATTTGGACCATGGTCATATTCTTCTACTCTCGTGCTTTTATTTTTAGCCATTGGTTTTGTCGTTGATCTCCTCCCGCTCTTTTTGCTAATGCCAAAGGGGGAGAGAATTAATAATGGTGATGTGCTAATTAATAATTCAAAGCAATTTACCATGAATCTAATTTGATATGTTAGATTCAGGGTGAGTGAAGATATAAAAATGGATTTAGATCCTATATGTCAATAATTGGTTCATATTTCATATCATTCTCATCTGCTTGATGATATTTAATACGAGACTAACGTGTCATCAATGCAGGGGGAGTAAGTAAATTGAAATTGAATCATTATTATTGATTATTATTTATGTTGGTTTATCATTGATCACTCCTTATTTTACACCCTTTTTCCGCATGTTTGCATGCCATTTAGATCGCCCAAATCATGTTTTTCACGATATATCGACGATATTGCGATGCTTTTCACGATTTGTTGTTTTTGTCGCATTTCAGGTGATTTGGCGCGATTTGGAGTGATCTCGAGATGCGCTTACTCTAGACGGTCACCAACGACCTCCCCGAGGGGTATTTTGCTGTTGGAGAGGAGCGGAAGAAGAACGGACGTCGCAGGAGCGACGAGGAGGCCAAAACAAGCAGATTGGGCATTTTTTGTGTCCCACTCGGCCGAGTGGAGGAGCCACTCGGCCGACCAGCGAGACACTGCTCGGCCGACCAAAACAGACACAATTTACATGTGCACTCTGAAGGATCCTGTCCAAAACAGAGTTAGGATCGATAATATGAAGTTTAGACTTACGCTTGCGTACGCTGCACGGTAGTCTACGAACTTCGCCTTCGGATTCGCCACGACGGATCGAGTCTACTCACGAACGGAGTAAGGCTACTAAATCCACAATCTAAATCTCTACTTTAGATTAAGAACTTGGATAGAGGGAGAGGAAATATTTCTGCAGAGCTTCGCTAGGATGAAGATGCATGCATGAATTTCATGCAAAAGGTGTTAGGAAAATGGCTACCCTTGGGTCTTATTTATAGCCCCCAAGGTAGTTATTTTAAGGTAAGTTGTTCCTTTGGAACAACTTAATTAAGGTGTACCATGATACATGGCACATTATAAGCTTAAGTTGTACCATATGCATGGTACAACATAAGCTTAAGATATTCCCCCTTTATTAGCCATATGTCGCATGCACTTATGCATATATAATGCGACTTTCCCACTCATCCAGAGATCCTCTCCGCAAGGGAACAGATTCCTTTTGCACACGACTTCGTGTGCGCGACGTTCGAGGTCCGTATTCCCTCGTACATCCCCCACAAGGGTGTACAAACGTCTTCCATATCCAACATCTCCCACTCACACTTGAGGGGATTGTAAGAGAACGTCTTTCCCTTAGTTCTTTCATCTATCATACCGAGAAATAGACCGTGCGACCGTCATGCGCGTAGAGTCTGTTGTTGTGCACTTGTTAGAGATACACAACGACCTCAAAGGTGCAAAGTTGAGTAGTTCAACGCATGCTTTACCCTAGATTATTTCTTCACATTTCTTGTACTTTATATTCAACAATTGAATCCCATCTGGATTACAATTGGCTGGCCAGCTTTGAATCATTAAAGTCCAAATGCGAATATGAAATCAATCTTCCTCTTCTTGCGAACCTTCTGATCTTGACTTGATTCGCTTTTCTAACGTGCCCCGCCGAGCCGAATTACCATAGCCCATTAGCAACACGCTAAGATAGCGATCATCTCGTCAAATCTAAAGGAACCAATTGGAGTCCTTGAGGGTAAGAGTTAAGACCCGTATGGCCTTTGAGTCTCACATAATAGCAAACACTATTGCTACTAACTCAGTGGTCGAAATGCATACGTGGTATGAACACGTATTACAACATCACTCCTTTCCCAGGGAGAGTATGTCTTAATGATGTTGTACGGATGAAAGATCAGACACCACAGTGCCTATCTTTTGAGTCCCCTTACTACTCAGGAAATATTCCCGGACTCTCATCCTGCATAAGACAGATAGGATTATAAAATCCAATGAGATCTTTTTATCCTTGTGATACAGATCTCAGATCTTTTGTAAGCATCCATATGATGCAGATCTTTCATTCGACTATCTTTGTTAAAGTCATGACTCTAAATTATTCGTCTAATGATTTTGACTTTAAACTAGTCTCATCTCTATCTTATCCATCTGATAAGATAAGACGGTTGCTCATGTGAGAGAGCCAACCTTAATCTGTCCGACATACACACAATTCAGCTGAGATTTCAAAAATGTACACAAACATTTCTTTAAGAAATTCATATGCAATGCTTGAAAAAGAACTTATTCTTTTATTAAATTTGATCTTTCTTAGACATGGGAATATATATTGGTACAACTCAGCTCATACGCAATCCTTGGGATGATAAGTGTTTATAAAACACATTTCTGGGGATTGCTTTCGTAAGCTGATCCTCTATAATCTCATGCGTAGATATGTACCTTATGTCTACCTTCTTGGTTTTATCATAGTCTTTTGCAAACCTGTAGTTCCTTTAAGATACTGCATTATCCTCTTAACCGCTTTCCAGTGTTCTTGCCCTGGGTTGGATTGGTAACAGCATACCATTTCCAACGGCAAAACAGATGTCCGGTCTCGTACATACCATAGCGTACATAAGACTATCAACTGCACTGGAATATGGAACTTTTTCCATAATTTCCTTTTCCTTTTGGTTCTTTGGACATGATTCCAGATATAAATTATCGCATATGCTTATATGAATATCAATGGACTTGCAGTCCTGCATATTAAATCGTTCTAGAAACTTCTTTATATAAGTCTCCTGTGAAAGAGAAAGAAGTTTCTTCGAACGATTCCTTGAAATCTTAACTCCAAGGATATATGCGGCTTTTCCTATGCCTTTCATCTCAAATACTGATGAAAGCCAAGCCTTGATACTCATCACAAAGCCCTTGTCATTTCTGGCTATTAAAATGTCATCTACTTATAGAGACATAATAACATGCTTGCTTTTAATCCTCTTGATATATACGTAGTTATCTTTATCAAGTATGGAAAATCCATTTGATAAGACAATTTCTTGAAATCGTATATACCATTGCCTCGAGGATTATTTAAGACTATATATGGACTTACGAAGTTTACAAACCTTATGTTCGTTTCCTTCTTTTACAAACCCTGTTGGTTGTTCCATATAGATCTCCTCGTCCAATTCTCCATTGAGAAAGGCAGTCTTTACATCCATCTGATGTAATTCGAGGTATAAGCAAGCTACCATTGCCAGAATCAGGCGAATCGAGGTAAAACGCACAACAGGTGAGAAGGTCTCTTCGTAGTCTATCCCTTCCTGTTGCGTAAAACCTTTCGCGACAAGGCGAGCTTTATATCTATCTATAGAGCCATCAGCCTTATGCTTGATCTTGAGAACCCATTTGTTCCCAATTGCTCTATGTCCTCTGGGTGAGTTAAATAAGTCCCAGACTTGGTTAACTTTCATGGATTTCAATTCCTCCTTCATCGCTTCCATCCATTTGTCTTTTGCAGGGCATGATGTGGCATATTTGAGATTCTTCAAGTCCTTGTTGACTCGAATTTAGATCAATTCTAATATCACTCCCACTTGAAATGTTGTTAGAATTGCTCCCACTTGGATCATTATTCCCGTATGGAATAGGATAATCGTCATTCGTATAATCCATTGGTGAAGGTTGAAAAGTATTTTCGTTTTCACCAAGAATTCTCCCACTCGAATGAGGTAATCCTTCTTGATCACAAATCTCAAATAGAGATAAGTCCTGACTTATCTCGCCCTGTCTTGGAAACTCGTTTTCCAAGAAAGTGACATCCCTCGACTCAAACTCAATTAGCACACCATTGTCTTCCTGACTAACAAAAACATAACCTTTGGAGTTTAATGCGTATCGTTTAAAGATACATTTCCTTCCCCATGGCCCAAGTTTGCCATACTTATGGGAGGAAATATGTGCGTTGAATGCACAAACTCAAGGTGAAATGTTTAAGTCAGGAGACCTTTGGTTCCACAACTCATAAGGAGTGGAGCTAACTGATTTCGAGGGTACGCGGTTTAAAATGAAAACGGTTGTCAATAATGCATCACCCCAAAAGGTGATTGGCAAGTTAGCTTGCGCCATCATTGAACGGACCATTTTTCATTAAAGTCCTATACCTCCTTTCTGCAACACCAATTTGTTGAGGAGTATAAGGCATAGTTACCTGATGTACTATGCCTTTTTCATCACAAAGTTCCTTTAAACTTGTTGATTGATATTCACCGCCCCTATCGGTTCGCACGACCTTAATCTTGCGATCTAATTGATTCTCCACTAAACTCATATAGTTTTTAAAGCAGGTTTAGTGCTTTCACTTTTGTGGGATATCAAATAGATATGACCGAATCGGGTGAAATCATCAATTAAAAGTGATGAAATAGGACTTCCCGCGTCTTGTCTTAACATTCATCGGACCACATATGTCCGAATGGATAAGCTGTAATGGAACCTTGGCCCTTGTGCCGGTTCCAAAACGGCTTGCGACAAGATTTCCCCACAAGGCAATGTTCGCAGGTCGACTTTTCAACCTTTGAAACATTTGATAGAAGGCCACGTTTGGCAAATCTATCCATACGCGTTGGTCCAATATGACCAAGCCTTGTGTGCCAACAAATTATATTAGACTCATTAGTCAAAGAATTTGTCACAAGGAAATTTTCATTACATGAGGAATCATATATTGTACTTATTACAATAAATCCTTTGAAATACATAACCCAGAACCAATAAAAGAATTATTACAAAATAGGTCCACTTTACAATCATGAAGGAACCAACTATTACAAAGACCCATTAAATTGACCACAGTTTTAATATTCCTTTGAATATATGGAATGAAGAGAACATCATGTAGTAGGAGAGTGAGGCCGTTGTCCAAGACAAGCTTGCGAGTCCCAACGCCTTTCACTTCAACACATGTGTTGTTTCCTACATTGATCCACTTCATTCCTTGGGTATCCGGTGATACTCCACGAAGGACCGTCTGTCCTTTGCTATGTGGTCGGTGGCACCTGAATCAATTATCCAAAAATGGATTAGATTCCACAAGAAATAGTGGACTAGAAACACATATGTAACTAGTATTACAAGTTACCTCGTCACTTCCACTCGTACACGAACGAGCATAGTGACCGAGCTTGTTGCACTTGAAGCACTTGATCCTTTTCAAGTCTTTCTTCTTGTGCCATTTCTTGTGCCCACCCTTATGTTTGGGTTCCTTGGTAGACTCAGGTTGCTTATTACGTTCATTAGAAGACTTCGAACGATCTTTACGTTTCTTTCCCCCGTGTGAGGAACTAGCAACCATGTGCACTTCTGCACCTGGCTTGGCAGCCGCAAGCCGCTCTTCCTCTAATTCGAGGTGCTTGGAAACATCGTTGAAGGTCTTGATGCTCTCATTATGAGTGAGATGCATCTTCATCTGATCCCACCCATTTGGTAGGGAACGTATGACTGCTTGGATTTGTTGCTCATCCGTGAGCACATGACCTGCGTCCTTTAACTCTGATATAAGGTTCGCCATATGTCGCAGATGTTTCCCCATGGAATGATCTGGACGTTTCTTATATGTATCGAACTTTATAGTTAAGGCGCGAAGTTTGGACACCGATGTGCCACCGAACTTCTCCTCAAGCTTGGACCATATGTCCATGGCTAGGTCATGTTCTTGGAAGATGCGCATTATGTCATCAGCCATACTGCTTAATAACGTAATGCGCGCTATCTTATTCTTCCGAGACCAAGCATCAAAAGCTTCCTTGTCTCTTCGGTGTTGGGCCGTAGTGCCCAACTCGGGTTCAATCATTACGTTCTTTAGAGTTTCGAGCACTTCTTGCTCCTCTAAAACGTATTGTATCTTAATGGACCAAAGTCTGTAATTATCGCCGTTGAGTTTTTCACCTTTGTTTAACTCAGCGACGATATTCTTTGAAGCGGAAGACATTTTACTTTTAAAATGCTGCAAAAGACACAAAACCGAAGGTTCGATCAAAAACATTGCATAAAAATTCTTAAAATATAACTCCCACTTGAAATGATAATAGAGTATCCCATTTGGATAGTTCTAAAAATTCAAATCCCACTTGGAATTATATTATATTTGATAAGTTACTTTCGAAAAATATTGAAGATGTTGTTCTAGAATCGAAAAGGTCTCTATGATTCCAATCACCATCTAGAACAACTTTCAATATTCCCCCATCACTTATCAAACAATAGTACTCTTATAGTACTAGTAGCGGAAAATGAGCATTTGATAAGTTACTTTCGAAAAATATTGAAGATGTTACTCTAGAATTGGAAAGGTCACTATGTTTCCAATCACCATCTAGAGTAACTTTCAATATTTCTCCCTCACTTTATCAAATGTTAGTACTCTTATAGTACTTTGCAGCGGAAAAGCGTTTTTGAAAACGTATTTTTCAAAACGAATTTAAAATACATTGGCTAATCTCCGTAGAGTAGAGCACAACGTCATAAGTTCATTGGCTAATCTCCGTGGAGTAGAGCATAATGACATGGCTAATCTCACATGAAGTAGAGCATTACGGCTAATCTTCAAGGAGTAGAGCACAATTACATAAGTACATTGGCTAATCTTCGTAGAGTAGAGCACAATGACTTGGCTAATCTCGCATGAAGTAGAGCACTATGGCTAGTCTTCAAGGAGTAGAGCCCAAGTTAAAAAAACTTCATTAAAATGTTAGTTCCGTATGAACTAGTCGGCACTGTGGTTAGCCCCGTATGGGCTGATCGGCACATCCGAGTTTGGCCAATGCCTTTTGTCACCCCGTATGGGTTAGTAGGCAAGTTTGCAGTCGACCCAGACCTTCTGTCAGATTGGTCGACCAAAAACTCCAAATTGGTCGACCAATTTTTCGAAAGCAACTTCTTCCCGGCCAGGGCCTCTGCCCTGGCCGGTGCTTGGCCAAGGGCCGGCCAGGGCCTCTGCCCTGGCCGGCCAGGGGCCCTGGCCCCCTCGGCCAGGGCCGGCCAGGCCCTGGCCTCGGCCAGGGCCGGCCGGCCAGGCCACTGGCCGGGGCCAGGGCTCCTGCCCTGGCCTCGGCCAGGCCCTGGTCTGAGGCCAGGGCGCCGCCCTGGCCTCTGCCAGGGCGGCCTGGCCGCTGGCCGGGGCCAGGGCTCCTGCCCTGGCCTCGGCCAGGCCCTGGCATGAGGCCAGGGCGCCGCCCTGGCCTCTGCCAGGGCGGCCTAGCCGATGGCCGGGGCCAGGGCTCCTGCCCTGGCCTCTGCCAGGGCCGGCCTGGCCCTGGCAATGGCCAGGGCGCCGGCCCTGGCCTCTGCCAGGGCCGGCAGGCCTTGGCCAAGGCCGGCCACTGCCGGCCTGGCCTTGGCCGGCCATTGCCGGCCTGGCCATGGCCGGCCATGGCTTGGCCATGGCCGGTCATGGCCAAGGCCATTCGGCGTTGGCCGGCCATGGCCCCTTTGGCCATGGCCGGCCACCCCCTTTGAATGGGGTTGCCGCACTTATTCCTCCCCCTTGATGGGGTGGTCGCCAGTGGTTATTGGTCGTAGCCAATCCCCTCCGCTTGAGGAGAGGGGGTGCATGTCCTTCATAGCCCATTTGGCCATGGTGCACATGCACCAAATTTCCTCTTACCCGATGGAAGTAACTACCATCATCTTCCTCGATGAAGCACCCGTTCATCGATGAAGCACCCGTTCGTCAAGATATTAGTTATTTCCTAATGGCCGTGTGCCAAAAATAAAAAATAACACACTACGTGAACGGTCAGTTCTTCCCGTCACGGAGAGTTCCTACCATATCCGTAATAATAGGAGACCCTAACGTGAAAAGAACAACCGCTGCGTTCTCTCCGTCACGAAGCGTTCCTACTATATCCGTAATAGTAGGAGACCCATTCGTGAAAAAGACAACGACGCGTTCATAGTTTCGACGGGGCGATGGTTTGACCGGGGCGAACCCATATGGCTCTGATACTAATGAAGGATCCTGTCCAAAACAGAGTTAGGATCGATAATATGAAGTAAAACTTACGCTTGCGTACGCTGCACGGTAGTCTACGAACTTCGCCTTCGGATTCACCACGACGGATCGAGTCTACTCACGAACGGAGTAAGGCTACTAAATCCACAATCTAAATCTCTACTTTAGATTAAGAACTTGGATAGAGGGAGAGGAAATATTTCTGCAGAGCTTCGCTAGGATGAAGATGCATGCATGAATTTCATGCAAAAGGTGTTAGGAAAATGGCTACCCTTGGGTCTTATTTATAGCCCCCAAGGTAGTTATTTTAGGGTAAGTTGTTCCTTTGGAACAACTTAATTAAGGTGTACCATGATACATGGCACATTATAAGCTTAAGTTGTACCATATGCATGGTACAACATAAGCTTAAGATATTCCCCCTTTATTAGCCATATGTCGCATGCACTTATGCATATATAATGCGACTTTCCCACTCATCCAGAGATCCTCTCCGCAAGGGAACAGATTCCCTTTGCACACGACTTCGTGTGCGCGACGTTCGAGGTCCGTATTCCCTCGTACATCCCCCACAAGGGTGTACAAACGTCTTCCATATCCAACACACTCGGCCGAGCACCGAAGACCACATCGGCCGAGTGACGACATCACGTCCGCCCGAGTGGCGCCCAGACGAAGCCCCTCCAAAACATCCAAGTTACTGTTTTTCGGCTGCCTGAGCTTTAAAAGACCCACTCGGCCGAGTGGAGAATCCTGTCCGCCCGAGTACAATGAAGCCATCGGCCGAGTGACGACAACTCACTCGGCCGAGCCGCCCCCGATGTAGAGACCCCTGAAGGCCCCGACTTACTGGAAAATTACAGGGTTTTCACTCGGCCGAGCGACTTTTGTCACTCGGCCGAGTGCGATGCGCTGCCTGTAGCGAAAACTGCGGAAAACAGGCTGTGCAGGGGTATTTTGGTCACAGTTTTTGGACGATTTTGAGGGCTATTTAAGCCCTGTTTTTACCCTAGTTTAGAGAGCCTCCCTCTTAGATTTTTTGCAGCTTTTTAGATTAGTTTTTAGCTTTATTCTTGTGATTGGAAAGGAGAAAAAGATTGGAATTTTGTTGGAACTCCATTGGTTTGCATCTCTTTTCCTTAAAAATTCTATTTTTATTGCTTATCTCAATATTGTGATGAATTCTATTGCTTATTTCAACAATTATTTTTGTGATCTCGCTATGATTTGTGAGTAGTCTCCACGTCTTGGGGCGTGGGGATGAACCCTACAAGCCTATTTCCATATTTGTGATGAATTGGTAGAAATTGTGCTAGAATTGTTATTAGGGATTAGATTGGGAGCAATTTACTATGGATGGCTAGGTATTCATATCAATTGGGATTTGCAAGAGATTGGATCCCAATTTGATAGGAAACCCTAGAAATCCGAATTGGGTTGGAGTCGGATTTTCGAAGTATCGGTTTGCAAGAGATTGGACCGATACTAGGATTTCCGGTTGCAATTCCATGCCGATACTCGTTTGCAAGAGATTGGACGGGTAGGAACTATCCCAATCTAGGTCGTGGACCGAGTTTGCAAGAGATTGGGCTCGGTGCGCGATTGGACGATGATGTTGATCCTAATGCTAGCTTCCCTAGGCTAGGGTTTGCAAGAGATTGGACCCAAACCTATGATAGCTATAGACCGGCAACAGCGCGAGAGCGTGAGCTTGGTTCTACATTCAGTTGCAACTAGTTCATCCAAATCCTCATTCAAGCAATTTTGATACCGATAAACCGCATTTATGAAATACGGTGAGTAGCGGGGATTCCACATTCCCTAGACGTTCTCTATTTGATTTGATATTTCCGCATTTTTGTCTGACGATTGTGACAGGATCGCCAAAGGCAAATTTCTCTCTTAAATAGCCAGGTTGATTGGAACAAGCACGGTCATTCGTCCTCCCTGTGTTCGATATCCCGCTCGCTGCTACACCGTGCACTTGCGGTAAAACTACAACCGTTCTTTGGGTCACATCCCGGAGCGATCAAGTTTTTGGCGCCGCTGCCGGGGAGGGCATTTTGACGGTGTTCGTCATCGACCACCCGGTTACTTCTTCTTTCTCTCTTTCTTTACTTTCTTCTGTTCGCACGTTCTCCTTGTATTTTGCATAAGGCCTTTGCAGGAAGAATGGAGAATGCAATGTCAACAATAGAACTCAGTCAGGAAGATTATGACACCTTCACAGACCTCCTTAAGGAGCTTGTCGACGAGGTCCACGCTACCGGAGCCTTCGCTATCGATGTCAAGGACCCCGACGAACAGCTATTTGCTAGTTTCGTGATGGACCAGATCTCCCCGGAGGGGACTATCGGGGGCAATGTCAGAGTTGACGTGATCGACGACAAATTATATTTCGAAGAAGGTGGAACAAGTGTCGAGGATCACTATACTTCGGAAGGATCTTCAGAGCAAGCCAACGTTCAGGGAGTTACACCCCATGACACCTACTCTTGCTTCTATGAATCGTCTGATGTGTTTCTTGATTCCAGGAACGAACCGGAGCCGAATGAAAACTCTGAAGATGCTAGCACGGAATCGGAGCATGCCTATTTTGATGCATTATCCTCGCTAAGTAGTGAGTCTGACTCTCCACACGAGAGAGCGCCACCTGAGCACGAGCTAGACCCGGATGGCAAGGAAGGAGCGGAACTCATGCGAGCCGATGAAGTAGAAGGAGAGGCGCCTCTTCAGGTAGAACTTAAACAATTACCTCCGAATCTAAGGTACGCCTTTTTGGGTAGCAAATTAACTTTCCCGGCGATAGTAAACTCCCACCTTACGCCATACCAACTTAAAAAACTCCTAGACGTTCTTAGGAGCCACAAAGATGTCTTGGGATACACTATCTCCGATCTAAAAGGGATAAGCCCTAGGCTTTGCACGCATAGGATCCATTTGGAGGATACCGACGCCACCTCCATAGAGCCTCAAAGGCGGTTAAACCCGAACATGAAGGAGGTGGTTAAAAAGGAAATCCTAAAATTGCTAGAAGCCGGTATAATCTATCCTATTTCAGACAGTAGGTGGGTTAGCCCCGTTCACGTCGTCCCCAAGAAAGGGGGGATGACTGTCGTAAAAAATGAAAAAGGTGAGCCCATATCTACGCGCACCGTCGCGGGATGGCGAATGTGCATTGACTATAGGAAACTCAATAAAGCTACCCGAAAGGACCATTACCCCTTGCCCTTCATTGATCAAATGCTTGAACGACTCGCAAAACATAAATACTTTTGCGATCTAGATGGGTATTCGGGATTCTTCCAAATCCCTTTGCATGAAGATGACCAAGAGAAGACAACTTTCACTTGTCCCTATGGCACCTATGCCTACCGCAGGATGCCGTTTGGCCTTTGTAATGCTCCCGCTACGTTTCAGAGGTGTATGCCGTCCATATTCTCCGATTTCATTGAAAATATTATGGAAGTTTTTATGGACGACTTCTCGGTTTATGGAAGTGAGTTTGACTCTTGTTTGGAAAATCTTACTAAAGTCCTAAAAAGGTGCCAACAAAACAATCTCACTCTCAATTGGGAGAAGTGTCACTTCATGGTTACGGAAGGTATAGTTCTTGGACATCTTGTCTCCTCGAGAGGAATTGAGGTAGATAAAGCAAAGATTGAGGTAATCGAGAAACTCCCTCCTCCTATTAATGTCAAGGGCATTAGAGGCTTCCTTGGTCACGCGGGGTTTTACCGCCGCTTCATAAAGGATTTCGCCTCGATTGCCCGACCACTTACTTCTTTGCTCGCTAAAGATATTCCTTTTGTTTTTTCAGATGAATGCTTACAAGCCTTCAACGCCTTGAAAGAAGCACTAGTCTCCGCGCCCATCATACAACCGCCGGATTGGAGTCTCCCTTTTGAGCTAATGTGCGATGCTAGCGACCAAGCCATTGGAGCGGTATTGGGACAAAGAAAAGATAAGAAGCTTCATGCGATATACTATGCGAGCAAGACATTGGATGACGCGCAGAAAAACTACACAACTACCGAGAAAGAGCTTCTAGCGGTCGTCTATTCCATAGAGAAGTTTCGCTCCTACCTCCTGGGGTCCAAGGTTATTGTCAACACCGACCATGCGGCATTGAAGTATCTTTTAAACAAGAAGGAGGCCAAGCCTCGGTTGATTAGGTGGATACTCTTGTTGCAAGAATTCGACTTAGAGATCAGAGACAAGAAGGGTACGGACAATGTCGTGGCGGATCATTTATCTAGGCTCATTCGCGACAAGGAGGACGAAAGTTTGCCTATCAACGACACATTCGGGGATGAGAGGCTACATGCCATAAGGACCGGAGAAGTTCCTTGGTACGCGGACTTCGTCAACTACTTGGCTTGTGGAATCAAACCGCATGGGATGTCTACACAACAAAAGAGGAGATTTCTACATGAGGTCCGTAGCTATTTTTGGGAAGATCCCTACCTTTTCAAGATATGCAAAGATAGTGTCATTCGTAGGTGTGTTTCTAAAGAGGAGTCGACATCAATCATTTTGCATGCCACGGTCTACCATGCGGAGGACATCATGCCGCCTCTAAAACCACCGCTAAGATTTTGCAGAGCGGGTTCTTCTGGCCGACAATGTTTAAAGACAACCACAACTTTGTCAAGGGGTGCGATAGATGTCAACGGACCGGGAATATCTCCAAGCGCAATGAAATGCCAATGAGGCCCATCCAAGAAATTGAGCTCTTTGATTGTTGGGGAGTAGACTTCATGGGACCATTTCCATCGAGCAATGGCAACAAATACATCCTATTGGCCGTCGACTATGTCTCCAAATGGGTGGAAGCAATCGCCACCCCTACTAATGATGCAAGGGTCGTCTCCAAGTTCTTCAAGCAAAATATCTTCCCGCGCTTCGGAGTGCCTCGTACCTTGATAAGCGACGGGGGAAGCCACTTCATAGAGAACAAGTTTGAAGCCATGCTAAAGAAGTACGGAGTAAACCATAGAGTTGGCATGGCCTATCACCCCCAGACAAGCGGCCAAGTGGAAGTCTCAAATAGAGAGATCAAGCAAATTCTCGAGAAAACCGTGGATCGATCTAGAAAGGATTGGTCAATGAAGCTAAACGATGCTCTATGGGCATATCGCACGGCCTTTCGCACTCCCATCGGTACCACACCGTTCCGACTAGTTTATAGGAAGGCTTTCCACTTGCCGGTAGAGTTGGAGCACCGCGCATATTGGGCCATCAAGACCTTTAACTACGACTACAAGAGTGCGGCGGTGAGGCGACTCTTGGACATCAACGAGCTTGATGAAATAAGGAGAGACGCCTATGAGAGCTCGAGAATTTACAAGGAAAGGACCAAGATTCTCCACGATGCCCGCATAACCGTCACGGACTTCAAAGTAGGAGACAAGGTGTTGCTCTATAATTCCCGGATCCGACTATTTCCCGGTAAGTTGAGGTCACGTTGGTCCGGACCTTTCACCATCAAGCATATACAACCGGGAGGAGCTTTCGAGTTGGAGAGCAAGGACGGTTCCACGTTCAAAGTAAATGGTCAGAGGCTCAAACACTATTCCGAGGGAGTCCCGACGGGCGAAACCAATAGAATATATTTGCTTAAGGGACGGTCGGATGATCTTTCATACCTCCTTGATGAGGTGATAGAGGAGGCGATCCCCCACTCAATTGGCGCTCTTTTTGATGAAGATTTCGAGGAAGGCCCGGATTTAGGCCAAGATGAAAAGAAAGATGATTCCCCCTACCTCTCCGCTGAAGATGATGAAGGCGACGCTGATGTCGCAAGGATTCGAGAGCTCTGCAAGCTCTCGAAATTGGAGTCTCCAAAGAAAGCCCCGCCGACACGGAGATCGGCATCACCGGTAAAGCCGTTGACCGGAGCAAATGCTAGCTTGGGGGAGCCTCCCCCCAACACTATTCGAGACGAGAGACCACCGAGGGAGAACACGACGCCGCCACGTCCGAATCCAAGCGTTCTCCCCGGAAAGTTTGATGTGTGCATCTCATGTGCACCAAACATCCCGCATTGATTGAAAATTATAGGGGGTCGAGCTCACGACCTTAAACGAGCGCTTGTCGGGAGGCAACCCGACGGTTTTTGCTTTATTTTCACTTTTTCTTTATTTTTGTTTTAGAAATTTTTAGTGTTTTGAGTCGTTCGCCCAAAAATTTTGTGATAACGGGTCCTATTTTTCTTGACAGGAGAGGAGATAGGTAGATCCATCATGAGGAGGATGAACGAGACGACGAGGAGCACCCCAGGAAGACGCTCGATGCTTAGGAGTAAGATGAAATCGACTAGAGGAAGAAAGACGGAGTTTAGAGCCCAAACGAAGACAAACAGCAGAACACAAGGCTCACTCGGCCGAGTATACTAGTCACTCGGCCGAGTACACAAGTTCGTCCGGCCGAGCCGCTCACGAACGAGAGAAGTCTGCTGTACCCAACTCTCTGTTTATTTTCCTGATTTCAATATAACTGCTACTCGGCCGAGTATATATTTTCACTCGGCCGAGTAAAACGGATACCCTCCTAGGGCGAGTCTTGCCGAGTAGCTTGAGTCACTCGGCCGAATGGACTTACTCCACTCGGCCGAGGCTGGCAAAGCCACTCGGCCGAAGCGATAGCGGGGAGGAAATTTTCATTAATCCCACTCGGCCGAGTGACCTAGTCACTCGACCGAGTCGTAACTTTCATTATATAAGGGCCGAGGGGGGGGCGCATTTTTCGAAATCGCAAAACCCCCAAACACCCGCACCCCTTCAGCTCCCTCGCCCGATCCCCGCTCGCTCTCGCCCTCACTCGCCCGGTCGACCATCGCCGCGCCGCCGCTCGGCCCGCCACCGCCGGCCGACCACCGCCGCGACTCGCCCGAGTCGCCGCCGGCGGCAGCCTCTCCGGTCACCTCTGGTATCACTCGTATCGCCTTTTTCTCCTCTTTTTGAGTATTTTTGAGGATCCATGTGTCAAGCGAACCCCTACCCCAAATCAATTTCCATATCCATCTATTATACCCCTAATGCTCCATACATTTTGAATATTACCCACTGATATCGCCATTTTATCCGCATGTTGTTTTTTGGAGCTTAGGGGAGCCCAAGGGAGCTTCTATGGGCTGATCTGGACTTCGCGGAGGCGCTGACTTTGCACGCTTCCACTGCTTAGCACTCGCGGCGTGTCGGGGTACACTCTTTCCATTATTTTTGCACACGCCACACTTTTCACGTTTTTCGGCGCGCTCGGGGCCGATATGCCGCCCCGGACACGGTCGCGGTCGAAGAGAGCTTCCGTCAAGCGGAAGCGGTCGGATGATGCCGGCCCCTCCCACGAGTTGGAGGACTCTCCTCCACCGTCTCCCACACACGCCGTCCACCCAGCACAGCCTGCAGGCCCCGCACACCCCGCACAGCCTGCAGTGCACCCACAGCCCGCACAGCCTCTCCCTGCCGCTCCACAGCCACCACCACCGGCTCCACTGGTCGGGCCGCTCGGGATTACGTTCCGAGACGACGCACACCGTGCCGTCTTCGACCGTATCTCCCAGCGCTCGATCGTACCCTCCAGGTTTGCACACCTCGCTGACCTAGGACGCCTGGGGGTACTAGAGGGGATGCTCACGTTGTACGACAACATGGGCTGGCGAGATTTCTTCCAGGTGTCGGCGGATACTTTTACCCGCCCAACACTTGAGGTTCTGAGTTCTATCACCCGGACCGACGAGGGATGCTCGTTTAGGTTCATGGATCGAGAGTGCCAGGTCACTCTCGATATGATGAGAGCGTTCTTCTCGTGGCCCGCTGTCCCCGGTGCCGATCGCGGTTACGGCCCCACCCATATCCCCCCACCTTCCTTCGACGCCGGTGCCTTCTGGGCCCGGATTACGGGTCTCCACGCTGCCTTTGACCCTAGTAGGGCCAAGGCCTCGGCCATTGTCCATCCCTGCCTCCGCATTGCCCAGCGCCTTATGGCGACGACCTTCTTGGCCAGATATGAGCCGGGCACGATGTCTACGCCAGAGCTCTACATGCTCTACGCGATGACACGTCCCAGAGCTCTATCTAGGGATGGCGATGAGCTTGTCCCCGCCGTCGTGATCGATATCGCGGCTTGGTTTTTGGACCGCATCATCGTATCAGTGGGCGCTCGCTCACCGATATGCTGCGGCGGCCTGATCACCTTGCTTGCTCTTATGACCGGCGAGGACTTCCCCGATGACTTGCGACGCGTCCCGGGCCCCACTTCTCTGTCTATAGATGTTATGGCCCGGATGAAGATGCTTCGTCCGCACGGTGAGCGTCACTGGGTCTGGTTGCACGGCCCTTTTGGTGCCGATTACATGATTATCCCGAGCCCTGCTCGGACTCTGATTGCACCAGCCCACGTTGACTGGCTCCCTGCGATGGATGTTCTCATCCCTGCTGCCTACGTGCTCGAGGCCGAGGAGGCCGAGCAGGCCCACGCTGCCCCTATAGACCCTGTTGCACACCCTGCCGAGCCTGCTGCCGTTGACCCAGTGGCCCCTCAGCCCATACCTGATGCTTCCGCTGCTCCTGACACTTCTGTCCCCACTTCTGTCAGTGTCACGAGTACCTCAGCTGAGCCCACTTCCACCACCACTTCCGAGGCTGTCACCACCACTCCCACCACCACCACTGGCCCTCTGTCCGTCGAGCCTCTTTGCTCCGCACTCCCCGAGCGCCCGTCGACCTTTGTTGAGAGTGGAGAGCCCTCGTTTGCCGCGGTCGTGGAGACCATGGCTAGCATGATCTCCGCTGGGGTTACGACTTTTGGTCCACACACTTCCGCCCCAGCGGTAGTTACCTCTGTCTCCACCCCTGCTGTATTCTCCGAGAGCGTCATGGCGTCTGTCCACACTTCTGTGCCACCGACCTCTTCGGCCACCTCGCTGTCATTTTTGCACTCTTCTTTCGCTGCCGCTGCCTCCACTTCCCACCAGCCGGTGCCCCGGCCTCACACTGAGGCCAGGCCCACATTCGCAGGCGCAGCACCTTTTGTTCCTTTCCCTGCTGAGCCAGTCACATACGCGACCCGAGTTCGCCAGCCACGCCCTGCACAGCCACGCCCGGTGCGTCCCTCGGCACCACCTCCCCCTGACACTGTACTTCAGAGCATTCGTGCTCTAGAGGGGGCGGTGAGTGGCCTCCGAGGCGACCTTAGGACTCTGTCCTCCACCGTCTCTGCGATGGCTGGCCGCTTCGAGCTGATCCCCCAGATCCATTACTGTCTCACCCTGGTTCTGGAGCGTCTCCCGCGCGTACCCCCACCCACCCAGCAGGTTCCCGCCCACACGTCCACACACACCCGACTTGCTACCACTACCACACCCACCCCCGCTCAGCAGCCTGTCCAGCCAGCACCACCCACACGACCTCCGCCTCAGGACGGAGACGGAGCAGCACCACCTTCCTAGGCACCCTTGATGCCATCGATTATCTTTTGTCGTTGTGCTGCCCGTTTCTGCTGGGTCCTGTTGCCCTTTTGTCCACCCCCCCTCCCCTCACTTATTTTGGGATTCTCTTTTTGTTCATATCTTTATATATCTTTTTTGGGAGAGAGGGAGAGTTTTTGGTGCCACTTATATATCTGTATCACTCCTATCTGTGCATGCATCATGTCCGCATCATATTTTCATATCTTTATTTTTCTTATTGTTTTTTATTTTCATTTTTTCATGCATGCATCCTCACTTGCCCCTCACATTTCTTGTCTCTCGGTGTGCCACACTTTGCACATTGAGGACACTGTGCCATTTAGCTTGGGGGAGTGAGTTCTCACGCTCTTTTTCGATTTGCCACCTTTATTTTTAGTTTTTCACACCGTTTTTCACTTTTGCACTCATTTTCATTATTTTTCTTTTATTTTACCATGCATCACGTTTTTCTTATTTTCTCTGTGTGCCGCATTGTAAATAGTTCTATTTTCCCTTATCTTTATTTCTTTTCTTTTTCATCTCATGCTAGAGATGACTTTTCTGTGATGATGATGACGTTGGATTTAGCTTACTCTATATGCATGCTATATTTGTCATGTCTTAGACTTTATTTCTGATATCATATGCTATGACTTGCCTTGCATTTAGAGATAGTAACCCACACTTTTGCCACATGAAAATGGATGAAATTTTATTATTAACTGAGTCTGAATATTCATATGTATGCTATCACAGAAAACACACCAAGATTCACGCATTGGATGCCTATATCTGGAGTACTGATTTCTTTTTCCTATATCACTTCTATATGCATGAATTGTACACTTCACTTCAGGATGATTGAATGATGTTAGCTATGATAAATCTGGATTAGTTAGCTTTTTTGTGATCGAAACTGAGTAGATTAGATTACCCTGCTGAAGTTGTCGTGCATGTCTTATAGAGTGAACTGAGAGTTATATCTATTTCTTTCTCCACAAATCTTGAACATCATTTCTCTACTTTTAAAATCATTGGTGAATCTCCCCTTAGTGATTCTATTATATGTCATTTCCCCCGCTACTAATTCCTAGCTCCAAATCTCTTATTCTAAAAATATATATAATAAAAGAGAGAAGAATATTCTTGTATAGCATTATCTCTCTTTGAGTTGGGATCATTGTGTACATATGCTATAACAAAAAAAAGAGAGGAAAAATCCTCAATAAAAGATCCCATCTCACTTTCTTTCTTTCTTCTTTCTTCTTATTACATTTGGAGCTCTATAAAAATGGGGATGTGAATATTTTTTATGCCACCACGCCTATAGATAAGCTTGGGGGAGGGGATCCATTGATGTGTGTGAGAGTGACTACTTGACATTGCACGACGACCTAGGCTAAGTAATATTCTATACTCGGTGAGATTATTTCCAGCTTTACGAAATCCAGAAATCTAAGCCTAGCGTTCATTTCATGAAATCCATACTTTTCTATTCTCTCTATTCTATAGTGTGATACTCTTATACTCCTGATAGAAAGCGTTCAATTGAAAAGTGTGTGACCTGTGATTTGTATACCGCTTTAAATGATTCAGACGATGTTAATTTTAGAATTATTCCGTTGTTCAAGATTATATCATTGTTCGTGGGTTTTCTATTTCTATTTGCACTATTATACTATGATATCAAAATAAAATCCTTTGACATGAGTTTTTCATTCGGTGCATGCTATATGAGTAAGTGAAACCCCCGTCCTGAGAAAATGATCTAGCAGCCTACCTCTTCGCTTCTTTCTCTCTTCTTTACTTTCATTCCGTTTTCCATTCTTCTCCGTTTTTCATTTTTCATTTTTTCGTTTTTCGCCGTTTTCGTTTTCCGAATCCACCGGGTTCGCCTTTTACTTATCTTCCTCGAGGACGAGTAAGAGGCAAGCTTGGGGGATTTTGATCACTCCTTATTTTACACCCTTTTTCCGCATGTTTGCATGCCATTTAGATCGCCCAAATCATGTTTTTCACGATATATCGACGATATTGCGATGCTTTTCACGATTTGTTGTTTTTGTCGCATTTCAGGTGATTTGGCGCGATTTGGAGTGATCTCGAGATGCGCTTACTCTAGACGGTCACCAACGACCTCCCCGAGGGGTATTTTGCTGTTGGAGAGGAGCGGAAGAAGAACGGACGTCGCAGGAGCGACGAGGAGGCCAAAACAAGCAGATTGGGCATTTTTTGTGTCCCACTCGGCCGAGTGGAGGAGCCACTCGGCCGACCAGCGAGACACTGCTCGGCCGACCAGAACAGACACAATTTACATGTGCACTCGACCGAGCACCGAAGACCACATCGGCCGAGTGACGACATCACGTCCGCCCGAGTGGCGCCCAGACGAAGCCCCTCCAAAACATCCAAGTTACTGTTTTTCGGCTGCCTGAGCTTCAGAAGACCCACTCGACCGAGTGGAGAATCCTGTCCGCCCGAGTACAATGAAGCCATCGGCCGAGTGACGACAACTCACTCGGCCGAGCCGCCCCCGAAGTAGAGACCCCTGAAGGCCCCGACTTACTGGAAAATTACAGGGTTTTCACTCGGCCGAGCGACTTTTGTCACTCGGCCGAGTGCGATGCGCTGCCTGTAGCGAAAACTGCGGAAAACAGGCTGTGCAGGGGTATTTTGGTCACAGTTTTTGGACGATTTTGAGGGCTATTTAAGCCCTGTTTTTACCCTAGTTTAGAGAGCCTCCCTCTTAGATTTTTTGCAGCTTTTTAGATTAGTTTTTAGCTTTATTCTTGTGATTGGAAAGGAGAAAAAGATTGGAATTTTGTTGGAACTCCATTGGTTTGCATCTCTTTTCCTTAAAAATTCTATTTTTATTGCTTATCTCAATATTGTGATGAATTTTATTGCTTATTTCAACGATTATTTTTGTGATCTCGCTATGATTTGTGAGTAGTCTCCACGTCTTGGGGCGTGGGGATGAACCCTACAAGCCTATTTCCATATTTGTGATGAATTGGTAGAAATTGTGCTAGAATTGTTATTAGGGATTAGATTGGGAGCAATTTACTACGGATGGCTAGGTATTCATATCAATTGGGATTTGCAAGAGATTGGATCCCAATTTGATAGGAAACCCTAGAAATCCGAATTGGGTTGGAGTCGGATTTTTGAAGTATCGGTTTGCAAGAGATTGGACCGATACTAGGATTTCCGGTTGCAATTCCATGCCGATACTCGTTTGCAAGAGATTGGACGGGTAGGAACTATCCCAATCTAGGTCGTGGACCGAGTTTGCAAGAGATTGGGCTCGGTTCGCGATTGGACGATGATGTTGATCCTAATGCTAGCTTCCCTAGGCTAGGGTTTGCAAGAGATTGGACCCAAACCTATGATAGCTATAGACCGGCAACAGCGCGAGAGCGTGAGCTTGGTTCTACATTCAGTTGCAACTAGTTCATCCAAATCCTCATTCAAGCAATTTTGATACCGATAAACCGCATTTATGAAATACGGTGAGTAGCGGGGATTCCACATTCCCTAGACGTTCTCTATTTGATTTGATATTTCCGCATTTTTGTCTGACGATTGTGACAGGATCGCCAAAGGCAAATTTCTCTCTTAAATAGCCAGGTTGATTGGAACAAGCACGGTCATTCGTCCTCCCTGTGTTCGATATCCCGCTCGCTGCTACACCGTGCACTTGCGGTAAAACTACAACCGTTCTTTGGGTCACATCCCGGAGCAATCAGTCATCACCAAAAAGGGGGAGAATGTTGAGTATTGATTCCCCGGATTTGGTTTTGATGATGAGCAAACATAAATATTTTGAACTAACTGTTTGGGAGCGCAGTTATGGAGATCGTCGCTAAAAGAATACGTACATCAAAAGCGACGTCTCAAGACTTCTCAAAACGCGTGATCGTGTGCCTGAAGCTTCGTTGAAGCTCAAGGAGCAATATTGAAGTCAAGAAGAATGAAGATTGAAGCTTTGAAGACGGTTCGTCATGTATTATTTATTGTCTTCTAGCTTCATAGATTAGAATGTTAAGCTTTGAGTAGGACTTACATTATTATCTTCATTGCGCTCTTATCTTAGAGCTAGGATTATCTTAGAAGCCATTAGAAACTTTCCCGAAGCCTATCGCTTCTTCCCTCGGCTTCTAGTGCATGTTAGTTGGTTTAAGTAGAAGAACCAACCGACTAGATGACGATCTAGTCGGTCAGCAATTCTTCTTGAACCGACTAGAATGCCTTGCTCATTTTAGCCTGGCAATGTTGATCAATTAGTCGGTCAAAGAAGAGTCACCGACCGACTAGATGACGATCTAGTCGGTTAGTAATCCTTCTCAGACCGACTAGTTATCAATGCCTCTGTACAGCCTAAGTTACTGTTTATCGTTAGTCGGTCAAAGAACGTTTGTCGACCGACTAGTTGATAAACTAGTCAGTCAGCATTTGTTCTTAGACCGACTAGTTCAACTTGAATCCAGCCTTTCCTATTTCTTCTGTTAGTGGGTCAAAGAACACTCACCGACCGACTAGTTGTAAAACTAGTCGGTTGGCAAGTCTTCTTAGACCGACTAGCTCATATTGCCTGGAACTTTCTCGTTTGGCTGTAAGCCTGTTAGTCGGTTCATGAAGAATCACCGACCGACTAGTTGGCAATCTAGTCGGTCAGTGATCCTTCTTAGACCGACTAACTGCTTCAGAAATAGAGCCGTTGGATCTTTAATTGAAACGATTTTTCCTCTCTCTTTCCTCTATCCTATATATACTTGGAGGGGTTCTTTCATAGGATAAAAGGCTGCCATTCTAGAGATTTAGAGAAATCAAAGAGAAGCAAATCAACTCCATTATAAAGCTATCTCTTCTCACTAGAATCTCTCTCTCACTCTTATTTCAAAAGAGAGATTCATTGATTGTGAGCCTTCCAAGCCAAAGGGCTTGATCCAAGGTCACCAACTCCACCCTAGGCTTCCATTTCTGGTCAACTTCTTGGAGCTAGGGTTTGGTGACATCTTCTTCCACAACAATCCATCTTTGCCCTAATTTGGTAAGATTTACTCAAGGCATAGGATTTTGTGGTAAGTGATTCTTTATTTCATTTCAATTGATATTGCAATTGTGTCTTTCGGTTGTGAGAGAGGTTGTGATCCCGGGTTGTGTGAGTCACATTTATATTGTGTATGATTTGGTCTTGTGAAGGTTTTTCACAAGAATTTCATAGTGCTAAATCTTGGGTTAGTGGTTTCTAACTCAAGTATCCGGAGGGGATCTGGGTGGTTGGGACGTAGGATCACCGGGAACAAGTCGGTGAGACTTGGGTGGATCCGAACCCGTTACTTGCTTTGTTTGCGTTTGTCTATTCTTGTTGTTTGTAGTCTATTCCGTATTGTTGTTTGTGTGTTTGCACAATAATTAGGAATAACTCTCTTGATTATTTTAAAAGTACTATTCACCCCCCCCCCCTCCCCTCTAGTACATGTGCAGTAGCTTCACAGGGCATTACAGATTTAATCCACCAATGCACACACACACCCCCCTATATATTTTTCGGATAAACTATATGTTTGTGTGCATTATATATTCTAAAACTATTTGGCTCCATCATAGTTTTGGAAAACATAGAGAAATAAATAAATAAATGACCTTCACTTAAAATATGAAGATGGCAACAAAAAAACCAAATCTGATAGCTTAATGTGTGGAACGACACATGCTCGCAAAAGGCTAAACTTCGCTTTTGCATGTTTCAGATTGAGTGTGCAATCTGCCTATTGATCGTCTACTCAAATTGCATTTTCCTTTAATGTGCTTCATATGATAGTTTTTTTTACAAGCAAGGAAAAAAGAGTTAATATTTTATAAGGAGAAATCAAATGGCTGTTTCATTTAAAATAACTCGGATGTAAATATTCACTGGTGTTTCTCTCAAAAACAATATATATACTGGTGATATGCATACATACATGTATACGACATAATTCAGCCATGATTACAATGATATAATTCAGTCAAAAATCACTCACAGGACGAATTCCAGTTTGATTTAGAGAGAGAGAGGCATTTCTCCACTTTTCCTAGTTCCCATGAGACTAGAAATTAAAATTTTTATGTATTTTATTTGCCTGGCATATGTAAACTCAACAAGCAACGAACATCCAATTACATTTTTCATACCACTCAATCTTCATGCTGACAAAGGGGATAAAAATTGAAACAAAAATAAAACATGGAGTTAGGTTTGGAATGGATATCCAAATTATCCAAAAATCCAATCAAACACACATTCGGATTTGTTTAGTTGATCCAGATATATAAAAAATCTGGAGGATATAATTAGATAACTTGATTTATGTTTATAAATGGAGTGGATTCCAAGAGCATGATATCCTCTCAGCCTACATTTTTGTAGATTGCACTGTTAGTTGCACGCTTTTGTGTATGCAACATGTACATTAGACTTGTTGATAGTTTCTATAGCTAAAAATGACTTGACAAGTTACTATTTACTAGAAATGGTCTTGGAAAAAGATTGCACATTAATAGATTATCAAACATCCGTGTTTAACTGATTCAAAGGTTCAACAGATAACTTAATTTGGATTATATTTAAATTAGAGTAGCATTCATCAGATTTAAACTTCATCAATGTTCTCAACATTCCTTTCAAATATCAGATCAAATTCGGATGTGAAATTTACCAGCATTTAATTCATATATCACATCTACTTCATTCCCCCCACCCCCTCTACTTTTCACTGGTAGAAGTTGATATTCATTTGTGAACAATCATCCAATATGGCATGTAGAGAGTGCATGATGATTGAAGATTGTCTCTAACCCAAGTTACCGCAACAAGGAAGTTAAATTAATATCGTGATCACTTTCCTGTTTCATCCCTCCAACATATTGCTTGATAGGTTGTTGTAAATAACAAATGAAAAAAAGATTTAAACAGTGTAAACCTGCCAACAACCAAGAAGCACGCCCATCGAAGTCAACACCACTCAATGAGACAGACTATCCAGTTAGATCACCATGAACATCTGCTTGCTAGATTTAGGGCAAACAGACATAAACTGCAGCCTATGGTAGCAAAGATGATCATTACCATCTTATCTGTTTGTATGACCACAACTTATATGCCCAGTATCCAGTGTTTTGTTTGTTTAAATGTACTGCAGACAAGTACATGCTAGGTTTCTATATAGAAATTTCAGTTTTTACGACATCGATCCAGTTCAATGCTGGCTGGCATTATATTGGATGATAGTCAATTTAAAGGTGGGTTTAAATATAGTTTATCTACAACGATACTGTTGGGTTTTTAATATAGTTATCTACTATGTGTTAGGAATCAACAAAAGATAGGATTTTTATTGAGAAAACAATAGAAATAACAAGATATTTGAGCACAAAAGAGGTGTGCTCTCTTCCCAAGACGTCGAAGAGGACGTCCGCACTCGTTTAATCTAAGACCTAAACCTAAGGACGCTCAATAGAAAATATCCAATATCAAGCATAAAAAATACAAGCGACGGCTAGCCCTATATATAATAGAAAACTAGGGTTACTCGGCAATTGGACGCGCGCGCATAAACAAGCCCAAAGGGGGCCGGCGGCTATGTATGGGCCCGGCCCGTGTTGCGACGGTAATAGACCCGCCGGGTCTATCACTATGATACTGTGGTTTCAATGCGTTTGCATAATTGTAAATGTCTATCCCTTCAATTTTGCATCTCAAGCCCTTTATTCTCTCATGCATGATTGACAGTGATTTTAAGTGCGATTGGTAAAATTCCCCCATGATTAATGGTGACTGGGTGATGTTACAGACATGATATTTTTAAGCATCAAATAATAATTATTTCACATACGGTGTATTTCCATCTCATCTACGTTAATTTGACATGCACAGATGATTTCATGGGCGGGTTCTTGTGCTGTAAGGGAGCCTCTTCATGTTTACACCGATTTTAAACCTCTCGAATGTACATAGGCGATACTAATCTGGAACATATATGGGAGTTTGGGTTTTGGCAAAACAGAGAGCTGGCCGGCGTCGTCGAGTTTTGATTTGGTTTTGAAATTGAATCTCATGTATCTTCTGAAAATGTAGTAAGCAATCAAAGGACCGAAAAGATTATTCAGCTTCCTTCTTGTCTGAATGTCACAGGAACCTCAATGAAAACTTAAATGTTATTGGTTTTTTTAATCTTTTCTATGTTTCTAATAAACCTCATGTGTATCTGTTAATTTCTTTCTAGTGTTTAGTTCTTCCTTTTGAGATAGTGGCATTGCCTTGCAAAATGCCTACATGCATGCTTTATGGAGTGTAATAAGTCTGGCCATTTCCACATGCACCTCTGGTAGTTCCAATTCGAATTTTACAGAAGATACTCAGATAATTCCAATTCGAATTCTGAAACCAAATGACTGACCAAGACAACAGAAGATATATTGGTTAATGACATTACAGGCATAATAGGACAAAAAACAGAAAAAAACAGTTCTTCCTAGTCTATCTACCAGGTAAATACATCAGAATACTTAGATAGTTTGTAATTTGTTCGTCTGATATTTTACTTGCATTAAACCAAGTCTACACTGAAGTTGGTCGTAGTCCCAAGTGGAGAGAACTCAGATTTTATGATCCCATTAACTCCATAAATAAATTAAGGAGTCCCCTAGGATTAACTTCAATACATAAAGTATTAAGACACTAAAAGAAGTAAAAATCAAATAAAGAAAAGTCTTTGGGACCACCCCATAAAGTTCAATAATCCTATAGACATTGCCAATAGAAGAAGAGACATGCCAAAGAAGCTGAATGGAGAAACAAAATGCATTACCTCTGTCAAAATAGGGGAGAATGATTTCCTTTACAACATGCCTGCAGTAAATCAGAAAGAAGTGTGCAAGTGTAAGACAATGAAGAGAATGGTAAGCACAATCAAAATTAGATATAACATATTCCTAACAAATTGTAACGGGACAAAATATTACCAACATAAGCAACAAACAGTTTTAAATGAATCACATAACAGTTGTATCCACCAAGAACACATCCCTTTTTCATGGAATTTATTTAAAGATAATAAAAATTACACATATTCCAAGCTAAGGCTTACATGCAAACCACTAAATTTAACAGTCAATAACGGTAGATGCAAAGTAGAAATGAAAATGAACTTAACCACCATTCAAATGTGTAGCTAAAATAATCAGATTCTTGCAATGCATGCAATCTGATCATGAATTATATGTGTATAGACCATTCAATATTAGATATTCTATGCAAAAATGTTCGGACTAATCGGGCCGAGCATTTTCTGGGAAAATGTTGTGCTACAGCTGCCTCTCTCTCTGTCTGCTCTCTTTCTCCTTCTTCTCCTCCTTCTCTACTCCAACAGCTCTGAGAACGCGGCGAACTCCTCCAGAGCCCTGCCAACAAGCTCATGAGCACGTCGGATGTGTCCAAACCCAGGCAGGGGTCCAAATCGCTCCAAAATCCCTGAAAACTCAAAATATACTACGAAACTCGAAATATCGTCAGAAATACAAAAATCGCAGTAAAAAGTGGGATTTGGACGCGGGGATGACATGCAATGCGATGGAAATATGATATGAAAATGATGTAAAATATGGACACATCACATAGTCGACTAATTAGTACTAAGGCGTGTTTATTGTATGGTTTTTAGTTTGTTTTGTGTGTGGTTAATGTATTTGGGTCTCTGATGTTGTTATTTTCTGTCGATCAGTGTATCAATATCTTCCTATTGCATGAATGAAATTCGGTTTTCTTTTAAAAATTCTGTTATTTAAAATTTTGGTCTACTATTGCCACTAATTAGCCGACTAATTAGTATTGTCACCCCATTTTTGATAATTTGACGGGGGAGAGAAAATATAATACATACACAACTTTCAATATCATAATTTGACAGGGGGAGAAACGAAAGTTTACATTTTTTAACTAATAATTATTATATATTATTATATTATATTAAGATTATTAAAATAATATATTTACATACTCTCTTGCATATAAGGCATATCTTTAGGGGGGAGTATTTCAGTAAATACATGACAAATTTTCCATTTTTATAAATTCGTTAGTCACATATTATTATAATATTCTATGTTTGTAAAATCATCAAAAGGAGGGGAGAATATTGGAAACTCATAACTCCTCATATGGTTTTGATATTACAAACATATCATTTTATATGTTCTAACTCTATCTATGCAGATATTATAGCACTACCATCTAAGATCATCATCAAGAACACAAGTTGCAAGAAACATTCACTACATATATCACTTACATACTCTCACATTGTTTAAAATGGTAGAAAATTCATTTTACTTTCAACATGTTGTGTGCAGATGTTGTCTCGTGCTAAATACAAATCCTCGTCTCACATTGGGGGTAATTGGGAACTTGGTTATTTAGGTCATATTATATCACAATAACTCAGATACTTCAACAAGTAGTAATCTTTTGAATGACAAGTTAATATTGAGGTTGAGGCAAGATTGAGGAAAAGAATTTGTGTAGTGATCAGAATCTGAACCTGATTTGAAATGTGTCTCCTTGTGGACTTGAAAAAGAATTAAATCTAATTCAGATCAGACCTATCACTCTCAAATTGGATAAAGGGTAAATTTCCATGGTTAATGGAGAGAATTATAGTCCCATGTAGGCAAAATTGAAAGAACTTAATATCCACAAATTTGGAATTGGTACTCTCCCCATTGACTTGAGATTTTGGGTTAAAAACTGTGTAGCAATATATAATAGTTAGAGTTAATTTAGTAGCTAGAGTCTAATTTAGGGAACGTGTATTATATACATTTGTTCGGATTTCCACATAATTTACAATACACAGATAGAAAATTCTCAAAGGAAACAGAGAACTCACCCAATCGTCCCAGTCCAGCATCAATATCGGTGATCATCAAATAGCTCATCGTTCCCTGAATCAAAAATGAAGTCATGAAGTATGCACGCACATGACGTGAACACACACACACACACACACACACACACACACACACAAAGAGAGAGAGAGAGAGAGAGAGAGAGAGAGAGAGAGAGAGATAGAGATAGAGAGAAGTTGTGAAATATTTACTGCATTGCTTCATGTAAAAGTTCTTCACACTCTAAACCTTAACCATGACATCGAGGCTTTCAACGTGTCCTAGCAAGTTTTTCTATGTCAGAGATAGCATTGTAATACAAGTCGGGAATGGTGTCGCGTCGGTGACGGCAGCCTTCAGGTCGACGACGTCGGCCTTCAAGTTGGCGTTCGATCCCTTGGCCAAATTCTCCCAGGACGACGACGCTCTAATCAACTTGACGGAGACGGCGCTGCGTTCACGCTGGAGATACTTATGTGCAGACTTGATTTTTGAACGGGATTGTAATTTCTACATGACGGCGGCAAATAGGGTTTCAGGGGGCTGGGGGAATTTTTGGGGGGAGTTTTTCGTTGCCGCGGGAGAAGGAACTTTTCGTTTCAAAGCAGTCCACATGCCAACAATTGTAAAAGAAAAGGGGTTCGGTCCATGGGGTTCGGGGCTCGTTGAATTATGCCGGTTAGGGGTCACATTCTTACCTTTCAGTCAATTAAGAAAAAATGAACGTGTGATCCAATTGTTGGCTCGATTATATATATATACTAGTCATAACCCGTGCCCCAAGGGCACGGTTCATTTAAAATATTCTCCTCTCAAATATTAGACCCTTAATTTTAAACAAACAACAATAATTAAAGCGCAATAATTATTAGGTCCCGCTCAAAATCTTAATCAACCCAAAATTTAGTTCTCTCCAACGAATTTAATTCCCCTCAAAAATTTAAAAATTCTAGTTTTCCTCGAAATTTAGTTTCCTCCCAAAAAATTTTGTTCCACCCATTGTTTATCTAGTTCTCCAAAAAAAATTTACCCTCCCTCTCATATGTAGTTCCAACCCCATTGTTTAGACAAATTTTCCATGATGAAGACAATAATTAATTGTCATCTAACTTTACCTATGGACTTGAAGAACAATGTCTATACACTATCCAGTTTATAGCTTAAATTAAACACTATGACATGTTTTCGGGATTTGTAGGCTTCTCGCCACACTTCAAATGCACTAACAAAAAATAGAAGTGGTTCTGCTTTAGAATTCGTCACACATTTTATCGAACTTATTTTTCTTTTTATTATGAAATATTTTGAGTCTTTGAACTTGATGTTCCCGTCATAAATATTTTCAGATTGTTTTGTGTGTACTTGATTTTCTATGTCCGTACAACCATGTAAAATGCAGGTTTACTATTAGCTGTCTCTTGGGAGCTATGGAATTGTATTAAGGGTAGCGAGCTTTTTTAAAATTCCTTGTTGTGATACTCAACTAATAATTTTTACAATAACACATTTGATATTGTCATATATTTGGTATTTCACCTCCTGCAAAATCTGAAATAGACTAAAAACAAAAGACGATCGAGTACTCACATTGCTCCATAGCTTGTTAATGGGTTTTCAAAGAAGAAGCATTCCAACTCTACCCTTGCACAAAAATAAAAGAAAAACATGGAATGTTCCATATAGCAAGCCACTACTCTAAGAGATATTTCGGTTATGCTTCTATTTCTGATAATAAGATAACAAACATGCATATATATAGGCCTTAGTATTCTTTCAAATCTCTAAAGACAGTCCTAAGTTCAGCTTTTTGAGTTTTAAAGTTACATTTAAAAAGATCAGAAGAAACTGCCATGTGTACATCCATAGTGATCCATGTACTCAAAAAATACGTGACACGGGCATATATTAGTCATTCGTAGGCTAAGAAAATTTATATTGATGATCCATTTATTGATTCATGTAGTAAAACAGAATTCATCTGATGAACCACTTGTCCTGCTACACACAGGATGCTAACGGTAGTCACAATGCCCTTTGGTTCATCTTTCACATCAAAGAGAAATGCATTTCCTTCTTGCAATCCATTATCATGTACAAACAATTTCCACCATGCAAAATGTCATCTCTGAGCTTTTTGGTCAAATCAAACACAATGAAGCCAGGAACAATTGTATACACCTAAATATGCAATTTACATAATTAATTAAACTATCCTGGGTTAAACTTATCACAGTAAATGATTGAGAGGACTACACTCACATTTATGTTTCTGCTTGTAAATTCATTCACCACGGCTTTAATGAAGCCAGTCAGCCCCGCCTTTGCCCCTCTATAATTAACGTTGCCAATGTTAAGCTGCATATAAAAAAGAAATATATGAAGATATGATCTTCTTGCTTTTATTTACGCTATATCCATTTTATGGGAGGCACTTCATCTACTTTTCCGTGTGCAAGTCATTTTATTGGACTACAGAACCATGTTGCGCCTTTTTATTTGTTCTATCCTTTTTCATTCTGTTTCTTCTTGCTTTGTTTACATGGCATATGATCTCCTTCAGAACTCTAATCCCATATTATATGTTACTTTAACAGAAGCATACTAATCCATGTACAGTTGAAAACCAACCTAAAGCATTAGCTTTCATGATGAACAATGGGCCAATCAACTTGCTACAGTATAATAAAAATCAAGCTTCTTTCATTCCTTCATTAATATATACACTATAATGCTCTGACGTGGTCAAAAATTAATGGGTTTGACATGCGAGAGACTGACCAGTGGGAGGGAGAGGGAATCGAGAGACTAATCCGCGACATAGGGGTGTCAGCTTTAGCGCCAACATGGGAAGCTCTGACGTGGGTAAGAAGCGAGAAGATTCTGAACGCGAGCAAGAAGAAGGCGGTTTATGAAGAAGAAGATGCTCATGAACCTATCAAACCATAAAAACATCAGGAAAAATTGTCTTTTGTGAACCTGATCAGGAAAACTTTATGGAAATCTAAATCATAAAAACTTTAAGAAATTGCCTTTTATTTTAACATGTTTCTAGTTGATGTGCTTTAGGTCACCTGCATTGTGGAAAAGGAAGACATAGGTATATATAACCAAACATTAGTCAAAATTGATATTGAAGCAAACATATGAACAACACATGGAACTCATGAATTTTTCTGACCAGATCATGATGAACAACCCATTGAACTGTATTAGAAAAATTTGTTAGTCAAAATTGTTTATAAAACAAACCAGCTCACATGTCTGCTCTAATCTTATGTAGAAATATTATTCATTGGTCATGAAAGTTTTTTTACAAAATTATGACTAAAGGATTATGACTAAAATTTTGAATAATGTGTTTATAAAACAACCCAGCTAACATTTCTGCACTAATCTGTATTAGAAAAATTTATTAGTCAAAATTGTTTGTAGAACATCCCAACTCACGTTACTGCTCTAATCTGATATAGAAATATTGTTTTTTAGTCAAAATTGTTTTATAGAACAGCCAAACTCACCTTACTGATCTAATCTAAACAAATCATAACCCATGGATCTGTATTAAAAAATTCATCAAATCGGATTATATCAGAAAAACACACCTTTACATTAGAACAGGAAATTAAGGTGGAAGAGGAAGACTTCAGATCATATTTTTACCGTGTTCATGTTTAGTACTACATTAGTTGCCCTTGTGGTATATAAATATCGAAATACAGTAGTTTCCCGTGCTCACCTTTAGTACCAATGTATTTCTCAATCTTCAAAATACATGACCCAATCCTGGTCAGTTATGTTGCATGGAAAGAGCGAGGTGAAAAAAAACGTTAACCTTTTTTGGGCAATATGCTTTCAAAGCAAGCGGTGTACGCATATGTTTGCTACTCTCACCCAGAAATTCAACTCATCTACATCACCATCCAAGTGATCCAGAGTCTTGTTCTTCCTGCATTAGCCAGAAACATTGAAATGATCCAAATAGGTTTAAAAACAAATAAGTGAGCAACATGTCCACGGTATTCTCTCCTAGCCGATTGTATAAGGTGATGGATGTGATAAACTGTTATGTACACGGTTATGCATAATTTTGTTCAGAAACAAAAATTTTCATTCATGATCTATGTTATAGTGATGATTGATATTCTAAAAAGCGTTTGTAACCGAAAAAAATTCAAGTTCAAAGAGGGTTGTGTTTGTCAAGATTTCTCTAATGATGTATGCACATTTAAAACGATAAAACAAATGATAAAGACATAAAAATGTACAAATCCTCCAGGCAAAACCAATTCTAATCATAATCATGGAATAATATAGAATTTGAGTTTGTCATAGAAACAAACCGATTATAATATGAATGATGTTGGGGTTTTGAGAGAGAATGTTTTGTGAATGGTGGGGTTGCCATAGAAATATAGAATAACTGAAAAACCTGACGGGATAACTGGAAAACTTTGGAAGCCAAATTGATGTTCTCAAAACTGGAAAACATCAATATAATCAATAAAAGTTAATAACTGGAAAACACCAAGTTCTCAAAACCGAGTCACTTGTAGGTCAGTTGGTTCTAGCACCCAAATAAATTAAATAGAGAATGTAACATCAAGAAACCTAATGGGAAGACAGAAGAATGATATTGGTAAAATAACTGGAAACCCCCCTCAACAAAAGATGCAAAACATACCTTTAATTTACTAACAGAAGTTTGTAGAAATTGGATCCTGGGTTCCATTTCCTTGATCAGCTTATTATGCTCATCTATGTGAAGGACTTTAGACAGGATAGGTGTTTGCTTGGGTGAGAAATTGTTTGGGGAAACCAACTTGACAACACGGTTTGCTTGGGTGCAGTTGGTATTACTCCTTTCTTGGGTGCAGTTGGCGTTTGCTTGGGCGATTGGTGCAGTGTTTCCCCAAGCAAACACTGTTTTTGGTTTCCCCAAGCACATGACTTTAGACATGGCAAGAGAAGGTGACAACACTGTATGAGGTGAGAAGTTGACAGTGCAAGAGAAGACATGGCAACAATTGGTTTTTCCCCCAAGAGTGAAAATTCAAAGCCCCCCCAAGAGTGAGGTTCAGGCATGGGTCGTGAATCACTCAACGGAGCAACCAGCATAATTTGTTTTACAACCCAAATATAACCCAGTGTGGGTCCAGCGTGCATACAGTGTTATTGTTTCCATTAAATTTGTTTACACACAATTCAATTCACACAAAATTCAAAAGTCCCTCCCCCACAAAAGTCACAGATATATTCTCAAAACTTTGGACAACAGCTCTCCAATTGCAAAAAAAACTGAGTGAATCCAAGAAAATATGCGACAACAGCTTAGAGCACAAATCGAATCGAAAAAGATGTGAACTTTTTTGCCGCACCAAAATTTCCCAATACACCGATCCAAAATATTTTGCATCTAAATCATAGCCCAAAATATGTGAGTATAAAGAAAATCTCAAGTAATTATAACAATATTTCCATAACAGACTCTCCACAAGTAAAAGTCAATTCTTAAAACAAAATAGAGCAAATGGAAATCAAAATTGCGTGGAAATTTAATAAGAACCTGTAAAAAGAAATGGAAAATGCAACAAAAAGAAAAACTAAATGAGGAGAAATTCTCGGAAAAGAGAAATTTCATTGATTTCAGCATATTCCCAGATTTTGGCATCCTTCGCCCTTTTATACATTCATTTATAATAGAATTATATTATAGTAACAAACTCACATCCCGGTCAGAATCTGTTAGGCCGTTAGCATCATCCCACGGCTAAGACTCAATCCCCCAAATGAAATGAACAACTCCTGTTTTGTTGCCAGGATCCAAAGGATCACATAAATCCCAGCTGATACAAAGCAGATACGCACTGTAGCTGTTCCTTCAGATCCAGCTCCGGTGGCTACTCAGGTGGCCGATGAATTCTGAGGTCACCAACAGAAACCTGCATGAAGTCATCATATAACTTGACCATATACCAATATTTAAAATTTCCATATATACCAAACTGGACATAAGTAAGTAAATTCAATTTATATTAAAGAATAGATTGAGTATATCTTCAAACAAATTTTTGCACTCAATGAGATTAGAACTGAAAGTATAAGAGATTCAAATAGAGGAAGAAACAATGAGAAACCCCATTAAGGAAAAACACAAACATATGGAGCACATGAACACATAGCTAGCATTCATGGCAATTTTTGGTTTGCTGATGAAACTAACAATTCAATTTTGGTGGAATTTGAATAAAAATATAGAGAGAAACTAACATATTGAGAAAATTGAGATCTTCTTGATCTCTGCTTGAAATTGAGATCTGCTTGAACATTCCACCAAAATTCCACCAAAATATTAAGATTATAGAGATATCAAGAAAACCAACATTTCTCAATATTGAGATCTCAACTTATGAATAAAAATATATTGAGAAAATTTCAAGCAGATCCCAATTTTGTTTTACTGATGAAACTCACAATTCGCAGGCCTAAACCAAAATAGTAAAATGAATTAACATAAAGGTTTGCTCATGCCTACGATTTCAATTCCAGAATTAATCCAGAATTATCATGCATTTCACCAACAATTTCAGTTCCATAACCATACATCAACAAACCTCTCATCAGATAAATAAACTTCAGATCACCACCAATTCATTTTTAGTGTGAAGTTAAGAAATTTACTCACCTTCATCCCAAGGGGTTTGCTCATGCCTGCAAAGCATAACACAAAGTCTGTTAGTTAAATAAGATCTCAGGACTCCGAAAACCAAAATTGATAGTATTAATCAAATGAAAAGTATAATGCCACAATGATATACATGAGATATAATGTGCCAGGTAATCCAATTGTATACATGAGATATGTAACACAAAGATTTACAGTGAATTGATCTTGCCTCAAACAAATATAATGCCACAATGAAAACAATGCATCAAACAAAATTATTTGGGAGGGCTGAGGACTCATGGCTGAAAACCGGACTAAAACCCATCCAAATGTTACATATAGCAGGAAACTGGACTGGAATGCCCGCAGAAATAATAGCAGAATGCTTAAGGAAAATGGATGGTACATATAGAGAAACCCATCTTTTTGGATGCTTAAGGAAAATGGTTGCTCGAGAAGGGCTGAATGCTCACGGCTGAAAACCGGACTGAAACCCATCCAAATGTTACATTAACATAAGCAAAATGGATGTCGCAGCAAAGAAGGAGCTTACTGCTTCTTCGCAGCATTGAGAACGCAACTTGGAATCCAAACAGAGGGCTAAGGGCTGAGGGCTGAGGTGTATGCTAATAAATGCAATTGAAGAAATAATATAGGCAGCAAAGACGGATTGGGCAACAAATTGAAATGAAATGAACAAAGACATGAACAAAATTCTTTTATCGCTTCTTGAAAAGCTGCATTCTTGCACAGTTAAACAATCATATTCACCATCATATCATTATAAATCATTTATGTTGACTATACCAATACTATTGGTATACCTGGATATTGGATATGGCAGAGAGTCATAAACACTTCAGTTACAATTGAAACCTATTGTGCAAATGTCATCTGAGTCCAAACAACTAAATTAAAAATGTTGCAAGTGGTCTTGCATTGCAGGTCCAGTTGCAGGAATCCAACCAGGTAGGAACCATTTGACAATGGGGTTAAGGAATTTTGATGTCTTTAACCCATGTTACGATGTTCCAAAAATGGAAGGTAACCTCGAAATCCATTTTTAAGGTTCGATCAACATTGTTTCACCTGTCCGTTCAAATCATTTTATCCATATTTAAGCAGAGAACATTATAGCGGTTAAGAGTTTCATTCTAATCATATCTATCAGACTCCATTCTCTTTAGAAAACTACTGAGCCAAAGGAAAAATGGAACTGGTAGTGATTGTGGTAAAATATGCAATGAAGAAAAACAAACTGAAAGTGATCGCTTGAAGTTAGATTTGAGGGTTCACGTCATAGAAACAAAACCCCGCATGAAGATATATACAAAGCATCATATATTTCTAGTTGATCAAACTTTTGTAAATGAGTATAAAAACACAGTAAACAGTCAACTTTTACTTTATGTATCCACAATAACCAAAACTTCCAGAATATTCAGTCGATTCACCCAAATTTTAGCCAAAACAATCAGTGTAGTTTGGAATACTTTTGAAACATGAAGGTATAGTTTTCACAAAAGTAGTGAAAGTTAAAGAAAGTTTTAAATGAATTATCTTTAAAACATCATACAACAGTTTGGTAAGAAAGGAGAAGCTAAGTAATAGGATTGAAGTAAAATTTTGTACGCTATGCCACACCATAGTTTTCTTCTACTGATTGCTTTTAATTGCACGATAGCCTGGATGATTGACAATATTGAGCAATGTGAACATTTGAGTGAGTTGCACTTCGCAAAATAAGAGGGTTTAATTAGTCACTGCAAATGTCATAATAACTTATCAAAAGATGTGATGCTTCTCTTGGTGGTGGTACAATGGATTGAACTGTCTTTGTAAGGCTACTCCGTTCATGCTAATAACTTAATGCAGTTGGAACTTGGATATGAATAGCTAGGGTAAATCATGAGAGGGATGAACTACATGTTGTTGCCAATTCAAACACTAAGCATCGTAAAAACATTCCTATTGTCACCTAATGGGCTAGCACTTAAAAACAGTAGTTGTGTTGCACGTGGAAACATACCCCTAAAACCGTATCCAATTTATCTGCAACCACACGTAAACTTGAAAATGTCTTTTGATGCATGGAGGCTACAACAGGAGTCCTGAAAAATGCATTGTTAGTTTAGCATCCACATTAAATCATGGGAAATATTGATGAGACAAAGTAGCAAAAAAATTTACACTTAATGATTGAAACCAAACCATTAAAAAGTTGTTCAGTAACATAAACCTGGGTTAAAGTCTCATGGCTCTTTAATAAGGCATCTCTTCTGCACTTTAAGTTTCACAAAATTAACTTCTCTAAACAGCTAAGTGAGATCTTCATCGTTAAGCACATCATTGATTAGTGAGCACTAAATATCAGGAACCTCGTCATATATTCTCCATTATGTTCAAGATGTCTATATGTGTTCATGACATTGCATCAGCATGATTTGATCATAGCCAAAAAAATTGATCATAGTAACCAGCTGAGCAGAAACTACAAAAAATTTATATATTTAAAACAAAAACTGAGCATTCATGAGAATAAAGTAGTGCCCCTAGGTGTTTATCCATGATAACAAACTAAGCATTCAAGAGAATAAAGTACTGATCCTGGGTGTTTGTACTGGAAAACAAAAACTGAGCATTCATGAGAATAAATTATATATGATTTTTTGTTTACCTTTGATAACTGCAAAAAAATTCCAAAAATTCCAAAAACTTAATTCTTGCATCTTTAACTTGTTCAAAAAAATTCCAAAAATAAAAAATCCTTGGCCTTCTTTCTGGCCGCCCAACATATCCTTCGTCGTCTCTAGCGTAAGATGTTCTTCGCCATTTCACCAAGTCATGGGAATTTTTCCGATCAAGAATCAAATCCCTTCAGCTTGATTTGATCATAGCCAAAAAAATTGATCATCGGAACCAACAGAGAAAAAACTAAAACAATATATATGGAGAAAAAGCTGAGCATTCATGAGAATAAAGTAGTGATCCTAAGTGTTTATCCATAAGAATAAACTGAGCATTCATGAGAATAAAGTAGTGATCCTAGGTGGTTATCCTGGAAAACAATAACAGAGCATTCATGAGTATAAATTATATACGATCAAGTGTGTGTTTATTGAATTTGTGCATGAAATGTCGTATGAATGTTCATCTAATATTGATGGTTCGTGCACATGAAATTTTGATCAGTTATTCTAGTTTTATGCTTATCATGCAATTTTTTTAATTAATAGAAATCTTTATGGTATATGAACAAACTCAGATATTTGAAACCAAAATAAAAGAAAATGGGAACCCAAAGACCAGTCCTCATTGAAATAGGTGCATTTATATAAACTAAATCAATATACTTTTTTTACACAACACAACCAAATTCCAACTTCATGTAGTCATCGCAAACTAAAAATCACCAAAAATTACCCCATTTTGACTTCTACATGATGCTTCTTGTCAATTTGACGACATCACCCAATAACATTAAAATGCTCGGCACAAAATAGGTAAGTAAACTCCGTGTGTGAATCGTCCCGCCTACTCCTTCGACATCCTCAACCCCTAGCTAAATGTCAACCAACCAAAAAATGCAAAGAAATAATCAAACACCTCAACCAATCAATATTAAAACTCTTGGAAAATGTTGGAACTTTATTGGAGATTATGTTACCGAATCGAGACAGTAGCAATGACTGGAGATGCTTCGAGGCGGTGTAGAATTAGCTCCATGAATTGGCATGGCTAAAGCACAAAATTTTCCCAAAAAATAAGCAAATACAAATGAGAGAATAGCGAACAAAATGCTTAAGAAACCAACTGTTTGGACAAAGAAGATATGCAGTGATCGATAATCAATGAAGCATCAAATCAAGATCATATTTTTATATAGCACAACCAAATTCCAACAAAATGAATCAAACTAAAAATTAATTAAAAAATACACCATTTTTGGCTTCGCTCACCAATCCTTTACTAAGCTCTCAATTCAAAGGATTTTCATCGATGTTATGATAACTTAGCAACAATTAACTTAAATTAATTCTACCAAACTTCATATTCAATCCAATTCTCAATCCAATTCTGTACAAATAAAATAAACGATAATTATAAGGCAAGTAATCAAATTCGACATTCGTGTTGAACGGATTGACGTTGGACAGCCGTCGTTCGCTTGAATGTTATTATGATATCAATAATGCAAATGCAAAATGGCAGTCCTGACCATAGCTGCAATTAATGATTCAAAGAATGTGTCATCTGACTCATCTTCCTTGTATTTGGAGATTGTTTGCTGGCTATGAATTACTTAACAATGAAGCTAACGTTCTTACAATGTTGTCGAGTAATAGTGGTACTAACGAAAAAAGCTTCAGCATATTTCTATTATTTGAGTCCTACCCCTAACAAAGAATATTTGAGGCGTCACATAAGAAAGCAAAATTAAATTAAGAGTTCAATAAAAAGAGATGGTCTATGAGGAATTTAAGCAAATATATCATGCGTACTCATGCACCAAAGCCCTTACAACATTAATCCACGTCACTCTATGGGCTATGGCAAAGTGAGTCTTTTGATGTGGGTTCTTTGTATTTGATTGCTAGGAATAAGATGTTGTAATGATAGTAACAATTCAGAATCTTTTCAAGTTTATTATAATAAAAAAAGAAAATAAACTACTTTTAATACAATAATTATACCCTTACATTGGTTGGGATGGTAGCATAAGCTGTTCGAAGAGAATGGATCTGTTCTTGAGTATCATTGGAAGTAGACTTTTTGCCATTTTTAGCTAATATTGCACTGCTAATCCAGGAAAAGTAAAAGACTTAGACCTCTAGGTGATTATAAGAACTGGAGAAAAGAATTGTCATCAATGAATTCAAAGGTATTCCATTTTCGTACCAATATGATATTTTTCTCCAAAATTCCTCCGAAAATTGTCCCTAAGATCAAGAGAGCTCTTCCTCATTATGACAGCACACCGTCTTGTCTCCACATACTCCTTTATCATTCCCAGTTGTAGTCCCTCTAGAAGTATCTTCTTCTACTCATCCAAACTAACCAAAATCAACCAAAAAATCACAAAAAAATTAAAAAAATGCTTCAATCTATCATAAAAATATAGCAACTTCTAAACAGTTAACCTGAAGGTAGAAGAAGCGAAGTGAAGAAGCAAACTCGATGGAATCTCAACAAAGTTAATAAAAAAGATGTGTTACATTCAAATTCATAAACATAAAAACTAAACATTCAAACTATTGAACACAAAAAATGGGTTACATTTCCCAAACCACAGAACCTGAAACTGCCCTTTACACCCAGTTGCTAGAATTTGAGGTCCGGGTCGATGCAGAAGAAGATTGACATTCAGGATTACCTGAAAACCAATCCCTCGCTACAGAAAACATTGAGGATCTATGGGCTTAAAATGCCAAATATTACACTTTACAGAGTTTATCATCCAGATATTTGCTCATGGACGCTCTCTTTATCAGCAAGTATAGCAGAAGTTTCATAAACCTTAAATCATAATCCAATCTCATCTCATTACACGGAGAACTTTCATAAACTTCTTAAAGTCAGACTACAAAAATTTATCAAAAGTTCAAGTTATGCAAATCATTGATCCAAACGATGAAAATTTACCAAAAAGTCTCATATAAATAAAGATCGCACATAAAAAGATCTAAACCCCAATCTCTCACAGATGAATCAAGCAAGATGGTCACAAATCAGTAACTTTCGTCGAAAATTGGGGAAGAGGGCATAAACCGATAGGGTGCTCCAACTTGAATGAACTCTTCGCCATTGGATTCGTCGCTTTCTTTTTGGTCCTGCGGTTTCAAACAATGCTTAAAAATAAAATATATGAATGATCGCCTGAAAGAAAACCCTAATTGAATCTAAACCTCAAGATCAAGTAGCATACCTGCTCTTCCCCCAGATCAAGGCCGTACCTTCAAACCTCAATCCAAACCACGCCAAAAATCAAAATTTGAAGATTACCCAACCCACAAAATCAAAATTTTGAAGATTACCCAACACCAAAAACAGAAAATCAAATTGCATACATGCTCTTCCTCCAGAGCAAGGCCGTTACAACTTTCTCCAAAAATAGAATGCGAAGAAGGCTTGGATGCGAAGAATGAAGACCACTTGGTACGGTTCTCCAAGAATGTGAAGAAGGCTTGAATTTCTTCAATTGATGGGAAGCGTGTGTTCTCCAAGAATGCTAAGAAGGCGTGATTTCTTGAACTGCCAATCTGTGCGGTCTTTCCCCCCCAAAATTTCGAGCGTGGGTTTGCAGAAGAAGACCAAGCGTGTGTTTACAAGGCTTGAAGTTCTTCAGTTGCTACGAAGAAGCCCAATTTTTACCGCTCTGTGAGGTCTTTTCCCCCCAAAATTTCGTGTCCCCCCCCAAATTTCGAGTTGCTACGAAGGAGATCAGTGCATTGGAAAGAGTGGCTGCGGTACAATTATTTTCTCTCTCTCTTGCCTGTGGGACCCATGCATACGTGGCTTCATCATGGCCCTCCATCAGAGTGTATCCTGGCCGTTCTTGGTGACTGGGACAAACAAAAAATATTACTGGACTTATGACTGGGACAAAATTCAAAAAAGGTCCTCTTTTATAGAATAGATATACTAGTAAATAACCCGTGCACATGTGCACGTGGACTGAAAAAAAATGGTCGGAAAGGGGGGATGAATAAAAATTGTGAGTGTGTGTGTGGGGAGGGTCCAGGGGCAAAATGTAAAAACCGAGTTGTATGTGCAAAATTTCACACCTCCTCTCTTATCCCTCAAAATCTCATCTCTTATCCAAATTCTCTTGTCCAAATTCTCTTATTCAATTTCTCTTGATAACATCCCTATTTTATAGAATAGATATGTATGTATGTATGTATGTATATGTATGTATATATGTATATGTATACTCTTGTCCAAATCTCTTATCCAATTTCTCTTGTCCAATTTCTGTTATCCAATTTCTCTTGATAACATTCCTATTTTATAGAATAGATGTATGTATATGTATATATGTATATGTATATTTGTATGTATATACTCTTGTCCAATTTCTCTTATCCAATTTCTCTTGTCCAATTTATCTTATCCAATTTCTCTTGATCACATCTCTATTTTATAGAATACTCTCTTTTATAGAATAGATATGTATATACTCTTGTCCAAATTCTCTTGTCCAATTTCTCTTATCCAATTTCTCTTGATAACATCCCTATTTTATAGAATAGATGTATATACTCTTGTCCAAATTCTCTAATCTAATTTCTCTTATCCAAATTCTCTTATCCAATTTCTCTTGTCCAATTTCTCTTATCCAATTTCTCTTGATAACATCCCTATTTTATAGAATAGATATATATAAACAGAGGTGTGAGAATTATCATAAGAATTTAAATACAAGACACCTTTAAACAACCAACCCGTTGCATATTACTCTAAATGATTTAACTACAATAGGATCCAAATCATGCCCAAGACTCTATTTATCAAATCATTTTCTTATTAAGTACATAAAATAAAACTTCTTGAATATTACTTATTCACAAGTTTGCCATGAAAAAATATTTACAAGCATGCCACTAAGACTTGTTGAAATTCATTTATTTACAAGTTGGCCATTAAAAATTTACAAGACTGCAACTAAAACCTTTTTCTTTTACCAACGTTTACACTAAGACGTTGGGATAGGTCCAGCATTTGGCGACGTATTTTAAAAAGAGTCGGGAAACGTCTAGTATTTATCGACAATTTAAAAAAGCGTCGAGAAAAGTCTCGCATTCGCTGGCGTTTTTCGGAAAGCGCCGATAAAAGTCCATCATTTCCCAACATTTTAAAAAAGCGTTGGAAAAAGACCAGCATTTGCCAACATTTTTCAGAAAGCGCTGGCAGAATTCCAGCATTTCCCAGCATTTTTAAAAAGCGTCGGGAAAAGTCCAGCATTTACCAACGTTTTAAAAAAGCGTCGGGAAAAGTCCACCATTTGCATGAGTTTTTCGAAAAGCACCGGGAAACGCCTAGCATTTACCAATGTTCTTATAAACGCTGGTAAAAGTCTAGCATTTGCCGACGTTCTTATAAACGCTGGCAAATGTCGAAATATCAATAGACATTTGCCAACGTTTCATTAAAACGCTGGCATAAAAACGTTGGCAAAAGCCATTTTTTAGTAGTGATCGGAGGAACCGACCCTTCGAAAGTTTGCGGAAGAATCAATGGAGAAATATAAAGAAAGCCTCGACTCCATTGAGGAATTTTATAAGGTGAGTTTTGTACAGTGTCGGCTGGAAATCGAGCGTAAGTTACTGTAACGACCACTTTTCGTTGTACGTTGTTCGTGCACGTGCTTTTGGCCGTGCACGTGTTTGTGAACACTTTCGTGTGATATGCCGTTGTGAACGTCTCTGAGAGTATTACATAGTGGCACTATCTTGGAACGACACTTCTCGAGTCGTTTTTCCACAATTTACACTTACTCGATGAGACGTGACGATTCTCACTCTTGACGGGAGACGTTTCTATTTTTAGTTTCGTCGTCCGACGTCGAATTTGAGATCCGTCTTCTTAGTTAGCTCACATTCATCGTCACGATCACCCCGATATTTATTTTATAATTTTTGGAGTTTATTTGACCACTTTTATAATTTTTACAAGTTTTATATTATTTTTAATAATTAATTTATAAATTATTTTCGGCCAAATAAAATTTATTTGGGTTTTAAACGTTTTAAAAAATTTTTGAGCCAATTTCCAGCTCATTTGGACCAGGTCAAATCCTAGGATGAGTTGGAGAAGTTTAAATTCAAATTTTAAATCTTTTTGAACTTCTAATCCTATTAGATTTAGCCCTAGACCAAGTCAACCCACCTATACTATATAAGCAACCCCTAGCAAGTCCTATTTTCCAAGGAAATTAGCCCTAGCCTCTTCCAAACTCATTTTGGACGTTGCGACGAATCGTCGCAACGTTGCGACGTACAGCCCCCCGCACGACCGAAGAAACCCCCCGCAATCTCCCGCTCCGACCGAGGGCAAGCTCCGCATCCGCCCCGTCCGCACCGCTGCAGCAACCCCCGCCCCGTTCCCCCGCTTGACTGAGAGGAGCCCTCGGTCTGACCGAGGCCCCGCTCCGCACAAGCGCTCCGTATCCGTTGCCGCTTGTCGCCCCGCTCCGCAGCCCGCACGACCGACCCGCCGCTCCGCATTGACCGACGTTGCAAGCGTTGCAACGTTGCAACGCTGTCCCGCCCGCATCCAAGCGCACGACCGAAGCTCCCCATCGACCAGACCGAAGAGAAACCCCGCACCCAAGCATCGCCCGCAGCCGCTGCACACCCCAACGTCGCAGCCCCCGCATTCACAGCGCACGACCGACGGTTCTCCCCGCATCGGCTGTGTACGACCGACGGCCATACGTCGCAACCCCGCAACCGTCGCACCACTTGCCTCCGTGGGCCCCCCAAGTTCTCCAGAGGTATTTTGGGTCCCCCAAAGGTCCCTAGGACTACTGTGGGCCCCACCAAGGTGCTTGCTCTTCGAGGATTCGTCGCGTACGACGTCGTCGCACGTCGTAGCCCGTCGTCGCACGTGCTAGCTTTGGAACCTGGAACCGTTGCCCCGGTCGATGCTCTGAATTTTCCAGCGAGGAATATATATTGGAATCTGGACTTGGAGCGCGATCTATTATTCCAACCCCCGGCGTCGCTACCCGACGCCGGTGTAGCTTTCGCGTCGTGTTGAGGTAACGTTTTGCACCCCTAGGACCCCAAACCCAATTGCATGCTAATCAAGACTAAAATTGATGTTTTTAAAGTATTTTAAAAGTTTTAAATTCACTAATGAAGATTAATAATATGGACTTTAGGCCGGTGGACTTGTGCACGTAGGATAATTGAGATTTTTGGACTCATTGGACGGTGTGCTCAGACGTCGTGCTTGCAGGCAAGTGAAACTTGCCAACTCTTGCGTAGGGCCATGTTTTTAGGCCACTTCCTTGTTTTAGCGTAAAAGAGACTAGTCAGTGAAATGATAGCTGGCTAGACGCCTACTTGATCTAGTTTGACAACGGAACTAGATCCGTCACCTAATTGATCTAGCTTGACAACGAAGCTAGATCCAACCCTTTAAACTTGTTGTTCATGCATACTAAACTGTCACGTTTACTTTCCTTACCTGTACGCACTTTTAACTGCCATGCATTGCATCTTACATGTCATCCCAGTTGATTGTTGCATTCGTAGCACACGCTACAAAACTTGTACTCCTTGAAAACTACTTCCGGGGGACACGGGCCTCATGTGTTGGTCAAAAGCCAATGCCCGGGTTCCCTGGACCGGCTAGGTGCACCCCTACGCCATACTTGTTTAAACACTTCCTGGCTCGTGGACCAGAAGCGGGCCTCATGTGTTGGCTGAAAACCAATGCCCGATACACGTGGAGGGGTAGGGATAAACGATCACTTGAGCTAGGAGCTGGCCGTGCAGCCACTCTAGCCAAAAGGCGGAATCCCTATGCACGAGGTGCTTACTTTTCTTGTCTTGTACTTGTCTTGTGAATGATTCATGCAATACTTGTCATCCATGCCATGTTTAAATGCCATGCTCGTACTTTACTTTACTCTACCTGTTGCACTCATACTTTAACTGCCATGTCATTTGCATCATGCTAGAACTGCTAGGTTGCTTTACTTTCAGTTTCACTTGCACAAGTCTCTTGTAGACTTGCTGACATGTGCCCCTTGCTCTTTTGGGTGTCACATGTTAGACCCTGAGCCAGAGACAGTCGTTGCTGAGTACGTGATGTGTTGCTGACGCTGAGCCTTAGTCCATGATTGCCAGGAGGATTTTGGTGGACACCGGTGACCATTCTTTGAGCCTTTGTTGAGCTTTATTTTGTTTTAGGCCTTTTGTTAGTTATTGGTGAGTAGCACCGTCGTTTGTACTTTGTACTTTTGTTGGCCATGTTTGGGCCTTTAGTCTCTTTTTCTTTTAGCCTGGTGGCTTTTCTGCGATGTTGGAAACTTATTTTATGGATATTCTGAGATATTTCTTTTGCCTCATTTCATTATTATTATCTTTGTTTCGTTAGCGTTGCAAGGACCTGCAGTTTTAAATTTGATCGACGCTTATCGGACTTGCAGCTTTGTAGCTTCAAGTCTGAGCGGACCTTCTCACGCTTCGCCTCCATATTTTTGGGAAGCGGGGCGTGACAGGTTTTGTTGGTGGCCCATGCAGGTCCAATCTTGCAATTGCGAATTAACGGAACAACGATAATAACGGAATGTCCATTAAATAAATTGCAACATCCGAGTCATAAGCCCTGAGTTTAGTTGTTTTCTTAGGACACTAGGTGATAAGAAGGCTTAGTTAGATGTCTGCGCTTGCTAGTTAGAGGCCCTGACTGTAGTTAGACTCCCTTTTAGAAATTGATCTAATCGTCGTAGGAGTTACCTTAGTGGTTATTGCCTAACCCTGACCATGTTAGACCTCTAAAATTTTCCTTCGGGCGTTCGCTTTCGGGTTCATCGATTTCGGACCAAGCTGAACGCATTTCTTTACCGTATAACCTTTAGAAGTCTTAGCTTTTAGTTTTTAATCTTTAGATGGTCGACCGTATGAGTTCCCCGTAGACTCTTCTGATCCATATCCTAGGTATATGTACGATTTGATCATCCGACCAATTTCCTTGCCTCGATTCACGAGATCGCCTCATGACGATCGTCGTCACTCTTCGAACATCTCCATTACAAATCCTGAATCTTCTGAAAGTATTTTTTCGATTTCCTCTTTCCCTAAGTTTAACCTTGCTCAAAATTTTAATATACTTATACTTCATACTCCTTCATTGATTTAAATTTTTTAAAACGTTTGTCGGAATTTTTGAATACTAGCTTATAGTATTTTCCCAGACTATGTTTTTCGTACTTATGCAAATGCGTTGTCCCTTCATATATTAATTTTATTCTGAATCGTACTTTTATTCAACTTGTAATTTTCCCTCCTGATTTATGCCATTCATATACTTTTCAAAACACATGGAATTTCAGCTTTCAGCAAGTTGGTTTTGCTCGTCGTTTTCGCTAATTCAGATTTTGTAAAATTACTATTTTCATAACCACATCCTGCTTTAGACCCTCCATGATTTGATTTTAAAGATTTGCTATTCGATCTTGATAATTCTTATGCTAAGTTACTATTATTTTCTTCCCGCTCACCATACACGCTTTTAGAAAAAAAATTTCTAAACAAAATCGAATTTCAATTATTTTTATAACCGTGCCAGACTTGTTGTGCTCGTATATTAAGAACCTTGTGTAACTCTGTTTCTCATTTTTGGCAAACCTTGGTTCTCTAAAAGTAGTTTCAAATTGATCATTTTAAATTTTCCATAGCCTAAAAGTTTTGAAAGCATTAACATGAGTTTAAATTCTTCCGCTACTCGATTTCATTCCTCGACTTCCCAGAACTTTTGACAACATTATATTAAATTACAGACTGAAGGAATTTTCTAAACCATGTCCTTAATATTCGTGTAAATGATTTTACTTCTTTTCTTAATGATTTTCGATAAGCTAATAAAACATTTTCTCTTATTATGAATATTCAACTCAAACTTAGTTTGAACAACTCGTTTTATCGATCTCCAAATATTTCTTTACAGGCGATGATTTTAAGTTTTGAAGAACGACAGTTTTCAAACTCCGCGTATTTTAGCTTGTGCTACTTACCCTATCTTCTTTTCTATATCCTATATAAGCATCACTACATTCCCCTTTCCTTCAACCTAAACATCACCATTGAGTCAATGTTTCGTCTACCAAGCCGTCTCCTTGTATTTGTCCTATCTGAACTCGTGCTTATCGATCCTTCCCTCGTCACGCTCTCGACCTCTCTTTATTGCTTAGGCCTTAGAGTCCTTCAATGTCTGGTCAACTCTTAGTTGTTAGTAGACCCTTGGACCTTGTGAGGTAGTCATTGTGCACATACCTAAGTTGGGTACGTGAGCTTGAATGAGAATTCCCATAGTATATTGGCGCTTGCCTATTGTGTGATATATTTATATATATATACTCGGAGCCATTCGTGATAGTATGAAGTTGTTGTGTGATAGTAGTTATAGATTTTGTGGATAGCTATACTATACTAGGGATGCTTGTGTATATTTGAATTAGCGTTGGAATGTCTAATTGAGTGTATGTAATTAGAGATACTTATAATGGTTGAAATAAAATGATTGGTAAAGCTATGTATATGCTAGGTGTGATGATAATGTGTGAACTTATAGATAAGTATGTAGGCCTATTGAGTGATCTATATATTATTACGTGTGAGTTTGTGCTCGTAGGTAGATATATATAGTGTTTAGACGTAAGTAGTTATGTTTGTTGCCTGAGTATATATGTGATATACATATAGTGGTAGGATTATAATTTTGATTGGTATTGCTTGCTTTTGCGGGATGTTGCATGTGTGCATACCGTGAGGTATACACGACTATCGTACATCTTAATTATGTATGTACATAGGTGTTGGTGTACTAATTATAGGTAGTAGGCTATGGTGTGAATATATATGTTACATGTGTGAGACTATACGATGAATACGTATGCATGTATTAGGGAGCGTATTATAATTATACGTATGTTGATGTCTATATTATTATTATTATGGTATATAGAATGATTGAACTACGTGAGTATTGCCTGACTAAATATTAAGTGTGATTGATTTATGGAATGTATATGGTTGTATGGTAGACGTATAAATATTGGAATGGTATTGGTATAAGTATGAATGCCGTGTTACGTATATAGAATATCCTGATATGTGTATTGAGTCTCACTCAAGCTTGAGTGAGTATACTCTAAGTATATTGAATGTATGATTGTAGTTTGAATATAGAAATGCTTGATGTATGTATGGTGATAGAAGTGTTTGTGCCTGGTTGTGCTACGCACATGATTGTGGGTCGCTACGCCAGTATATAGTTATAGGTGTTGGTCTTGTGATATAGCTAAATACTAAGGACTTGTTATGTGAACGTATGTGTACTAGCTAAAACTAGGTATGTATGTGTGCTAGTTATATAATGGTATGATTGGTGTATGTAAATGAAATGTTAGCGTGTATGGGTGTGCACCATGCACGGGTAAGTATGTGCTTAGTTATAGGTATTGATGACTATGGTATATGTGGCGTGTCGTAAATACAGTTATAGGACCGTACGTGATGTGAATATATGGTGAACTATTTGCATGTATTTGAATGACTATGTATTGTGAAACTATAGTAGTGGTGAATATGTATATTAGATATAGTGAACTTGATCTAATAATGGTATGGTGTGACTACATGTGTGGATGTGTTTAGTGTTGGATGAATACTAGGGATTATTAGAGGGTAGTATACCCTTGATGTTTGTGCATAGGTAGCTACATATAGGTAGAGCAATGATTGTATTGGCTAAGTGTGAGACTATCCTTATATAAGTATCTGAACTGTTGTTTTGCGAGTAGTAGTTATATAAGGGATGTATGTTTATATATATGATTGAAATACATGTATGAATTTGACTGACTATAATAAGTATAAGTATATACGTACGTGAATGTATATATGTGTTGGTAGAAATAATGTTTGACTACCTAGTGCATATATAAGCACTTGAAATGACTATACCTGGTTAAATTATTATATGGCTTGATTGGGGTAGTTACTAGAGCGACTAGTTATATTAGAAAGTCCGAGGACGGACTTTATTCTAAGGTGGGAAGGATGTAACGACCACTTTTCGTTGTACGTTGTTCGTGCACGTGCTTTTGGCCGTGCACGTGTTTGTGAACACTTTCGTGTGATATGCCGTTGTGAACGTCTCTGAGAGTATTACATAGTGGCACTATCTTGGAACGACACTTCTCGAGTCGTTTTTCCACAATTTACACTTACTCGATGAGACGTGACGATTCTCACTCTTGACGGGAGACGTTTCTATTTTTAGTTTCGTCGTCCGACGTCGAATTTGAGATCCGTCTTCTTAGTTAGCTCACATTCATCGTCACGATCACCCCGATATTTATTTTATAATTTTTGGAGTTTATTTGATCACTTTTATAATTTTTACAAGTTTTATATTATTTTTAATAATTAATTTATAAATTATTTTCGGCCAAATAAAATTTATTTGGGTTTTAAACGTTTTAAAGAATTTTTGAGCCAATTTCCAGCTCATTTGGACCAGGTCAAATCCTAGGATGAGTTGGAGAAGTTTAAATTCAAATTTTAAATCTTTTTGAACTTCTAATCCTATTAGATTTAGCCCTAGACCAAGTCAACCCACCTATACTATATAAGCAACCCCTAGCAAGTCCTATTTTCCAAGGAAATTAGCCCTAGCCTCTTTCAAACTCATTTTGGACGTTGCGACGAATCGTCGCAACGTTGCGACGTACAGCCCCCCGCACGACCGAAGAAACCCCCCGCAATCTCCCGCTCCGACCGAGGGCAAGCTCCGCATCCGCCCCGTCCGCACCGCTGCAGCAACCCCCGCCCCGTTCCCCCGCTTGACTGAGAGGAGCCCTCGGTCTGACCGAGGCCCCGCTCCGCACAAGCGCTCCGTATCCGTTGCCGCTTGTCGCCCCGCTCCGCAGCCCGCACGACCGACCCGCCGCTCCGCATTGACCGACGTTGCAAGCGTTGCAACGTTGCAACGCTGTCCCGCCCGCATCCAAGCGCACGACCGAAGCTCCCCATCGACCAGACCGAAGAGAAACCCCGCACCCAAGCATCGCCCGCAGCCGCTGCACACCCCAACGTCGCAGCCCCCGCATTCACAGCGCACGACCGACGGTTCTCCCCGCATCGGCTGTGTACGACCGACGGCCATACGTCGCAACCCCGCAACCGTCGCACCACTTGCCTCCGTGGGCCCCCCAAGTTCTCCAGAGGTATTTTGGGTCCCCCAAAGGTCCCTAGGACTACTGTGGGCCCCACCAAGGTGCTTGCTCTTCGAGGTTTGGTCGCGTACGACGTCGTCGCACGTCGTAGCCCGTCGTCGCACGTGCTAGCTTTGGAACCTGGAACCGTTGCCCCGGTCGATGCTCTGAATTTTCCAGCGAGGAATATATATTGGAATCTGGACTTGGAGCGCGATCTATTATTCCAACCCCCGGCGTCGCTACCCGACGCCGGTGTAGCTTTCGCGTCGTGTTGAGGTAACGTTTTGCACCCCTAGGACCCCAAACCCAATTGCATGCTAATCAAGACTAAAATTGATGTTTTTAAAGTATTTTAAAAGTTTTAAATTCACTAATGAAGATTAATAATATGGACTTTAGGCCGGTGGACTTGTGCACGTAGGATAATTGAGATTTTTGGACTCATTGGACGGTGTGCTCAGACGTCGTGCTTGCAGGCAAGTGAAACTTGCCAACTCTTGCGTAGGGCCATGTTTTTAGGCCACTTCCTTGTTTTAGCGTAAAAGAGACTAGTCAGTGAAATGATAGCTGGCTAGACGCCTACTTGATCTAGTTTGACAACGGAACTAGATCCGTCACCTAATTGATCTAGCTTGACAACGAAGCTAGATCCAACCCTTTAAACTTGTTGTTCATGCATACTAAACTGTCACGTTTACTTTCCTTACCTGTACGCACTTTTAACTGCCATGCATTGCATCTTACATGTCATCCCAGTTGATTGTTGCATTCGTAGCACACGCTACAAAACTTGTACTCCTTGAAAACTACTTCCGGGGGAAACGGGCCTCATGTGTTGGTCAAAAGCCAATGCCCGGGTTCCCTGGACCGGCTAGGTGCACCCCTACGCCATACTTGTTTAAACACTTCCTGGCTCGTGGACCAGAAGCGGGCCTCATGTGTTGGCTGAAAACCAATGCCCGATACACGTGGAGGGGTAGGGATAAACGATCACTTGAGCTAGGAGCTGGCCGTGCAGCCACTCTAGCCAAAAGGCGGAATCCCTGTACACGAGGTGCTTACTTTTCTTGTCTTGTACTTGTCTTGTGAATGATTCATGCAATACTTGTCATCCATGCCATGTTTAAATGCCATGCTCGTACTTTACTTTACTTTACCTGTTGCACTCATACTTTAACTGCCATGTCATTTGCATCATGCTAGAACTGCTAGGTTGCTTTACTTTCAGTTTCACTTGCACAAGTCTCTTGTAGACTTGCTGACATGTGCCCCTTGCTCTTTTGGGTGTCACATGTTAGACCCTGAGCCAGAGACAGTCGTTGCTGAGTACGTGATGTGTTGCTGACGCTGAGCCTTAGTCCATGATTGCCAGGAGGATTTTGGTGGACACCGGTGACCATTCTTTGAGCCTTTGTTGAGCTTTATTTTGTTTTAGGCCTTTTGTTAGTTATTGGTGAGTAGCACCGTCGTTTGTACTTTGTACTTTTGTTGGCCATGTTTGGGCCTTTAGTCTCTTTTTCTTTTAGCCTGGTGGCTTTTCTGCGATGTTGGAAACTTATTTTATGGATATTCTGAGATATTTCTTTTGCCTCATTTCATTATTATTATCTTTGTTTCGTTAGCGTTGCAAGGACCTGCAGTTTTAAATTTGATCGACGCTTATCGGACTTGCAGCTTTGTAGCTTCAAGTCTGAGCGGACCTTCTCACGCTTCGCCTCCATATTTTTGGGAAGCGGGGCGTGACAGTTACCTACCTCGAAAATCGATTTTAATCGCATGACATTGATGTTAGATGATGAGTTCAAAGAAGAGGGTGGTGATGCCTTAGCCGGGGGACTGATCATGCTTCGGATGAGGGAGCAGCGTTGAGCAACGTCCTCGTAGGGTTGTCATCATGATTGCGATGTCCTTTGAATTTTGAATGTGGAGCCCGTGTTTGCCCTGATTTTTGGTGTGAATAAACAGAATATAGTTTATCAATTTTGTATCAATAAACAGAATAAAGTTTATTCAATACCTTTTTTGGTTATCTCGTTCGTGTTCATGGAGCATAGTATAGCTTGTCTGCCCCATCAACACCTTGGACTCATGCGATGACAAGATGCTGAAAGTGAGCTGTTGAAGCATAAACTTTTATCTCCGCTGAGGGAATTCCATCCTCTCGTTGGTTGATTACTCCTGCAAGAGTATGGACAACGCGTCCTCGATCATATAACTCGGTCGGCCCGTGAAGGGTTGGCCCTCCGTTCGTATAGCAGAGCGGCCCGCGAGGTCATAGATGGCGCATCCTCGATTGTATAGTTCGATCGTCCCGCAAAGAGTTGGCCGTCCGTTAGTATAGCCGAGCGGCCCGCGAGGGCATAGATCGCTCATCCTCGATCGTATAGCTCAGTCGGTACGTGAAGGGTTGGCTCTCCGTTCGTATAGCCAAGCGGTCCGCGAGAGCATAAATAGCTCATCCTCGATCGTATAGCTCGGTCGGCCCGTGAAGGATTGGCCCTCTATTTATATAGCCAAGCGGCCCGTGAAGGCATGGATAGCTCATATCTGATCGTATAGCTCGGTCGTCCCGCGAAGGGTTAACCCTCCATTTGTATAGTCGAGAGGCTAGCGGAGGGTTGGCCCTCAGTTTGTATAGCTAGGTGGCCAGCAAGGATATCGATGACTCATCCCCGATCGTATAGCTCAGTTGACATGCGAAGGGTTAATCCTCCGTTCGTATAGCCAAGCGGCCGTGAGGATATCGGATGCGTGAACTTGAGTACTTGGAAAGAAAACAAGGTCGATAAAAATGGACCTCGTACAGCACATTGGTCGCGCATGTTTATTAGCTTAGTGGAAGTTTTAACAGAAAAAGCATTTTATTCATTGATTCATAAAGGAAAATGCGAAAAACAGAAATTTGTACATGCGATTATTCCGTATGAAGCTAGAGGCGTCTCCTTACACCTTCTGAACTTTCAACCAACGTGATCCTTGTTGTAGATCATTCAACAAGCCAGGTGACGGTTGAGTCAGGCAAGGCCCCTTTTCCTTTGTCTTCTCCCTTTGAGGATCTCTTAGGTGCCTTCGCCTGTGAGTTGTCGACGAATTTCTTCAAGTGGCCATGCTTAATTTGGGCTTCAATGTCCTTCTTTAATGTCCAAGAATCATCGATGTCGTGGCCATTATCTTGGTGGTACCTGCAATATTTAAGATCATCTCTTTTTCATACATTCCCTTCTGCTTGGGAGGAGGTCGGCCAAAGAGTTCTTCGCCTTCTGCATATGCCAGTAGTTCGGCCTTGGTAGCATTTAGTTTGGTGAAGACCTCATCAGTTGCATGTGTACGACCTTTGGGACTTCTTTCTTGTTGCCGATGGTCACATAGGCTCTTAGCAAAAGCCATTATGGGGTTGAGCTTCTCTCCTGTCTTCTGTAGGTGGCTTGGAAGAGTGTTTTCCGTGGGCAGCCATCGCCTCCTCAGAGAGCATGTATCGCTCTGCCCTAGTAAGGAGGTGGTCGAGGTCACGTAGCGGTCGCCGGTGCATTGATTTCACCAAGTCTTCATAATGGATTCCCTTCGTGAGAGATGCAATGACCATATCACCGGTATAGCCTTCGACGTTTAGCCTTTCATTATTGAAGCGCGTGAAGAAGTCCCATAGCGTTTCTCCTTCCCTCTACTCCAGAGTGAACAGATGGCCTGAACTTTGTTTTCGCCTGCGCCCCGCCATAAACTGCCGGCAAAAAGCTTGGGACAAGCTCTTGAAAGACCTAATGCTATGACTGGGCAGCACGTTGTACCATTCATTCGATGCTTCGGTCAATGTTGTATGGAAAGCTCGACAGAGGAAAGGTTCATCTGCCCAGTGTATTTCCATCACACTCTTGTACTTTTGGGCGTGATGGTGAGGATCACCTTTGACATCATATTGTTGCAGAGGAGGCAGCTTTAACTTTGGTAGTCTCGGTGCCGAAGTGATCTTCTTCAATGGGACGCGCTTATCTTCTGAACCAAATGAAGAAGAGTGAGGACGATGTACATCATCGCGGTGTTTGATAGGCCGACCGGTGGAGGCATTGGCAGGGCTGGTCCTGAAGATATTGGGGTCTATGACGAGTTAAAAATTTGGGCCCTATAAATATAATTTTTTTAAAATTAAAATACTAAATTTTTTTGGGGGTTTGGAACCTAGCCAAGTGCAATGCTAAGAGGCTTATCCCTATGCCTGAAATTTTTATTGATATGCTAAAAGATGGTCCAAATATGGGGGAACATAAAACCAATATCCATTAAAATAAAACAAATACAAGGATTAGCATACACGAACATGTCATTATCCAAACAGTTTCACGATTGCATTTTTTTGCAAGAATGGATTTAGAACTATACCCGGATGTGATCAAAATTATGCCGATAATGCTCACAATTTGAGGCAAATAACGAGACATTATGTGTGCAAAAAAGAAATTAAATAAAGCAAGTAAACAAAGAGTTGCTTATCTTTTTTACTTCCCTTCCCCGTTTCTGATGTATGGCTCAATATTTAAACTCTCTTTGCAGCAGCCCTGCCATAGTTTAAACTTAATTACCTAAAGATTAGGAGTTAAATACTTGAGATCTAAGAATTGAATTAAAAACTCTTACCATTCGCCCAAATATCTGTCCAAGTTTGTTGCCGTATTTCACCAAACACCTTGTGGGCTGATTGAGCACCCATCACCAAACACCTTGGAGGCTGATTCACACATACAAAAATGCCCCCCCCCCCCCCCCCCCCCCCCCCCGGCCTTGGGCCCACTCCCGAACCATTGGGAGAGTTCAAGGGACTGGGCCCTGGGCGGCCGCCCTGGGTGCCCTGGGTCAGGGCTAGGCATGGGCATTGGATGAATCAACTACGCCCACTCCCGAACCATTGGGAGAGTTCAAGGGACTGGGCCCTGGGCGGCCGCCCTGGGTGCCCTGGGTCAGGGCTAGGCATGGGCATTGGATGAATCAACTACGCCCCCTCCCGAACCATTGGGAGAGTTCAAGGGACGGCCGCCTCCTCGGCTCTTACGCTTGTGCCTAAAATTAGGTTGGGGAGGATCACGGCCATGATCATGTGTGCGATGGGCCTTTGCCTGCTCCACATCGATTCGAGTAGGTTGTCAGGAGGTCCTCTCATTGGCAGAGGGCCTCTGACCCTTATGTCTGTCAGAGTGGTTTTTGCCTTCGCCACCACGACCCCCATTGAGGTCAGCGACATCAGGTTTGTGCCAAGGCGATGCAGTGGCATAGGTTAGAGAAATGACATGTCGCTTCAAGTTTAGTTCGTCATCTCTTTGGTCTTAGCTTTGACTATGTAAACGGTTCACTTTCTATGTGAACTTCTTAGGCCTTGTTTACAACACCTCTGGGCTTTTGTGGGCTTCTTTATTCAGATCATCTCTTCATGGACCGTCCCAATTCAGCAACATGATTCATATCAGATGAGGACAACGAAAGAAGATAGTCACCGTGCACTCGGTGTAGTTCGGTGGCATGAATTTTTAGAACGGACCTGAATTGAACACGTAGATGTAAAAGTTCCAGTCCTTTGGTGGTGTTATTATTGTATTTTATTTTTAAAATCGGATCCGAAACGTCCACCCAAAATCACAAGTGTTACATGAATAAATAAATAAAATTTTAAAAATAATGCAACAGCTATTAGATGAGGGTATATCATAATGGTGCTAAAAAAACAGAAGAAAAAGTTATAGACGTCTGTGAACACTCAGAAAAAAATAATAATATTCGACGTCCCAAGTGTCCAATAGCTAGCCGACATGAAAATAGCCTCCAGCCACGTATCAAGACAGCTCAGCTCCCACGTACTTCGAGTACACGTGTCATAAAACCAACAAACGTGTAAGAAGCCTCAAGTGCGAACGATATCCATTCATTTATTTATTTTTAACGCAAATATACCTGTACTCACCCGCCACGAGGCGGACCACTGGCACCCCGCCACGAGGATTGCTTCGGTCAGCGATCATTCCCTCTACAACCTCCGCCCCTTAACACTTATTACGAAAATGCCAGCTACCACCATTCATCGTGTTAGACTCGCCGTTGACGCTGAGTCTTTGAGATGGCCGCCGTCGCCGCCTTGCGCCTCAAAGCGTTACCCGGACGAGTCTGACAATGGTACCATTGTAAATAACAGTCATAAACGGTCTGTTTGATTTAGTAGGATTGCTATAAAAGGACGAAGGTGACAGGAAATGGCACATTCATCGAGCTACAAACACAGCTGGTGGTTTTTCCACCGCTCCCGTGGTTTAGCCTTTCTATCTCACAAAATTAAAATTAAGCCGAAAACAATAAATAAAATAGAAAAAGAATCTTTTTGTTTTCTCTCTCTCTCTTCTTCTCTATTTATTTGATTCCAGCCTGGGCTGTGAATTTTCCAGATCTAAATTTTCAGGTAAATTTTCTTTTTAATTTATCGTTCTGTCTTTATAAATTTTTTTAATCGATCTCTTGGAGCTTACGAAAAGATTTCTTGATCTAAACGGTAGCGTGTAGATCTATGTTTGGATATCCTTTTCCTCTGCGATCTCGATTCTGTATTCTTTTCTTTAGATCCGAGTGTTTCTGATGAGAAGTTGATCGTATTTATGCTGAATTTGGTTTTGTTTTGATGTGATCTCAGCTTGTTTGATCGATCGATCTCGTCGTGGAGATGGCTGAAGAGCAACGATGCCAAGAAGGTCACCGCCTCTGCGCCAACAACTGCGGCTTCTTTGGGAGCCCGGCGACCCTAAATCTCTGCTCCAAATGTTACCGCGATTTCAGCCTGAAGGAAGACCAGGCCTCGTCGGCTAAGTTCGCTGTCGAGAAATCTCTTCAAGCGTCGTCGTCGTCGTCGTCCGTGTCATCTTCCTCCTCCGTGGCGGTAACTGAGACGGCTGCGGACGTCAGAGCCTCGCTGATGCTGACGTCGCATGCCGCGGATGAGAGGAAGGAGGCGGCGCCGGCCGCGGCGGCGGTCCAGACGCCTGCGAACCGGTGCTCTACGTGCAGGAAGAAGGTGGGGCTGACGGGGTTCAAGTGCAGGTGCGGGTCTACCTACTGCGGGGCCCACCGGTACCCGGAGCAGCACGCGTGTGGGTTCGACTTCAAGGCGGCGGGCAGGGAGGCGATCGCACGTGCCAACCCCGTGATCAAGGCCGACAAGCTCGAGAAGATCTGAGGACGTCGGATCACGGCTGGTGGTCTCGTTCATTTCATGGTGCTGTCTGGAATCTGCCGGCTGTGATTGTGGTCGGATGCCCTACGTGGGAGTCTACCTGTCCGTCGCCGGGGATACCGCGGTTGTTGGTGGCTCCTGTGGTTGTGCTTTTAATTTTTTTAAATTTTTTCTTTTTTATTTAGATGAAAAAGAAAAAAAAATGGATTAAGGTGGCGGAGGATGATGAATATAAAAAGTTGTTGCAGTCCCTCTTTAAAGCTTTTTCTTGTTTTTATTAATTAATTAATGGTGAGTGGTTCGCCTTTTCTAATTGGTTGGTGTATTGTTGGTAGGAAACGCGTAGGCGTAGCAAATTATAGGGGTGTGCGGGTCCGGGTACCCTGTTTTTTTCATGTTACCCGGACCGTACCCGGTAAGGGACCAGTTCCTAAAATTTGGACCCGGAACCTATCCAGTTGAACCCTATATCCGGACCCTACCTGGACCCTATGGTTCCGGGTAGGTTCCGGGTACCTTGTAAAAAAATCTAATTTGTGAGGCATTACGAACAATGATTTCCAAATGATCTGTGCATAACAATTGCCTCAAATACGCATGAATAATCTGGAAGTAAAATATTGTCTCTAGTCTCTTTCTTCTGTGATAAATGCATACTGACCAGTCATTTCTACTAGATAAAGCTAGACATATGGAAGAATGATTTACGTTTACCTCTACTGCTCTTTTGAACGCGTAAGAGAACAATATGATCTTTGATTCAAATGCATTGTTTAATGAACTTACACGTTGTTCAAAACTTCAGGATGCAAGTTGTACTCACTAATATTATAAGTTCAAATTAGATACAGCCAGTGTGGATCACTCTTATATATTTCAAATGTGCCTGAGAACGTGCGCAGGTAGAATTACCTGCGCACGCCCCCTCTGTTCGGGGTTTGTAAGTATTTTTTTTTTGAAATTTTTTTTTGCAGTAGCTAGATATACTTGTTATGAAGCTCCCCACAAAATTTCAGGTCAATCCGACACCGTTTGAGCCTCCGTTCATCGATTTCAAAAACGTTGCGCAAAACTGTCCAGAATTTGGACAGTTTTGCGCAACGTTTTTGAAATCGATGAACGGAGGCTCAAACGGTGTCGGATTGACCTGAAATTTTGTGGGGAGCTTCATAACAAGTATATCTAGCTACTGCAAAAAAAAATTTCAAAAAAAAATACTTACAAACACCGAACAGAGGGGGCGTGCGCAGGTAATTCTACCTGCGCACGTTCTTAGGTACATTTTTTGCATATTATAATATATAAAAAATTATATATATATATATAGGGTTTTTCTCATATTAGTCCCTTAAATTATGTGTATTTTGATATTAGTCCTTTAAATCTTTGTAATTTGAATTTAGTCCTTTAAAGGGACTATTTAGGTTAAAATTTAAACATTTAAGGGACTGTTTAGGTTAACAAAAGGGACTATTTAGGTTAATATTAAACATTTAAGGGACTAAATTCAAATTACAAAGATTTAAAGGACTAATATCAAAATACACATAATTTAAGGGACTAATGTAAGAAAAACCCATATATATAATATCGGTTCTGGTTCTGGGTACCCGTTTTCTATAGACGGGAACCGGAACCGGACCCGATACCCGTCGGTTCCAAATTTTCCTATCCGGAACCTACCCGAAACCGATAACTATCTACCCAGAACCTACCCGTTAGGGTAGGTTCCGATCGGGTATCTGGGTACCCTGTACCCGTGCACACCCCTAGCAAATTAATCCTGATACGCACGCTTTGAAGACCCTTTGACGGATGCGTGGGTAAACTACCGATCTGCAATTAGGGTGAAAAAATTTAGCTTTTGAATGATGTCATCCCGCTCTAATCTATATTGCATTTGGTGACTCTTTTTGAATACTAGTCCTGACTAGGACAAGCTGATAAGGACAAAATGATTGATAGAAGAACGATTAAGATTTAATATTAAGTAACGAATAGTTGAGATGCGATTTTGTGGAAAGTTTTGGAGGAAAAAATATTCTTGGAGAAATGAAAGTTTCTGTGGAACTGAAAATTTTTGGAGATTGAAAGTTTCTTGGAAATAGTAGAGTGCACATAATTAATGCTTTTGGAAAAAAAATTTTAAATTGCACTTAATTCTGCAGATCGAATGATCTCTCTATCAACCCGGGGTCTACCGTCTTATCGACGCAAGAATAATTTACCGCGTCGAATGTGCCCGCTAAAATTTTTACGCTAATTTGTTATTCCGCGTTGAAGGCCCCCACACCGAATTTGTTGTTCAACGCCGAATTTGTTGTTCTGCGTCGAATGCGAACTCCTCGAATTTATTGTTCAACGCTGAATTTGTTGTTTCGTGCCGAAGGCGCCCTCGCCGAATTTGGTGTTCCGTATTGAATGCGTCCTTAACAAGTATCAATCCACCAAATGGAGCGAATGATGCAATTGAAGACGAGGAAACCTGGATTTTACAAGTCGACGGTTCGGCCACTCAAGCTGGAAGTGGGGCCAGAATAATTGTCCAAATATCATCGGGCAATATATTCGAATACGCCCTTCGCTTCAATTTCCAAACCACAAACAATGGTGCTAAATATGAGGTGGCCATCAACGGACTCCGATTGGCTCGAGCCCTAGGGGCGAGAGTGGTCTAACTACTCAGCGACTCCAGCCTCGTCGTCTGCCAATTGAACGGGACCATCGAGGCCCGTGAAGACTCGATGCAGAGTTACATGCAAGTCGCTAAAGCAGAGCTTGCCAAGTTCACACGCGTGGAAATTCATCATGTGCCATGGTCGAAGAATCATCGAGCTGAAGCCTTGTCGAAGCTTGCATCCTCCTTCCCCGCGGGACTCGGTCGGACCATGTATGTACAACGTTTACTCCATCCCAACGAGCTGGCACAAGAGCTGCTAAGCCTCGACCAAGGGATCACTTGGATGGATCCCATAATCCGTTACCTAAACACAGGAGAGAAGCCGACCGACCCGTGAAGGCACGAAAGCTGGAACAGAAGGCCTATCAATTCGTCATGATGGATGGTTCATTGTACAAAAGACGATGGATAGGTATGACATCTTTCCTTACCTTAAATGTTTAGCCCCGCAGGAAGCGCACTACGTGATCTAAGAGATCTACGAGGGTGTTTGCGGAAACCACTGCGGGTGGAAAATACATAGCTTTGAAGGCCATGGGACAAGGGTATTTTTGGCAAACGATATTCAAAGATGCCGGCGAACACGTTCGACGGTGCTCGACCTGCCAAAAGTTCTCATAGATCAGCTCAGCCCCACCAACTGATCTGATCCACATCGTCAGCTCAATTCCTTTCACCAAGTGGGGACTAGACCTCCTTGGCCCATTCAAGCCAGCGAGTGGGCAACAGAAATACCTAATAGTGGCGATAGACTACTTCACAAAATGGATCAAGGCGGAACCTCTGTCCCGGAAGCTCGAAGCTTCGTCTGGAAGTCCATCGTTTGTCGTTTTGCATCCCACAATCTATAGTAACGGACAATGAGACACAGTTCGACAGCATCGGCTTCAGAGACTTCTGCTCAGAGATAAAGATCAAGTTGCACTTCGCCTCCGTCGCCCATCCCCTGTCGAACGGTTTAGTACAAGCAGCCAACAAAAGCATCCTCGGGCCCATACGAAAGAGAATAACTAGGCTAGAAGGGACTTCCCCGAACGAAATCCCCGACATACTATGGTCGTACAGAACGATCCACAAAACCTCGATGGGGGAAACATAACTCATGTTGGCCTACGGATGCAAAGCCGTCGTCCCAGTAGAGGTCAATGAGCGACCGCTTCGTCTCCAATACTATGATGAAGAAAGCAACCTACAAGGCCTAGAGCTCAACCTACAACTGGTGGACAAGGTCCGCGAACGGGCTTTAGCGACCCTTATCGAACAAAAATGATGCATGGCCCGCTATTTCAGCTCAATGGTCCGCAAACACAGCTTTTGTGTAGGTGACTTGGTTCTGCGTAAGGCCGCTTTCACTTCTGAGATTCTCAAGAAGGGGAAGCTCGCTGCGAAGTGCGAAGGACCCTACACACTGATCGATGTACTCTGTCCTGTCACCTACCGACTCGCTACTTTGGATGATAGAGAGCTTCCTCATCCCTGGAACGCTGAGAATTTGCGGAAGTATTATCAATGATTGTACACACGGGGTAAACGATTGAAATCTATTTTCGTCTTTTATCTTATGCATGTTCATGATGAATACAGAGTCGATCGTTCTTTGACATCATTCGAAACAGCCTTCTAAAACATACCGTCGGCCGTAAGTCGAAGGGGCCTCGCCTCTCACAACCGAACGACCCTCCTAGTCATCCGTAAGCCGAGGGATCCACCCTCGCCACTAAACGACCCCCGGTACTCGTCGGTCGTCAGTCGAACGGGTTTCGCCCCTCGCCATCGAACAACCCTTGTCGTCAGCCGTAGGTCGAGGGCCCCCCTCGCCACTGAACGACCCCCGGTACTAGTCGGTCGTAAGTCGAAAGGGCTTCACCACTCGCCACCGAACAAACCTTGTCGTCAGCGTAAGCCGAGGGATCCTCCATTGCCACTGAACGACCTCTGGTACTCTTCGGCTGTAAGTCGAAGGGGCCTCCCCCCTCGCCACCGAATGACCCTTGTCGTTAGCCGTAAGCCGAGGGATCCCCCTTGCCACTGAACGACCCCCATTACTCGTCGGCAGTAAGTCGAAGGGGCCTCGCCCCTCACCACTGAACGACCCACGACGCTCGTCAGCCATAAGCTGAGGGATTCCCCTGCCACTGAACGACCCTCGATGCATATGTCGAAGAGGCTTCGCCCCTCACCACCCAAGGAAGCATGATTATGGTTTAAAAGGTTACGTTCATCGATTGAATACGCCTAACTTATCAACGACAAAACTTGCCTGAAGATTCAATGAAATTTGAAGTTACGTTGTTGAGGGGCCATACACACGCACGTATTCGAGTAAAAAAGAAATACGAAAGCATACCCAGCTTGCAAAAAGTTTTTCATTTATTTGAATGAAAAAAAATTACAAGAAGCCAAATCAGAAGGCATGTCGGCCTAAGAGGGAGGGGGCACTTTGGGACGCAAAGACACTGGTAAAAGCCACCATCGCCTTTGTGAGCTTTGTTGGGATTTTCAAGGTCCCTTAGGGCTAATTTAAAACATCTCGTCCTAAGTCGGACGATCTAAATTTAAATAAGCAGCGGAAAAAAACCAATTATTAAACTATTTAATAATTACTGCCCTACGAAAAAATCCCTTAACCAACTTTAAACTGCAGGTCCTTGCAACGCGAAACGAAACAAAGATAATAATAAGGAAAAGAGACAAAAGATAAATCTCAGAATATCCATAATAATAAACTCCAACATCGCAGAAAAGCCACCAGGCTAAAAGAAAAGAGTCTTAAAGAGGCCCCAGCATGGCCAACAAAAGTACAAAGTACAAAAACAAAGTAATGGTGCTAAGCACCGACAACTAACAGCAACCTAAACAAAAGCGACTCAAACAGTCTCTAAGACTGGTCTCCGGTGTCCACCAACTCATCGTCAAACTTAGGCTCTGGCTCAGCGTCAGCAAACACCTCATCCTCAGCTACGGTCTCTGGCTCAGGGTCTAACATGTGACACCCAAAAGAGCAAGTGGCACATGTCAGCAAGTCTACAAGAGACTTGTGCAAGGAAACTGAAAGTAGGTAAAAGTAAAGCAACCTAGTAGTTCTAGCATGATGCAATGACATGGCAGTTAAAGTAAGAGTGCAACGAGTAAACTAAAGTACGAGCATGGCATTTAAACATGGCATGGATGACAAGTTTTACATGAATCATTCACAAAGACAAGTACAAGTCAAGTAAGCACCTCGTGCACAGAGATTACGCCTTCTGGCTAGAGTGGCTGCGCGGGCCAACCCCTAAGCTCAGGTGATCGCTTATCCCTACTCCTCCATGTGTATCGAGCCATGGCCTTACCCCCGAACGGTAATGCTCGCTTCTGGATCACGAGCCAGGAAGTGTTTTTCATGATGGCATAGGGGTGCACCTAGCCGGACATGGAAGTACAAGTAGTATAGCGTGTGCTACGAATGCGACAATCAACTTGGATGACATGTAAGATGCAATGCATGGCAGTTAAAAGTGCGTACAGTTAAGTAATTTAAACGTGACAGATATCAATGCATGCATAACATGGCAGGGTGACAGATCTAGCTTCGTTGTCAAGCTAGATCTTAAAGTTGCGTCTAGACAGCTATCATTTCACTGTATAGTCTCTTTTACGCTAAAAACAAGGAAGTGGCCTAAAAACATGGCCCTAAGCAAGGATTGGCAAGTTTCACTTGCCTGCAAGTACAACATCTGAAAACACCGTCCAACGAGTCCAAGTCACAATATTCTACGTGCACAAGTCCACCGGCCTACATCCGTTTTATTAATCTTGATTAGTGGATTCTAAAACATTTAAAATTCTTTAAAAACTTAGATTTTAGTCTTGATTAGCCTGTAATAGGTTGGGGGTCCTAGGGGTGCAAAGCGTTACCTCAACACGACGCGAAAGTTACACTAGCGTCGGGTAGCGACGCCAAGGGTTGGAATAAAAGAACGCGCTCCAAGTCCAGATTCCAATATAGATTCCTCGCTCGAATAATCAGATCAGCAACTAGAGCAACGAATCCAGATTCCAAAGCTTGCACGTGCGGCGACGGCCTACGACGTATCGCAACGTCGTAAACGTCCAATCCGCGAAGTGGGGACACTTAGGTGGGGCCCACAGTATTCCTAGGGACCAATAGGGGACCCACAATACCTCTGGAGAACTTGGGGGGCCCACGGTGGCAAGTGGTGCGACGGGTGCGGGGTTGTGACAATTGGCTCTCGGTCGGACACTAGCCGGTGCGGGGGATTTGCTCGGTCGATGCGGGAGAACAGCTGTGCATAGCTGCGGGTGCGGTGCGGGGGTCGGGGCTCTCGGTCGATGCGGGGCGGCCTCTCGGTCGGTGCGGGCGGACGAGCGTTGCAACGTTTCAACGTTGCAACGGAGCGGCGCTTCGGTCGGTGCGGGCGGGCGCCTCGGTCAGACACGATGCGGAGCGGGCGAACGGAGCGGGGGTCGGTGCGGTGCGGAGCGGGCGTGCGGAGCGGGGCTGCCTCTCGGTCAGACCGAGAGGATCTCTTGGTCGGTGCGGGGCGATGCGGAGCGGGCGTTGCAGATGCGGGGATGCGGGTGTGAGCGGGGGCAGCTGTCGGTCGGTGCGGGGGATTTAGGGCCGTTTCCTCGGTCGGACACGGGGGCAGCTGTCGCAACGTTGCGACGAATCGTCGCAAGTGGGTTTTTTGGGTTTTGGAAGCGGCTAGTGTTAATTTCTTGCGAAAATGAGTCTTCCTAGGGGTTGTTTATATAGTGTAGATGGGTTGACTTGGTCTAGGGCTAATCCTAATGGGATTAGGAGTTTAAAATAATTTAAAATTCAAATCTCTCCTTTCTAATCACATAGGGATTGGGTGCGGCCAAGATAGGGGCTATGATTTGGCTCGAAAATTGTTTAAAATGTTTTAAACTTAAATAAATTTTATTTGGCCGAAAATAATTTAAAACGTAGCTATTAAAAGTATTTTAAACCTTGTTAAAAATATAAAGTAGGTCAAATGAACTCCAAAAATTATAAAATAAATATCAGGGTGATCGTGATGACGAAAGAAAGCTAACTAAGAAGACGGATCTCAATTTTGACGTCGAGTGACGAAACTAAAAATAGAAACGTCCTACGTCAAAAGTGAAAATCGCAACGTCTCATCGAATAAGATCAAATCATGGGAGAATGACCCGAGAAATGTCGTTCCAAATTGGTGCCACAATTTAATACTCTCAGAGACGTTCACAACGGCATATCACACTAAAGTGTTCACAAACAAGCAAAGTCTAAAATAAACATGTGCACGGTCAAAAGCACGTGCACGAACAACGTACAACGAAAAGTGGTCGTTACATCCTCCCCACCTTAGAAATGATTCCGTCCTCGGAATCAACATCAAGCACTGCTCGGGAAAAGGTGCGGGAAGCGCTCTCTCTTCTCATCCTCACGCTCCCAGGTGGACTCACCAGGGGAACCGTGGCGCCACTGAACTCGAACCAAGTCGACGGTCTTATTCCTTAACTGCTTCTGTCGACGATCCAGGATCTCAACAGGCTGCTGATCATAAGACAGATCCAGACAAACCGTAATCCCCGAGAAATCCACAGCATGGGATGGATCACTAACGTATCGACATAACTGGGATACGTGAAATACGTCGTGAACTCCCTCCAGTGACGGTGGCAGCGCCAAGCGATAAGCCATAGCTCCAACTCTCTCCAGGACATCAAACGGCCCAATGTACCTTGGACTCAGCTTGCCTCTCTTCCCAAATTGGATAACTCCGCGGTTCGGAGAAATCTTCAGAAAGACATGATCGCCAGGCTGAAACTCCAAAGGCCTCCGTTTAGCATCGGCCCAATGCTTGAAACGGTCCTGCGCAATCCTCAGCTTCTCCCGGATGTTTCTCACAACATCCACGGCCTCCACGATCATCTCTGGTCCTAACAGCTCCCGATCTCCAATGTCATCCCAGCTCAGTGGCGATCGACATTTCTTTCCATATAGCGCGGCGAAAGGCGCCATTCCAATACTCGCCTGGTAGCTGTTATTGTAGGCAAACTCAACGTGATGGAGATGATCCTCCCAGGATCACTTGAAATCCAACATGCAAACTCTCAGCATGTCCTCCAAAATCTGAATCGTCCTCTCAGACTGGCCATCCGTCTGCGGGTGGTACGCCGTGCTGAAACTCAGACTCGTACCCAAGCTCTTCTGCAGACTCTGCCAAAACTGAGACGTGAACCTCGTGTCTCTGTCCGACACGATACCCACAGGGACTCCGTGAAGTCGTACGATCTCCTCCATATATCTCCTCGCTAGCGTCTCAGTAGACTGTCCTACTCGGAGGGGAATAAAGTACGCGGATTTGGTCAATCGGTCTACGATCACCCAAATCGCGTCATTCTGCTTCGGACTCCGAGGTAGTCCAGTCACGAAATCCATAGTGATGTGTTGCCACTTCCACTCCGGAATCAGAAGCGGTTGTAGCAACCCTACCGTACGCTGATGCTCCGCCTTTACTTATTGGCAAACCAAATACGTGGCTACACTACGAGCCACACTCCTCTTCATGCCATGCCACCAAAAGTTCAGACGAAGATCCTTGTACATCTTGGTGCCACCAGGATGTACAGAGTACGGCGAACTGTGTGCCTCCACCAATAATTCCTCTCTGATGTCTCCAGCTGGCACACATAACCTAGCTCCAAATCTCAATGAACCATCCTCATGAATCAAAAAGTCAGTCCGTAGACCGGCTTCCACCTGCTCCCGAATCTTCATCAGCTTAGCATCTCCAGCCTGTCTAGCCTTGATCATATCCACGATCGTCGACTGTATCTGCATACTCATCAACGAAGAAGTCTCTTCGGGAAGAATAATCTCGATACCAGTCCCGCAAAAATCCTGCTGCAATCTCCACTGCGTAGAGATATACTTCAAGCTTTTGTGATCAGTGAAGATCTTCACCTTCTCACTCAGCAGGAAGTGCCTCCAAATCTTGAGCGCAAACACGACAGCAGCCAACTCCAAATCGTGTGTCGGGTAATTCTTCTCATAAGCCTTAAGCTGATGAGAAGCATACGCAACCACGTGCCCATGCTGATGCAACACACAACCAAGACCCTTGCCAGAAGCATCACAAAAGATCTCGAATCCTCCACTCCGATCAGGCACAGCAAGAACATGGGCAGTCGTCAATCTCTCCTTCAGAATATCAAAAGCCTTCTCTCAATCATCAGACCAAACATATGGTACATCCTTCCGCGTCAGTCTGGTCATCGGTTCAGCAATCCGGGAAAAGTTCTTAATGAAACGCCGATAATAACCAGCAAGCCCAAGGAAACTCTGGATCTCAGACGCTGACCGCGGAACAGACCACTCTGTGATAGCCTTAATCTTCTCGGGATCCACTGAAATTCCATCGCCTGACACCACATGCCCGAGAAAAGCAACTCTATCTAGCCAAAACTCGCACTTGGAATACTTAGCATACAAACGATGCTTCTTCAAAATCTCCAACACTGTCCTCAAGTGCGATGCATGCTCTTCCTCTGACTTCGAATAGATCAGAATGTCGTTAATGAAAATAACGACAAACTTGTCTAGAAGGTCGTAGAAAATCAGATTCATCAGGTTCATAAAAACTGCGGGTGCGTTGGTCACACCGAAAGGCATAACCACGAACTCGTAGTGACCATACTTCGTCCTGAACGCTGTCTTCGGGATGTCCTCCTTCTTTACCTTAAGCTGATGGTAACCACTGCTCAGATCCAATTTAGAGAACACCCTCGAACCTCCCAGCTGATCAAAGATGTCATCAACATGATGCAGCGGATATTCATTCTTGACGGTTACATCATCCAGCTCCCGGTAATCCACGCACATGCGACGCGAACCAACATTCTTCCTCTGACAATCGATCGTAGCATAAGACTCGCAAGCCAAACCTATACCAAGCACTGCATCATGGTTGATGATGTCGTGGACAATAGAATTAACGTAAAACTCATGTCCACAGACCACCAAGGGCAAGAATTGCAACCATGATGCACCGAGATCATACCATTTCCTGTAACGATGTTCCAACTCTTGGGAAGAGGGGAAGTCGTCAAGGAATGCTTCTCCACGAAGCTCCGAGAAATAATGCACATCGATGCACCTGAGTCAAAGAGGACTCGTGCAGGAAATGTGCAAACCAAAATCACACCTATCAAACAATCTAACAATCAACCATATTCTAACAAGCAATCAAACATGGCTAACAACCAAAATTATCTAAGGAAGGAAACAACTAGATTGAGAGTTACCTGCGATAACCTCATCCACAGCCTCGCTCACCACTGCCGTCATCAGATAAGCCTGCCTCCTCGGCTGCATGGCCTGCTGAAAAGCCTGCTTCTATGGAACGAGGGCTACTCCACGTCCTGTAGGTACAGGTGCTCTTTGCTACAACGGCTGTGCTGCGACTGGTTCCTTCCAAGGCTGCTTAGCCTTCGGGCACTCCTTCATAGTATGAGTAGGATCTCCACAAATCAGGCACTGGCCCAGCTTTCGCCTGCACTGTTCCTTCTCATGACCAATCTTGCTACAATGATAGCACACCTTCTGACTTGGCCCAGTTACTGGTGCTAGCTGTGGAACTCCATCCGATGCTTTCCGCAGTTGATTTGCATGCCGACAATCCTTCTTTGAATGAGTAGCATCGCCACAAATCAAACACCGACCTAGAAATCTTCTGCACTCCTCCTTGATGTGCCTGGTCTTGCCACAGAAATGGCAAGTCTTCAGAGTAGGTCCACCACCAACTCGGGTCTGTCGTCTTCTAGCCATCTAACGTCATAGAAAACGAATAAAAGTTTAGACTCAATAGCTTAATGACTTAGATGTTGTAATTTATTTAATGGACATTCCGTTATTATCGTTGTTCCGTTAATTCGCAATTGCAAGACGGACCTACATGGGCCACCAACAAAACCTGTCACGCCCCGCTTCCCAAAAACGTGGAGGCGAGACGTGAGAAGGTCCGCTCAGACTTGAAGCTACAAAGCTGCAAGTCCGATAAGCGTCAATCAACTTTAAACTGCAGGTCCTTGCAACGCGAAACGAAACAAAGATAATAATAAGGAAAAGAGACAAAAGATAAATCTCAGAATATCCATAATAATAAACTCCAACATCGCAGAAAAGCCACCAGGCTAAAAGAAAAGAGTCTTAAAGAGGCCCCAGCATGGCCAACAAAAGTACAAAGTACAAAAACAAAGTAATGGTGCTAAGCACCGACAACTAACAGCAACCTAAACAAAAGCGACTCAAACAGTCTCTAAGACTGGTCTCCGGTGTCCACCAACTCATCGTCAAACGTAGGCTCCGGCTCAGCGTCAGCAAACACCTCGTCCTCAGCTACGGTCTCTGGCTCAGGGTCTAACATGTGACACCCAAAAGAGCAAGGGGCACATGTCAGCAAGTCTACAAGAGACTTGTGCAAGGAAACTGAAAGTAGGTAAAAGTAAAGCAACCTAGCAGTTCTAGCATGATGCAATGACATGGCAGTTAAAGTAAGAGTGCAACGAGTAAACTAAAGTACGAGCATGTCATTTAAACATGGCATGGATGACAAGTTTTACATGAATCATTCACAAAGACAAGTACAAGTCAAGTAAGCACCTCGTGCACAGAGATTACGCCTTCTGGCTAGAGTGGCTGCGCGGGCCAACCCCTAAGCTCAGGTGATCGCTTATCCCTACCCCTCCATGTGTGTCGAGCCATGGCCTTACCCCCGAACGGTAATGCTCGCTTCTGGATCACGAGCCAGGAAGTGTTTTTCATGATGGCATAGGGGTGCACCTAGCCGGACATGGAAGTACAAGTAGTATAGCGTGTGCTACGAATGCGACAATCAACTTGGATGACATGTAAGATGCAATGCATGGCAGTTAAAAGTGCGTACAGTTAAGTAATTTAAACGTGACAGATATCAATGCATGCATAACATGGCAGGGTGACAGATCTAGCTTCGTTGTCAAGCTAGATCTTAAAGTTGCGTCTAGACAGCTATCATTTCACTGTCTAGTCTCTTTTACGCTAAAAACAAGGAAGTGGCCTAAAAACATGGCCCTAAGCAAGGATTGGAAAGTTTCACTTGCCTGCAAGTACAACGTCTGAAAACACCGTCCAACGAGTCCAAGTCACAATATTCTACTTGCACAAGCCCACCGGCCTACATCCGTTTTATTAATCTTGATTAGTGGATTCTAAAACATTTAAAATACTTTAAAAACTTAGATTTTAGTCTTGATTAGCCTGCAATAGGTTGGGGGTCCTAGGGGTGCAAAGCGTTACCTCAACACGACGTGAAAGCTACACTGGCGTCGGGTAGCGACGCCAGGGGTTGGAATAAAAGAACGCGCTCCAAGTCCAGATTCCAATATAGATTCCTCGCTCGAATAATCAGATCAACAACTAGAGCAATGAATCCAGATTCCAAAGCTTATACGTGCGGCGACGGCCTACGACGTATCGCAACGTCGTAAACGTCCAATCCGCGAAGTGGGGACACCTAGGTGGGGCCCACAGTAGTCCTAGGGACCAGGGACCCACAATACCTCTGGAGAACTTGGGGGGCCCACAGTGGCAAGTGGTGCGACGGGTGCGGTGTTGCAACGATTGGCTCTCGGTCGGACACTAGCTGGTGCGGGGGATTTGCTCGGTAGGTGCGGGAGAACAGCTGTGCACAGCTACGGGTGCGGTGCGGGGGTCGGGGCTCTCGGTCGGTGCGGGGCAGCCTCTCGGTCGGTGCGGGCGGACGAGCGTTGCAACGTTACAACGTTGCAACAGAGCGGCGCTTCGGTCGGTGCGGGCGGGCGCCTCGGTCAGACACGATGCGGAGCGGGCGAACGGAGCGGGGGTCGGTGCGGTGCGGTGTGGGCGTGCGGAGCAGGGCTGCCTCTCGGTCAGACCGAGAGGATCTCTCGGTCGGTGCGGGGCGATGCAGAGCGGGCGTTGCAGATGCGGGGATGCGGGCGTGAGCGGGGGCGGCTATCGGTCGGTGCGGGGGATTTGGGGCCGTTTCCTCGGTCGGACACGGGGGCGGCTGTCGCAACGTTGCGACGAATCGTCGCAAGTGGGTTTTTGGGTTTTGGAAGTGGTTAGGCTTAATTTCTTGCGAAAATGAGTCTTCCTAGGGGTTGTTTATATAGTGTAGATGGGTTGACTTGGTCTAGGGCTAATCCTAATGGGATTAGGAGTTTAAAATAATTTAAAATTCAAATCTCTCCTTCCTAATCACATAGGGATTGGGTGTGGCCAAGATAGGGGGCTAAGATTTGGCTCGAAAATTGTTTAAAACATTTTAAACTTAAATAAATTTTATTTAGCCGAAAATAATTTAAAACGTAGCTATTAAAAGTATTTTAAACCTTGTTAAAAATATAAAGTAGGTCAAATGAACTCCAAAAATTATAAAATAAATATCGAGGTGATCGTAATGACGAAAGAAAGCTAACTAAGAAGACGGATCTCAATTTCGACGTCGAGTGACGAAACTAAAAATAGAAACGTCCTACGTCAAAAGTGAAAATCGCAACGTCTCATCGAATAAGATCAAATTGTGGGAGAATGACCCGAGAAATGTCGTTCCAAATTGGTGCCACAATTTAATACTCTCAGAGACGTTCACAACGTCATATCACACTAAAGTGTTCACAAACAAGCAAAGTCTAAAATAAACACGTGCACGGTCAAAAGCACGTGCACGAACAACGTACAACGAAAAGTGGTCGTTACAAGTTGGGTCAGACCAACTCGAGAAAGTTCTAACTACTATAGAATATGAAATGCATAAATAAATATAACTCACCCGGAATCTTGCCTTGGAACAGGCAAGATGTTTCGCACCATCTTGCGCTCCAAACTCTGAGTTGCATCCCGAACCGCATCGCGTCGCTTCTCGTTGCAAACTGCATCACCTCCCGAGCCGCACCTTGCCTTTGAGCCCATCACTAGCCGTAGAAGGTTTTATTTGAGTAAACCAGTGTCATAGACTTCCGAATCAGATTCGGACCTCCCAGTTGCCTTGCTAGGACTCGGTTGGATGACAGGAAAAATTAATAGAGGAAAAGAATAATTTTAAGTCTTGATCAAGTTTGCTCAAATAATTAGGAGCCCCTTACTCAGAGACTTGGTGCACTTTTCAATGAGGAGGGCTACACCCTATTTATATAGGGAGCTGGCCCCTCCTCTCTTGCTACGAGCAATGTGGGACAATAAAATGGGCAATAGGGATTGATTTCACTAGAAGTATAAACTTCTAAAATCAACTATAAATCCATTTCTGAGTTTCTACTTTCAAACAACTTGTCAAATCGATGATCTCGAGACAACAATCGCATAGAAAAAAGGCATCCAATTCCGATATCATTTGACCCCTCAAATGTCGAAAATAGACTCCAAATCTCGTTTTCGCAAAAAAAGCACAAATATGCTATTTCCTGGCGGGTCTGACCCGCCAGGTGCGAGTCAGACCCGCAAGCCCAATAAGGGCCTATCCGCGGCTGTTTTTGCGTTTCTGGGCTCGTTAGATCTCCGATTTGGACGCGGTTTCTTCCTGTGGATTTTTCAAGAAGTCCCCTTCGTTCCCATCGTCTAAGTCAATATAATACCAAGTATTAATATGTCCCAAAAGCTAAACTCGTTAGCTTTTCATCTCACAACTAACTTATGAGTTTAATCATTCCATTCCATCGAATGCATTCCTCTTTAACGATCTTCCTATTACTAAGACGTGAATATTACTCGGTGTGAGACCCTACAGCCTGACCCTACTACAGGTTGAGACTCGAAGTCTCTAGACGACAGTAACCACTAGCAGCAGGTGTCGTCCTTGTTTCAGAATCATCGATTACGTGATTGACTCGTTGGCAAGAGTGCCGACAGGATCACTCTGACTGTGACCGTGATGATTTCCGCAGTTTTAGTCTCTTCGTCTCAACTATGTCATTTGCCTAGCCTAGGGTATTGATTCGGGTTGAATATTGCATATTTAACCCCCCATTTAGCCTTATTTTGTGCTTATATGATGCTTAATTGGTCTCTAATACGTTCGTATTTTGAATATCATCATTTTTAGAGAAATCACCTTATTTGAGCACAAAACAGTGATAAACTGAGTATTTCTGTACTTTTTATATTTTTCACAGCTTGGTCTCGATCTTACGATTCCAACAACTATTTATTAGTATTTTATGAGATCTGTGCTAATTACTGTGAATTTTTGAATGTAGAATACAAATTAAATAAGAAATACGCAAGAAATACTCTCAAAATACGCCCCACACGAATCTTGGCGGCCACGTGGCGCATTTCAACCATCTGCTCGTAATCCTACTGCTCCAGCCATTGCGGGCGACGTGGCCAGCTCCTGAGCATTCGATGCTAATCCAACGGCTCTTGCGCTCCCCGTAATTTGAAGACGCAAGCGATGACGCGGCTGCACCACGATCGCTCATCGAGGATCCAACGGCCGTATTTCGTCCCGATCGCGAGTCGAAGAGTGCAGCATTCGGGCGACGTGGCGACGAGTGACCCGTTCGATCTCTCGATCAGACGGTGGAGATTCAACTCCGAGCGAATACAGAAGCGCTCGAACCAATGGGCGCGGATGCGAGAAGACACGCTAAGAAGGACACGTGTCGAGAGCTCAGCAGATCCCGCTCGGATCAACGGCCCCCATTTGTGCCGCTCGATATAAAGCAGTTTTGGGCGATAATGGATGCGGTTTTGACCCGTTAACTCCTTAAACCCGCAATGTTATTATTTAAAGCATATTCTAGGGTTTTGGGGGGTATGCTGGCCTATTTTGGAGCTTTTGAAGTGGTTACTGCGTGTATTCTTCTGAGAAAAGCTGCTGATAAATTCCAGAGCCTATTTTCCCAATTTCCAAAGAGTTTGGGTGCCTATCTTGGAGTTTTGGTGATATATTCTTGAACTTATACTCCGTATTTGGTGATTTTTCATTGTATTTCGCTATTTGAACGATGTATTCTCTTATGAAATCTGATTTTTTATTACACCATGAATAGCTAAACTACTTGTGCTATGGTTTTGATGTAATTAGGAGTATGTAGTCGATGAATTTCATGTCTTTAGCCCTATTATCATGTCAAAATTGCTCGTAGCGTTGATTTCTACAACGTATTTATTGGGTATTGCTTATGGTCGATATTATTTATGTTCCCTATGGCTAAGCCCTGATAAGGCTAGCTAATTCATGTTCTCTAATCTGAACATATCGTTGCGTTTATTTTTTAATGAAATCAATGTTGCTAGTAATACGTATACGGCTATTTTGACTAGTTTTTAATCGATTCATCTTCCGACGTCTTCACGCCTTGACCGAGTGAAGCGTTGTGTGATATTAAAAGACATGATATTTCAGCGATTATAAACTCCTAATGAAATCACAACCGTAGCATATTTATCTCATTGATTACCAAACTTTCTAAACACCGTACGACTTTTTAGGGGCCACTTCTTTGATACCGATCGTTAAACCATTTTCACCTTCACAAAGGTGGTTCTTTTCTTATCCGTATATTTTATTTGATTAGTTGAATTTGTGTTATCTCAGGTCGACTTGTCCCGTGGATTCGACTCTGGACTCTCCAGGTACTACTTGCACGATCTTTTATGCTTGGGAGTATTACTCACACTATTTTGAGAGAGGCAAGTTTTTGACGCCATTGCTGGAAACAACGGTATCTTTGATCCACATTTTCATCTTTTCAAAGGAGTACTCTATGAGATCCTTCCACTTTATAGCTTAGTTATATTATTGAAAAAACAAAAAAATATCTCTTTGCTAGTTTATGTGGCATAGGACCTCCACTTCACACAGATTGATAAGAATTGAAAACATGGCTGATAATAATGCACAACCTCGTGCACACCCACAAGAACTATCACTGAGTGCTACTTATATGCCCACTAGAGTTGCTTCTGAATCATGCATTGTGTTACCTGAGGGTGCTCATTCTTTTTCGCTTAAAGCTGGGGTGATCCAAATCCTCTCATCTTACCATGGCGCGGATAGGGAAAATCCGTACTTGAATATTAAAACATTTGGAGAAGCATGCTCTACACAATTGGATGGAAAAGTTAGTCATGATGTTGTCTATCTTAAACTTTTTCCATTCTCGTTAAAGGATAAGGCAAAGAATTGGTTCAATGCATTGCCTCCTAGATCTATTACATCTTGGCTAACAATGCAAACTGAGTTTCTAAAAAAATTCTTTTCTTTGACCAGGACGCAGGCTTTAAAGAGGCACATCATGTCTTTTTCGCAAAAGGAAACTGAAGCATATGATCAAGCTTTGGAAAGTTTCAAGGAACTCTTGTTAGCGTGCCCACATCATGGTTTTGATAAGGGACGTACCATTGGTTTCTTTTACGATGGATTGTAGCCGAATACGAAGCAATATGTAGAGATGATGTGCAATGGAGCTTTCTTTGAGAAGACTCCAACGGAGGCTTGGACATATCTGGAGAACATTGCAGAGAATGCGAGAAGCTGGGAGCCAACTTCAGAATTTGATAGGACTATTTCTACGCAACAGACAAGAGGTGGCTTGCAGACTTTGAAACCTGAACATGCATTGATGGCGCAAATGGAGGCATTGGTGATGCAAAAGCTACAAAACATTGATCTCAGAGCAGCAACGGCAGTCACATCAGAGCCATACTGCATCATATGTGAGAAGCCAGTTCATGATACTATCGTCTGCCCACTGATTCCAGCAATTAAAGAATTGGGTAGAAATCTAGAAGCAGAGGTGAATTGGGTGGCAAATCAAGGTTACAACGCCAATTGGAAGAACCAATCAAATCAAAGAGGTACTTCATATCATCAGAAGCTACAGACGTCTACTCCCTATTACCATCCCAACCACTCCAACTACCAAGGAAAAAGGGAGCAGAGTAATGAAATTCAGAGTCTCACTGCTGCAGTCCAACAGATGGCTCAGATGCAACAACAGCTCACTGAGAATTTTGCGAGATTTATAGCATCACAAGACAAAGGTAAATTACCAGCTCAGCCGGTTGCAAATCCTAACACAAATCCTTCTTCTTCTTTTTCAGGAAACAACGTCAAACCATGTCAGGCAGTGACTACGTTGCGTAGCGGATGTGAAATTGAAAAGCCAGAAATGCCTAGACATGAACAACCATCTGAGGAGAAAGAGGAAATACAAGCACCTGAAAAGTTGCAGGTTGAGGAAGAAGTCGTAGAAAAAGAGCCAGAACAATATATACCTCCAGCTCCATTTCCACATAGACTTGCTCCACCATCAAAAGATAAGTATCAGAAGAGATAAAAGATATCTTCAAGCAGGTAAAAAATATTATCCAAGTACTTGATTCAATCAACCAAGTGCCGGCATATGCTAAATTTCTAAAGGAGCTATGCACTGTGAAACGGAGTCTAAATGTGAAAAAGAAAGCATTCCTAACACAACAGGTAAGTGCAATGGTACAACATGACACCCCTCCCAAATATAAGGATCCAGGTTCTCCTACTATCCCATGCATTATAGGAACCAAGAAATTTGGAGATGCTTTACTTGATTTGGGTTCTAGTGTTAACATTTTACCTTACTCTGTTTATGTGCAGTTAGGATTGGGGGAGCTGAAACCGACACCTGTGGTTATACAGTGGGCAGACAGGTCGGTAAAAATCCCACGAGGATGCGTGGAAGATGTGTTGGTCCAAGTGGACAAATTCTATTACCCCACGGATTTTATCGTCCTTGATATACATGGGCCACAATCAGGTAATTGCACTCCGATTATATTGTGACGTCCATTCCTAGCAACTTGCAATCTATTATACATTTGACAGTGATTTTTGAATCCTAGGGCTGACTAGGACAAGCTGACTAGGACAAATGGGTTGATAGAAAGACGGTTTGAATTTAAACTTGAAAAATCAACGGTTGAGATGAGATTTTAAGAAAATTTTGTAGGAGAAAATTCTTAACTTTTGGTGGGAAAACGTGTAAGGGGGAAGTCCAAAAGTTTGGAACTGTAAAATTTTTGAAAAAAACCTCAGCCCAATCGTTTAAAACCGATCACTATGTCCTTCCCCACAACCTCAGCCCGTGCATTATCCCTTCAACTCCCCCAACTCTGTGAAAACCATTTGGGCAGAAAACTGAAAATTTTAATTATCCAGTCAAAACTCAACCCCAAGGTTTCATGTGGGTGAAAATGTGGTGGGGCCTGGTATAAAGAGAACGGGTTACATGTGGGGTTTTGAGGGCTTGGGTGTGTTTTGAAAAAATAAAGGACATGTCTTTTTCAATCTGCTCTCTTTCCTATTTAAAAAACAAAGAGCCTCAAGGATTGAGGTGGGCAAAAATGAGGTGGGGTCATACAAAATTAGAGAAGGCTAGGAGGTGGGGTTTCATGGTTTTAGGTGCTTTTTGAAAAAACAAATGATAGAGATAGTGGGTGGATGGGACGTGTTTCCTACTTCAGACTCTCCAGTTCACCGTTCATGTCCTCACTGTCTCTTTCTCGCATCTCTATTTTTCATTTTTGAAAAAACAAATGGCTGACCCGTACACATCTCGATTTTTCATTTTTGCCTCTTTGTACTGGAATGAATTCGATCGTGAAAAAACAAATGGCGCCCTGGGCAATTCGTCAAAAACCCAATTGTGATCCGTATGTTGCTCGGAGTCTCAATTGTGATCGGAGTCTCAATTGTCAAAACCCCAATTTTTCCGGTTAAAAACCCAATTGTGATCGGAGTCTCTGACTGTATCTTCACGTATCGATGGCCGGAGTTCGACATGAATTGATCCGAAGGCATCGCCCTTCATCTTCACCTACTTCAGATGAAAAAGAATACGAGGCGCATTTGTGGGAAAAGAATTGATGGTCAAGGAAAAAGAATAAACTCACCCTTCATCTTCACCTACTTCAGATGAAAAGAGGTGAGGATCCACAAGAATTCGAAGGTTATTCTCTCTTTCTCTCTCTCTGGTTTGTTTTATTGGGGAGATATTTTAATTTTATTTTCTTTGATTTTTTTGTTATTGAATGATCTGCAGAACGATACGCCCACAGCAAGCAGAGCAGGTATCATCAGATCCATTTGATTTTCTACTTTTTCTGTTCAATTATGACATTTTTTTAAAAGTCTGCATTTGGATCTAGAGAAAAAAAAGATGTTGATTTTTAACATTTGTTAACTGAAAATCTATCATCTAAGTGAATTTTGGTATATAAATTTGGAAAGAAGATGTGAGTGTTTTAGAAAGAAATAATAGCTAGACTTTTCAAATTTTGGCTATGTTAATAGGAATGGAACATAGTTTCTATTTTTCGCACGCAAAATTGTGAATTGTAAACTGTTTGCCATGTAAAGGGTACACATATATAAAATATATGAACATATTTTTGAAGAATTTAGTCTTGATTAAATTCAAAGGTTAATCCTCTCTTCCTTCCTCTGGATATTCCATTTTTTCGGAGAGTTATGTATTTTTTTTATTTGTTTCGTTATTGGATTAGGATTTGGTCGATGCCGTCAAAGCGGATCATGAAGGAATCAAAGGCTCTACAGAAAAATCCACCCACATCATGCAGCACAGATATCATCAGATCCGTGATCACTCTCATTGATTTTCTACTTTTTATCGCATTTTTTAAAAAAAAATCTGATTTTGGATTTAGAGGAAAAAAGGATGTTGATTTTATCAATTCAGTTTTATGTTCCTTAGGTAATTTATGTCTGTGTTAATCAAGTTGTTAGGTAGCGGGATACTTTGGTAATTCAGTTTTATGTTCATTTGGTAATTCAGTTTTATGTTTATTTGATCCTAATCCATAACCCCAGTTGCAGTTTGAGAAGAGGATTGTTGCGGGATACTTCAAATGCTGCAGCCCGGAGCGTTGTTCGGACTTTGGCATCCCTTCAATATTTATTTCAACTTCTATAACAAGCATGTAATATATTTTTCCTTCTAGCTGTTTGCATAGAAATGTAGATTTTATAAAAATTTTGATGTGTTTTGAAAGAATTATGTATATGCAGGTTGGAAACATAAGATTTGCGTATTGGATTTATCACATGCTGAGAAATATATTGGTTACTGTGGCTTCATGATTTGAATTTGTCAATATTTTGTTGGATTTTTTTGCTTTTTCGAGTAGAGGTACCATGTTTTACAGTTATCTGGAGAACAATGATCACATTGGTTAGTTAACCTTCGAGAAAAGAAATAGTTTGTGAAATTATTAAATCATTTAGTAATTGTTGACGGTAAAACGTTGGGAATGAGTAGCTGAATGTTCAGATTAGTATTATCAGCAGCAGATCGAAATGCTTGAGGGTTTCACTGAATTGAACACTTTGACGGACCACAGTTTTCTTCCTAGAATGTCAAAGGTAATGCATACTTTTGTTCATTATTTTCTTTAGTCAACTTCTTGAGAAATAGACTGCATTTATTAGTTTAGTAGTTTTGGAAACAGGATTTAAGTTGAGATGGCTGTGTTTCATATAGGAAGAGCAGGAAAAGTTTGCTAGAAGTGAGACCGTTGCCATTCGAATATCAAACGTAGCAAATATGGTTCTTTTTTGCTGCAATAGTTTATGCTTCAATTAGGAGTGACTGTTCAATATCATGCTGAAAATCTTTTTACACTGCAATTAATTAGAGAATGATGTCCACACGAGCTTCCCTGTAAGTCTGCATACATTAAGTATGGTTTATGTCTCTCAGGTTGAAGTTGCATAAATATGCATTTCCTAATAGTTCTTCTTTGTGAAATTTTATGTTAGCCTTGACTTCATCATTATATTAACCCCTACCCTCACCTTCCCCCAAAATCCCAAAACCACTTTTTTTCTTGCTGTCATTCTTTTTTCTTCTCATTTTTTCTTGCTGGCAAATCTAACCAGCCTGAAGCTTAACCTATGCAGCAAATAGTATCCATCCAAATTTCCATAGACGTGAATATGGATTGCATTCACTCGAATGCTTTTCCAATTACATGGCAACAATGCAGGGATACCGATGAAACTTCTTCCTGAAAGTTCATATTGATAGTTCAACTTTTATCATTCAGATTCTTTCTTTAGTCAGTTCGGCTTCCATTTCTTCATTTTGTCCCCGATTACTGTCATTTTGCTTAACATTTCCGCTACACTGTCTTGGTTGCTTTTAGTTGATATTATGCCTTGGTCTCCTCCATATTGGTTCCTATGTTGCTGCTAGGATTGCAGGAAGATAAACAGAATTTTTTAGTTGAACTTTTGAAAGCGTGTTATACCTTTACAATTTGCCGTGTTAGCTTCCAAGGATGATTGTTGATTGCTTATAGTTAGCCAAACATACTCTGCATGCTGATTGATTTTAGTTGAACTTTTGAAAATCTTTCACATTATGGACATTATGTCTTAGTGTAAGGTATAATTACAAGAACAAACATACTAAAAGATTTAAAGATGCATTTATTCTCATGCAACAAGTGACATTTGGAACATCCCTAGCTAAAATGAGAAGGTCGTGCACAATAATAATATATGGCAAAATTTGAAACTGTGGCAAATTTTGAAACCAATCAAATATCAAATATCTAGCCTTAAATCCTTTACTTTCTGAAATCTTTGAAATATGTAGCCACATGCTATATAAAATTTTGAAATCTTGCCATGTTAGTCCTGATATATATGGCAAGTCCACATCCACATCACTGATTGCCATATTATTTGAAATCACTAATTTCCATATTATGTGTCTCATTATTGCTATTTTTGATATACTGATTGCCATATTATTTGAAATCATTGATTGCCATCTTTGATTGGGTTATGTTGAGGATTCAAATCCACTTCACTAATTTCCATTATTGCCATATTATTTGAAATCATTAATTGCCATATTATTTATCTCATCATTGTTTTTATGAGTGAGGGAGGCTTTTGGCCTCCCCACCTCTCTATCCCTCCATTACTCCCCACTACTTAGTAGTGTGGACCTTTGTATTTCATGGATATGAATATATAGAGAACCATGGCTATGAGCCATGGTTACTCCTTCTTTAAGTTTCTTTAACACGTTATCAGCACCTTGCTCTATGAAAAATTTCTACACATCAAATTTTCTTCTCTTCTAAAAGCAAAGGAATCAATTTCTTGGCTATTTTGATAGCCACCATCGCATGGAGGTTTCACTCCCTAATAGGGCCGATGACGTACATTAGTGTACTCATCTATATATCCTCTTAAAATGGTCATAATCAAACCTTTGTTATCCAACCGCAGTTCAGATTATTATTAATCACAACGGACTTGTTACCTTACTGGGATATTGGTTGGGATGTTACTTACCCTCATACCACCCTCAAAAATGCCGCAGTGGAACTTATTCATCGGGACTAACCCTCCTAGAAGAATATATTCCGAGATCCCCAAACGGGGGAGGCATTAGAGCACATCTTATAGATGGAGCCTTGACGGGTTCATATCCCTAGTTCTATGCTCAACTTCATTGAAGTCGAGCTTATTGCGGATTTTTTTGAATAACACTGGGAAATCAATTATATTTAACAACTGGAAGAAAATTGAACACCCTGAAGTTTTGTGTTCACACCCAGAAATGGGTTACATGTAAATCATTAAAATGATTTAAACGGATTACTTGTCCATCAGAAATCCAGTTGTAGGTGCCATGTGGGATCATGCAAACCATCACAACGCCTCCTTAGAACCTATTTATATGAGCCTGATCACCTCAAATAAACAGTTTCCGAGAACCCCTAACGGGGGAAGCGTTTAGAGCACATCTTATCGATGGCGCCATGATGAGTATACATCCCCATATCACCACTATGGACCATCATAATACAAAACTATTTATCGAAAGTAGTTACCCCAGATAAATAGATTTTAAGCACTCTAAACAGGGGAAGCATTTAAAATCACTTCTCCTAAGATGTGCATTGATGTGCCCTCTTTTAAAGACTTGATGTGATCCTGAAGATCCTTCATAACCTTAATTGTTGAGTATTGATTCCCCGGATTTGGTTTTGGATGATGAGCAAACATAAATATCTCGTACTAATTGTTTGTGAGCGCAGTTATGGAGATCGTCGCCAAAATACTTGGAACATCAAAAGCGACGTCTCAAGACTTCTCAATACGCGTGATCGTGTGCATAAAGCTTCGTTAAAGCTCAAGGAGTTTTATTGAAGTCAAGAGCGAAGATTGAAGCTAGCTTGGAAGACGGTTCGTCATGTATTATTTATTGTCTTCTAGCTTCGTAGATTAGAATGTTAAGCCTTGAGTAGGACTTACTTTATAATCTTCGTTTCGCTCATATCTTAGAGCTAGGATTATCATAGAAGCAATTAGAAACTTTCCCGAAGCCTATCGCTTCTTCCCTCGGCTTCTTGTGCATGTTAGTTGGTTCAAGTAGAAGAACCAACCGACTAGATGACGATCTAGACGGTCGGCAATTCCTCTTGAACCGACTAGAATGCCTTGCTCATTTCAGCCTAGCTATGTTGATCAATTAGTCGGTCAAAGAAGGTTCACCGACCGACTAGATGACGATCTAGTCGGTCAGGAGTCCTTCTCAGACCGACTAGTTATCATTGCCTCTGTACAGCCTGAGCTACTGTTTCGAGTTAGTCGGTCAAAGAGCGTTTGTCGACCGACTAGTTCATAAACTAGTCGGTCAATATTTGTTCTTAAACCGACTAAGTCAACTTGAAGTCAGCCTATTCTATTTCGACTATTAGTCGGTCAAAGAGCATTCACCGACAGACTAGTTGTGAAACTAGTCGGTCGGTAAGTCTTCTTGGACCGACTAGTTGTCATCTCCTGTACTTCGACCTTTTGGCTGTTCAACAGTTAGTCGGTCTACGTTGAATCACTGACCGACTAGTTGATGAACTAGTCGGTCAGTGATCCTTCTTTGACCGACTAGTCTGGTTCAGAATAGAGCCGTTGGAGCTTTTATTGAAACGTTTTTCTCTCTCTCTTTCCTCTATCCTATATATACTTGGAGGGGTTCTCTCCTAGTATTCAAGGCTGCCATTTTAGAGGTTTAGAGAAATCAAAGAGAAGCTATTCAACTCCATTCCAAAGCTTTCTCTTCCTCACAAGAATCTCTCCCTCAACTCTTTGAGCCATATTCCTCAAGAGAGATTCTCTCCATTGTGAGCCTTCCAAGCAAAGAGCTTGATCCAAAGTCACCATCCTCCATCCTAGCCTTCGATCTCTGATCTTATTGGTGGAGCTTCGGTTTGGTGACATTCTCTCCTCAAAATCCTTCTTGCCCTAATTTGGTAAGTATACTCAAGGCATAGGATTTTGTGGTAAGTATTTCTTTATTTCATCGCATTTGTTATTTAAGATTGTCTCTCGGTTGTGAGAGAGGGTGTGATCCCGGGTTGTGGGAGTCACATGTCATTTGTATGATTTGGTCTTGTGAAGGTTTTTCACAAGAATTTCATAGTGCTAAATCTTGAATTTGGGTTTCTAACTCAAGTATCCGGAGGGGATCCGGGTGGTTGGGACGTAGGATCACCGGGAACAAGTCGAGGAGACTTGGGTGGATCCGAACCCGTTACATGCTTTGTTTGCGTTTGATAATTCTTGTTGATTGTGTTTATTCCGCATTGTCGTTTGTCTCTTGCACAATAATTAGGAATAACTATCTTGATTATTTTAAAGTAATATTCACCCCCCTCTAGTACATGTGCAGTAGCTTCACAGGGCACAACAATTGGTATCAGAGCCAAGGTTAAAGCTACAAGGTCAAAGCTATGACAAACAACGACTACAACATCTTCAAGGATCGTCAAGGAGCTTCTTCAGTTTTGGAAGGGCAATCTTCATCTAGGCCTCCCTCCTTCAATGGTACCAATTACGGGTACTGGAAATGCCGAATGGAAACGTTCCTCCGGAGCGCTTCACTTTGGAGAGCCACGATGACGGAGTATGTCGAGCCCGCCGAACAAGATTTTGCAAAGTGGACTCCCGCGGAGGTCTCCGTGGAGGTAAGCAATGCCAAGGCCATGAATGCCTTGCAATGCGCATTGGAGCCCGAAGACTTCAATAAGATATGCACATGTAAGAGTGCATATCAAATATGGAACTCCCTCCTCATCTTACATGAAGGAACGAGTAGGGTAAGAGACTCTAAACTCGTTGTAGTTAATAAAGGTTTCGAGTTATTTCATATGCTACAGGGTGAGAAGATGAAGGAGTACTATACTCGCTTCGTCGACATCACAAACGAGTTGGAGGCTCTTGGGAAAACCTACACCCAAAAGGAGAGTCTCAAAGATCATCGATGGACTTCCTTCGTGTTGGGAAAAGCGTACCTTCACCATCGAGGAAGGTAATGATATGAGTAAGTATACCGTCATTCAACTAATGGGTACCTTAATGTCTTATGAGGTACGTAAGGATAGCAAACTCATGATGAAAGAAAAGATGAAGTCGTACTTGAAGCAAGACGAGCCAAAGAAAAAGGCGATTGCGTACAAGGCCGCTCCATCTACCGATGATGAAGAATCGGAAGATGAGGTGGACATATAATCCATTGCGCGTATGGCAAAGGAGTTCTACCGATACTTCCAAAAAGGTAACTTTAGAAATAAATCTAAAGTTAGTTTGACTAATGCTTCTACTCACGTGTGTTATAAATGCAACAAGCCAGTACACATCAAGCCGGATTTTCCTCTCAACAAACACAAGGAGAAGTGGAAGGCATCTAAATACGACAAGTCGAGAAAGCACAAGAAAGGACTTGTCGGCACTTTCACCGACTCCGACGAGGACTCCTCAAGTGGAGATTCGGACGATGAAAGAGTGGAGAAAGCACACACGTGCTTCATGGAAAAAGAGGAGCGTGATCAAGAGACCTCCTCCGATGAAAGCGAGGATGGAAGCGAGGATGAAGGCGAAGAGGTAACCACTGATGAACTTAGATTAGCCAACGAACAACTTTGGAATAAGTTTTCTAATTTGGCTACTAGATTTATGAAGACTAAAAATGAGCTAGATAGTCTTAAAAACTCGCCTAAGCCTATCATCGTCAACAACGACACCGTTGTTGAAGGGTTGAGAAATGAGATTGTAAATCTCAAATCTCAACTTGAGCATGTTCATATCGAGGATTTGGATGAACATGTGATAGCGGATTTGACGTCTCAAAACTCAACTTTGAGTATTGAGAATGAAAATCTCAAGTCACGTGTTTGTGCACTCGCATCGCAAGTGTCCACCTTGGATGCTTCTTTGCATTCTCTCACCGAGAAGTATGAGTGCACATTAGGCCGAATTCATGAATTCAATAAAGGTAAGGGCCATTTGGATAATATCCTAAATGACTTACCTCCGACCAATCATCACATTGGTTTGGGGTATAAGATGGGAGAGTCATCCAAATCGTCCAGCACCTTTGTTAGGCCAACGTCCGATGCTTCTACTAGTGGAAGTAAACACTTCATGGGTAGTTCTTCTACCAATGGTGCTTCCACTAGGAACACACCCCCATTTGGAAAGAAACCCACTTTGGGTGGACCTCCAAAGAAGGGTCATGCTTTCATGTATACCATGCCACGTAGGAACACACGTCCTACTCCACATGTTAGCACATATGATGATTTCTATGCTCCGCATCCATGAGCACGTGCACACCATGTGAGACACACTCATGCACGTGTTCCACCACATTCATATGCTCATCCTCATTCCCATATGAATAATTATCATCATGCTCCATTGCATCATATGTCGTATGCTTATCCACGACATGCATCACATAGACATCAACGACGTATGCATGCTCCCAATAGGATTAGGACTCCCAAGACATACACTATTTGGGGTCCGAAGAACACAAGCATGCACGCTAAGAATATGTATGTGCAATCATATATTAATGATATTATTTTGAATGATGATTATGTTGAGAAATCACGGTCATCGTGGACTTGGTTTCCGAAGGGTTAGTTTCCTTTGACCCTTCATTGCTTGGTACCATAAGTTTAATTTCATTTTATGGGTACCCAAGCAATTGTGGTGAGAATTGGTTTATTCTTTTTTATTTGCATATTGATCTTGGATGTGCATGTTAATTTGAAACTTAAGTTCATAATTGAATTTGAATTTAGTTGGGCTATGGGTTACGTTAACTTGATTTTAGCTTGTTAAAATTGTTGCCTAACCCATAGGATCCAAAAGGGTTTTTGGATACCAAGAATTGTGTTCTCTAGGTTAAATCCACCATGGGATATCAACCCTACCAACTCATTGATTTGCAAAGGATTTTTCATTCAAATGGAGTTGTTGGTGCTTAAGTGATGCACCAAAGTAGGGGGAGCTTAATGTTGTAAGTATATTCTTACTTTTGATTTACATTGGTATCCATGCGTATTAAATGCATCCATTGGTAGATTATATTACGATTGGTATCATTTTGTTTCATTTAGTATGCTATAATTGCTTATGCCATTGTTCTATAATGTTCTATCTATTTTTGGCATAACACTTTTGCATATTACTTTTGGTATCAATTTGCTACTTTTGGTATTCTCATTGGATTTATTTGTCTCTGATGTTGATTTTGTCGTTCGACGATTTTATTTTGGTTAAATATAATTATTTTTATGGAAACATAGAATTGTTTTCCATGCACTCTATTTAACTAAGAATGTTGATATTGGAGAGTATGTTCCAAAACTCAATAAGTGAAATTGATTTAAGTTTTGATGATTTCGTATTTCGATTTTCGCCTATGGCTTGATGATTTCGTATTTCGATTTTCGCTGATGGCTTGATGATTTCGGTTTTCGGTTTTCGATTTTCGCATATAGTTTGATAATTTTGTATTTCGATTTTCGCCGATGGTTTGATGATTTCGGTTTTTCAATTATCGACTATGGTCACGTTGGCACACTTTGAGTTTCTTCGGTATTTTACTTTGGTGTCATTTGGACCGTGGTCGTATTCTTCGACTCCCGTCCTTTATTTTTTAGCCATTGGTTTTGTCGTTGATCTCCTCCCACTCTTTTTGCTAATGCCAAAGGGGGAGAGAATTAATAATGACAATGTGCTAATTGATAATTCAACGTAATTTACCGTGAATCTAATTTGATATGTTAGATTCAGGGGGAGTGAAGATATAAAAATGGATTTAGATCCTATATGTCAATAATTGGTTCATATTTCATATCTTCCTCATCTGCTTGATGCGTATGATTAATATTTAATACGAGACTAACGTGTCATCAATGCAGGGGGAGTCAGTAAATTTCATTTGAATCATTATTATTGATTATTATTTATGTTGGTTGGTTTGTCATCACCAAAAAGGGGGAGAATGTTGAGTATTGATTCCCCGGATTTGGTTTTGGATGATGAGCAAACATAAATATCTCGTACTAACTGTTTGAGAGCGCAGTTATGGAGATTGTCGCATAAATACTTGGAACATCAAAAGCGACATCTCAAGACTTCTCAATACGCGTGATCGTGTGCCTAAAGCTTCGTTGAAGCTCAATGAGTTTTATTGAAGTCAAGAGCGAAGATTGAAGCTAGCTTGGAAGACGGTTTGTCATGTATTATTTATTGTCTTCTAGCTTCGTAGATTAGAATGTTAAGAATTGAGTAGGACTTACTTTATAATCTTCGTTTTGCTCATATCTTAGAGCTAGGATTATCATAGAAGCCATTAGAAACTTTCCCGAAGCCTATCACTTCTTCCCTCGGCTTCTTGTGCATGTTAGTTGGTTCAAGTAGAAGAACCAACGACTAGATGACGATCTAGACGGTCGGCAATTCCTCTTGAACCGACTAGAATGCCTTGCTCATTTCAGCCTAGCTATGTTGATCAATTAGTCGGTCAAAGAAGGTTCACCGACCGACTAGATGACGATCTAGTCGGTCAGGAGTCCTTCTCAGACTGACTAGTTATCATTGCCTCTGGACAGCCTGAGCTACTGTTTCGATTTAGTCGGTCAAAGAACGTTTGTCGACCGACTAGTTCATAAACTAGTCGGTCAGCATTTGTTCTTAAACCGACTAAGTCAACTTGAACTCAGCCTATTCTATTTCGACTATTAGTCGGTCAAAGAGCATTCACCGACCGACTAGTTGTGAAACTAGTCGGTCGGCAAGTCTTCTTGGACTGACTAGTTGTCATCTCCTGTGCTTCGACCTTTTGGCTGTTCAACCGTTAGTCGGTCTACGTTGAATCACCGACCGACTAGTTGATGAACTAGTCGGTCAGTGATCCTTCTTTGACCGACTAGTCTGGTTCAGAATAGAGCCGTTGGAGCTTTTATTGAAACGTTTTTCTCTCTCTCTTTCCTCTATCCTATATATACTTGGAGGTGTTCTCTCCTAGTATTCAAGGCTGCCATTTTAGAGGTTTAGAGAAATCAAAGAGAAGCTATTCAACTCCATTCCAAAGCTTTCTCTTCCTCACAAGAATCTCTCCCTCAACTCTTTGAGCCATATTCCTCAAGAGAGATTCTCTCCATTGTGAGCCTTCCAAGCAAAGAGCTTGATCCAAAGTCACCATCCTCCATGCTAGCCTTCGATCTCTGATCTTATTGGTGGAGCTTCGGTTTGGTGACATTCTCTCCTCAAAATCCTTCTTGCCCTAATTTGGTAAGTATACTCAAGGCATAGGATTTTTTGGTAAGTGTTTCTTTATTTCATCGCATTTGTTATTTAAGATTGTCTCTCGGTTGTGAGAGAGGGTGTGATCCCGGGTTGTGGGAGTCACATGTCATTTGTATGATTTGGTCTTGTGAAGGTTTTTCACAAGAATTTCATAGTGCTAAATCTTGAGTTAGGGTTTCTAACTCAAGTATCCGGAGGGGATCCAGGTGGTTGGGACGTAGGATCACCGGGAACAAGTCGGGGAGACTTGGGTGGATCCGAACCCGTTACATGCTTTGTTTGCGTTTGATAATTCTTGTTGATTGTGTTTATTCTGCATTGTCGTTTGTATCTTGCACAATAATTAGGAATAACTATCTTGATTATTTTAAAGTACTATTCACCCCCCTCTAGTACATGTGCAGTAGCTTCACATGGCACAACATTAATTCCCCAGTATTAGGTTTAACAAAAATACTATAATCATCCATGAGCCTTAAGCTCAATTTGACCATTTAAAATATTAATACATATGATCTGATTATCATGAATAGTGATGAGATCCTGAAGATCCACACTTATGAAACTGTTAAACAGTTATCAGATATAGCTACTGACAATACAAATATTGTCAAATTCACACATCCCTGCTACTAAAAATCCAGCTAGGATTGACATACCAAATATAATGGATGCAATCCACCAGTAGCAGAAGTGGATATCCTCAACGGATGAGAGGACATACCACGAGGCTCCAAAGAGAGAAATAACTCCTGGAGACCCTAAAACAATACCACCACAGGAAAGTGAGCTCATCTCCATATCCTCTTCCTTTCCAGAACCTCCAGAAGAGATGAATCTGGAATAAATTAAATAATGTACGTATACAGAGAGGTATTTGGATAAAACACACTTGTCGACAATTACTCACATTTCATTTTGCCATTGATACAGTTCCCAATCTCCGTTTCCTGAAGCAAACGCAGAAATTTGGCCAAATTATGTGGAACTAGGCAATAATAAGTTGAGCTGGACTCACTTATGAAATGTGAAGTGTTTGGACCTGAAGTCCTGATATCAAAAGATATCAAACATGTGGGTTGCCGAGTATTGTATAAATAAATAAAATCGTATGCTATAAGCAAAACGCTATAGCTTAAAGGTTTATTTCGCAGAAACCAGGAAGTAACCATGTAAGATGAGCTTAACTCACTTACAAAATTATTTAAACTGATGCATCAGGCTCTCTGGTCATAGTTGCGAAAACCACACGATTGGCGAAGAAAATTTTAGGCTATGTTGCTATGGATGATTTGACAACATACCCTTACGAATTACCATCCTAAAGATGAAATCATCATCCTGAAGATGATACTATCATCCTAAAGATGAAACCATCATCCTGAAGATGAATAATCATCCTGAAGATGAGACCATCATCCTGAAGATGAATTATCATCCTGAAGATGAAACCATCATACTGCTGATGAAATACTCATTTTGAAGATGATACCATCATCCTGAAGATGAATGTACATCCTGAAGATGATACCATCATCCTGGAGATGAAACTATCATCCTAAAGATGAAATACTCATTCTGTACACGATAACATCATCCTGAAGATGACTGTACATCTCGAATGTGAAAATATCATCCTTATGATTATACCATCATACTAAAGAGAAATAATCATCCAGAAGATGAATAATCAACCAGAAGATGAAAACATCATCCTGAAGTTGACTCATCATCCTGCAGATGAGAACTTCATTAACCCGAAGTTGATGAAGAAACATGGACAATTACATTCCACTATATACACCAACTGGGTGTCTGGATGCATATTGAAGACCTTTTCCCCCAGCTGGAAGAGGGGGAGAATATCCTAGGTCCTGAAGTACCCAACTCCTTTATCTGGCCAACTGCACGTGTCTTTATAGAACATTTGCAGTAAAGTTGTTAGCCAGATACAGTGCATTGCCTGTAGCGCAACACTGGACCATGGATACATATCTTCTGCGCTCTCCAAGGGTCAAGGATCAGAAACCATGGAAATATATTTGCATATGCAGGTTAAAGATCATTGCGATGACTACACAAAAAATGAACATCCATTTCCTGATGATATACACAGCATCATCCTAAGTCTACATCAAACTTCTATTCCGAGAAGCTCATCATCCAAGAATCAAATCGAATATATGCACAACCAGGTCCTACAGTACCTTGCAGATACAGTGACGACTGGGTCAAAGTCTACAGACATGGAGCCATCTGCCAAGTTTCGCAGAGCATACCACGTCAGAGCTCCCTCTCGTTTCAGCGGCTTCCAGATATGAGTGCAACTTGTATATATGAGTGATTATTGTATTTTGTTTTTCTTTTTGGAATTTTGTGGAAGATGTATATATACTTAGGATATTGGTGTATAGATACATAGGATATCTACAAGCCTGAAGCTTGTATGCTTCAGGGGGAGTAACTTGTGGGTTGTACTCTTTTTCCTTTAAGTTGTTGGTTTTTCCCACTGGGTTTTCCACCGCTAAGGTTTTAACGAGGCAAACACGATTACTCTGGATCCAGAAGTATCCACCCACTTAGCTTTTTACGCTAAGACCAAAGAAATGGATGGATAAGGGGGAATGTTATGAGTGAGGGAGGCTTTTGGCCTCCCCACCTCTCTATCCCTCCATTACTCCCCACTACTTAGTAGTGTGGACCTTTGGTCTTTCATGGATATGAATATATAGAGAACCATGGCTATGAGCCATGGTTAATCCTTCTTTAAGTTTATTTAACAATTGTCATATTATTTGAAATCACTGATTTTTATATTTATTTGAAATTATTGATTGCTATCTTTGATTGGTTTCTGTAGGTGGTTCAAATCCACATCACTAATTTCCATTGTTGCAATATTATTTGAATCACTAATTGCCATATTATTTGTCTCATTATTGCCATATTATTTGAACTCACTGATTTCCATATTATCTGAACTCACTAATTGCCATCTTTGATTGGTTTTATTTAGGGGGTTCAAATCCACATCTTTGATTGGTTTAGGTAACTTGCATCCATGGTTGAAGCTCTGCCGTGGACGATGACCTTGGGGTACTGCAGGGAGGAAGCCACTTTCTACTCTTGCTACAACATAGGATGTTAAGGGAGAGGATGGATCAGAATCAAATGATCCTAACAACGAGATATCATTGGTAACATTAGCAACGTTATTGACAGGAACTAATGAAGATGTTTGAAGTAGGCCTTGCAGATTCAACCATTTCTTGTGCAGACTTCGAATGGTTTTGAGTTGATCATCCTCATTTTCTACTGAATGTGTTGTTTTGTCAAAAAACGGTGCTATCTTTTTCGGTTGTGTGACGTGTGTGGCATATTATTTTTGCATGAACTAAATATGTGGGTCTGGGGTTTTGGAAGCTTCATATGTAATATGGGTATGATTCTGGTCTTATGATCACACCTTTTAGTTGGGGGAATGTGAGTAGTGGGTAATTTTGTAACAATATTTATCCTATGAATGCAAAGTAGGAAGTGGGCTTGAGTTTGAGACCCTATCCTATTTTTTTGAAAAAAATGTCGACACACTTTTTTTGAATTCCTAAATACTTTATGCAAAATCACATGCGATTAGAATTTAACATGTTTGGTGTTCTTTTAATTTAACAGGTTTGGTGTTTTGTTAATTTAACATGTTTGGTGTGTGTTCCTAAGGTACTTAGCAATAAAATTGTATTATGTAAAAGAGAATAATGGCTATCATACGCCATATGAGAGCCCCTCTCATACGCCCTCTCACATAAAGCACCCAAGTACAAGCCCACATGGGCTTGTACTTGGTTGTACTTTGGTGCTTTATGTGAGAGGGCGTATGAGAGGGGCTCTCATATGGCGTATGATACCCATTAATCCCTATGTAAAATCGCAGGTGTTTGGTGTTGATATCACCAATAAATTTATGCAGGCTCATGTTGATATAGAGTTCATGTTATTATTCAAGTTGATAGTCAAGTTAATAAAAAGTCATGTAAAATTTGGAAATCCAAAAGTTTGGAACTGTAAATTTTTTGAAAAAAACCTCAGCCCAAGCATTTAAAACCGATCACTATGTCCTTCCCCATTGGAATTATTCATATGCGATCATATGCGATCTCGAAAAAGGATCTCGAAAAAGTTAACCGTTTATATATATTTTTTGGCCGATTGGAATTGTTCATTTTGATTTAACATTTTAAAATATCAAAATATCAAATATTAAGTGAATCTAATAAATTTTGTTCGTTCATTTACCTGCCACAAAAAGTTCTATTAATCTAAAGCTATTAAACTTGCTATGCGAAAAAAGGAACAAAACCTTAAAGGTCAGTGACGAAATTCATGCATTTGGCTTGATGGGTCCACATCTATTAACTTAGAACACAACTATTTTTATTTTCTGAAGGCGCCCGCGCCGTCGCTAAAATTTTTTTACGCTAATTTGGTTGTTCCGACTCAAGGGCGTCGTCGCCGAATTTGTTGTTCTACACCGAATTTGTTGTTCCGACGCAAGGGCCCCTCGTCGAATTTGTTGTTCCGCACCGAAGGCGCGTCCGATAAATTTTTTTACGCTAATTTGTTGTTTCGACTCAAGGGCACCCTTGCCGAATTTATTATTCTATGCTGAATTTGTTGTTCTGCATAAATTTGACTGTGTAAATAATGTTTAGGAACTAAGATTTCACGGGGGGGAACCTTAAATGAACCGTGCCCGCGGGCACGGGTTATGACTAGTGCTATGATAAATTGTAGGGATGGACAATTGAAGATAAGCTTTGGTAACATGAAACTTGAGCTGAACATTTTTAAATCATGTAAGTTACCGGCAAGTGTTGATGAAGTGAAAGTGGTATGTTTTATTGAGAATTTGATTGAATATTATTTTGAAGCTAAGTATGAATGCTCGTCCAATTTTATGATTATAATTCAGACGCTATTGATGAATCCTATTTTGTGCAGGGTAAAAATGAAAGATCAAGGGATGCATGGTTGCCAAAGTTTGAAACATTGCCAGTGGAATTGCCACCACAACAACCTTCAGAGATTGAGCACCCAAAGTTGGAATTGAAGCCTCTGCCAGACTATTTGAAATACGCTTTCCTTGGAAAGGAGGAAACCTTCCCTGTGGTAATATCCTCTAAACTCACGCTTGAACAAGAATATGTTCTTGATGTGCTTAGGTAACACAAAGGGGCCATTGGATGGTCTATTGCGGACATTACAGGTATGAATTCCTTAATTTGCACTCATCGTATTTATCTTGAGGATGATGCCAAACCTACATGTGAGATGCAACGTCGCTTAAATCCTACATTAAAAGAGGTTGTTAGAGAGGTTCTTAAGCTACTTGCTGCAGGTATAATATATCATATTTCTGATAGCAGATGGGTTAGTCCCATACAGGTGGTTCCAAAGAAATCGGGCTTAACAGTGGTAAGAAATGAGAATAATAAGCTTATACCTATGCGAACCACCAAAGGTTGGAGAATGTGTGTTGACTACAGAAAGCTAAATTCTAAAACACGTAAAGACCACTTTCCATTACCTTTCATTAATCAAATTTTGGAAAGAGTAGCAGGTAATGAATTTTATTGCTTTCTAGATGGTTATTCTGGCTATTATCAGATAGAGATTACTCCAGATGATCAAGAGAAGACTACCTTCACTTGCCCCTTTGGAACTTTCGCTTTTAGAAGAATGCCTTTTGGATTATGCAATGCGCCTGCTACTTTTCAGCGTTGCATGTTGAGCATATTCAGCGATATGGTTGAAAGGATTATGGAAGTGTTTATGGATGATTTCTCTGTTTATGGCACTTCGTTTGAAAATTGTTTATCTAACTTAGCTCTTGTCTTGCACAGGTGCCAGGAAAAAAATCTGCTGCTAAACTGGGAAAAATGTCATTTCATGACAATTGAAGGTTTGGTTCTTGGTCACCTAGTCTCCAAAGCAGGTATTCAGGTAGACATGGTAAAATTTGAGGTGATTGAGAAGTTGCCTACACCAAAATGCATCAAGGACATACGATCCTTCCTAGGCCATGCAGGATTTTATCGAAGATTCATAAATGATTTCAGCGTTATCTCCCACCCCTCTGCCACTTATTAACTTTAAATGCTGATTTCATAAGAACACAAGAGTGTCAAGATTCATTTGATAAATTAAAGAACTCACTTGTTTCCTCCCTATTTTGCAGGTTCCGGACTGGACTATTCCATTTGAAATCATGTGCGATGCAAGTGACTACGCGATAGGGGCAGTGCTTGGGCAAAAGAAAGGAAAAGTGCCTTGTGTTATCTACTATGCCAGTAAGACGTTGAATGAAGCACAAAGGAACTATACTACTACGGAGAAAGAGTTACTGGCGGAGTTCAACATTCAGATCAAGGATAAGAAAGGAGTTGATGTTGCAGATCACCTTTCTAGATTGACGGTGTGAACAGAGTCGCCTAATATTCCATTGCGAGATTCCTTCCCAGATGAGCAGCTTTTCGTCATCTTTACTCTACCATGGTATGCAGATATAGTTAATTATTTGGTGATAGGAAGAACCCCTCCACATTGGTCTTCTTTAGATTTCAAACGCTTCAAGCATAAGGTAAAATCGTTTTACTTTGATGACCCTTATCTGTTTAAATATTGTGGAGACCAAATTATAAGGAGATGTGTGCCCGACCATGAGTTTGATAGCGTTTTACATTTTTGCCATGATGGGGTATGTGGGGGGCATTTTTCAGCTCATAAGACTGTTGCAAAGATTTTACAGAGTGGTTTTTATTGGCCTACTATGTTTAAAGATGCATATGCTTATTGTAAATCATGTGAGCGTTGTCAACAGTTGGGGGGAATAACAAAAAGAAACATGGTGCCATTGAATCCCATGCTAGAAATAGGATTATTTGATTGTTGGGGTATTGATTTCATGGGGCCTTTTCCACCATCTTTTGGTTATATATTTGTATTGGTTGCCATTGATTATGTTTCTAAATGGGTGGAAGCTATTCCTTGCAGGTCCAATGACGCTTCCATTGTGCTGAAATTTTTGAAAGAGAACATTTTTTCGCGCTTTGGAGTGCCAAAGGCCATTATCAGTTATGGAGGTTCCCACTTCTGCAATAGGCTTTTTGCAAATCTCATGAAGAAATTTGGGGTTACACATAAAGTTTCAACACCTTACCATCCCCAAACGAATGGACAAACAGAATTGGCAAATAAGGAGATAAAGAACATTCTTCAGAAAACAGTGAACCAAACGCACAAAGATTGGAGTCTTCGCTTGCCTGAAGCTCTATGGGTCTACAAGACAATATACAAGACTATCTTAGGGATGTCACCTTTTCGTTTGGGTTATGGAAACAATTGCCATCTTCCTGTTGAATTAGAACATAAATCTTTTTGGGCAATTAAAACACTTAATTTGCTTAATGACTCATCAAATGTTTCCCGTAAATTACAGATCATGGAGCTTGATGAAATACGACGAGAGGCATATGAAAATGCGAAACTAGCGAAAGAAAGGATGAAAGCTGTGCATGACAAGATGATCTTGTGAAAGGAATTCAACATTGGGGACAAGGTTCTATTATACAATTCAAGATTACAAGTATTTCCAGGAAAGCTGCGCTCAAAATGGACGGGACCATACTTTGTCAAAGAAGTCTTTTCATATGGAGCGGTGGTCTTGGTGAATGAGAAGGACGGCCATGAATTCAAAGTCAACGGACAACGTCTGAAACATTTTCAAGAGTTTTGGGCCAGAGAGGATACCACCATTAATCTCACAGATCCACCTTCGGGTGGTAGCTAATCAGGTGTGTTCTTTCCATGATTCTCTCTCCTTTACATTGAGGACAATACTTATTTTAAGTTGGGGGGAGGGTATAAACTTTAGGATTTTTCTTTTCTTTTTAGTTAGTTCCCTTTTTGCATTGAAATTTTTTTTTGAGTCAAGATCTATCAACCAAGTGTATTTCACCTAGAGATGAACCTCATGTGATGAAAATTCTCGAAATCTCTTCACCACTATGCACATGTGATTTATTCTCCTCCACCACTATTGTTAAATATTTCAGTCTCATTTGACATGAATGTAAGTACTCGTGGTAAATCTCTGTTAATATATCTCAATGGTGGGATTGATTGATGACTTAATGAATCTTGAAGTTATGAATTAGCAAATCATATGCTTTCAATGGAACACATGAAGGTTCATGCATCAATAGTTCACAAAATAACTGGAGCATTGCTTTTTATCTCGTATTCGTTGCTATTTGCATGCTGTATGTGATATTGGATAGAAAGTATCCACTGTCTTTTGAAATGATTAGGATAACCCATTCTTGTGAAAGAATTAAGAAGAGGAAGCTATCTTGCTGAGTTATTTATGCACAAAAAAAGAGAGAAACACAAAAGCAAAAAAAAAGAGAGAGAGAAGAATTGATGAAAAAAATGATGAATAAGTGTAATCACTAAAATAAATAACTTGGTTGGCTCGATTAGTACAGTCCGAGGGGTCTTTTTTGGCCTAATGCCATGTTATCGTCTGATTTGGGAGCCATTGACCGGAACCTCACTCATTTGATGGAGCGATCCAAGTTATACATTTTTCTACAAATGTTGCTTTATGCGCGTTACGCGGAACTAATTAAAAGAGAAAGAAAAGAGAGAATAAGTGTGCACAATTAGCAAAGCAAGAGAATTTCCAAAGCTTAAAGAAGGCACAAGATATGGTGTGATTTCTTATGAATGAAGATTGACATGTGTATGTCTTGATACCATTCTATTCTTTATGCTTACTTTGCATGATACATCTACGCTCCAAGTTAGAATATATGATTGAAAGGTGTGAGCCATTGAATTTTGCATACTATGTGCTATGAAGTAATGGAAGTGAAGTTAAGTTGATTTCATGACCATTTTTTTGAGATACTTGTTCTTCATCTCTAAATCCATGAGTACCATTATTTTAAGAGCCCAAAATCTTGACAGTGGTGTGTGGACATCTTCTTTTGTCATTGAAGTATGGTGGTGAGTGACTTGAGATCTAATAAGGTGATATAGGTGTATATTCGATATCGTATTTCGCTCACTTTGCTAGAGACTAGCAAAACACTAGTTGGGGGGTGTGATTCGGGTTGAATATTACATATTTAACCCCCCATTTAGCCTTATTTTGTGCTTATATGATGCTTAATTGGTCTCTAATACGTTCGTATTTTGAATATCATCATTTATTAGAGAAATCACCTTATTTGAGCACAAAACAGTAATAAACTGAGTATTTCTGTACTTTTTATATTTTTCACAGCTTGGTCTCGATCTTACGATCCCAACGACCATTTAATTGTATTTTTATGAGATCCGTGCTAATTACTGTAAATTTTTGAATGCAGAATACAAATTAAATAAGAAATACGCAAGAAATACCCACAAAATACACCCCGCACGAATCTTGGCGGCAATGTGGCAGCATTTCAACCATCCGCTCATAATCCTACGGCTCCAGCCATTACGGGCGACATGGCCAGCTCCTGAGCATTCGATGCTAATCCAATGGCTCCTGCACTTCCCGTAATTTGAAGACGCAAGCGACGACGCAGCTGCATCACGACCGCTCATCGAAGATACACCGGCCATATGTCGTCCCGATTGCGAGTCGAAGAGCGCAGCATTCGGGCGACATGGCGACGAGCGATCCGTTCGATCTCTCGATCGGATGGTGGAGATTCAACTTAGAGCGAATACGGAAGCGCTCGAACCAACGGGCGCGAATGCGAGAAGACCCGCTAAGAAGGACACACGTCGAGAGCTCAGCAGATCCCGCTCGGATCAATGGCCCTCATTTGCGCCGCTCGAGATGAAGCGGGTTTGGATGATAATGGATGCAGTTTTGACCCGTTAACCCCCTTAAACCCGCAATGTTATTATTTAAAGCGTATTCTAGGGTTTTTGGGGGTATGCTGGCGTATTTTGGAGCTTTTGAAGGGGCTACTGCGCGTATCCTTCTGAGAAAAGCTGCTGATAAATTCCAGAGCCTATTTTCCCTAATTCCAGAGAGTTTGGGCGCCTATCTTGGAATTTTGGTGATAGATTCTTGAACTTATACTCCGTATTTGGTGATTTTTCATTGTATTTCGCTATTTGAACGATGTATTCTCTTATGAAATCTGATTTTTATTGCACCATGAATAGATAAACTACTTGTGCTATGGTTTTGATGAATTAGGAGTATGTATTCGATGAATTTCATGTCTTTAGCCCTATTATCATGTCAAAATTGCTCGTAACGTTGATTTCTACAACGTATTTGTTGGGTATTGCTTATGGTCGATATTATTTATGTTCCCTATGGCTAAGCCCTGATAAGGCTAGCTAATTCATGTTCTCTAATCTAAACATACCGTTGCGTTTATTATTTAATGAAATCAATGTTGCTAGTAATACGTATACGGCTATTTTGACTAGTTTTTATCGATTCATCTTCCGAAGTCTTCACGCCTTGACCGGGTGAAGCGTTGTGTGATATTAAAAGACATGATATTTCAACGATTATAAACTCCTAATGAAATCACAACCGTAGCATATTTATCTCATTGATTACCAAACTTTCGAAACACCGTAAGACTTTTTAGGAGCCACTTCTTTGATACCGATCGTTAAACCATTTTTCACCTTCACAAAGGTGGTTGTTTTCTTATCCGTATATTTTATTTGATTAATTGAATTTGTGTTATCTCAGGTCGACTTGTCCCGTGGATTCGACTCTGGACTCTCCAGGTACTACTTGCACGATCTCCTACGCTAGGAACTCTGTCAACCCCACCAACTAGCAGTGGCCAGTATACGTCGGTCTCTGGTACATTCATATTGTACATCTTACAACATACCTTGGCCAAGGTTTTACCGAGATCCATACTGACCTGCGACACTAACTTTCCATTAACAGAAGAGACGAATCCTTTATTGATCACTACTCAGCTCGTACGCTTCCAGTGTCACCCAGCCTATGATCTTTCAACAGGCCTTGCCTCGAAGCTAGATCTAAGACCTAAGTGATACCGTTTCACGCACAGCTTCGTATAATGATCTCAAGTCCTAAGGACCAATTTACCTATCATCACTTAGAGTTATTACTAACAGTTAGTTAATGTTTAACCATTTAATAACTCTTGTTTGGGTAGTTCAGTGGACTCATTCTTTAATGAGCACCTGCCCCTTGTCTCCGACTTTGCCAAGTCGTATGGTTATGAGACCAACTAGACTAAGACACAATGGTCTGTCTGATGTTCCGATATCCCTATCTCGACACATCTATGACCACGAACGCTTTTTAGATTCAAGCTACTATCGATCAGACATTTCTCATAATCGCAATCTACATCGTGAAACATGTGTGACCTAACTTTGAATCCAAGGAAATAATTTAAGCAATTAATAAATTGAAATTACTCAGATAATATTTTACCAAAAAGCACACTTTCATTTATTGAACAAGATGTTTACAAAGATAAATTACCACGAGGGCATACATCTCTCTACATCTCCCACCTGCACTCAGGCCTATTTATTTTGGTATCTCATACCATATTTACACGCTAGTCTCTCTAGACGATCGCGTGCCAGCACCTTCGTGAATGGATCTGCTAGGTTGTCTTCTGTACAAACTCTAAGGAGATCTATGTCCTTCCTCTGCTCGATCTCCCGTATCAAGTGATACTTGCGAAGAATGTGTCTGGATCTCTTGTGAAATCTCGGTTCTTGAACCAGGCTGATGGTTGCATTATTGTCGCAATACAACAGTATTGGACATTCAATAGCAGGCACCATTCCGAGCTGGTTGATGAACTTCCTCATCCAGACCGCTTCCTTTGCTGCATCGTTGGCCGCTATGTATTCGGCTTCCATCGTGGAGTCTGTAACAGTGACTTGTTTGGAACTCCTCCAACTGACTGCTCCTCCGTTAAGAGTGAAAACATATCCAGAGATTGATTTGCTATCATCCACATCACTCTGAAAGCTAGAATCTGTGAAGCCTTCAACTTTCAGGTCTTCACTTCCATAAACCAAGATCAAGTATTTAGTCCTTCTCAAGTACTTAAGAATTGTCTTGACTGCTTTCCAGTGCTCCTCTCCAGGGTTACACTGATATCGACTTACTACACCTAGTGCATAAGTGACATCGGGTCTCGTACAGATCATGAAATACATGATAGATCCTACAGCTGAAGCATATATGATCTTGGTCATTTGTTCCTTTTTCAAGTCAGTCTGTGGCGACATCTTCTTGGAAAGGGTTATTCCATGATTGGCTGGTATTAAACCACCCTTACTGTTTTTCATGCCAAAACTTTTTAGCACGGTGTCAATGTACCTGGTTTGGGAGAGTCCTAGCATCCGTTTAGATCTATCTCTATAGATCTTTACACCCAGTATGTAGGATGCATCTCCCAATTCTTTCATGGAGAAGTTGGTTGATAGCCATCTTTTAACAAACTTCAACATCTCTATGTTGTTACCTATTATCAGAATGTCATCCACGTATAGAACGAGGATAACTAAAAATTATTACTGGTCCTTTTGTAAATGCATGGATCATCCTCGTTTCTGACAAAACCAAACTCTTTGACTGTTTTGTCGAAGCGGATGTTCCAACTCCTTGAAGCTTGCTTAAGCCCATAGATGGACCTATGCAGCGTCACGCTTTTCCTTCACTCCCACTGACTTCGAAACCTTTTGGCTGAGTCATGTAAATTTGTTCTTCTAAATCACTGTTTAGAAAAGCATTCTTCACATCCATTTGCCAGATTTCGTAGTCATAGTTGGCAGCAATAGCGAGTACGATCCGAATAGACTTATGCATGGCTACTGGTGAAAAGGTCTCGTCATAATCTATTCCTAGAATCTGACGATATCCTTTTGCAACCAATCTAGCCTTGTACGTTTCTATTTTTCCATCTGCACCAATCTTCTTCTTGAAGATCCATTTGCAGCCTATGGGAACATTTCCTTTGGGCACGTTTTCTAAGGTCCATACATTATTCATGTGCATGGAATCTATTTCGGACTTCATTGCATCTAGCCATTTGTTAGAGTCTATACTCTTTATGGTTTCCTGGAAGCTAACAGGGTCATCATCTACTATGATGCTATCCTCAGTCCCACCGTCTACGAGAAAATCGTAGTACCTTTCGGGGACTCGAGGAACCCTATTGGACTTCCTAATGGCTGGCTGGGAGATGTCAAGTTCTGACTCTTTCACTGGTTCCGACACTTGTTCATGTGTGAGTACTTCCTTCGAGCATTCGTCTAGATCAATTATCTTGCCAGTTGATTCCTTTACAAGGAAATCCTTTTCCAGAAAAGTGGCATGTCTAGAGACAACAATTATTTGTTGCTCTGGATGGTAAAAGACATAACCTAATGAATGTATCGGGTACCCTATGAACTTACACATGATAGAACTGTCTTCCAGTTTGTCTGGATTCTGCCTTTTGACATATGCAAGACAATCCCATACCCTTAAGTGATTAAGGTTAGGTTTCTTGCGGTCCATATCTGATATGATGTCATATGTACAGATCTTGACCGAATTTTATTTAGAATGTATATAGCAGTTTCCAAGGCATATTCCCAGAGGGAAGTAGTTAACTCATCTTCACTTACCATAGACCGCACCATGTCTAACAAGGTGCTGTTCCTCCTCTCTGACACACCGTTATGTTGAGGTGTGTAAGGAGGTGTGACCTGAGAGAGAATCCCATTCTCTTTTAAGTAAGTAAGGAATTCATGGATTAATTATTCTCCTCCTCGATCTGATCGAAGGATCTTAATACTTTTCTCAGTCTGGTTTTCAACTTCGGCACAGTACTCTTTGAATCGCTCAAAAGTTTTGGACTTATGTTTCATCAGGAACAGATGTCCAAACCTTGAGTGATCGTCAGTAAATGTGACGAAATATGAAAATCCACCTTTGGCTAATGTAGACATGGGTCCACATACATCGGAATGTACTAGACCAAGAGTTCGATAACTCTTTCCCCTTGACTTGCAAAAGGATTTTTGGCCATCTTACCTTTGAGGCAAGACTCGCAAGTGTCAAATGAATCATAATTCGAGAGGCCCAAGAGCCCCTCTTTATGTAACTTGCTGCGTCTCTTCTCTCCGATATGGCCTAGTCTACAATGCCAAAGATAGGTTTCATTAAAACTAGACTCCTTACGTTTTCTTGTATTAACGTTTAATACAACCTTATTGCTTAAAGTGTATACACCATTATTAAGTGTCCCAAAACCTAGCAACTTACCATCAAAAGAAATGTTCATGACATTTCCATTGATAGTAAAATTATAACCATCTTTAGCCAAAGCCGAGACGGATATAATATTGCACAGGAAGTTTGGGATGTAGTAACTGATCGCGCCTGGATATACACCCGAAAAAAGACTGTAGTCTTATCGCAAGCGCACGGTGAAGTGGCGAGCGGGTATCGAACAAAGGGAGGACAAATGACAATATCTTACTTTGATTACCTAGCTATCAAGAGAATAAGAATAGTTTTGATGTAATAGTCACAATCGTTCAAATAGCAAGAAATATCAATATAATAAAGCGTTTAGGGATAGGAAATCTCCACTACGGACCGTCTCTTATCCTTGTGAATCATAAATTTCATTGTTGCTAAGCTTGAATGTAGGTGAACTAGTCGTAACTTAATGTAGAAACAAGCTCACGCTCTTGCGCTATTGCCGGTCTATAGCAAACCTAGAATAGAGCCCACTCTCGTGCAAACTCTACCCTAAACCGCTAGCGTGAAGATCGACATCATCGTCCAATCGCATCTCGAGCCCACTCTCGTGCAAACTCGAGCTACGATCTAGGTCATGATAGTTCGTATTCGTCCAATCTCTTGCAAACGAATATTAGTATAGATTTATAATAAAAATCCTAGCTTTGGTCCAATCTCTTGCAAACCAAATCTAGAGAATTTCCATTATCAATCTAAATCGAATATCTAGGCCTTCCTATCAATTGGGATCCAATCTCTTGCAAATCCCAATTGATATGAATTCCTAGCTACTCGTAATAAATCGATCACAACCTAACCATTATCAATTCTAGCAACAATTCTATAAATTCATCACAATTCAAAAGATCGGGTCCATATGGTTCATCCCCATCCCCTAGAACGATGGAACTACTCACTAATCATCATGAAAATATCAGAAATAACAACTATAATCATGGCACAATTCATTGCAAATAAGAAACAATTCATAAAAATGAGTTTTTAGCAAGAAAGAACAAACCAATAATGTCACCAATGATCTCCAGCTGAGATTTTCCAAAAGAATAACCGTCAAAAACCTAATAGAAGTCTCTAAAAATAATTCAAGTCTCTCTTAGAACTAGGGTAAAAACTAGGTTTAAATGCAAGCCAAAATCGTCCAAAAATTCGCGACAAAACTGCCCCTGCGCAGCCCAGAATTTGCATTCCTAGCAGCAGTCGGAGAGGGTCACTCGGCCGAGTGGCTCATGTCACTCGGCGGAGTGACAGGCCTGACGAAAAACAGAGAGTTCGTGATTCTCAGGGGTCTGTCTCTATGGGTGACTAGGCCGAGTGGGCTTCTTCACTCGGCCGAGTGAGCAATCCTGCTCGACCGAGTGGGGCTTCTGTAGAATCCCTGTAAATTCCAGTAACTTGGGCCTTTCTCTGGACGAATTCTCTGTACCACTCAGGCAAGTGAGCTTTCTCACTCGTCCGAGTGAACTTCCTTGCTCAGCCGAGTAAACGCTGAAAATTTGCTGTGCGTATCCATTTTACTCGGCCGAGTACAGACTCTGGCTCGGTCGAGTGAGTTGTCTACTCGGCCGAGTGTGCTGTATCTTGGCTCTTTTCTTCTTCTTTTCGCCTCCTCATCGCTCCTATGGAATTCCTTCTTCTTCCACTCATCCTCTATCGCTGATAACTCCTCAAATAAGTGGTGGGTGACACTCCGAAGTGTGCGAAAAATCCTTTGATCTCATTTTCGCTCCAAATCGCTCCATATCTACTGAAATACGACAAAAACAAGAAATCGTGAAAAGCAACGCGATATCGTCGAATAATCATGAAAAACGCAATATGGGCGATCAAAACGTTATGAAAACATGCAGAAAAAAGTATAAAAATGGAGTGGTCAAAATCTCCCAAGCTTACCTCTTACTGGTCCTCGAGGAAGATGAGTAAAAGGCGAACCCGATGGGTAAAAATAAGGAAAAGGAAAAAAGAAATAGAAAATAAGAAAAAAACAAAGAGGGAGGTGCTAGATCATTTTCTCAGGACGTGTATTTGCTTACTCAAATAGCATACAGCGAATATAAAACACATGCCAAGGATTTTTATCTCGATATCAAAATCATACAGGGATGCGTTCATAATAGAAACCTAAGAATATCAAAACAGTATGAAATATGAAATCATTCTAGAATTAGCATCGTCTGAAGCATCTAAAGCGGTATACATAATCATAGACCACACACTTTTCAATTGATCGCTTTCTATTTGGAGTATAAGAAGTATCACACAATATGAAGCAATAAGAATAGAAAGGAGTGGTTTTCATGAAATACATATTAAGTCTCAATTCCTGGACTTCGTAAAACTTTTAGTAATCTTGTCGAGTATAGAAAATTACCTAGCTTAGGTTGTCATGCACAATCAAGTAGTCACTCTCTCACACATCATTGGATCCTCTCCCCCAAGCTTATCTATAAGCGTGGTGGCATAAAATAAATCAATAAGCTTATTCCCCATTTTTTGAAGCTCCAAAAATAAAAGAGGGAAGAAAGAGAGAAAGATAAAATGGGATCATATATATATACTTCTTTTCTCTTTTCTTTTCTTTTTCTTTTTCTCTTTTTTTATTGTATATATATACAACAGTGATCCCAAATCAAAAGATAGGAAGATATACATGTATTTTTTTCTTTTTGATTTTGGGGTATAGGAGCATGTATCTTTATAGCGGGGAAATATGCCAATATAAGAATCGCTAAAGGGAGATTCACCGATGATTCTAAGTACAGAAATAATGCTCAAGATATGTGGAGAAAGAAATATATGTAACACTCGGTTCACTCTATAGAATGTGCACGACAACTTTCAGCAGAGTAATGTAATCTACTCAGTTTAATCACAGAAAGTGAACTAATCCAGTTATATCAACATAGCATACATTCAATCAACCTGAAAGTGAAGCGTACAATTTTCATGCAATAAGAAGTGATATAAGACAAAAAATTAGTACTCCAGATATAAGCAACCAATACGTGAAGCTTGGTGTGTTTTCTATGAAGAGTATACGGTAAAAATCATCAGACTCAGCTAATAAAAGAGTTTCATCCATATTCATACATGAAAAGGCGGGTTACTATCTCAAATGCATAGTAGGACATAGCATATGATATCTGAAATAAAAACTATGGCATGACAAGATAATATGCATATAGAGATAAGCTAATACCACATCATCATCATCACAGAAAATTCATCTCTAGCAAAAAGGATAAGAGAAATAAGGATAAAAGAAAATAAAAACTACTGTACAATGCAGTGTACTCAAAGAGTAAGAAAAACGTGATGCATGAAAAAAAATGAAAAAGTGGGTGAAAATAAGTGTAAAAACAAAGAAATGCCAGAGGATAGAAATAAAAGGCGACAAAAAATATAAAGTGCGTGAGAACTCACTCCCCCAAGATAAAGTGCACAGTGTCCTTAATGTGCAAAGTGTGGCACACTGAGAGGAAAAAAGGGTGGGGCGGGTAAGGATGCATGCATGATGAAAATAAAATAAATATGAGATGGGTATGCAAATGATGCATGCAGAGATCAAACTAGTATCATGTGTGTGTCCCCAAAAGTACTCCCTCTCTCCAAAAATGATATAAACAGATATGAGCAAAATGTGACCAAAACGTGTGTGGAGGAGGGGTGCAAAATCAACAGGATCAAAACATCCAGCGTAACAGCAGTGAAAATATGAAAGGCATCCAAAGTGTACCTAGGTGGGTGGTGGTGCACCAGCACCGTCCTGTGGCGGAGGTGGTGGTCGTGGAGGCTGCTGGGTGGGGGTGGGTGGCTGAGGCAGTTGCTTAAGAATCTGGTTCAGGCAAGCCTGGATACCAGGAAGTAACGCGATGTTGGTCTGGACAGCACTAACAGTAGCGGAGAGAGCTCAAAAATCTCCTCTAAGCCCACTCACCGCCCCCTCTAGAACACGGAGGTGTTGAACTAGGGTGTCGGGGGGAGGTGGAGCATTGGGTCGAACAGGTTGAACACGTGAAGAACGGAGCTGTCTCGCACGGCTACCATAGAGGATAGGTGTGACTATAGGGTGGTGCGGTGGTGCTGTACTCGCTAAGTGACGCTCAGCCTCTGTGGGAGGCGGAGACGTAGGCAAGGTCGCAAAGGATGGAGCAGCAGCAGAAGCAGGAGTGGTGGCAAGTGACGAGGCGGGCAGAGAGGTCAGTGACACAGACGTGAGGACAGACATCACGACACTCTCAGAGAAGACAGCAGCAGTGAAGACAGTAAGGTCGACGACTGGGAAGGTCGTGAAGTGTGCTGAAAATGACTCCCCAGGAGTCGAAAACAATAATAAGGAAAGGGTCTCCATCGTGGAGGCAAAAGAGGGCTCACCACTCTCAACTATGATGGTGGGACGCTCAGGGCTCACAACAGAAATATGATCTATGGACATGGACACAGTGGTGGTGGTGGTGGTGGACTTAGCTAAAGTGCTCCCGACACTAACAGACGTGTGGACAGAGGTGTCGGGAGGTGCAGACAGATCAGGTGCAGTCTGAGGTATCACGGGGTCAAGGGGTGGAAGGAGGGGCTCCTGCTGAGCACCCTCAGGCTCAAGCACGTATGCGGCAGGGATGAGGAGATCCATCGCTGGAATCCACTCCCCGCCCGCAGGTCCAATATGTGTCCGAGCAGGGCTCGGAAGAATCATATAATCGACACTATGGGGACCGTATAGCCACACCCAGTGGTGCTGACCATGAGGACGAAGCATCCTCATCCGGGCCATAACACCTATGGAAAGAGAAGTGGGGCCCGGGGGTCTCAGCAAGCCAGCAGGGAGGTCAATTCCGCATAAGAGGGCCAAGAGGGTAATCAGACCGCCGCAACAGATGGGCATCCGAGCACCGACAGAAATAATGATGCAGTCGATGTACCAACTGGTAATGTCAATCTCGACGGCGGGGACCAAAACATCTCATCCTCGCTCGTAGGCCCGCGATCGTGTCATCGCGTAGAGCATGTAGAGCTCTGGCGTCGACATCGTCCCTGGCTCATACCTCGCTAAGAAAGTGGTCTCCATAAGGCGCTGTGCAATGCGGAGGTATGGGTGGAGGATGGCGGAGGCCTTGGCCTGACTAGGGTCAAAGGTGAGGGGAGATCCCGTGATACGTGTCCAAAAAGCATGCATGTCGAATGACGGGGGTGGGATGTGCGTGGGACTGTAGGCTCGGTCAGGGTCCGGGACAGGGGGCCACTGGAAGAATGCTCTGAGCATGTCGAGAGTAACCTCGCACTTTCGATCCATCAGGCGAAATGAGCATCCTCCAGGGATCCGAGCAATAGAACTGAGGACCTTTAGTATCGGACGGATATAAGTGTCCACCGACACCGACAAGAAATCACACCACCGCGCGTTGTCATACAACTGGAGCAGCCCCTCTAGTACCCCTAGGTGCTCTAAATAAGCAAGGTGTGCAAACCTAGACGGTACGATCGAGCAGTGGGAGATACGCTCAAATCTGGCGCGCTGAGCATCGTCTCTTAACGTAATCCCCATCGCATCGATAGCGGGGGCAGGCTGTGCCGGTGGTGGAATGGGTGCAGTAGGAGGCGGCTGTGTGGGTGGAGACAGGCTAGGTGGAGGGGAGTCCACCCTAACGGAAGAGGGACCAGGATCGCCTGACCACTTCTGCTTGGAAGCGGGCTCCCGAGTGCGTGGCCTAAGACGTGGGGGCATGTGGCCCATGAGTCATGCCCACCCAAATGAAAATGCGAAGTGCTAAAATAAAGAATGGGTGTACCCGAGCACGATGTAAGAGCAAAAAGAGTAGTGTTCGAAGAGTCACCTCCTCTGCGAAGCTCTAAAGCGTCCTGAATCTCCCCCAAGCTCCCCCAAGCTAACCTGAAACGCAAGAAGACAAATCAGCAATGAATAATCAATATACATAGGAAAGATTGGGGATAATAGATATATATACGATTTAATTTCAATTTGGGGCTTAAGGGGCATACAGATCGGAGAAAAAGGCGAGAAATATGGATTTTGGGGCGCAACGGAGGCGAAACGGCGAATGGGCAGCGGCACCGGTGGGTGAAGGCGACGGCGAGTCGGCGGCGGCCAGGGGCAGAGGTCGGAGACAGTGATGGGGGGCGGCTCGGGTGATGGAGAGGGGATTCAGGCGAAGGGGAGTCGAAACGGCTCGGGCACAGCGGGAGGAATTTGGGATTTTTGGGCGTTTTGGAAATCATGCCACGCCCGCTGGGTTATATAGAGTTGGTCACTCGGTCGAGTGATACGTTAAAATATTTTTTGAAATCTCCATATAGTTACGACTCGGCCGAGTATATTTCCTTACTTGGCCGAATGGACAAGTTCCACTCGGCCGAGTGGAACGACCACTCAGCAATTATGAAGCATGGAGGGTATCAGATTCACTCGGCCGAGTATGGTCTTCACTCGACCGAGTGGCATATAAATTACAGTAAATGACAGAGAGTAGGTTTCTGGATCTTCCCTGATCAGTGCTCTACTCGACCGAGTATGGTCTTCACTCGGCCGAGTAACATGTATACTCGGCCGAGTGGCTTGCTGTTTTCTGCCTCGACCCTCTGTTTTTGCTCCAGCCTTTGTATTTCTTCTTCCCGTCAGTCCCTTCCTTCTCCTGCAGCCTGAACACGTTCCTAGAGCGCTCTCCCTTGCCATGGTCATCTTCCATATAAATGATTTCTTGTTCTCCATCTCCGGTCATGAAAAATAGAGTCCGTTGTAACGATGTTTATTGACTCTAGACTCTAAACACTAAGAAAAATCTAAAACAAAAATAGAATTCAACTAAAAATTAACATAAAACCGTCGGGTTGCCTCCCGACAAGCGCTCGTTTAAGGTCTTGAGCACGACCCCTTAAGGTATTCGTTTAGTGCGTGATATTCGGCGCATGTGAGATGCGCACGTCAAACTTGCCGGGAAGGCCACTAGGATTTAATTGTTGATGTTTGTGGGCATTCCTCGGCTTTCCCTCATCATGGGTAGTGTTGGGAGATGCGTCCCCCAAGCTTGAGCTTATACCATTCTTTTTCTCCACCGGTGATGATACTTTCTTGTCCGGTGGAGCTTTCTTCAAATTCTTGGCCGTGGAGAGCTTGCATAGCTCCCTAATTCTTGCGACGTCAGTGTCGTCTTTGTCATCAACCAAGGGATAATCCAGTGGGTCTTCCAACTTTTCTCCATCACTAGAAGATTAGCCTTCTTCAAGGCCGTCATCGTGCAAAGCACTAATAGAGTCTGGTATAGATTCGTCGATCACCTCATCAAGGAGGTCCACATAGTCCATTCCTCTTGATAGGGCATGTGCTTCATCGCTTTAGGAATGTGGAGCTCAACCTCGATGTTTCCGACATTTAAAGACAAGTTGCCCTCTCTCACGTCAATTATCACGCCGGCGGTGGCTAAGAAGGGGCGTCCAAGTATTAGTGATGTATCCCCCTCCTCCTTGATGTCCATAACCACGAAGTCGCAAGGCATGCAAATTCCTCCCGGCACTTGGAGCTGTATGTTCTCCGCAATTCCTACCGGCCTAGTAACCCGACCGTTCGCTAGTTGTATTCTCATATCCGTCGGCTTCAAGTCGGTCCCTGTATTCAATTTCTTAAACATACTTAGGGGCATTAGGCTCACACTTGCTCCCAAATCTACCAAAGCCTTTTGTAGCGGGACTCCTCCAAGTGTGCAAGGAATGCGGAAGCTTCCTGGATCTTTGAATTTTGTGGGCTTCTTTTCCTTTCGGGTGAACCACGTACCTTGCTCGGCGAGCATTATCTTCTCCTTTCTTTTCTTTCTCGAAATCAAGTCTTTCAAGAACTTGGCATATGACGGGATCTCTACAATTGCATCCAAGAAAGGGATGTTAAGGGTTACTCCTCGCAAGTTCTCAAGAAATTTGGCTAGACGTTTCTCAATCTTTGCTCTTGCCAACCTTTGTGGGAAGGGCACTGGTGGCATATAGGTGCGCTCCTCGCGTGGCTTCATAATTTCAGAATTTTCAACTTCTTGTGGCTCCTTTGGGCACTCCTCCTCAATAGCCGGCTCCTTGTCATCCAAAATTTCTTCCACTGGCTCCGTGGTTTGAACCATGGCGGGAGTAGTGTCCTTCCCGCCCCTAGTAGTCACCGCCACTACCGCGTTGACGTGGCCGGTATTTTCCCGTGGGTTTGGCTCTGGTTGAGCCGGTAATTGTTGGGTATTTTTGTTAAGCAACGCAAGTTGCTCCGCTAGTTGTGCCACGACGGTATTGAGAGAGTCTTGTTGAGCCGTCAATCTAGCATTTATCTTCTTTTGCTCCGCCATGAATTCTTTCACTCTTTCTTCATGATCTGATTTCGATGGCCTTGTGGTGGTTTGGGAGCTCTTCATCCTTGATTGTAACCCGGTGGCCTATATGGTCCCACTTGTTGCCTAGACGGGTGGCTTTGTTGTGGTGGCCCTCTTGGTTGATATTGAGGGTGTAGAGGTGGAGGCCGAGCTTGAGGTTGTTGCGGTGGTGGGTTCAAAGCTCGATCATTATTTGCATATGAAAATCCCGGATGATTTCTCGTGGCCGGGTTGGCCCAATAACCGGTGTTCCCCGCAACATATTGGACTTGCTCTATAGCTCCTTCTCCATGCTCTCCTCCAACGAACATAACTTGAGCTTTGTCTTGCCAATCGCTCATATTGCCTCCTGGAGTAGATGTGGCAGGAGTTCCCTGCGGCTCGGTAATCAACTTCTCCAATCTCTCCATGACCTTGTGGAGAGAGTCAAACTTCGTAGAAAGCTCCCCTACGGCCTTGGCCTCATATATGCTTGTTGGCTTCAAAGAGGAGGAAGAATGTCCTCTCTCGTCGCCCCATTGTTGGTTGCTAGAGGCCATCTCCTCTAGTAGGGCCGTAGCTTCATCCGGTGTCTTAAACAGTATGGCTCCATTAGCGGTTGCATCTATGATTTGCTTGGTGCCCGGTTGGAGTCCATTGTAAAAGCTATGTACTAGCTCCCATGCTTTAATGCTATGATGGGGGCATTGGTGTTGGAGATCTTTAAAGCGCTCACATGCCTCAAATAGAGTCTCCTGAGGTCCTTGCTTGAAGGACATGCGCGCGCTCCTTACCTTGACTGTCTTGAATGATGGGTAGAATTTATTAACAAAGGCACTCAGCAACTCATCCCATGTAGTAAAGATCCCCTCCGCTTGCGTCCTCAACCAATACAAAGCTTTGTCTCTGAGAGTGAATGGGAAGAGGCGCAGTTGGATAGCATCGACCGATACACCGAGCATCTGAAAGGTGGCACACTTGGACAAGAATAATTGAAGATGGTAGTGTGGATTCTCATGGGAGTTTCTATGGAATGTGTCTTGTTGCATTAAGACAACAAGTCCCGTTTTGAGCTCGAAATTCTTGTCCGCCGCCAACTCTGGCATCACAATAGATGAGGTAGTAGAAGTAGTCTTACGCCGAAGCCTATCTCTGATAGATATTAGCCTAGCCATGCGTGCCGCTAACTCCTCTGGTGTCTCCCGTCGGTTCATACAATCGTCCTCTATAGCAAGTCTTATTTCGGATCTAAGCCTCCTCTCGGTACGCTCGATCTCTGGGTCAAATAATAGATCTTCTTGATGCTCCGTCGATCTCGTGAACATGCACAGGAAAATAGAGCTTTGATGAAATTGTTAGCACGATAGAGGAATAAAAAGATAAAAATAATAAAACAAAAAGAAATAACTAAGTAAGGAAAACAAAATACCGTCGCCTCGCCGGTGACGACGCCAAAAACTTGATCGCGCCCGGATATACACCCGAAAAACGACTGTAGTCTTACTGCAAGCGCACAGTGTATTAGTGAGCGGGTATCGAACACAGGGAGGAAAAATGACAATATCTTACTTTGATTACCTAGCTATCAAGAGAATAAGAATAGTTTTAATGTAATAGTCACAATCATTCAAATAACAAGAAATATCGATATAATAAAGCGTCTAGGGATAGGAAATCCCCACTACGGACCGTCTCTTATCCTGTGAATCATAAATTTCATTGTAGCTAAGCTTGAATGTAGGTGAACTAGTCGCAACTTAATGTAAAACCAAGCTCACGCTCTTGCGCTATTGCCGGTCTATAGCAAAGCTAGAATAGAGCCCACTCTCGTGCAAACTCTATCCTAAACCGCTAGCATAAAGATCGACATCATCGTTCAATCGCATCTCGAGCCCACTCTCATGCAAACTCGAGCTACGATGTAGGTCATGATAGTTCGTATTCGTCCAATCTCTTGCAAACGAATATTAGTATAGATTTATAATAAAAATCCTAGCTTTGGTCTAATCTCTTGCAAACCAATTCTAGAGAATTTCCATTATCAATCTAAATCGAATATCTAGGCCAATTGGGATCCAATATCTTGCAAATCCCAATCGATATGAATTCTTAGTTACTCGTAATAAATCGATCACAACCTAACCATTATCAATTCTAGCAACAATTCTATAAATTCATCACAATTCAAAAGATCGGGTCCATATGGTTCATCCCCATCCCCTAGAACAACAGAACTACTCACTAATCATCATGAAAATATCAGAAATAACAACTATAATCATGTCACAATTCATTGCAAATAAGCAACAATTCATAAAAATGAGTTTTTTTAGCAAGAACGAACAAACCAATAATGTCGCCAATGATCTCCAGCTGTGATTTTCCAAAAGAATAGCCGTCAAAAACCTAACAGAAGTCTCTAAAAATAATTCAAGTCTCTCTTAGAACTAGAGTAAAAACTAGGTTTAAATACAAGCCAAAATCGTCCAAAAAATCATGACAAAACTGTCCCTGCGCAGCCCAGAATTCGCATTCCTATCAGCAGTCGGAGAGGGTCACTCGGCCGAGTGGCTCATGTCACTCAACCGAGTGACAGGCCTAACGAAAACAGAGAGTTCGTGATTCTCAAGGGTCTGTCTCTCTGGGCGACTCGGCCGAGTGGGCTTCTTCACTCGGCCGAGTGAGCAATCCTGCTCCGCCGAGTGGGGCTTCTGTAGAATCCCTGTAAATTCCAGTAACATGGGCCTTTCTCTGGACGAATTCTCTGTACCACTCGGGCGAGTGAGCTTTCTCACTCGGCCGAGTGAACTTTCTTGCTCGGCCGAGTAAAGGCTGAAAATTTGCTGTGCGTATCCGTTTTACTCGGCCGAGTACAGATTCTGGCTCGGCCAAGTGAGTTGTCTATTCGGCCGAGTGGGCTGTATCTTGGCTCCTTTCTTCTTCTTTTCGCCTCCTCGTCGCTCCTATGGAATTCCTTCTTCTTCCGCTCATCCTTTATCGCTGATAACTCCTCAAATAAGTCGTGGGTGACACTCAGAAGTGTGCAAAAAACCCTTTGATCTCATTTTCGCTCCAAATCGCTCCATATCTCCTGAAATACGACAAAAACAAGAAATAGTGAAAAGCAACGCGATATTGTCGAATAATCATGTAAAACGCAATATGGGAGATCAAAACGTCATGAAAACATGCAGAAAAAAGGTATAAAATATGGAGTGATCAGTAAATTGCTTCAAAAACGAGTTAGCTCCACCAGCTAATGTGTGTTTAAGGTCTCCCACGGCTACAACATCAACATTTGCTGTGTTACCGACTTGGAGAACGATTTCATTCTTTTCAAGTTTTCTAATGATTCTCATTCCCTGTAATTGATTACAGATATGAGAACTTGAACCGGTGTCTAACACACATGCATTAGAATTAACCGAAAGAACTACACTTTGCATTTTAGAAGTTAAGGCATAAACTCGCGCTTCCTTCATTTGTTCCCTTTCTGCTATAGATTTCTTTGACCAGTCATTATTTTTATTATAACCAGTTAATAAGTTCTTATCTCGGATATAATTTATCTTACTCGTCATGCTGCAAAGATTAGAACTCATATAATTAGCATGTGTTCAAAATATATTAAATATAATTAAAATGGTTTTTATCCAATTATACTCTCCCATTAATTTAAAGATCATTTAAGCCAAAACATAATTAATATTAAATGGGAGCAGGAATCCAACAACTTTGAGTCACCTGACCTTGAGTGTAGCTCAACAAGTCGTTCGACTCGGCTGTCGGTAGACGAACTCTTTGTCAATCACATCGAATATGACTCCATATTTGATTTTTATCCCTAGTCATTTGTGATCATAAGTGTGCTTATCCAAATCACAACGATTAGTCTAGTCAGACCCTTGTTTTCATGTCAGCTTGACTTGCCCCGGCGCTCGGTGTATTCACGCCGCGTCGGTTTAGGTCAAGTCTTAGACTACATCGTTGGCCTAACTTACGCCGGCGCTCGGTATATTCACTACGCGATGGTTTGGGTTAAGACACATGTATGAAGAAATTGGTTTCTGTAATGTTACCGTGTCACAGCTTGAGTGTAGCTCAACAACTGTAACATGGATCCTACAGATTCCAACGTCTAAAACAAAGAGGGCTACGAATTATCTTGTAAAAGATTTATTAACGTATTTGACTAGATATAGTTGATAGCATTGCATACTAATGATTTGCGTCCTTGCGGTCCAGCGGACACGGCCAGGGAATTGACTAAGTCAGGACCACTTGACCCCTAGTCGAGCTAGGGTGATCCAGCAAACTTAGCCAAGCACATTGACCGGTATCATGGTCCATTGAAGGTTGCATGTCATTTATATACGTACTATCAACTAAAAGCTTTTATTAATGCTAGTTAATCCTTATCAACTAGTGGATCCTTAAAATTCGAAATTTTATGGATTTGTTTGACGATTTTAATAGGTCCTTATCAACTATAAGGATTTAATAAATGTACTGCTACTCTAATCGTCCAATAGGCATTTTTAAACAATTTAAAGCATAGCAGAGTCTCAAAAATTATCTCATAAAAATTTAAGGAATTTTTAATGGCTATCCTAATCGTCCATTAGGCAATTTTAAACAATTTAAAATTATAGCATGGTCTCAAAAATTATCTCATAAAAATTTGAGGAATTTTTAATGGCTATCCTAATCGTCCATTAGGCAATTTTAAACAATTTAAAATTATAGCATGGTGTCATAATTTATCTTATAAAATTTGAGGATTCATTAATGGCTAACCTAACAAGTTCCTCTTGTGTTATCATATAAACAAGAACATGCCATTAAACTAATTATCACATAATTAAACATGCAGTTCATATAGAAGCAATATAAGAACAGAGTAGATCTAGCTCTGATACCACAGTAGGGATTTTCAAGGTCCCTTAGGGCTAATTTAAAACATCTCGTCCTAAGTCGGACGATCTAAATTTAAATAAGCAGCGGAAAAAACCAATTATTAAACTATTTAATAATTACTGCCCTAAGAAAAAAATCCCTTAGCCAGGATTATCTACTGACTCGAGTTGGGTCTGACCAACTCGAGAAAGTTCTAACTACTACAGAATATGAAATGCATAAATAAATATAACTCACCCGGAATCTTGCCTTGGAACATGCAAGATGTTCCGCACCATCTTGCGCTCCAAAATCTGAGCCGCATCGCGTCGCTCCTCGTCGCAAAATGGATCACCTCCCGAGCCGCACCTTGCCTCCAAGCCCATCACTAACCGTAGAAGGTTTTACTTGAGTAAACCCGCGTGACCTCCCCGTTGCCTTGCTAGGACTCGGTTGGAAGTCAAGAAAAATTAATAGAGGAAAAAAATAATTTTAAGCCTTGATCAAGTTTGCTCAAATAATTAGGAGCTCCTTAATCAGAGACTTGGTGCACTTTTCAATGAGGAGGGCTACCCCCTATTTATATAGGGAGCCGGCCCCTCCTCTCTTGCTACGAGCATTGTGGGACAATAAAATGGGCAATATGGATTGATTTCACTAGAAGTCTAAACTTCTAAAATCAACCATAAATCCATTTCTAAGTTTCGACTTTCAAACAACCTGTCAAATCGATGATCTCGAGATAACAATCGCATAGAAAAAAATGGCATCCAATTCCGATATCATTTGACCCCTCAAATGTCGAAAAAAGACTCCAAATCTCATTTTCGTAAAAAAAACAGCACAAATATGCTATATCCTGGTGTGTCTGACGTGCCAGGTGCGAGTCAGACCCGTAAGCCCAATAAGGGCCTATCCTCAGCTGTTTTTGCGTTTCTGGGCTCGTTAGAGCTCCGATTTGGATGCGGTTTCTTCCTGTGGATTTTTCAAGAAGTCCCCTTCGTTCCCATGCGTCTAAGTCAATATAATACCAAGTATTAATTTGTCCCAAATGCTAAACTCGTTAGCTTTTCATCTCACAACTGACTTGTGAGTTTAATCATTCCATTCCATCGAATGCATTTCTCTTTAACGATCTTCCTATTACTAAGACGTGAATATTACTTGGTGTGAGACCCTACAGCCTGACCCTACTACAGGTTGAGACTCGAAGTCTCTAGACGACAGTAACCATTAGCAGCAGGTGTCGTCCTTGTTTTGGAATCATCGATTACGTGATTGACTCGTTGGCAAGAGTGTCGACAGGATCACCCTGACCGTGATGATTTCTGCAATTTTAGTCCCATCGTCTCAACTATGTCACTTGTCTAGCCTAGGGTATGGAACTCTGTCAACCCCACTAGCTAGCAGTGGTCAGTATACATCGGTCTCTGGTACATTCATGTTGTACATCTTACAACATACCTTGTCCAAGGTTTTACCGAGAGCCGTACTAACCTGCGACACTAACTTCCCATTAACGGAAGAGACGAATCCTCTATTGATCACTACTCAGCTCGTACGCTTCGAGTGTCACCCAGCCTAAGATCTTTCAGCAGTCCTTGCCTCGAAGCTAGATCTAAGACCTAAGTGATACCGTTCATGCACAGCTTCGTATAATGATCTCAAGTCCTAAGGACCAACTTAACTATCATCACTTAGAGTTATTAATGACAGTTAGTTAATGTTTAACCATTTAATAACTCTTGTTTGGGTCGTTCAGTGGACTCATTCTCTAATGAGCACCTGCACCTTGTCTCCGACTTCGCCAAGTCGTAAGGTTATGAGACCAACTAGACTAAGACACAATGGTTTGTCCAATGTGCTGAAATCCCTATCTCGACACATCTATGACCACGAACGCTTTTTAGATTCAAGCTACTATCGGTAAGACATTTCTCATAATCGCAATCTACATCGCGAAACACGTGTGACCTAACTTTGAATCCAAGGAAATAATCTAAGCAATTAATAAATTGAAATTACTCTGACAATGTTTTAGCAGAAAGCATACTTTCATTTATTGAACAAGATGTTTACAAAGATAAATTACCACAAGGGCATACATCTCTCTACAAGCTTTGTCGTAAGCTCCGTCTTCTCCCTCACAGCGGCCTCCTTGAGCCCTGCGACTATGGCCTGAAGCTCAGCCACCTCCACCTTAAAAGCTTCCGCCCACTTCTCGGATTCGCAAGCTTTGGCTTGAAGCTCGACCATTTCCTTCCGAGAGGCGTCGAGATCCTCCTCGAGCAGGGACCTCTCCAACCATCACTGAAGCTCGGCAGATTTGTGGAGGTCCGATAGCAACGACATGATGTCCTTAGCCTCTGAAGCCGCCCACTCAGCCGTCGCCTTATCTGCGAGGGATTTCTCCAAGGCCTCCTCTGCCTCCTTAGTCCGAGCCTCGAGGCCGAATGCTTTGTGCTTTGCATCTGCCACCCGTCGACCTCCTTCGATTAGGTCAGTAACTTGACGGCGCAGCATGGCTCCGAGAATAGACATCTGTAAAAATGTGGGTTATTCAAACAACGACTGACTCAGATGACAATAAACAAGGACTCAGGTGACATACCTGGTATCTTCTCCCCACGAAAAAATTGGCCACCCTTTCGAGGTCCAACCTCTACAGGAGCTCTAGATTCCTAGGGAGAATCGAGTTCTTCACCAACCGTGCAGTCATCCCGAAATCCCTCAAGGCCGACGCCTACTTTCCAATGGCAAAGGGAGGTAGGTAAAAGTCACCTTGTACCGGCCCTGTGGATCGAGATGAAAGCCGATTGAGCAGTAACGCTCGATCGAACTCCGCAGGGATCGAGCCAACCAAGGGAATGGGTGACACGATGTCTCCCCAGGCCACTAATCCAGAGGGGCATCATAGGGGCCTGAGACGTCGAAGGGGTCTCCACCACCCCATGAGGCTCGAGAGGAGTGACCTCCATGTCCTTTCCCAAGGGATCCTCCTCCTCCACTCGCCTCATCTTTCCAAACTCCTCCTCCCCATGTGAGGGCATCTCCCTCTTCTGGTCGACCGCTTCAGTCGTCTCAACACGTCGGCAGCATCAACGTCGACCACCACCTGCGGCTCCGTAACCCCGACAGAAGCCAGGGGCACAGCAGGCCACACGGGGGCCTGGCTTGAGGCCTCTCTCGAGGAGGCTCGGGAAGAGGCACTGTAGATCTGCCTAAGCTCCACTCCTTTGGAAGAAGAGCTCTGGTTGATTGGGAGAGGAGACCGACGACCGGACCCCTCGACTCATACGCTCGACCTTTCAACACGGACACCCGACCTTTCGACGCTTCTCTTTTTCTTCTTCTGCTCACTGCAAACTCGGTCCATACTGGAATCATAACTTCGTCGGCTTCCATTAGTCATATCTGCAGTCAACGAATATAATTATCGTGAGTGGCAAAGATACATAGAGTCAAGATACATTACACGGGCTCCATAGAAGGATTTTTAACGTGTGATCATCCAACAAGTATTGAATGGACCTTTCTTGACTCGGTCGACCCAAAATGGACTTCACTGCCTCAGCCTCACCCGGCGACAACCTGGCTCTGACCTCCTCCGATGATAATCAGGATTCCTCCGCAAGCTCGGGATTTGGAGAACTCCAACCATTGAGCAAAGGTCCCATATCAGGAAGGACGACAAACACAAAGGTATCCTTCCACCAAGGGTCGGAAATTGGAAGGTCGTATATGAGCCTCGTGCCTGGACGAGCAACGATATGGTACCACACTCGGTGATGGTCTGCTATTATCCTAAAGAAATACCTGAATAGCCCAAGGGTCGGACGGACTCCACAGAGCTCGCAAAACTCGATGAAGCCAACCAAGGGAGGGAAAGCCTAAGGAGCGAGTCTACAGATGGAAAGCTCCGAAGAGCACAGAACTTCCACGATGAAGGGGTGAAGGGGAATCGGAGTCCTAAGCGAAAAGCTTTAAGATACACCCCAATCTCACTCTTCCATGGGAAACACATTCTCTCATCCGAATTAGGCACTCTAACCCTAAAAGGATAACAGAAGCAACCATGCCAAACCTCAGCAGTCAGATCGATGGAAAACCTATGGGCCATATCTACAATGACTTCAGGGACTTTCGACTTCCGATCCCTTCGACGAATGGGAAGTCTTGGCTCAATCCAAACTCCATTTCCCTTTCCAGGAACTTCCACGCATCGAGGGGGGCGGAGGCACGCCACAAGATCCTTGTCGGTCGGCTCCTTCAGTACAACCGGAGCAAACATAACTGATGAACCGAAAGAGAATCGGAATTGAATAGGGGGATACCTTGAAAAGGAACATGCGATCTTTGGATAGGTGACGCTGGAAGCAAGCTTACAAAACAAGGAAGAAGATGAAGCAGAAAGGTCTCTTCTTCTTCCTCGCTTTTCTCTTTTATATGAGGAAATCCAACCAGCTGACGTCCGATGCATGACATGTGTCCAAGGCCAGCCATGAGAAACGACAGAGATCGCTCCAAAGGCGAAAGGGTTTTGGCGGCACAAATCAAATCAGATGTTTCAGAAACCGTGTGCATTTAAGGAGATTACTTATCATTTGGTCTCAATCAGCGCAATTTCTGAGGCACAAATGATAGGGGCCATTGTTAGTGCATGGTACGAATCCAACTGGAGTATCCGTATACCTGACCCGTTTAGCATCTGCAACCCGATACCCCCCGCTTATAGCGGGGTACCGCCGAGTCAGACGAATGGGTCGTTCGACTGTTAGGCTGGTGCTAACATTCATGGGAAAGTGAATGGGGCCGAGTAAATGGACAGCCATTAACTTGAATACCGGAGAAGATCATGTGCAAATCAATGAGGGGCGGTTACACATCATCAAGGGAAAATTACCTATAAATAGACCAAAGAACGAAGGGAAACAGGTTCCAATTCCAAGGTACGAGGTCTAAGACATAAAACTCTACTTTCTCAACTTAACTTCTTATACATTCGAGCTTGCGCTTCCAGTCTTGAGACGAGCCTCTGTGGATTGATCTGAGCTGCACCAAGCTCCCTCTCTCTCTCTTAAGTTCCATACTAACTTAAGCATCAAAGGGGATTTGGGTCGGAACCCAGATCCGACCCCCTAACGAGTCCCTGTGGTGCAGATCGACGTTCATCATCCAACGGCGAAGGTCGACATTCAGCTTCCCAGCCTCGAACGATCGACGCAACTACCGCTCGAAAGTCGATCGAACTTCACACCATCATCAACTACCATCACTCGACCCTGATTCTTCTAACCAAGAGCCATACTCTAACTGCTGACGAGGCTCCGACTCAGCATCTCGAGTCTACGTCAACTTGACAACTGTCTCGGTCAATTTTGGCCTTAACAGATGGTGAAATGCTGTCATACAAGCCTCCCACTGAATCGAGCCTCGATAATCTGTACCACAAGGAAGCGTCAGTGGGTCGGATCTGGGTTCCGACCCAAATCCCCTCCGATGCTTAAGTTAGATGAGGACTTAAGGAGAATCTTGGGGTTGTCAAGGTCGAGCCAGTGAGGTTTGCCTTGAGTTAGTCTCTGCAAGATATATGGAGGAAGAAATATATAGAGTAAACGGTAGATGGTTAAAGTGTAGGTGATCCCGTACCTTGGGAGTTAGGACCCCCTTTACATTGTCCTTTCGAGTATTTATAAATGATGATCTGCTGATTGCGAATAACCGTCCCTCATTGATCAGGACGAGATTTTCTTCAGGATTGATGATAACATCTGCCTATTTACTCGGTCCCATTAATTCCTCCCTCAGTATCACCAGAAGTCCAACGGTCGAATGCGTTATTCCTTTGACTGGGTATTATTTAGCCTTAATGACGGGTTTTTGGTTACTGGGTCGAGGTTGTAGGCTCTAACTGGGCCGTGCTTCTTGATACCGCTTCGTGTGCCGTACCCGTGCACCAACACGGTCCATTGGCCTTTGACATGTCGGTTTACTTATAGGAGAGCGTCAGTCAATGCCTCCTCTCAATACACCTTTGCGTTCATGGCGTTCATTGTTCCTCCTGCTGCGTCCGCCTACATTGATGGTGGCTTGAATGCCCATTAATGCGGGCTCGGTTTAAGGAGAGATTTCTTCAATCGCGGAGAGCCCGAGGTCCACTGGGCGTTGGCCTTGGGCCGAAGGGTCTCGCTCTGCTCTCGAGTCCTTTGGCCCAGAGTCCGCAGCGGGCATCAGGCCGAGCGGTCGATCCACTTTTCTCTCGGCCCATTCGAAGGGTTGTATCACAAATATAAGCGCATCTAAAAGTGTGTTCACGTCTAATATGGGTCTAAGCATAAAGGATTTCTCTTTGAATTTAAAAATAGGATTTAATGTAGAAAAGGTGGCACCTGATCCATTGGATCAGGTGCTTAGACACAAAAAAGGTGGGAAGTACAAGCCCCCACATGGACTTGTACTCGTGGGGCCCCATCTTTTTGTGTCTTGCACCTGATCCAATACCTGATGTGACACCTGCTCTACATTAATCCCTTAAAAATATCATATATGTCCAACATTTTCAAGGTAAATAAATAAATGGTCTACATTATGAAGATAACAAACAGAGTTAAAAAACACCCAAACAAGTTTGCAAGAGAGACAACTCCAATCTTTTCATAGGCTTTTCCAATGAGAGCTCAAGACTTATTCATAGACCTCAGCGGATCTCAAAACCTCCGATTTCATACACACTTGCTTTTGGACGGTAGATTTGAGTGGTGGCCAAGCTTTTCGGTAGTTTTTGGAGTTGGATGATGGTATGATCAGTCGACTATCATGTCCTTCGCTTACACTCCTAACAAGCTTATAGCTCGTCTTTGGTGGACGGTTTCCCAACGATTCTCCCCCCTCCGCAAGCCCCGGCGGCGCTTAGGCTCTCCAGCCACACCTCGTCCCTGACGGTGGATTCCGAGTCGTCGTTCCGATGCCACGACCAGTGAGCATGTGTTCTGTTCACCACCTTCAGCCTTCCATGCCCAAAGCTCGCCTCGCGAAACAGAGAGAGAGGGGCAGACTTGTGATCCTTCTCAAAGCTTCAAATGTGATAGCAAAGTTAACGAATTTTTCAAGTGTTTGAGACACCAACAATGACAGAGAAATATGTACTGCGAGTTGTTGGGCTTTTTAAACTTACTCGAGCGCGAGGCCTTCCCTGTTCCCTCCGTCGCCGATGGTTATATGCACTGGGCCACAGGAGTCGGCCGAGTTGTCGTAAACCCTAGTCTGCAATGAAGGACAAAGACAGAGGGGTCAAAAATTCAAACGGCGACACTTGACAAATGCAGTCCAACAATGAAAATTGAAGAAATTTGCTTGCTAGAACAGGGGAGAACTTACGAAGCGCTCATAAGCATGGACATGCCCAACGAAAACAATGTCGACACGAGCCTCATAAAGCACGGCCTCCATCGCCTTCCTCATGTTTTCCCCTTCCCCCTGATGGGCCGAGTTTGTATTGTACCATGGCGCATGAAGCAGCGCAACAACCCACGGCGTCCGACCCCTGTCGACCTTGCCCAAATCCTCGACCAGCCACCTGTACTGGTCCGAGCCAGACCCGAAGTCAGCGTAGGAGCCCATCATCACGACGTGGACCGCGCCGCCGGCCACGTCAAAGGAGTAGTAGAGGTTGGACGCCGAGCCGCTCTCCTCGTACGGCATCCTCCACCTGTGGTTGTAAGAAGCGAAGGGATGGAACCAATCGAAGATCGGGAATGCTTCCATCTCATGGTTCCCTTGCGTCACCATCCACGGCCGGGCGCTCGCCAACGGCTCGACCAGCCGGCCGAATGAGTCCCACAGCGGTTGGTTCGTGTCGGCGTATGAGAGATCGCCGGGAAGCAGGAGCATGTCGTAGTCGGACGAGTTTATGTGATTCAATGTAGACGCGGTCCACTCTGTTTGCCCAAGATCTCCTGCAGCGCAATCAGGTCCCAATAGTTATGGTTCAAATTCCTCCAGAAAATGGCACCAATAAATCGAAACCGGATCAGACCCGTTAACCTGCAATGGCGAACTCGACCGGGAGAGCATCGGGCGGAGTCTTGAAGCTGTACATGGGGTCAGCGCCGCCGCAGCGGTAGTAATAGACCGTGTCGGGATCCAGAGGCCCGATCTTGACGTGATGAATCGTTCCCGACTTGTAGAAGAAGTATCGATACGTCGTCTGCTCGCCGGTGGCCGACACGCCGTAATCTCCGGGAGCTCTGCCGTACTCGACCAGCGACGGCACGTGCTTGTCATCGGTGATCCAGGTGACCCTCATGTGATCCGACCCGACTGTTGAAACATGAACCTGGAGCAAGCCGGAGAGACTTGAGCTGCTGTGTAATTTCATGAAACAGAACATTGGAGAAAAAGGAGTATACCTGTTGAGGGTGAGAGTCGGGCTTCGTGCACCGTGTCGTGAGGACCCTTTTGGGCGGCGGTCGGATGTACTCGGTGGCCGCGACAAACCCGACGGCGAGAACGAGGATGGCCAGAGCTAAAGCCCATGATCTGGCCATTAAGAGATGTTGCATCAGAGCGTTGGAGTTGATATTAAAGCATGAGATATATAGATAATAGATAGATGGATTGTATAAGATGCAGAAGCGAAAGGAATATGGTAGCGTCAAGTAATGAAGAAGGTGTTAAGATGCGGTTGGATTGGGATATGCTTTCAGCATTGGCATACATTTTCTTGCCTGTCTTTGTCCTAGTTGGCCGCAAGGTTGCACTCGTTGGCCCCCGAAAAGAATGCAAGTTGCCAAGAGATTCCATTTTTGCTCCGTCGGTGTACGCGCAGACTTCAAGATTTGGGTGACGGGTATCTTTCCGTCTCGACCGTTCATACCGTTCCAAGGCAGCATATGCTCTCTCCTTAAATCGAATATCTCGTTGACCGTACGTGTTAAGTAAGTTACTTGCTAGCTTTGTGCCGCGGTTGGTGGCTGTTTTTACTAAAATGATGGGTGATGCAGAAGGCAAAAAAAAAAACGGGTTTTTAACACATTCAACCCTTAAATCTTGCGTATTTTGTTATATGGCTCTTAAATATGCATATTTACTTGTAAGTCCATAATATACATGCATTACACCTTATTAGTCCATTGAGTTTGGTTCATAACAATTTATTCTAAGTCTGTTGTAATTATACATTGTTTGACTGTTTTACCCTCGCACCATCTGCACACCCTTAAAGAACCAAAAGCTTCAACAGGCAAATTGCAACGGGCAAAAGCTGCTCCTTAAACAACCCACGCAGCATCAGCAAGCCTCCTTCATGGATCTCATTGGGCATCCTTTATCTCCTTCGGTGCACGGTTGGTCTTCTTTCTTTATTCTCATCCTCAATTTTTGATCTTCTTTCTTTTCCTTTTTCTCCCCCCATAAACCTAGGGCACTTGGGTATTACTCCAATGGCTTCGAGCTACGTCAATGAGGATGGAGAGGTTTCTAGCTCCATCAGCACTCGCTCAAGAAAGTGTTATTGTGGCCTATACTGCAAGGTATGGAAATGCAAGCAGTGAGAGTTGATTTTTATGGGTGCCCCAAATATAAGGGTACTCACTGCAAATGCTACAATTATTTTAAGTGGATTGTAGATCCTAGGAATAATGTAAGAATGATGATAAGGAAAGAGGTAGGTATATTAATTAGCTGATAGGATTGATATAACTTTGTTCTATTTGAAATGGTCAATGATATTTTGAGTAGTTGTTTTTCTTTTGTTGATGCGGAAGTCAATGTAATGTGTTGTAGTTTGGAAATGTAATATCTTCCTTGTAACTTTCAGTGTCTGTTTGTAATATTTGAATTCTCTATTGTAATGTGATATGCAGTGAAGGTGTTTGTTAAAATGTCTCACTTAAGAAAGGTCTCATGTTTTTGGTTCCCTTTGCTTGATGAATTGTATACTTCAAATTCTGTGATGACAATGTGCTGGTTCCATTTTGTTGAATTTTGGTTGTTCTGCTTGAATTTTTTGGTTTCCAGTATTTAGCCCCTTACAAACACATCAATAGCAAAAACAAAGAGGAATTTTATATTGTAATGTGATATGCAATGCATGTGTTTGTTAAAATGCACCAATTAAGGAAGTTCTCAATTTTTAGGTCTCCTTTGTTTGATGAATGGTGTATTTCAAATTCTTAGGTGATGTGATATACAATGACATTTTTTGGGTTCCATTTTGTTAAATAAGACTTGTAATGCTTGTATTCTTTGGGTTCCCATTGTTAAATAAGACGTTTAATGAAAAAGAGGAATGTTGCATTACCACAACAGCTAAGCAGCTGCACTACATATGAAAAAGATTGGAAAACAAAAAAAAACTCAACTCCAACAATTACAAACAAACGTTGCTATACCAGAACAAATGAACATTTTTTATCATTGAGCCTTTATTATTGAGTTTTTATCATTGAGTATACTTTAGTATCAATTCCAACCAAATAATTCAACTCCAACCAAATAAATCCATAGCTTCATAAAATACTGGACCGCAAATGAACAAATGAACAAATGGACACCGAATGAATCCATAGCTGCTATACAAGAACAAATGCACAACAAATGAACAGCTGCAGTTCATTTAAAAAATAGAGGAAACCAAAAAAACTCCGACAGAAAATCAATTAAAAAATACATTGGACAACACTTAGTATCATTTAGTATCAACTCCATAACTCCATAAAATATCGGACATCTGCTATACCATAACAAAAAACCTTACAACATATTTGTCATTGCATTTGCAATATCACTTCAAAAGAACAGCTGCTATACCAGCATACATAATAACAGATGGTACGTCATTGGGTCGACACTCGAGGGACTCGTCCAGCGAATGACCAAAGCCCACAAAGCCCACGAAAGAAACCTGAAGCAAACTCAGTCAAAGCCCACGTATCATTCGACAGTTGCACTTCCGACCATCAAACTGGGGATTGGAGGAAGCTCATAAATAGTGGGGACGTGGGCAACTGTTACTCCTATTAAGAGGGAAGATCATGGTGCCATAATTAGTGATTGTTATCCTCCCAACGTCACTAAAGAGACCGAAGAAGTCTATAAATACACTGGAGACAAACAACACAGGGGAGGTACGAGACCCGATACTCTGACATTCTATACTCCACCTAATATTTCTTCCTCTAAAGGGCTTGCGACGCATGACTCGATACAGGCCTCTGTGGGTCGATCTCGGCAGCTCCAAGCTCCATCCCTTAAGGCCCGTACTAACTTAAGCATCAGAGGGAATTTGGATCAGAACCCAGATCCGACCCCCTGACTTTCCTTTGTGATACAGGAAGATCGTGGAGAGGTCTCTACAAGATGGTCACATCTCTATCGACGATAGCGCGAGACTCGATCTACTCGGTGGGTCGAACGATTACCACATACCAAATCTACCTATCAACGACTCCGGTTCTACTAACCAGGGTCCCACGCAACCATTTGACAAGGCTCCACCTCAACAGGCGAGGTCCACGTCAGCCCACAAACCGTTAACGCCATTTTTGGCCTTAACAGTTGGCACCGTCTGTGGGAAACCAAAAGTCGATATCCCGAAGTATCAGCAATGTCGACTGGACCCAGCAACCCCGGACCAAATCCTGGTCAAAGTGAGAACCAAAACATGAACAACGTTCGAATTAAATACGTTGCGGAGTCCACGTCTTCATCAAGGGGGCAAAGTGCCCAAAGTCTCTCAGTAACAGTTCGACCAATTCACCGAGAAGGTCGAAAAGAGCATCAGGGCACTAGCTGCTGCAGTGTAGCAAAACTTTGGACGCCCAACTCCAACAAATAAGCTGCCACCGCCTCCAAATCCCACTTCCCCAAGGGAAATTATCCCACATAGGGACCCTAGAGATTCAAGGGCAGATCGGCAAGAGAATGCACCGCTCAATACAACTCATACACCTCATCGGAATGGATAAATGGGGAACAATAATCGTTCATTCGGACATCAAGGAGGTCCTAGTCCATCCAATAACGGACGGGTCACCCGCAACATCCTCGATCAGGAAATCGACCAAGTCACTCAGGGTCCTACCGCCCAGATTTTGCAGGCAGCAACGAGAGGAGGGAGCCAGAGGAAGTCCCCATTCGTTTCTCCAGTGCTACTCACCTGCAAGGTGGAGATGGGCGAACCCAACTCATCATTCCCGTCATTCGACGGACCCTGCTGAAGAAGAACATCACATCCGCTTCGTTCCTCCCGAAGTTTAAAATAGCCCCCTGCTGACAAATGTGTTGGATCTGGATCTAAGCCTAGAGGGAGGTGAATAGGCTAATAAAAATATTCGTGCAACCCACGAACATCACACGCAGTTATAAGCATAGGTAGAGTAAATAGTATGCAATCATAGAGTATGCAGCAGATTTACACTGGTTTGGTCGTCCCCACGACCTACGTCCAGCCCTAAAAGCAAATATTAGCTTAATATGTTATCAAGGTACAACTAGAATGAGTCCCGAGCCTCCAGCTCTCCACCTAGTTTGTACGCACTCCTGCGTGCTCAACACTATCAACCTAATCAGATGCTCCCACTCTTGACGAGCCCCAACTCGTCAAGTCTCCAAAAACCCATGTAACGGTAAAGTTTCCCTTACAAAGATCGCTACTACTACACAAATATAATAATAAATAGTTTAGAGAATCTCAGTTTATGTAGCGGCAGTCGTCTCTGTTAATCATCTCAGGTCAGATCGTATCTAACGGGATGTAGTCGCCAACGTCACATCCTCCCCTTTGGAACTTGCGGCCTTGATGTCTTGGCTTCTCAAAAGTTGCGCCCTAGGTGACTTTACTCCCTCCTTATGTTGCACAAGTTGTTGAAGGCTCTCCCTTTGAAGTTGCGCAATGAAGCTTTGCAAGGAGCTTTGGTAATGAAGATCATAAGTTGTGCAAGGTGGCTTTGCAAGGAGATCTTGCGGCCTTGGCTAGGGTTAGGGGAATATGTTGCGACCTAGCTTGATGCAATGAAGATGGCAATGGAGTTTTGGTCAAGTTGCTTGGAGATTGTGCAAGGAGGATGATGATATGCTCTTGGCTTGTTGGCTTGCTATGGAGAGGAGGAGAGGTTGCGGCCTATGGCTAGGAGTTTGCACAAGGGTGCTTTGACAATTGCAATGAAGCTTGGCAATAGAGGAAGAGGGTTTGCGCAAGGAGGAGATGAAGTTACCTTGGAGATGTATTGCAATGGAGTTTTGGGGGTTGAAAGTTGCGGCCTATGGTGGATGATCTTGGTTTGTTTCATAACTTTGAAGGGGGATTGCTTTGTTGTGGTTGTGCAAGGATGAGGGGCTTGGCTGAATTCTCTCTTGATGTTTGATTGCACTCTCTCTCAAAAATCCCTTTCTTAGAATATGTGTTTATATAGGAGAGGATGGGATATGATAGAATCAATTATAATCCCATAATTGATGGAGATTGGAAGAAATCCTAACTTGATTAGGATTTGAATTAATCACCCTGGATATGGAGTTTGAATATGGATGGCTATGGAATTTGAGTAGTTATAGGATTTGAATTGGATCTCATTTAATCACCTTTGATTTGTTAGAGATTCTCCATATCTCTCCATCTTTGACCAAGTCTTCAATTTGCATGGCTTTAGGATTTGAATGTTGCACCAATTGATTTGAATCAATTCAAATATGGATTTGAATTGATTTCCTCATTATCTTCCCATCTTTGACTTAGTCCATTATTTGTAGCCATTATCTCCATCTTTGACTTAGTCCACTTGGCTAATGCATGGCACATTCTCCATCACTTTTACTTAGTATCTCTTTCAGTATTTGCGAGAGTGTCATTCCTTAAAACACTTAGCACACACATAAATCGTTCACACACGTTTATTATCATCAAACACGAAGTCATCGATCATTGTATCGAACTACACGTTGTTGGATCCTATGTATGGCAAACAACACTAGAAGGGGGTTGAATAGTGTTGTTCAAATATCAAACTTTTCGTTCGTTAATTAGCACACTATAAAAACCCTTGTAATGTTGTATAAGAAACCAAGTAGAGTGATCTACGCTTAGTTCTTAATCAAGAAAGTAATCTTTATGTTAACAGAGTGATTTCACAGCAGGTACTCGACTCCCTTAAAGTGGTAGTCGACTCCCAGAGAGTTTGAGTGCAAAACTCTGCTGAGTGATGAGATAATTATAAAGATAAAAATTACAAGTAATATATCTTTTCACAGCGAAAATAAATGAACTTTGTAATTGTATAACAGAGTATGAATGATACAAAGTAACAAATGTAAGGATCGTCTTACCCTCGCAATACTAATAACACACACTAGAGGGGGGTGAATAGTGTAATGGCAATAAAATTGTCCAATTAAAATTAAACTTGCAAATGCGGAATTATAAATGAAAGAGAAAATAAATGACACAATCAATCCAAACGCAAACACAAGATTTTACCATGGTTCCCCAAACTTGGGTATGTCCAGACACACCAATATTCACTATATTCCCACACAGAGAAGTGAATACAAATATCACAAAGAGATACCCCCACAAAGAGGATTTTGCCCTACACAAGTACCCAACAAACCCTACACGAGGATCAAGACTCCCACACAGAGAATCACTAACTCCCACTCAGAGAATTAGGGTTAGCCCTACCTAGGACACTAAACTCCCACAAAGAGAGTTACTCCCACAAAGAGAGTTATTCCCACTAAGAGAATATCCTAATCCCGCAAAGAGATAAACTCCCACAAAGAGAGTGAAGACTAATTCTCACTAACAGAATTAAAGATACAAATTCACCAAGTAAAATAAATACTCTTACCTATGACTTGAGATGCTTACTCATAAATGGATGCAAGGCATGGAAGAGGATCTCCAAGTGTTGAGATATGCTTGAGAGCACTTGGATGAATTCCCTTGAGCAGGACTTCAATGCATGAAGAGGAATAAGAGCTCAAAAGTGGGAATTGAGGGAGTTTGAGAGTTGCTTATATATCTCTTGAGATATTCAATAGCATCAAGAAGTATAAGAGATGGCAGCACACTCATATGTAGGAAGATATATGCCCATAAGGCAATTTATCTTGATTACACGTCTTGTTCATACCGTATATGGTACGTATTATTCTAAGTATAAAATCATTTGTATTAATATACTTAGATAATATCCATAGACTTATAGTTAGGTCCTTACATATCTGGATGAGATCTCGATTATGAGTAAGTAAGCGACCGAATAGAAACGTAGGTCTTAAACGGTTCGTGATCATAGATGTGTCGAGAACTGGATATCGACACATCGGATAGATCACTGTGTCTTCGTCTTACCTTCGGGTAATGATGATCTCATAGTCATTCGACTTGGTGAAGTCGGAGACGAGACACAGGTGCTCATTGGAGAATGAGTTCACTGAACGACCAAGTTAGAGTTATTAAATGGTTAACTTTAATGATATGTCTTTAATAACTCTAGGGTGAGATAGGTTAGTTGATCCTTAAGACCTGAAGTCATCTGTACCAACCTGTGAGCGGACGGTGTAGCTTAGACCCATGATCTAGCTTCGAGGACCGGTCCTGATGAAAGATCTTAGGTTGGGTTGCACCTGAAGCTCTCTAGGTGGGTAAATGACTAAGATGGGATTCGTCACTTCCATTAAAGGGAAGTTAGTGTTATAGGCTCAGTACGGTCTTTATGTTAATCCTCGGCCGGGGTACGTTGCAAGTAGTACAACGTGTATACAATAAAGACCGCCGTATACTGACCAATGTTGTCTAATAGGGTTGACAGTAAACCATACCCTAGGCCAACAATAACACAGTCTTGACGAAGGGATTTTAGCTAACAGAATTCATCACTGACACAGCCAATGCAAACCCTATGATACTTTTCTCAAGGGTCGATCACGTTATGATGACTCTGAAACAGGGACGACAGCTACTGCTCGTAGTGACCGTCGTCTAGGGGTTTCGAGCCCCAACCTGTAGTAAGGTCAGGCTCTAGGGTCTCACACCGAGTAGTGTTCGTGTCTTAGTAATAGGAATATAGAATAGAGAGAAATATCATTTGATGACATTCACAAGTTAAGTTGTGAAAGTTAGTCGCATTAGCAATAGGGTCATAACGTTGCATTAGATGCTAACTTTGACTAAACATGTTGTAAATTAGTTACGACGAATTTAGTAGGAACAAACTTGTTGGAAAGGGTTACCTGGATGACGGGATCGTCCCGGTCTAAACACAGGTTCAAACCGCGTCCAAATCGGAGCTCAAACGAGCCCAGAAACGCAGAAAGAGTTCAAGGGGAAGTGGGTTAGACCCACTGGGCCAAAAGGCCCATGTGCACAGGCAAAACGGGCGACGCCCGCTGGCTGCAACGGGCGCACGCCCGTTGCACAGCGGGCGCGGCCCGCTGCAGCAGCGGGCGTGGCCCGCTGTGTGCAACGGGCGGGCGCCCGCTGCATCAGCGGGCGTGGCCCGCTGCACAGCGGGCCAGCGCCCGCTGATGCAGCGGGCGCGGCCCGCTGCAGCAGCGGGCGGGCGGCCCGCCCTTGCTCCCTTGGGCGGGCGCGCCCGCTAAGCCTAGCGGGCGCGCCCGCAACTTAAGTCAAATTAGGGTTTTTGAAACCCCTAATGACGGCTACGAATTTTGAGAAATTGCTAAACTTTGAGCAATTGTTTGAGGGGTCAAACGAAGTCGAAATTCGTTGCCGTCAGTTCCTACGCGTTCACCATTCCAAGCTCTTCTGATTGATAGCTTGTTTGGTGTCTGAAGTTTAGTATACGAGGAGAATTAATTAGTTAAAGTTTGGCTTTGTGAAAGGCTAACTTTAAAGTTGAAATTAAGCCAAATGGCTTAATTGAATTTTCTCTTCATAGGGATTGTCCCACATTGCCCGCAACGAGAGGATGAGTGCTCACTCCCTATATAAATAGGGGTGCACTCTCCTCGTTGAAAAACACACCAGTCAACGATCGAGTATCTCCAGAATTTTAGAGCATTCTCGATCCGCGACTAAATCTCTCTCTCTATTTTCCTATTCTCCGGAGTAGTCCTAGCACGACTACGAAGGGGGTTTGGATCTGATCCGGACGTCTAAGACGCGGGTTTCTTCTCAAGTGAAACTTTCTACCTCGTGTGATCGGCTCGGAGGCGAAAGTAGCTCGGGCGGATCGGTGCGAGGGTGCGAGGCGGCTCAGGCAGATCGGGTCAACGCGGCTCGGCTACGAGGAGCTTCTCAAGACGGTGCGGTACATCTTGCCTGCTCCAGGGCCAAGATTTCGGGTATGTGGTTAAGCGTTTTCTAGCGTAGTTTTAATTAGTCGCTTAAGTGTAGATTCTTCTTGGGGTGGTCAGACCCACTCCAAGTCGGCATAGATCGGGCTAGGTTCTGGCTCCCCAGAGCCTAGCTAAATAGTTTAGCTAGTGTAGAAATTTTGATTTCTGGTTTTCCGCTGCGCTTTTGTGCCTCCGTGGTCCGTCCGACTTAGGACGGATACGGATCCGAGCTCTGGGGGTCCGCCAAAACCCCAACAGTGGTATCAGAGCCACGGTTTTGCTATAGATCTACTATAGCGACTTTTTAATCGTTAAAAAAATTGCTTAGCTTTCATATGCAAAACTATTTAGCTTTATGTTAAATTAGTTTTGAAAATATTTTTGTGTTTCAAAAATTAATTTTGCAACACGTAAATTTATTTTGTTTTTGGGACGAATTATTTTTATGCGATAAATCTAAAAGAAGTCTCCTATGTTTTAAATACTTTATAAAATTTTTATGAGACATTAAAATTTTTTAAAAGAGTATTTAAAGTTTATGTAAACTTTATAGGAAAATTTTATTTTTGAAATCTAAAAGTTTTCTTTAGTTACATAAAAGTTAGAGATCTTCAAAACTTTATTTGAAAGCTTCTAAAAGGTTTCTAAAAGTTCTAAAAGAGTTTTAAAATTATTTTAACTATGTAAGTAATAAAAATGATTTTATTTCATGAGATGAAACACAAATTAATTTCTTTTTATTACATAGATGTTTCTAAAATTTTTATGTGATATTTTAATTTTAGAAATAAGATTAAAAATTTTAAGAGCCTAGGTTTAAAAAATTATTAGATAATTTTGTACGACCTAGTTTTATGCGATAAAATTTTTATGAAGGCTTTAAAATTTTTAATCTTTAATTTTAAGTGTTAAAATTTAGATTTGCATGTTTGTATTATATAGATAATTTTTAAACTTGCAAATACATTTTATATGTCACTAAAAATGAAACTTTCTTTTATGCGGATAAAGTTAGTTGTTGCACTTCATGTTGAATAATGTATTCACAAACCTTATTAGGTTAGCCATTAAATTTTATAAGATGAAATTTCAATATGACAGTGACATGATATGTTTGATAAAACAAAACAACATCGAACCTAATACCTGATTAGGGTAGTCCTTTTGTTTCGTAAATCATTTCATTAAAACGTTCAATTAAATGATTTTCATAAAAAGACCAAGTTGAATTGTTTTATTAAAATCCTAATTAGATTGGGGTAGTAAGTTGAACGAAGAACCTTATAGTTGATAAGGACTTAATAAAAGATGTTCAACCAATCTGAAAAATTTTGAATTTTAGGATCAACTAGTTGATAAGGATTAACTAGTTCTCTTAATTAAAAGCCATTTAGTTGTTTGGAAAACATAAGATTGATGACAACTCCTTCAATGGATCATGATGTCGGTCAATGTGCTTGGCTAAAGTTTTTGGACCAACCTAGCTAGACTGGGTAACAAGTGGTCCTGGCTTAGTCAATTCCCTGGCCGCGTCCGCTGGACCGCAAGGAGTCGATTCATGACTATGTAAGTCCATCGACTATACCTAAGTCAATACGATAATAATCTTGTTCAAGATAAATCGTAGCCCTCCTTGTTTTAGGAGTTGGCAACTGTAAGAAACATGTTCCGGTTGTTGAGCTACACTCAAGGCGTGACATGTCAATCTTATAGAAACCGATTTCTTGATTGACATCTTAACTTGACTGAAACCATTGTCTCACCCTTCGAGCTTCGGCGTAAGTCTAACCAAGAATGTAGTCTAAGACCTGACCCAAACCGGCGCGTCATGCATACACCGAGCAAAGGGGCAAGTCAGGCTAGACACGAAAACAAGGGTCCGACTAGGCTAGCCATTGTGATCCGGTTGAGCACACTCATGATCACAAATGACTAGGGGTAAAATCGATAGGAAATCATAGTAAATATGATTGACGACGAGTTCGTCTACCGACTGCAGAGTCAGACAACTTGTTGAGATACACTCAAGGTTGTCAGACTCAGGGTATTCGGATCCCTCTCTCACAAATATTATTTTATAATAAATTGTTTATTATTATGGCTTTAAATAAATTTAGTGGGAGAATATAGTTTTATTAAAACCATTAAAACTATACTACGAACATATACTAACTAAAGTATCTATAAAATGCAGAATGGACTCAGGTCTAAAATACATGGTAGAAAAGAACGTGCTGGATGGAACCAACTACAAAGACTGGCTTAGGAACATTAAGTTGGTCCTTTCCCTAGCTGGGATTGGATACATATTGTTCGAGGACGCTCCGGATAAGCCCGATGAGGATTCGACCCACGAAGAGAAAGAAGCCTTCAAGTTGTACCAGAGGGATGCAGAGAAGGCAAGATGCCTTACTCTAGCTTCGATGACCAACGAACTGCAAAGGAAGCATGAACATATGGATGTTCAGAGCATACTCCTTAATGCACAAGAATTGTATGGCAAGCGATCCAGAGCTGCTAAGTTCGAAGCTACTAGCAACCTCTGGGGCACAAAGATGACGACAGGGCCCGTACAAGATCATGTTATCAAGATGATCGGGTACGTAGAGGACGCCGCCCAGTTAGGATTTGTCCTGGACAATGAGATGTCCACAGACATTATCCTAAAGTCTTTAACTCCCGAGTTCAAGCCCTTTATAACTGGCTTTATAATGAACAGACTTGAGACGGATCTTCCTGGTCTCCTCAATATGCTCCGGTAATTTGAGGAGATTGAGAAGAAGCCGACTGCACTGGTTGTTGGCTCTGCTACTTCCGACCAGCCGAAAGGCAAAGGGAAGAAGAGGCAGGTCCCACAACCTGTGAAGGCTAAGAATGGGAAGAAGAAGAACAAAGGGGCCCCGTCGAAATCTGAGTGTTTCCATTGCCACAAGATTGGCCACTGGAAGAGGAACTGCAAGATCTATCTTGCAGAGAAGAAGAAGGGGCATACTGATGCCTCTACCTCAGGTACAAATTAAAATTCAATTAAATGCAATTATTTCCATTCATATAGTGTGAGACACTTATAGACATCTGTGTACTGTATACAGGTGGCTGATAAGAACTGGAGATTGGAGAAGTACGGAGATCGGTCGGCAATCAAAGCAACAGTTGCTGCTGGGACCGCTCAAAGACTTCTGGAGACGATGATCGTGATGAAGATGATATTTTTCTTATTTGAATAAAATGTATCATCTTTAAGGATCGAAAACAATGAATGAGTGCTTTGCACTCAAGGTTTATTTTTGATAAACAAATTAAGGTTCTTTCAATGAACCCGTTGTTTTGGAATGGATGTCTCGTTTGTTGCAATTGAAATTGAATTGGCTTAAATTCTGTGGATGTGGCTTTTCTGTGATGGTTGCGTATATTTTCGAATAATGGTGTATAGCTTCGATAATATTGATTTTGGAGCTGACTAAATGTTAGAAGTCAATCAGTAGTTAAGTGTAGGTTCCAGGGGAGCGTATAAATTGTGTGCGATCACAATAATACGCATATCAAGATTAATTCTTGATTATCTGCATTTAGTTATTAAAAGAGTTAATACTAAATGTGGTTAAAGGAATAAGTACAGTGTAGGACGTTTTGATTGAACGAGTCAATGTCAAGATTCCTTAAAACGATCTTGACTTGACTCATTCGTCAAACCGAATCTGACACTTGTACATTCCATCTGAGGCACTTACCAAAAGGTTATATTTTGCACATAAATCTAAATATGATTTAGATATTATGTTGAAGAAATTTGACCAGGTAATTCTTAAAGTCAGTGGGAGCGAGCTCATATACTTAGTTCCGTTTTTCGGACTAAGTAAAAAGGATTTTTCACTTTAATGAATCTTCTATATAAATCATTGAGTCAAAATTGTTTTGATTTAATCGTATATATATAGAGACTTAGGGTGTCAAATATGTACTTGACATATTGACACAATAAAGTGGAGTGAGCTAGAACTGACTTACGGAAATGTTAGACCCCATATCTAAATCGTATAAGCTAACTGTTAGCTATACGAAGTTAGAAAAATTGATCCAGATCATTTTTCCAAAGGATCAACCCTGTGTGATCAAGAGATGAAATTTCAATCCATTAAAATTCGTTGTAGATACTTATTAGTAGAACCATTCTTAGGTTTGCCATATCAAATGTCAAAGTGATTGATATGCTATAACGGTATGAGATACCGAGATAAATAGCCTAAGTGCAAGTGGGAGATGTAGGAAGATATATGCCCATAAGGCAATTTATCTTGATTACACGTCTTGTTCATACCGTATATGGTACGTATTATTCTAAGTATAAAATCATTTGTATTAATATACTTAGATAATATCCATAGACTTATAGTTAGGTCCTTACATATCTGGATGAGATCTCGATTATGAGTAAGTAAGCGACCGAATAGAAACGTAGGTCTTAAACGGTTCGTGATCATAGATGTGTCGAGAACTGGATATCGACACATCGGATAGATCACTGTGTCTTCTTCTTACCTTCGGGTAATGATGATCTCATATTCATTCGACTTGGTGAAGTCGGAGACGAGACACAGGTGCTCATTGGAGAATGAGTTCACTGAACGACCAAGTTAGAGTTATTAAATGGTTAACTTTAATGATATGTCTTTAATAACTCTAGGGTGATGATAGGTTAGTTGATCCTTAAGACCTGAAGTCATCTGTACCAACCTGTGAGCGGACGGTGTAGCTTAGACCCATGATCTAGCTTCGAGGACCGGTCCTGATGAAAGATCTTAGGTTGGGTTGCACTTGAAGCTCTCTAGGTGGGTAAATGACTAAGATGGGATTCGTCACTTCCATTAAAGGGAAGTTAGTGTTATAGGCTCAGTACGGTCTTTATGTTAATCCTCGGCCGGGGTACGTTGCAAGTAGTACAACGTGTATACAATAAAGACCGCCGTATACTGACCAATGTTGTCTAATAGGGTTGACAGTAAACCATACCATAGGCCAACAATAACACAGTCTTGACGAAGGGATTTTAGCTAACGGAATTCATCACTGACACAGCCAATGCAAACCCTATGATACTTTTCTCAAGGGTCGATCACGTTATGATGACTCTGAAACAGGGACGACAGCTACTGCTCGTAGTGACCGTCGTCTAGGGGTTTCGAGCCCTAACCTGTAGTAAGGTCAGGCTGTAGGGTCTCACACCGAGTAGTGTTCGTGTCATAGTAATAGGAATATAGAATAGAGAGAAATATCTTTTGATGACATTCACAAGTTAAGTTGTGAAAGTTAGTCGCATTAGCAATCGGGACATAACGTTGCATTAGATGCTAACTTTGACTAAACGTGTTGTAAATTAGTTACGACGAATTTAGTAGGAACAAACTTGTTGGAAAGGGTTACCTGGATGACGGGATCGTCCCGGTCTAAACACAGGTTCAAACCGCGTCCAAATCGGAGCTCAAACGAGCCCAGAAATGCAGAAAGAGTTCAAGGGGAAGTGGGTTAGACCCACTGGGCCAAAAGGCCCATGTGCAAAGGCAAAACGGGCGACGCCCGCTGGCTGAAACGGGCGCACGCCCGTTGCACATCGGGCGCGGCCCGCTGCAGCAGCGGGCGTGGCCCGCTGTGCGCAGCGGGAGGGCGCCCGCTGATGCAGCGGGCCAGCGCCCGCTGATGCAGCGGGCCAGCGCCCGCTGCACGCAGCGGGCACGGCCCGCTGCACAGCGGGCGGGCGGCCAGCCATTGCTCCCTTGGGCGGGCGCGCCCGCTAAGCCTAGCGGGCGCGCCCGCAACTTAAGTCAAATTAGGGTTTTTGAAACCCCTAATGACGGCTACGAATTTTGAGAAATTGCTAAACTTTGAGCAATTGTTTGAGGGGTCAAACGAAGTCGAAATTTGTCGCCGTCAGTTCCTACGCGTTAACCATTCCAAGCTCTTCTGATTGATAGCTTGTTTGGTGTCTGAAGTTTAGTATACGAGGAGAATTAATTAGTTAAAGTTTGGCTTTGTGAAAGGCTAACTTTAAAGTTGAAATTAAGCCAAATGGCTTAATTGAATTTTCTCTTCATAGGGATTGTCCCACATTGCCCGCAACGAGAGGATGAGTGCTCACTCCCTATATAAATAGGGGTGTGATCGCTCCGGGACGTAACCCTAAAGAACGGTTGTAGTTTTACCGCAAGTGCACGGTGTAGCAGCGAGCGGGATATCGAACACAGGGAGGACGAATGACCGTGCTTGCTCCAATCAACCTGGCTATTTTAGAAGAAAGATTTGCCTTTGGCGATCCTGTCACAATCGTCAGACAAAGTGTGGAAATATCAAATCAAATAAAGAACGTCTAGGGAATGGGGAATCCCCGCTACTCACCGTATTTCATGAATGTGGTTCATGGGTATTAAAATTGCTAGAATAAGATTTTGGATGAACTAGTTGCAACTGAATGTAGAACCAAGCTCACGCTCTCGCGCTGTTGCCGGTCTATAGCTATCCTAGGTTCGGGTCCAATCTCTTGCAAACCCTAGCCTAGGGAAGCTAGCATTAGGATCAACGTCATCGTCCAATCGCGCACCGAGCCCAATCTCTTGCAAACTCGGTCCACAACCTAGATTGGGATAGTTCCTACCCGCCCAATCTCTTGCACACGGGTATTGGCACGGAATTGGAACCGGAAACCCTAGTATCGGTCCAATCTCTTGCAAACCGATACTACGGAAATTCGACTCCAACCCAATTCAGATTTCTAGGGTTTCCTATCGAATTGGGATCCAATCTCTTGCAAATCCCAATCGATGTGAATACCTAGCCATCCGTAGTAAATTGATCCCAATCTAATCTCTAATAGCAATTCTAGAAAAATTCCTACCAATTCATCACAATTATGAAATAGGGCTTGTAGGGTTCATCCCCACGCCCCAAGACGTGGCGACTACTCACAATTCATAGCAAGATCACAAAAGTAATAATGAAATAAGCAATAGAATTCATCACAATATTGAGATATGCAATAAAAATAGAATTTTTAGAGAAGAGGAAAGCAAACCAAAGGAGTTCTTCAATTAATCCAACAAAAATCCAATTTTGTCTCCTCTCCAATCTCAAGAATAAAACTAAAAAGCTAATCTAAAAATCTGCAAAAAATCTAAGGAGAAGCTCTCCAAACTAGGGTAAAAACAGGGGTTAAATAGCCCCCAAAATCGTCCAAAAACTGTGACCAAAATACCCCTGCGCAGCCTGTTTTCCGCAATTTTCGCTACAGGCAGCGCGTCGCACTCGGCCGAGTGACAAAAGTCGCTCGGCCGAGTGAGAAACCCTGTAATTTTCCAGTAAGTCGGGGCCTTCAGGGGTCTCTACTTCGGGTGCGGCTCGGCCGAGTGAGTTGTCGTCACTCGGCCGATGGCTTCTTGATACTCGGGCGGACGGGATAATCCACTCGGCCGAGTGGGTCTTCTGAAGCTCAGGCAGCCGAAAAACAGAAACTTGGAGATTTTTGAAGGGCTTCGTCTGGGCGCCACTCGGGCGGACGGGATGTCGTCACTCGGCCGATGTGGTCTCCGTCGCTCGGCCGAGTGCACATAGAAATCGTGTCTGAACTGGTCGGCCGAGCGGTGTCTCGCTGGTCGGCCGAGTGGCTCCTCCACTCGGCCGAGTGGGACACAAAACATGCCCAATCTGCTCATTTTGGCCTCCTCGTCGCTCCTGCGACGTTCATTCTTCTTCCGCTCCTCTCCAACAGCAAAAATACCCCTCGGGGAGGTCGTCGGTGACCGTCTAGAGTAAGCGCATCTCGAGATCACTCCAAATCGCGCCAAATCACCTGAAATGCGACAAAATCAACAAATCGTGAAAAGCATCGCAATATCGTCGATATATCGTAAAAAACATGATTTGGGTGATCTAAATGGCATGCAAAAATGCGGGAAAAAGGTGTAAAATAAGGAGTGATCAGGGTGCACTCTCCTCGTTGAAAAACACACCAGTCAACGATCGAGTAGCTCCAGAATTTTAGAGCAAGCTCGATCCGCGACTAAATCTCTCTCTCTATTTTCCTATTCTCCGGAGTAGTCCTAGCACGACTACGACTACGAAGGGGGTTTGGATCTGATCCGGACGTCTAAGACGCGGGTTTCTTCTCAAGTGAAACTTTCTACCGCGTGTGATCGGCTCGGAGGTGAAAGCAGCTCGGGCGGATCGGTGCGAGGGTGCGAGGCGGCTCAGGCAGATCGGGTCAACGCGGCTCGGCTACGAGGAGCTTCTCAAGACGGTGCGGTACATCTTGCCTGCTCCAGGGCCAAGATTCCGGATATGTGGTTAAACGTTTTCTAGCATAGTTTTAATTAGTCGCTTAAGTGTAGATCCTTCTTGGGGTGGTCAGACCCACTCCAAGTCGGCATAGATCGGGCTAGGTTCTGGCTCCCCAGAGCCTAGCTAAATAGTTTAGCTAGTGTAGAAATTTTGATTTCTGGTTTTCCGCTGCGCTTTCGTGCCTCCGTGGTCCGTCCGACTTAGGACGGATACGGATCTGAGCTCTGGGGGTCCGCCAAAACCCCAACATCATATATATAGAAACCCTATATCAAACCCCAAAACCCAAGAAAACAGCCAAAAGATCAATTCAGCAACGGCTAGAAACTGGGCGAAAATGACAGGAACAGTCGACTGATGATCATAAGACAGTCGACTGATCAATGGCTAGAAAATATCTAACGGCTATAATCTGAGCCATGACAGTCGACTGATGAAGTCGATATAGTCGACTGAAAACAGGACAGGCGCCTGTTAATCCTTCAGCAGGCGACTGCTGCAGGGGATGGAATAAAACAGAGAGCTGCACTCTTTCTCCAGATAAGCATACAGGCGACTGATGTCAATAATACAGTCGACTGTCTTATATTCAGGTGACTGTAACACCTTCATTAGTCGACTGCTGTATAAGATGGAGAAAAGACAGAGAGATGCAGAGAATGCACTTACGCTACTCAGAAGACTGTTGGCCAATTTCCAGGCAACTGTAAATCTACAGGAGACTGTAAACTGAGCAGCAGTCAACCGTGCGTAAAGCTTAAGTTTGAGACAATTGAAATGTTGACTTGAGCTGTGCATATCAGTCGACTGTAGAAGGATCGACAGGGGACTGGCAATCACCCAGTCGACTGTAAACCCTTCATCAGGCGACTGATGGAAAGCCAGAGACTCCAAATGAGTCTTTGGACAGAGTGAACCTAATTGGTTGGATTCTATGATAATCCTAAGGCTCACTAAGATGGTTAAATGCATAAGCATGAATGAGTAAACCATCAACAAGGCATTACATTAACCTAGACTCAAAAGAGAGAGATATCAATAAAGTAAATATTACATGGATTACATTGCTTTCTTTAGAGTCTAAGTCTTCAATCTTGATGCCTCGATTGCTCTCCATCATCTCCAAGCTTTGGCACTCCTTGAGTCCAAGCTTTGGCCCTTCTCCACTTGATGTTCATCCTTGCACCAAGTGATTAGTCTCCAAGAAAGATATTCTAGGAATGAAACTGTGAGACTAAAACATGAAAGTCATTAGCAACAACATAATGTTGTGATCATCATCAAAATAAGATTGGTATGAAACACCAATACTCAACAATCTCCCCCTTTTTGATGATGACACAAATTATGTAAAACACAAAGAATTAAAGCACACTGCTAATGAGCTCCCCCTACTTATATGCACCGATTATACAATGAGCTACACAATAGTAAATACTCATTCCACCAAATAAGATCATGGTGACATATACTAGGCATGGATAACATAAACCAATTGTAATAGACAATATCATGCAAACATGAATGGTTTATCTAATCACATAAATCTCTCCCCATATGCATATGTATATAACTCTCCCCTATATGGTTACATAATGCATATAACTCTCCCCCTTGACATCGTCAAAAAGGTGGACATCAACAATATCCCCCTTTGACATCCTAACCAAGATGTGACAATATGCAAGAATAAAGGAGATGTATGATAACAAATTAAAAAATTTAGTGGGTATCAATTCACTATCTCATGCTCCCCTAGATCATAGAAATGGTCAAACTCTGACTTCTAGGATCTAATACCAATTATAAAGAAGGAAATTAACAATCTCTAACAATTGAGGTAAATACCAATTGTAGAAAATTAATCTTGGAAAATTAATCCTCTTTATCAATTGATATACAAATAATGGAGCCATGGGCCTAAAGTGTATCAAAGCAATAGATATGGAAAAATCAAGCTTCAAAGATACACAAAGATATTGCCAAACCAAAATAAAACATGAACAAGTTGGCAATATACAAGAGGTTTAGTTTGAGACCAAAAATAACCAATTGAGAGTTAAAATATGTCTTCAAAAATTTTAAACATATAACATATTAACTCCCACATTGACATACACATGGATCAAAAATGCATGCATGTCAAGAAAACCCCCAAGGTCCCCATTTTCATGAAAAATAAGTTTGAAAATATTTTCAAAATTATAAAACATACACAAACAATGGGTATGCTAAAAATAAACATTCAAGCACAATACACATGCAATATGCATATGTGTGAGGAACCTAAACATTAGGCAACCAAACCCAAGAGGAGTTTGATTAATGTAATCACATGAGGTGATCGCATCCTTAACTAGAGAGTTGATGTAGCTATCACTCTCTTGCACACTAAGCTTAGTGGGAATCCATAATCTTAAGGATTTTCTAGGCAAGGGTTTTGCCTTTGCAAGAGGGATGGATGTGGCATGCATAGGTGTAGAAACGAATTTCTTGGCATGCAAAGAAAAAATAAATATTTTTCATTCTTCCTCATTACCTCGTGATCTACATGCTTCTTGTTGATGTTATTGTTATACAAGAAAACATGATGATTCTTCTTATGTGCTTTAGCAATATTTCTTGTATTTGCACCATAAGAGGAATTAGAGGTGGGTGTGGGTACCATATTTTGAATATAACCCAAACCTCCTCTATGATTTGCCGGATGTTGTTTTTCCAACAAATCGTGGAGTGAATCCCTAGAATACACAAAGCTTATGAGCTTACAGGATTTCTCTTCACATTTCAACGTAAGTTATTGAATGTGAGATCCTAAGCTAAGGTTTTGAGCAACAAGATTTTCATTTGTAAGGCTCAATTTCTTAACTTGAGAGAGAAGTGTGTCTCTCTCACTAGTGTCATAAACGTGCAAAGCATCATGAATATTTACACTAGACGATTCTAAATCATGCACCCTACTCATAGCATTATCAAGTTTAGCTTTCATTTTATCATATGAATCGATGCACTTATTTGCCAAATTGGAGGTCACATTTAGGCGGTATTCGAGCTCATTATAGGATGGCTTTTCCTCCTCAGCTTCCTCATCGCTTTCCTCCTTGACTTTCTCATCGCTATCCTCCTCGCTTGAGCTTGACGAAGACTCTTCCGCAGTAGCCATGTAGCAACATTCTTCTTTGTGGGTTAGCCACGTCTCTATCACTTCATCGCTAGAGTTAGAGGACATTGATGAAGAATCATCAAAAGCAACGAAACACCTGTGATCGTGCTCCTTGTCATCCTCATCTTCATCTGTCACGACCCGCTTCCCTAAAATGGAGGCGAGACGTGAGAAGGTCCGCTCAAACGTGGAGCTGTGAAGCTGCACGCCTGATAAGCGTAAATTTAGTATAAGCAGGTCCCTGTAATTGTAAACGAAACAATAATAATAATAATAATATGAGACGGATGTGAAATACCAATCCTACAGTTTGTCCTCAAAATATTCAACATCACAGAAAAGCCACCAGGCTAAAAGAAAGAGTCTAAAGGCCCAGAACAAGGCCAAACAAAAGGCAAAAATAACAGAGTATCAAACTAAGTGCCACGCACCGACAACCCAAAAGGTCTAACAAAACTAGACGGAGACACTAAGGCTGATCTCCAGTGTCTACGAAGTCCTCGTCCAACACGGGCGCAAGCTCGGCGTCCGCAAACACCTCACCCTCAGCAAGTAACTCGGGCTCAAGGTCTAACATGCGTCACCCAAAAGAGAAAGGGGCACATGTCAGCAAGTCTAAAAGACTTGAGCAAGGAAACCGAAGGTAACTAACAACCTAGCACTTATAATATTAAGCAATGACATGGCAGTTAAGTATGATGCAACAGTTTAAAAAGAGAGGCAGGCGCGCACTATGTAGCCAAAGCAACCAATTCACTAATCACTATTCACTTATCACTGTTTATCACTTAGTGCATAGAGAGTCCACCTGCTGGCCAGCTCGTGGCTCAGGCCGCTTATCTCTATCACTATTAATCACTTGTACACTAGAGATTTCGCCTGCTGGCCGGAGTGGCGGATCAGGCCAACTCGGGGCTCAGGTGGCCGCTTATCTCTTACCCCACCCATATGTGTCGAGCGTTGGGGTTTCCAACTACAGGGCTCGCTTCTGGAACACGAGCCAGGAAAATAATAGCATTGTAGCGTGTGCTACGCAATCATGATGACAAATCAATATGCAATGCCAGGAACAGATGTTTGCGTACCGTTAATTGAATTTAAACGTGACAGGAAAAATGCAATGACATGAACATATTCACGTACCGTTAATTTAAAGTAAATGTGACATACAAGCATGATAAGGGTGACGAACCAAGCTTCGTTGTCAAGCTAGGTCAAAGGCGTCTAGACGGCTATCCTTTCACCGTCTAGTCTCTTTTACGCTAAAGCAAGGGAAATGGCCTAAGACATGGCCCAATTCAAGAGATGCAAGTTTCACTTGCCTGATACCGGGGTTGACGAGCAATGAAGATCGTCACACAAGCTAACTACGGAATAGATCGCTGTTATGGCAAAACAATCATTAGAACAATGATTCTAAATCGATTTCTTATTAGAATCCTTACTTTCAAATAATCCATTTTATTAGGGTTTCACAATGTCAATGGGGGTTATGCTAAAACTAAAGGAATCGAGTATTACCGTGAAGAGGCGGATGAGCGATGCCGAGCAACCACGGCAACGGAAGAACGATCCGGCTCAGATCTGGAAATGAGGGAAAAATCTGGAGAAATGGGGTTGGATGTGGATTTTGGGGGTTTGATGAAGGTTTGGGGAAGATGGAAGGTGGGTTGTGACAAGGGAGGGTTTGGATGATGAAGGATGAGCTTGAGATGAAGGATCAATGGCTTGAGGGAGATGGGGGCTCAATGGGGGAGAAATTAGGGTTTTAGGTCGTGAGGGAGAAGAAGAAAACGTTTGGAGGGGTATTTATAGAGTTTGGTGGTGGCTAGGGAAAAACTAGGGTTTACAGCACTGGTTAGTCGGTCAAAGAACAACCACTGACCGACTAGTTTGACATCTAGTCGGTCGGTTGACCAACGCAGACCGACTAAGTGTAAACAGTAACCCAGACGAAAATTAGGATCTAGATTTAGTCGGTCAAAGAACAACTACTGACCGACTAGTTTGACATCTAGTCGGTCGATGAACGTTCTTAGACCGACTAAGAGTAAACAGTAACTAGTGTCAAAAATAGTTAATGAGTTAGTCGGTTAAAGAAGCATTGCCGACCGACTAGTTTGCAACCTAGTCGGTCAACCAACGTTCTTAGACCGACTAACGACAAACAGTAACTCCTGAACATTTAACAAAGCTCACTAGTCGGTTCAAGAAGGTTTTCCGACCGACTGGATCGTCATCTAGTCAGTCGGTGCCCCTTCTTATACCGGCTAACGTGCACCAAAAGTTCCGAAATGGAGCGCGAAGCTCCGGGATGGTTTCCTAAGTCTCCTAGGCTCATTCTAACTCTAAGATATCGACGTTATGAAGCCCGTCACGAATGACTTCAAACACGCCGACCGACGGAAGAATCTAGAGAATCACGACGAAACGAACGAAAATGAAAACTACGGAGACGGAAATGGAAATCACAAAGAAGGGAAAGCAACAATTAATATTATATATATATAATAAAATCCATACATGAAAAACCAGTCGTTACATCCTCCCCAACTTAAGAAAAATTCCGTCCTCGGAATTCCCAACACTCACGTGTCCAGAAACAAAAGTGGGTAGCGCTCTCGCATCTCATCTTCTCTCTCCCAAGTAGACTCTCCCGGTGAACCGTGTTGCCACATCACCCGAACGAGATCAACGACCTTGTTCCGAAGTGACTTCTGACGCCTGTCCAGTATCCGCACCGGATGCTGGTCATACGTCAAATCTGAGCGAACGGCAATCTCCGAGAAATCCACGGCATGAGACGGATCGCTGATGTATCGACGAAGCTGCGACACATGGAAAACATCGTGAACTCCTTCCAAGGATGGCGGCAAGGCTAAGCGGTAAGCTACCTCGCCAACCCTCTCCAGAATATCAAACGGTCCAATGTATCGCGGGCTCAACTTCCCTCGCTTCCCAAAACGAATCACTCCACGATTCGGGGAAATCCTCAGAAACACATGATCGCCCGGTTGAAACTCCAAAGGACGACGTTTAGCATCCGCCCAATGCTTAAAACGGTCCTGAACAATCCTCAACCTCTCTCGAATGTTCTTAACAACATCCACGGCCTCCACAATCATCTTAGGTCCCAACAGCTCCCGATCGCCAACGTCATCCCAACTCAATGGCGATCGACATTTCCTCCCATACAAAGCGGCGAAAGGCGCCATGCCAATACTCGCCTGGAAGCTGTTGTTGTACGAAAACTCTACCAAATGCAGATGGTCCTCCCACGAACCCTTGAAATCCAACATGCACGCTCTCAGCATGTCTTCCAAAATCTGAATCGTCCTCTCGGACTGGCCATCCTTCTGCGGATGGTACGCCGTGCTGAAACTCAGACGCATACCCAAACTCTTCTGTAAAATCTGCCAGAACTGAGATGTGAACCTCGTGTCCCTGTCCGACACGATACTCACGGGGACCCCATGAAGTCGTACGATCTCCTGCACGATTCACGTTACATCACTATCCGAACTAGGAAAAGGAAATAAAAACGGAGAGTAAGAGAATTTTACCTCCATATATCTCCTTGCTAGCGCCTCAGTGGACTATCCCACTCGGAATGGAATAAAGTGCGCGGATTTGGTCAATCGATCTACGATCACCCAAATCGCGTCATTCTGCTTCGGACTCCGAGGTAGTCCAGTCACGAAGTCCATAGTGATGTGTTGCCACTTCCACTCCGGAATCGGAAGCGGTTGTAGCAACCCGGCCGTACGCTGATGCTCCGCCTTCACTTGCTGACAAACCAAACACTTGGCCACACTCCGAGCCACACTCCTCTTCATGCCATGCCACCAAAAATTCAGACGAAGATCCTGGTACATCTTGGTGCCACCAGGATGCACAGAATACGGCGAACTATGTGCCTCTACCATCAACTCCTCTCTAATATCCCCAGCTGGCACACACAGCCTGGCTCCAAACCTCAGCGAGCCATCCTCATGAATCAAAAAGTCAGTCCGCAGACCGGCTCCCACCTGCTCCCGAATCCTTACCAATTTCGGATCTCCGGCCTGACTCGCCTTAATCCATCCACGATCGTTGACTGCACCTGCATGTACATCAACGAAGAAGTCTCTCCAGGAAGAACAATCTCCACTCCGGACTCACAAAAATCCCGCTGCAATCTCCACTGCGAGGTCAACATCATCACCGCGGGAAGCCTACTCAAAGCATCTGGAACCACATTCACCTTGCCAGGGTGATACTGCAAATCAATCTCATAATCTGCCATAAGCTCCAACCATCGACGCTGTCGCATGTTGAGCTCCTTCTGGGTAAAAATATACTTCAAGCTTTTGTGATCGGTGAAGATTTTCACTTTCTCACTCAGCAAGAAGTGCCTCCAAATCTTAAGAGCAAACACAACGGCAGCCAACTCCAAATCATGCGTCGGGTAATTCTTCTCATGAACCTTGAGCTGACGAGACGCATACGCCACAACATGTCCGTGCTGATGCAACACACAACCGAGACCCTTGCCAGAAGCATCACAAAAGATCTCGAATCCACCGTTGCGATCAGGCACAGCAAGAACAGGGGCAGTCGTCAGTCTCTCCCTTAGAACACCAAAAGCTTCCCCACAATCACCCGACCAAACAAAAGGTACATCCTTCCGCGTCAATCTGGTCATCGGCTCGGCAATACGGGAAAAGTCCTTAATGAAACGACGATAATATCCCGCCAAACCAAGGAAACTCCGGATCTCGGACGCAGACGACGGAACAGGCCACTCCCTGATGACCCTAATCTTCTCGAGATCCACTGAAATACCATCTCCAGTCACCACATGCCCCAGAAAAGCAACTCTATCCCGCCAAAACTCGCACTTCGAAAATTTAGCATACAACCGATGCTTCCTCAAAATCTCCAATACCGTCCTCAAGTGCGAGGCATGGTCTTCCTCCGACTTCGAATAGATCAGAATGTCGTCAATGAAGATAACGACAAACTTATCTAAAAAGTCGTAGAAAATCAGGTTCATCAGATTCATGAAAACTGCGGGTGCATTAGTTACGCCGAAAGGCATAACCACAAACTCATAGTGTCCATACTTCGTCCTGAACGTTGTCTTCGGAACATCTCCCTTCTTCACCTTCAACTGATGGTAACCACTCCTCAAATCCAATTTAGAAAACACCCTCGTGCCTCCAAGCTGATCAAAAATATCATCGATGCGAGGCAACGGGTATTTATTCTTAATGGTCACCGCATTCAACTCCCGATAGTCCACGCACATACGACGCGAACCATCCTTCTTCTTCACCAACAACACCGGTGCTCCCCACGGAGACACACTAGGATTGATATAACCCTTCTACAAAAGCTCATCCAACTGCTTCCGCAACTCTTCCAATTCTGCAGGTGCCATACGATACGGCGCCTTCGAAATCGGCTGCGCACCTGGAATCAAATCAATAGAAAACTCTAAAGCTCGATCAGGTGGCAATCCAGACATCTCCTCGGGGAAGACGTCATCAAAATCTCGCACCACAGCTGGCCTCTCCAGCTCCATCTGCATAGCCACAACCTCCACTGGTCTGGTCCGAAATCTGACAGGACCAAGCGAACTGCTACCACGGTTGAACTCAAACACTGGGTGTCCGGGAATCTCGAACACCACCTTCTTCTTTCGACAGTCAATCGTGGCATAGAAGCTCGCAAGCCAATCCATCCCAAGGACCGCATCGTAGTTGGTGATGTCGTGGATAATGAAATCAGCACAAAGCTCACGTCCACAAACCACCAACGGGCAAGAATTGCACCCACGATGCACCGAGATCACACCGTTCCCTGTGACGATATTCCAACTCTTAGGAAGAGAGGACGTCGACAAGGAATGCTTCTCCACGAAGCTCCGGGCCAAAATGCACATCGACGCGCCTGAGTCAAAGAGGACTCGGGCAGTGAACGTGCAAACCAAAACCACACCTAACAAACAGTCTAATCAATCAAATCTTACTCTAGCAACATTCATACACAAACAGCCAACATAATGTAACAATCAACTAATTTAGGAAGGAACAACTAGATTGGAAGTTACCTGCTATGACCTCATCCATGGCCAAAACCTCCTCCTCGGTCATCAGAAATGCCTGCCTCCTCGGTGGAACAGCCTGCCGAAAGGCATGCCCTTGCGGAACAAGGGGTACCCCACGACCAGCGGGCACCAGGGCTCTCTGCTGCAACGGCGGGGCAGCAATAGGTGCCTTCCAAGGCTGCTTCAACCTTGGGCACTCCCTGAGAGCATGGGCGGGATCTCCACAGGCAATACATTGCCCCAAGAACTTCCTACACGATTCCTTGATATGGCCCTCCTTGCCACAGAAATGGCAAGTCCTCCGAACAGGCCCTCCTGGCCTCTTAAACTGAACAGGCTGGTTCGGCCTGAATCCAGGTCTAACTACAGCTCTCGCCTGTTCCACAGGCCTCTTCCCAGCACCAACAATAGACCCCCTCCTCTGATTCACGAGCAGCTCCTGCCTCTTGGCTGCTACCAAAATCTTCTGATAAGATTCCCGGTCAGAAGAGGTCACAAAACTCTGGAGCTCCAAAGCAAGTCCCTGCAGGAACCTCTGAGCTCTCTCCTCAGTGTCCTACACCATCTTCGGTGCAAACCGACTCAGCCTCATGAAGTCTTGGTGGTACTGGTCCACCGACGAGCTTCCTTGCTTCAGATCGATAAAACGCTGCAGCATCTCTTCCCTGGCAGCTTTTGGGAAGAACTCGCCATCAAATCTGGCCTTGAAGGTAGCCCAGACGATCGGTTCCACCAACATCTTCTCTTCAGCATCCCACCAATTTCTGGCGTTATCCCTCAGCTGGCGCTTTGCCAAGTCAACCCAACTAACTTCGTTGACTTTAGACATCTTCAGATTGTCCTCGATATTCCTCATCCATTCATCAGCAGCTAGTGGACCTTCGGTTCCATCAAAATATGCAGGACCCAGCTCTCGGAACTGCTTCGCCCCGGGCTCAGGGCGAGGGGCTTCCACCATCCGAGCAGCTCGAGCCACCGGAGCATTCTGTACCTGCAGAAGCACACCCTGCTGAACCTGCATCATCTGCAACATCATCCTCATCATCTCTCCGTTAGTGGGCTCTCGCTCAGGCTCCTCGTCATGAGGGGGCGCACCACTACCACCACCACGGGTGATTCGCCTTCCTGCCATCTAATGACACAGAAAACGAAACAATTAGACTCATAGATTAGGGCTCCGATGTCGAACTTATTTGTTGGACAATCTTGTATTATTATCGTTATCCCGATAATTGCAGTTACAGAAAGACCTGCATGGGCCACCACTAAAACCTGTCACGACCCGCTTCCCTAAAATGGAGGCGAGACGTGAGAAGGTCCGCTCAAACGTGGAGCTGTGAAGCTGCACGCCTGATAAGCGTAAATTTAGTATAAGCAGGTCCCTATAATTGCAAACGAAACAACAATAATAATAATATGAGACGGATGTGAAATACCAATCCCACAGTTTGTCCTCAAAATATTCAACATCACAGAAAAGCCACCAGGCTAAAAGAAAGAGTCTAAAGGCCCAGAACAAGGCCAAACAAAAGGCAAAAATAACAGAGTATCAAACTAAGTGCCACGCACCGACAACCCAAAAGGTCTAACAAAACTAGACGGAGACACTAAGGCTGATCTCCAGTGTCTACGAAGTCCTCGTCCAACACGGGCGCAAGCTCGGCGTCCGCAAACACCTCACCCTCAGCAAGTAACTCGGGCTCAAGGTCTAACATGCGTCACCCAAAAGAGAAAGGGGCACATGTCAGCAAGTCTAAAAGACTTGAGCAAGGAAACCGAAGGTAACTAACAACCTAGCACTTATAATATTAAGCAATGACATGGCAGTTAAGTATGATGCAACAGTTTAAAAAGAGAGGCAAGCGCGCACTATGTAGCCAAAGCTACCAATTCACTAATCACTATTCACTTATCACTGTTTATCACTTAGTGCATAGAGAGTCCACCTGCTGGCCAGCTCGTGGCTCAGGCCGCTTATCTCTATCACTATTAATCACTTGTACACTAGAGATTTCGCCTGCTGGCTGGAGTGGCGGATCAGGCCAACTCGGGGCTCAGGTGGCCGCTTATCTCTTACCCCACCCATATGTGTCGAGCGTTGGGGTTTCCAACTACAGGGCTCGCCTCTGGAACACGAGCCAGGAAAATAATAGCATTGTAGCGTGTGCTACGCAATCATGATGACAAATCAATATGCAATGCCAGGAACAGATGTTTGCGTACCGTTAATTGAATTTAAACGTGACAGGCAAAATGCAATGACATGAACATATTTGCGTACCGTTAATTTAAAGTAAATGTGACATACAAGCATGATGAGGGTGACGGACCAAGCTTCGTTGTCAAGCTAGGTCAAAGGCGTCTAGACGGCTATCCTTTCACCGTCTAGTCTCTTTTACGCTAAAGCAAGGGAAATGGCCTAAGACATGGCCCAATTCAAGAGATGCAAGTTTCACTTGCCTGATACCGGGGTTGACGAGCAATGAAGATCGTCACACAAGCTAACTACAGAATAGATCGCTGTTATGGCAAAACAATCATTAGAACAATGATTCTAAATCGATTTCTTATTAGAATCCTAACTTTCAAATAATCCATTTTATTAGGGTTTCACAATGTCAATGGGGGTTATGCTAAAACTAAAGGAATCGAGTATTACCGTGAAGAGGCGGATGAGCGATGCCGAGCAACCACGGCAACGGAAGAACGATCCGGCTCAGATCTGGAAATGAGGGAAAAATCTGGAGAAATGGGGTTGGATGTGGATTTTGGGGGTTTGATGAAGGTTTGGGGAAGATGGAAGGTGGGTTGTGACAAGGGAGGGTTTGGATGATGAAGGATGAGCTTGAGATGAAGGATCAATGGCTTGAGGGAGATGGGGGCTCAATGGGGGAGAAATTAGGGTTTTAGGTCGTGAGGGAGAAGAAGAAAACGTTTGGAGGGGTATTTATAGAGTTTGGTGGTGGCTAGGGCAAAACTAGGGTTTACAGCACTGGTTAGTCGGTCAAAGAACAACCACTGACCGACTAGTTTGACATCTAGTCGGTCGGTTGACCAACGCAGACCGACTAAGTGTAAACAGTAACCCAGACGAAAATTAGGATCTAGATTTAGTCGGTCAAAGAACAACTACTGACCGACTAGTTTGACATCTAGTCGGTCGATGAACGTTCTTAGACCGACTAAGAGTAAACAGTAACTAGTGTCAAAAATAGTTAATGAGTTAGTCGGTTAAAGAAGCATTGCCGACCGACTAGTTTGCAACCTAGTCGGTCAACCAACGTTCTTAGACCGACTAACGACAAACAGTAACTCCTGAACATTTAACAAAGCTCACTAGTCGGTTCAAGAAGGTTTTCCGACCGACTGGATCGTCATCTAGTCGGTCGGTGCCCCTTCTTATACCGGCTAACGTGCACCAAAAGTTCCGAAATGGAGCGCGAAGCTCCGGGATGGTTTCCTAAGTCTCCTAGGCTCGTTCTAACTCTAAGATATCGACGTTATGAAGCCCGTCACGAATGACTTACTTCAAACACGCCGACCGACGGAAGAATCTAGAGAATCACGACGAAACGAACGAAAATGAAAACTACGGAGACGAAAATGGAAATCACAAAGAAGGGAAAGCAACAATTAATATTATATATATAATAAAATCCATACATGAAAAACCAGTCGTTACATCATCATTTGATGTATCCACATCGGAATCATCAAAAGTACCGACAAGTCCCTTCTTTTGGTTCTTGATTTTGGACTTGCCCGTTCAAAATTTCTTCCATTTACCCTTATAGATATATTTGGTGGGTTTGGAAGGACCTTCAGTAGCAAGATGACCTTTTCCTCCACAATTGAGACAAATAAACTTGTTAGACTGGGAGGCAAACTTTGACGAAGATATACCTTGATTGTCCCTGAGGAATGCCTTGAAATTCTTGAATTGCTTGGCAAGCTCAATATAATCATCATCACTAACATCTTCTTCTTCTTCTTCTTCACTTGGAGCTTCTTGTCGGAACTTCTTTATCCACTTGAACGGCTCCTTCTCAACATGGAGTGCAACCCCCTTTTTCTTCTCGGGCTTGGTTGGTTGAACCTCCTCCTTATGCTGAAGTAGCACTTCATGAGAAAATCTCCAATGTATGTCAAATACTGTTGGCCGATTTGCACATAGAGATGCGTTCGAACTCATCCGAAGTGATGGCGCAATGGAGTACACACATAGCCCTAGAATTGATCAAGTCCTTCTCCGCTTTAGTTCTCGAGGCCGCGGGTGAAGTAGGCTCCTCGAATGGCAACTCTGTGATGTCGCAAAGGTCGTGACCCTTCATGTAGACCATTATCCTGATCTTCCAACTTGGATAGTTGGTTCCGTTGAAGAGCGGGGGTCGGACGGTTGAATGGCCTTCTTCATGAGACGCGGATGAGGCGTTGAATGCCATTGTTGCAGTATGCTATGTTGAGTATTGGTGTTTCATACCAATCTTATTTTGATTATGATCACAACATTATGTTGTTGCTAATGACTCTCATGTTTTAGTCTCTCAGTTTTATTTCAAGAATATCTTTCTTGGATATTAATCACTTGGTGCAAGGATGGACATCAAGTGGAGAAGAGCCAAAGCTTGGACTCAAGGAGTGCCAAAGCTTGGAGATGATGGAGAGCAAACAAGGCATCAAGATTGAAGACTTAGACTCTAAGGAAAGCATTGTAATCCATGTAATTTACTTTATTGCTTTCTCTCTCTTTTGAGTTTAGGATTAATGTAATGCCTTGTTAGATGGTTTACTCATTCATGCATATGCATCTAACCATCTTAGTGACCCTTAGGATTATCATAGAATCCAGCCCAATAGGTTCACTCTGTCTAAAGACTCATTTGGAGTCTCTGGCTTTCCATCAGTCGCCTACTGAAGGAAACACAGTCGACTGGGTGATTTCCAGTCGCCTGATATGCACAGCTCAAGTCAACATTTCAATTGACTCAAACTTGAGGTTTACGCATAGTCGACTACTGGTCAGTTTACAGTCGCATGTATATTTACAATCGACTGTAGATTGGTCATCAGTCGCCTGTATAGCGTAAGAGCATTCTCTGCATCTCTCTGTTGTTTCTCCATCTTATACAGCAGACGACTGATTACAGTTTTACAGTCGCCTGACTAATAGACAGTCGACTATATTATTGACATCAGTCGCCTGTGTGCTTAACTGGAGAAAAAGTGCAGCTCTCTGTTTTATTCCATCCCCTGCAGCAGTCGCCTGCTGAAGGATTAACAGGCGCCTGTCCTGTTTACAGTCGATTGTATCGACTTCATCAGTCGACTGTCCTGGCTCAGATTATATCCATTGGATATTTTCTAGCTGTTGATCAGTCGACTGTCTTTTGATCATCAATCGACTGTTCCTATCATTTTTGCCCAGTTTCTAGCTGTTGCAGAATTGATTCTTTGGCTGTTTTCTTGGGTTTTAGGGTTTGATATATGGTTCCTATATATATGAGTGTACTGCCATCTCTTATACTTCTTGATGCTATTGAATATCTCAAGAGATCTATGAGCAACTCACAAACTCCCTCAATTCCCTCTCAAGAGCTCTCATTCATCTTCATGCATTGAAGTCCAGCTCAAGGGAATTCATCCAAGTGCTCTCAATCATATCTCAACACTTGGAGATCCTCTTCCATACCTTGCATCCATTCATGAGTAAGCATCTCAAGGCATAGGTAAGAGTATTTATTTTACTTGGTGTAATTTGTGTCTCTAATTCTCTTTGTGGGAATTAGAACTTTCTCTCTTTGTAGGAGATTCTCTCTTTATGGGAGGTTGTCTCTTTGTGGGACTTAGGATACTCTCTTTGTGGGAGTAACTCTCTTTGTGGGAGTTTAGTGTCCTAGTGTAGGGCTAACCCTAATTCTTTGAGTGGAAGTTAATGATTCTCTGTGTGGGATTCTTGATCCTCGTGTAGGATTGGTTGGGTCCTTGTGTAGGGCATAAATCCTATTTGTGGGGTATCTCCTTGTGAGATTTGTATTCACTTCTCTGTGTGGGAATATAGTGAATATTGGTGTGGCTGGATGTACCCAAGTTTGGGGAACCAGGGTAAAACTTTGTGTTTACGTTTGAATTGATTATGCCTTTTAAATCCTCTTGCATTTATAATTCCGCATTTGCAAGTTAAATTTTAATTGGACAATTTTATTGCCATTACACTATTCACCCCCCTCTAGTGTGTGTTGTTAGTATTGCAATGGTAAGGCGATCCTTACAATTGGTATCAGAGCGAGGTTATAGCATACTGCAACGATGGCATTCAATGCTACATCCGCGTGCCGTGAAGAAGGTCACTCAACCGTTCGACACCCGCTCTTCAATGGAACCAACTACCTTAGTTGGAAGATCAGGATGATGGTTGTAATGCTCCTAAGTGATAATACAGGTATCCCTCCTTCAAGTATGTGGAAAATTCATACATTAACCACTAAATTGGATCAAGGTTACTTACATGTTCAATCAGTTTGCAATCACACCAAAGAGGGGTATTTAGTTAAAAAAATGGACACAAATGCAAAATGCATGGCAATGGCATGCTTGTAATATATATAAGAGGATGACCTAGCCTATTACATTTAGTGACTTGTAATTAAGCGGGAAATGGCAAAAGTGTGAATAGATTAAACTTTTTTCCCCCTCTTCTACAAGTTTCTTAACCTTTCCTTTTAATTTATTTTTTTTCTTCCCCTTAAACTTTCGTTGGCAACCTGGAACCCCAAAGGAGCTTTGACGTGCGTTTATATTTCATATATTCACGCACGTTTTCTTTTGTGTTTCTCCGTGTTTTTCTGCCGTCTCTTATTCGTTTTCGTATATTTTCCCGTTTTCTTTCACTTTTCTTTGTTTATCCATGATTGCAGGAGTTCGACCACGTAGGGGACGTTTAACGATGATATCCCAAGTCCCCGGAGCAACGGGAGAAGTCACGCGTGATCCAGGGGGTCAAACGTCGAAGAATTCATCTTTCAGCCCCTCACCCGGTCGGTTGGTCATCTTCAACCGATCGGGTGATGCACGCGTGCACCACCCGGTCTCTACCGCAGCTCACAAAGAAGTCACCCGACCGGGTCACAGACCGGTTCTGCGGGCGGCTGTTCTCTGTCTTTTCGAGCGGAATTCCAACCGATCGGGTGACTCTCACCCGATCGGTTCATCTGTAGCTGAAGAAGAAGAGCTGAAGACACGGGCGTTGAACCGATCGGTTCACCCGACTGCTCCAAGATCCAACCGGTCGCTCAAGAACTCACCCGATCGGTTCATGAGATCGGGTGAAAACTCGCTGTTTTCTGTTATTTATCTGTAACGGGTCAACCGATCGGTTGACTTGTCAACCGATCGGTTGATGCGTAGGTCTATATATAGAACCCTTAGGGTTCCAGAAACGGGAGCTGTTGTATTTTTTACTGTTTTATCTCCTTGTGACGGCTGTAATTGTTACTCTTTAGTAAGTTTTCAGATCTTTCTAAAATTTTAGTATTGTCTTTATTACTCCTTTACTTCCGCATTGCAATTGTCTGATTATGATTTCAACGGTTAAATTTCATTTAGATCGCTTTTTCATGAATTTTTGTGAGTAGTTCCCAAATCTGGGATTTTGGTGGAAACCCCTTCGGGGGCTCTTCCCGATGCGTCCATAGGGTTAGGAAATCGATAGGGAGTAGGAATCTAACGGTTACGCGGGGCGTTTCATTGTCATCGGCGGGAAAAAGACCGCCTTTGACCGTTGGGCCAAGGGGGAATAAACTTGGCGGTTGACTCCCTAGCCATAGCTCACGCCCTTAGCGTAGACGCCGAATCTTAGCACGCGGGAGCGGCAGGATGAGACGTTGGGAGATATCGTTGCGGGCTTAGTGCTCCCGGGATCGATCAGTGTTAATGGACACGGGAGTGCCCACTGATCGAATCCGGGAAGTCCGGTGTATCATCCTGGGCACCGACCGGAATATCGGGCCCATGGGACGCCGGTACCACTTTCAGAGGCAACGTCTCACCATTAGACCCTAATCCCGATCGCTATCCATACCCGTAGGCCGTATCGGCGAGAGTCTCTCGTCGGGTTGGAAACCAAAGTCCCGGGTTTACTTTCTTTTTGTTCATACGCTTTTATTTCCTTTCGTGACAACCATCCACCGATTCGGGCTAGCTCGCCCCTCGGGGTGATTTAGGTCCTACCTGACCCAAGCACAACCTCGCCTCCCTGAGTTCGATATTCCCGCACCCTACACTAACCGTGAAACTTGCGGTAAACGACACCGCGCCGCCGCGACGCACGCGGGGCGCCGGTCAAGTTTATGGCGCCGTTGCCGGGGAGGCAACGTGCTTGATTATTTTAGGATCTCTTGAACCCTCGTGTCTAGCTCACATCCCTACCTCGCGATAATTTTCGCATTCTCCTTTTTCTTTTTATTTTTCTTATTTTTATTTCTTATTTTATCTGTTTCTCTCCCACTTGTCGCTTCACGGGTATTTGTTGTTTTTCATGCGCAGGAGTTCAAGGAGTCTTGACGACTTGATTCCCCTCGATCCAGAGATTAACGCCACCCTTAGGCGCTTGGCCGCCGAGAAGCGGAGAAGGGAAGATCCCGAATCCATGGAGGAGAACACCCCACCTCAAAAGTCTCTGCTGGAGTACTCGATGCCATCTATCGAGTCCACTTCCGCCATCCGTCCTCCAGCTATCACGGCCCAAAGCTTTGAGCTGAAGCCGTCATTGGTGACGTGGATCCAGCAGGATCAGTTTGCGGGTGCACCCATGGAAAGCCCGATCGAGCATCTAGACTCCTTTTTGGAGAAATGTGACACCTTCCGGATTAATGGTGTCACGGCCGAGGCTATCCGTCTGAAGCTGTTCCCCTTCTCTTTGCGAGACAAAGCCAAGCAATGGCTAAGGGGGAAGGACCCCAACACTTTCAACACCTGGGAGAAGCTCTCCAACGCTTTTCTGACAAAGTTCTTTCCTCCGGGGAAGACCATGAAGTTGAGGAGTGAGATCTCCTCCTTCTCCCAGGCCAGCCACGAGTCCTTGCATGAAGCTTGGACGAGATATAAAGAGATGCAAAGAAGATGCCCTCACCATGAGCTTCCGAAGTGGCAGATTATTAATCTGTTCTACAATGGGTTGAGGGATGACCTGAAATCTTCTATGGACGCCGCGGCTGGGGGTTCCTTCATGTCTAGAAGCGAGGAAGATGCCGGACATATTCTAGAAAACATGGCATCGAACAATGAGCGGTGGTGTGACGAAAGAGCCACACCAAGGTCTGGGGGTGTACACAGAGTCGAGGACGTCGACAAACTTTCAAGCAAGTTTGACTTGCTTTCGACCCAGATCTCCGCACTAATGGTAGGAGCCGGTGGGGCCGATACACAGCAGATTTCAGCAGTAGAGTCCGGATTCTTCGGGGAATTCGACGGTGGTGACATCTCACCACCGTTGGATCAGGCGAGCGCACTATTTTACAACCCTACGGGAAATGCGCCGTACCCGCCAAGGACAAATTCCAACCCGGCCTACTCTCCAAACAACCGGAACCACCCGAACTTCAGTTACCGGCCACCATTTCAGCCCTCGCCGCCTCAGCAGCCGCAGCAACAAGCATATCAGCCGGCTAGGCCACAGCAGAGTCAGTTTCAGCAGCAACAATATCAGCAGCAACCATCTCAGCAACAATCTTATGCCCCCAGGACTCAGCAGCCGTTCCAGCAGCAGCAGCAGTATGGCCAACAAAGGGCCGTCTCTCCGGTTGAGTCTCTCTTGACTCAGTATATTACCAACCAGGAGAGGATCAACCAAAAGCTGGAAATGGGTCAGCGGACCCTCACGGACCAAGTAACCCAGCTGGGGTTACAAGTGGCGAACCTTGCGAGGTCACAAAACCAATTACCGCCACAACCGGAGGTGAACCCGAGGGGAGCAACCCAGACATCGGCACTCGTGCACGAGCACGCAAATGTGTCCGCTATCGTTCTGAGAAGCGGGACACAAATTCCTACTAGAGTGCCCCCTAGCAACCCGGAAGCACCGTTGGTCGTTGAGAAACCAATCGAAAAATCAAACGACGCCGGTGCTTCGTCATCAAATCCTATGACTCCGGAGGGAGTCTCTGAAGAAGAGAAGGAGAAGAAGGAGGAAGAGAGCGCGAAAGTGTATAAACCCGTTGTGCCATTTCCACAACGGTTGGCTCAGGCAAAAATTGATGAGAAATATGGCAAGTTCTTCGCCATGGTCAAGGACCTAAGCCTGCAAATCCCCTTCCTGGAAGCAATCGAAACAATCCCCTACTATGCAAAATTCTTGAAAGATTTGGTGACTAGAGGGTCTAGAAAAGAGAAAGTAGTGTTGACGGCGGAGTGTAGCGCTCTTATTCAGAGGGCAAATCCGCCGAAACTTAAAGACCCGGGGAGCTTCTCTATTCCTTGCACGATCGGGGCAGTGAAGATTCATCGTGCACTCGTCGATCTCGGAGCGAGCGTTAGTTTGATGCCCTTGTCGATGTACAGAAGGATAGGGATGGGTGATTTGGAACCCACCGGGATGACCCTACAACTAGCTGACCGGTCGGTCAAATATCCGGTAGGAGTTGTGGATGACCTGCCCGTGAATGTGAGAGGGGTGCATGTGCCTGTGGACTTTGTAGTCATGGACATGCCCGAAGACGCACACACCCCCATTATCCTGGGACGGCCTTTCATGGCCACTGCTGGCGTTCTAATAGATGTGAAGAACGGAAAACTCTCTTTGAACGTCAGCGGGGAGAAAGTTGAGTTTGACCTGGGATTATCTATGAAGCACCCCGATCCCCCTGATGACCCTGGATGCAATTTGCTTGAGATAGAAGAAGAAAAAGCTGTAGAGGAGAACTCCTGGGAGATTCTCCTGAGAAACCCCCCCGATGACTTGGGGGATTTAGAAGATGAAGAAGGCCCCGAAGACAAAGAAGCTGCTGGAAAACCGAGTGCAGCGAGAACGACCCCTCCCGGGTTCCCCAAGGCTCCTCCTGCGAGGAGAACGGGGAAAGAGCCCACGGACCTCACTAAAGACGAGGTCCGGATCCTGAAAAAGATGGCGGGAAGCGCCAACACCAAGGAAAAGCCCCCGGATCCCAAGAACAAGGGAAGGGTAGTCGAGCAAGTATTTTTCCAGCCGCTGACTACTCCAAGTGCCTTCAGCTCCAACGAGGAAGAGATGCCGAAATTTGGGCATCACCCGTATCAGCCACCATGAGCATCTCTTGCGGGCGTCGAGCCAACGACGTTAAACAAGTGCGCTTCATGGGAGGCAACCCATGTTCTAAACTTTTTCTCAAATTTTTAGCGTTATTTTTTTACTTTATTTTATCTATTTTTATAAATAAAATCAGCCGCGAGAACATCCGTTCGGGGACTTAATCAAATCTATTGGTTTTTTGCAGAAAACAAGCCCCAACCGATCGGGTGACAACTCACCCGATCGGTTGGGATGTATCAGATACATGCCGAGATCTGTCCCCATATGACCCGATCGGTTGAGTAATGAAGAGACCGGGTGGCAGACCGGGTGAGCTGGGGAGAACTCTCGGGAAATTTTGGGGATTATCAACCGATCGGTTGAGTTCTAGCGCGATCGGTTGACGTGACCGGGTGAGCAGCCCTAAGTTCTCGGGAAAATGAGTGGAGCGGCCAACCGATCGGTTGATAAGTCAACCGATCGGTTCGCCTGTAGCATTTCTTCGGCAAGATTTTCGACCTAACCGTCAACCGATCGGGTGACAAGTCACCCGATCGGTTCGACTTAAAACCCTATATAAACCCCCCGACACCCGCTCGTTTTCACCCTCGCCCGATCGCAAATCCCGCCGTCGTTTCGCCTTCCCCTCTTCCCCAACAACCGATCTTCCTCCCCCACGCCCTCTACTCCTCCATTACTCCCACTCTCCACCTCCTTCATCAACCCCTCCATCATCTACACCCTCTCCCCCCTCCCATTCCGAATTTTTGACCTAGTTTTCCCCCAAACCACCCCCATTTCGAAAATTATTGCCGAAGGAGTTCGCCGCGGCTCCACGCTACTCTCGTTGAACAGTGTGGGGGCATCTACGAGCAAGCTCCACCATTCCGCTTGGGTACACTCGTTCCTAAGCTTATATTTATATATTTGCCCTATTAATTGTGCTTGCTCGTTTGCTTGTGTTAGTGTGCATCCACTGTTTTTGCACTCATTCTTGCTCGCACACTCACACATGGCCAAGGATAAGGACAAAGGAAAAGAAATTATGCGGGAAGAGGAGCCGCCTCGAAAGAGACGAAAACAAACGCGCCCTCCTTCCCGTACACGAGCACTTACACTTGGCCCTCCTCCACCTATTATCCCCCCTGTGGACCCAATGTTGGGCCCGCATGGGTATATTTTTCGGAACCAGGAGCACAAAGATTTTTACCGTAGGCTTGATGCTCGAGGGCATCTTTCTACTAAGTTCCCGCACGCACAAACACTTCTCGATCTCGGTGTCTTCACCGAGGTCGAATCTCTTTTCGGTAACTTAGGATGGTTGGCCTTCCTTAATGCATCCGCCATTTCCTACCCGGCTCTCACCCTCGAATTTCTTTCTACACTCGTTTTAGAGTCCGGGTCGATCGTTAAATTTCGGGTGCGTAACCGCAGTGTCACCACAAGTCTGAACACGATTAATGATATATTTGGTTTCCCCATTCTTGGGGATGATTCCATCCGACACTACGGGTACACGCCCGAATTTCAAGTCGATCAATTCTGGTTCCGCCTCACACTCATCCATGAATATCCCCGGGGTAGGGCAAAGGCATCCTCCATCATTCATCCCGTGTTTCGATTGGCCCACAGGATCATTTCATCTGCTTTCTTTCCTAGGGACGAGTCAGGCACTGTGACTATCCCTGACCTTTTTATCCTTTGGGCCATGACTTTCCCTTATGTCCGGGATGATGATGGAGTTAGCTTCAGGGCCCCTACCGTCCCCATCCATGGCGGCGATTGGCTTGTTTACAAGCTTCTCGAGATCAGCCGGGCCGGTAAGGGAAAGTTTTGTTGTGGGGGCATCATCACTATCATTTGCTCTTACCCCCAATTCAATATTCCCCTCCCCAATAATCTTCCCGTTGCTGCAGGACCATCACGTCTAGATATTGACGTCCTGCGGCACATTCACATGATTAGACCCCACTCGGCTGGCCGCTTCATTTTCAATTATGGCCACCCCCCAGCCCCTTACACCATTCTCCCCAACCCCGCTCGCATGACCATTGCTCTCGTGGGAGATTGGACTTTCCCACCTGATCCCGACTTCTTTGCGGGGTTGAATCTTCCTTTCCTCCCCGCAGGCGCACGCAGACCACCGTCCCCTGCCACCCACTTAGGCGAGCAGGATATCCCTGCGTCTGGGGGAGATTTAGGGGCTGGCCCGAGTCGTCCTGTTTCTTCTCCGGGACCGATCACGTCTGAGCACCTCTCTGCGGCCATTTCTGGCCTTGTCTCTTGTGCCGGCATGACCACTGCCGCTGGCACCTCCTCGACCTTACCTAGCGGCACCACCTCTGCCTCGCGTCAGTCTACATCTTTTGGTCGCCGTCAGGTTTCTGCCCGTCTGGGGCTTGAGAGGGAGGTCGCTGCCCTTCGTGAGCTCGCCATGTCCTCTGTTTCCTCGGACCCATCGCCATCCTCCTTTCTTACTCACCCACGTTTCCTCGCACTTGAGAGGAACGTGGCCGCCATTCTCCGCCTTCTTACCCATATCCACGGACCACCTCCACCTTCACCACCTCCACCTTCACCACCCCGTCGATCTTCTCCTCCACCCACCCACACTTCCCCACATCCATCACCCCCCTCACCACATTCCTCTCCTCCCTCTTCACATCCCATCCCGGCATCCACTTCATCCCTCCCGACCACTTCCACCGCACCCACGCTTCATCCCTCCTCCTCCGTCACTCCATACGTGCGCCGGAGGAAATTGCCGGTGCGCTCCAGATCCCTCCCACCACCTCCCACCACCGTCACCACCGCATCTACTTCCTCCACTTCTATTCCTCTCACCACCGCCTTGATCGCCTTCCTACCGCCACCACCCACCACCACCGACACTCCTCCCATTGTTCACACCACCTCTGCCCCTACTCCTTCGCCTCTTTCCCCACTTCTCAGCACACCCCCAGCCTCCCCCGACCACCCATCCACACCCTCTTCCGAGGAGGACGAGGACTCAGCTCCTCCTGCTTTCTGATTCACCTCTTCTGTTTTTGACGCCCCCTTGCGCATCTCTGCATTTCATTGATCACATCATTTCGCTAGCACTTTCTGGTCTAGCTTGGGGGACGTCTATTTTGGTGTGCTGTCGTGTTTTGTTTGTTTTTCTCATTTTTTGTTTGTGTGCTTGTTTTTCATTTTTTGAGTGTCGTGTCGTGTGGTTTTATTTTTATTTTCGTATTGTTTGATTTTGATTTTGATTTTTCTTTCTTTTTCAGTTTTATCTATGTGTTTTCCTCGTTTTCATTTCTTTTTGTGTCAGTGCGTATTCCCCCCCATTTTCATTGCCCTCCCATGCTCACTCATATTGCATTGAGGGCAATGCAAACTTCAGCTTGGGGGAGTCGCACTGTGTGCGTCATTTGAGTCCTTCTTTTTCGTTTTTTCGTGTCGTTTTCATCGTGTTTTTATTTTTTCTTGTTTTTTCTTTTTAGCTCTTTCTCCTAGAAATGACTCCTATGATGAATCGCCACAAAGTCACACACACCTAGCATTGCATCGATAATCACACTCACTAACCCTAGGATTTCGAGTCCTCTTGCATTTCACGCATCGCGGGTCCACTTAGCTTTTTGTGAGTCGTAAGTCGTGACTAGCATTTGGTGTGCTTCTGCTTTGTGATTTTACTTTATATGCCTATCCAGGAATGACCCCTAGATTTTCATGCTCTGATTTGAATATGCGGTATATGTTTCCACTGTTAGCATGCTATATTTATATCGTATACTTCAATTCGCATGCGTCGGGATTCCACAACTAAGGACTAGGATAACCCATTTAGCCTACGCTCTATTTAGCGAGAATAGTTTCCTTTGCCCAAGTGTTTAGATTTCGACTTCTTTTTTTGTTTTACTTGGTGCAAATCCCCTCGTCGTGTACCGTTCTCCCACTTGGGAGAGTACACATGTGTATAGCCAATATCCCAAAAATCCAAAAAAAAGGAGAAAAGAAAAGAAAAACCCAAAAAGAAAAGAAAAGAAAAATCTTGTATAGCCCAAAATCCAAAAAAAATACAAATACCCAAAACCCAGAAAAATTTCCGTGTGAATATTTTTTCATACTTGCCAAGAATAAAGGGAAGGCGAGAGTTTGCACCGAGTATTCTTCTCCACATCATCTCAACCCCTGTCGTTATCGAAAACACTTGGCTTAGGAACTTTTTAGCTAGTATCTAGGCTATAGTGGCGTGATTTCCTTAACCCTAGTTGTGGAGTCCCCGATGCATGATACGCTTCTATTCTATCTCTTCTCATGCATGCTTGAACTTATATTCGCCGCTTATTTCAATTCGGATCGATATTTTGGGTCATATCTTGGATTTGTGTATATCGAGCCTCATAGCACATCGTAGAAAGCATCACCATTTGCTAGCACACGACGACGCTCACTCGCGCTTCACTGCGTGGACCCACGACACTTATTTGGACTCGCTTTCCTAGGTTTAGTGGTGCGATTTGACGTTTGCTTGCTTGGTGTGTCGTTTCTGATTTTGGTGGCTCTGATGGACGATCTAGGGTTTAGAGTTTTCTTTTTCTTTCTTCCTCTCTATTTTCCCCTTCCGAGCTCCAACTCTCACTCGTCTTCTGATCACTCCTTATTTTACACCCTTTTCCCGCATGTTTGCATGCCATTTTGATCGCCCAAATCATGTTTTTCACGATATATCGACGATATTGCGATGCTTTTCACGATTTGTTGTTTTTGTCGCATTTCAGGTGATTTGGCGCGATTAGGAGTGATCTCGAGATGCGTGTAATCTAGACGGCCACCGACGACCTCCCCGAGGGGTATTTTGCTGTTGGAGAGGAGCGGAAGAAGAATGGACGTCGCCGGAGCGACGAGGAGGCCAAAACGACCAGTTTGGGCATTTTTTGTGTCCCACTCGGCCGAGTGGAGGAGCCACTCGGCCGACCAGCGAGACACTGCTCGGCCGACCAATTCAGACACAAGTTACCTGTGCACTCGGCCGAGCACAGAAGACCCACTCGGCCGAGTGACGATACCACGTCCGCCCGAGTGGCGCCCAGACGAAGGCTCTCAAAAAGACCGAAGTTACTGTTTTTCGGCCTCTGAGCTTCAGAAGACCCACTCGGCCGAGTGGCAAATCCCGTCCGCCCGAGTGAAGTGAAGCCATCGGCCGAGTGACGACAACTCACTCGGCCGAGCCGCCCCCGAACTGAAGACCCCTGAAGCCCACGACTTACTGGAAATTGACAGGGTTTTCACTCGGCCGAGCGACTTTTGTCACTCGGCCGAGTGCGATGCGCTGCCTGTAGCGAAATTTGCGGAAAACAGGCTGTGCAGGGGCGTTTTGGTCAGGATTTTTAGACGATTTTTGGGGCTATTTAAGCTCTGTTTTTACCCTAGTTTTGGGAGCCTCCTCTCAGATTTTTTGCAGCTTTTTGAGTCTACTTTTTAGCTTTATTAATTGTGATTGGTGAAGAGAAAAACTTGGATTTTTATTGGGTTGATTGAAGATCTACATTGGTTTGCACTTCTCTTCCACAAAAACTCTATTTTTTATTGTTTATATCATTGTTGTGATGAATTCCATTGTCTATTTCTTTGCCAATTATTGTGCTATTGCTATGATTAGTGAGTAGTCTCCACGTCTTGGGGCGTGGGGATGAACCCTACAAGCCCAATTTCGTATTTGTGTTGAACCGGTAGAAATTGAGCTAGGATTGTTATTAGGGATTAGATTGGGATCGAATTACTACGGATAGCTAGGTATTCACATCAATTGGGATTTGCAAGAGATTGGATCCCAATTCGATAGGAAGCCCTAGAAATCCGAATTGGGTTGGAGTCGGATTTTCGAAGTATCGGTTTGCAAGAAATTGGACCGATGCTAGGATCTCCGGTTGCAATTCCGCGCCGATACCCGTTTGCAAGAGATTGGACGGGTAGGAACTATCCTAATTTAGATTGTGGACCGAGTTTGCAAGAGATTGGACTCGGTGCGCAATGGGACGATGATGTTGATCCCAATGCTAGCTTCCCTAGGCTAGGGTTTGCAAGAGATTGGACCCAAACCTAGGATAGCTATAGACCGGAAACAGCGCGAGAGCGTGAGCTTGGTTTCACATTTAGTTGCAACTAGTTCATCCAAATTCTCATCCTAGTAATTTCGATACCGGCGAACCACAATTGTGAAATACGGTGAGTAGTGGGGATTCCCCATTCCCTAGGCGTTCTCTATTTGATTTGATATTTCGCACTTTTGTCTGACGATTGTGACAGGATCGCCCAAGGCAATTATCCCTCTAAATAGCCAGGGTGATTAGGAGCAAGCACGGTCATTCGTCCTCCCTGTGTTCGATACCCGCTCGCCGCTATACCGTGTGCTTGCGGTAAAACTACAACCGTCGCTCCGGGACGTGTACGCCGGGGCGCGATCAAGTTTTTGGCGCCGTTGCCGGGGACATTTTTAGTCGGTGCTCAGCACCGACCACCCGGTTATTTCTTCTTACTCCCTTCCTTTACTTCCCTCTCCATCTTATCCTAACTTCATTCGTAGCCCTATTTGCACATTCTCCCCGCATTTTGCATAAGATCTTAACAGGGAGAATGGGGGATGCAACGCCAACAATAGAACTCAGTCGGGAAGACTATGACACCTTTACAGGCCTCCTTAAGGAGCTTGTCGACGAGGTCCACACTGCCGGAGCATTTGCTATCAATATCACGGACCCCGATGAACAACTATTTGCTAGCTTTGTGATGGACCAAATCTCCCCGGAAGGGACCATCGGAGGCAATGTCAGAGTTGACGTGGTCGACGACAAATTGCATTTCGAAGACAATAGAGCAAATGTCGAAGAGCACTATGCTCCCGAAGAACCCTTCGAGCAAACCGACATTCAGGATGTTACACTTTATGACGCTCACTCTTGTTTTTATGAATCGTCTGATGTGTTTCTTGATTCCAGGTACGAACTGGAGCAGAGCGAAGGTTTTGGCGATGCTAGCACTGAATCAGAGGGCGCCTACTTCGATGCCTCATCCTCACTAAGCAGCGAGTCCGACTTGTCACATGAAAGCATGCCATCTGAAAATGAGCTAAACCCGGATGACAAGGAAGAAGCCGAATTCATGAGAGCTGAAAAGGTGGAAGAAGCAGCGCCACCTCAGGTAGAGCTTAAACAATTACCGCCGAATCTAAGGTATGCCTTTTTGGGTAATAAATTGACTTTTCCGGTGATAGTAAATTCCCACCTCACACAAGATCAACTTGAAAAACTCCTAGACGTCCTTAGGAGCCACAAAGGTGTCTTGGGATACACTATTTCCGATCTAAAGGGAATAAGCCCTAGGCTTTGCACGCATCGGATCCATTTGGAGGATACCGAAGCCACCTCCATAGAGCCTCAAAGGCGGTTGAACCCGAACATGAAGGAGGTGGTTAAAAAGGAAATCCTAAAATTGCTTGAAGCCGGTATAATTTATCCTATCTCTGACAGTAGATGGGTTAGCCCCGTCCACGTTGTCCCCAAGAAAGGAGGGATGACTGTCATAAAAAATGACAAAGGTGAGCCAATATCCACGCGCACTGTCACGGGATGGCGAATGTGCATTGACTATAGGAGACTCAATAAAGCTACCCGAAAGGATCATTACCCATTGCCATTCATCGATCAAATGCTTGAACGCCTCGCGAACCATAAATACTTTTGCTATCTAGACGGGTATTCGGGTTTCTTCCAAATCCCTTTGCACGAAGATGACCAAGAAAAGACAACTTTCACTTGTCCCTATGGCACCTACGCATACCGTAGGATGCCGTTCGGCCTTTGTAATGCTCCCGCCACGTTTCAAAGATGTATGACATCCATATTTTCCGATTATATTGAAAATATTATGGAAGTTTTTATGGATGATTTCTCGGTTTATGGAAGTGAGTTTGACTCTTGCTTGGAAAATCTCACTAAAGTCCTAAAAAGATGCCAACAAAACAATCTCACTCTCAATTGGGAGAAGTGCCACTTCATGGTCACGGAAGGTATAGTTCTCGGACACCTTGTTTCCTCAAGAGGAATCGAGGTTGATAAAGCTAAGAATGAGGTAATCGAAAAACTTCCTCCTCCTATTAATGTCAAGGGCATTAGAGGCTTCCTTGGCCACGCGGGGTTTTACCGCCGCTTCATTAAGGATTTCGCCTCGATTGCCCGACCACTTACTTCCTTACTCGCTAAAGATGTTCCTTTTGACTTTTCAGGAGAATGCTTGCAAGCTTTCAACACCTTGAAGGAAGCGCTAGTCTCAGCGCCCATCATCCAACCGCCGGATTGGAGCCTCCCTTTCGAGCTAATGTGCGATGCTAGCGACCAAGCCATTGGAGCGGTATTGGGACAAAGGAAAGATAGGAAGCTTCATGCGATATACTACGCAAGCAAGACATTGGATGACGCGCAGAAAAACTACACAACTACCGAAAAGGAGCTTCTAGCGGTCGTCTATTCCATAGAGAAGTTTCGCTCCTACCTCCTCGGTTCCAAGGTGATTGTCCACACCGACCATGCAGCATTGAAGTATCTTTTAAACAAGAAGGAGGCCAAACCCCGGTTGATTAGGTGGATACTCTTGTTGCAAGAATTCGACCTAGAGATCAGAGATAAGAAGGGTACAGACAATGTCGTGGCAGATCATTTATCCAGGCTCATTCGCGATAAGGAGGATGAGAGCTTACCTATTGACGACACATTCGTTGATGAGAGGCTATATGCGGTAAGGGCCGAGGAAGTACCTTGGTATGCGGACTTCGTCAACTACTTGGCGTGCGGAATCAAACCGCATGGGATGTCCACGCAACAAAAGAGGAGATTTATGCATGAGGTCCGTAGCTATTTTTGGGAAGATCCTTACCTTTTCAAGATATGCAAAGATAATGTCATTCGTAGGTGTATTCCTAAGGAGGAGGCAACGTCTATCATTTTGCATTGCCACGGTCTACCATGCGGGGGACATCATGCCGCCTCTAAAACTACCGCTAAGATCTTGCAGAGCGGATTCTTCTGGCCCACAATGTTTAAAGACACTCACACTTTTGTGAAGGGTTGCGATAGATGTCAACGGACCGGGAATATCTCCAAGCGCAATGAGATGCCGATGAGACCCATCCAGGAGATTGAGCTTTTTGATTGTTGGGGAGTAGACTTCATGGGGCCTTTTCCGTCGAGCAATGGCAACAAGTACATCCTATTGGCCGTTGACTATGTCTCCAAATGGGTGGAAGCTATTGCCACCCCTACTAATGATGCGAGGGTCGTCTCCAAATTCTTCAAGCAAAATATCTTTCCGCGCTTTGGAGTGCCGCGTACCTTGATAAGCGACGGGGGAAGCCACTTCATAGAGAACAAGTTTGAAGCAATGCTAAAAAAGTACGGGGTAAATCATATGGTTGGAATGGCTTATCACCCCCAGACAAGCGGCCAAGTAGAAGTCTCAAATAGAGAAATCAAGCAAATTCTCGAGAAAACCGTAGACCGGTCTAGAAAGGATTGGTCAATGAAGTTAAACGATGCTCTATGGGCCTATCGTACGGCTTTTCGCACCCCCATCGGTACCACACCGTTCCGCCTAGTTTACGGGAAGGCTTGCCACTTGCCGGTAGAGTTGGAACACCGTGCATATTGGGCCATTAAGACTTTTAACTACGATTATAAGAGTGCGGCGGTGAGGCGACTCTTGGACATCAACGAACTTGATGAAATAAGGAGAGACGCCTATGAGAGCTCGAGGATTTACAAGGAAAGGACCAAGATTTTCCACGATGCCCGCATAACTGTCACGGACTTCAAGGTGGGAGACAAGGTCTTGCTCTACAACTCCCGACTCCGACTATTTCCCGGTAAGTTGAGGTCACGTTGGTCGGGAACTTTCACCATCAAGCACATACAACCGGGAGGAGCTTTCGAGTTGGAAAGCAAGGAAGGCACCACATTCGAAGTAAATGGGCAAAGGCTAAAACACTATTCCGAGGGGATCCCTACGGGCGAAATCAATAGAGTATATTTGCTTAAAGAGCGGTCGCATGATCTCTCGGACCTCCTTGATGAGGTGATAGAGGAGGCGATTCCTCACTCAATCGGTGCCCTTTTTGATGAAGAATTGGATGAAAGCCCGGATTTAGGCCATGAGGACAATAATGATGATTCCCCAGACTTCTCCACTGATGAAGATGAAGGCGACGCTGATGTCGCAAGGATTCGAGAGCTCTGCAAGCTCTCGAAATCAAAGTCTCCAAAGAAAGCTCCGCCGGTACGGAAATCGGCATCGCCGGCTAAGCCGTTGACCGGGGCAAATGCTAGCTTGGGGGAGCCTCCCCCCAACACTATTCGAGATAGGAGACCTCCGAGGGAGACCGCTACGCCGCCACGTCCGAATCCAAGCGCGCTCCCCGGAAAGTTTGACGGGTGCATCTCATGTGCACCAAACATCCCGCATTGATTGAAAATTATAGGGGGTCGAGCTCACGACCTAAAACGAGCGCTTGTCGGGAGGCAACCCGACGGTTTTTGCTTTATTTTCATTCGTTTTTCTTTATTTTCGTTTTAGAAATTTTTAGTATTTTGAGTCACCCGACCAAAAATTTTGTGATAACGGGTCCTATTTTTCTTGACAGGAGAGAAGATAGGTAGATCATCATGAGGAGGATGAACGAGACGATGAGGAGCGCCCCAAGAAGGCGTTCGACGCTTAGGAGGAGCATGAAATCGACTGGAGGAAGAAAGACGGAGTTTAGAGTCCAAACGAAGATAAACAGCAGAAATTAAGGCTCACTCGGCCGAGTATACTAGTCACTCGGCCGAGTCAAGAAGTTCGTCCGGCCGAGCCGCTCACGAACGAGGGAAGTCTGCTGTACCCAACTCTCTGTCTATTTTCCTCATTTCATAAGAACTGCTACTCGGCCGAGTACATATATTCACTCGGCCGAGTAAAACGGATACCCTCCTAGGGCAAGTCATGCCGAGTAGCTTGAGTCACTCGGCCGAATGGACTTACTCCACTCGGCCGAGGCTGGCAAAGCCACTCGGCCGAAGCGACATCGGGGAGAAATTTTTAATTGCCTCGCTCGGCCGAGTGAGTAAAGTCACTCAGCCGAGTCGTAACTTTTTTATATAAAACCGAGGGGGGGCACGGTTTTCGAAAACAAAAAAAAAACCCCTTCGCCCGCGCCCCCTCAGCTCCCTCGCCCGATCTCGCCTCGCCGCTCGCCCACTCGCCCGCGCGCGCCGCCGCTCGGCCTGCCGTCGCCGGCCGCCCGTCGCCGGACTCCGCCCGAGTCGCCGCCGGCCGCCCCGCCTCCGATCACCTCCGGTTCGCTTATTTTCACCGTTTTCTCCTCTCCTCGTGTATATTTTGAGGATCCATGTGCTAAACGCCCCCCCTAACCCAAATCAATTCCTATATCTATCTGTTATACCTCTATTGCTCCATACATTTTGATTATTACTCGCTGATATCGCTTTTCCATGCGCAGGTTGCTTTTTGGAGCTTAGGGGAGCTCAGGGGAGTTTCTACGGGCTGCTCAGGACTTCGTGGAGGCGCGGACTTCGCACGCTTCCACTACTTAGCACTCGCGGCGTGTTTGGGTAAACTCTTTCCACTCTTGTGCACACGCCGCACTTTTCACTTTTTCGGCGCGCGCTCGGGGCAGATATGCCGCCCCGGACACGGCCGCGGTCGAAGAGAGCTTCCGCCAAGCGGAAGCGGTCGGATGATGCCGGCCCCTCCCACGAGTTGGAGGACTCTCCTCCACCGTCCCCCGCACACCCCGCACCGCCTGCAGGCCCCGCACACCCCGCACAGCCTGCAGCGCACCCACAGCCCGCACAGCCTCTCCCCGCCGATCCACAGCCACCACCACCGGCTCCACTGGTCGGGCCGCTCGGGATTACGTTCCGAGACGACGCACACCGCGCCGTCTTCGAGCGTATCTCCCAGCGCTCGATCGTACCCTCCAGGTTCGCACACCTCGCTGACCTAGGACGCCTGGGGGTACTTGAGGGGATGCTCACGTTGTACGACAACGTGGGCTGGCGAGATTTTTTCCAGGTGTCGGCGGATACTTTTACCCGTCCGACACTTGAGGTTTTGAGTTCCATCGCCCGGACCGATGAGGGATGCTCATTCCGGTTCATGGATCGAGAGTGCCAGGTCACTCTCGATATGATGAGAGCATTTTTCTCTTGGCCCGCAGTCCCCGGAGCCGATCGCGGTTATGGCCCCACACATATCCCTCCACCCTCTTTCGACGCCGGTGCCTTCTGGGCACGTATCACGGGTCTCCACGCCGCCTTTGACCCTAGTAGGGCCAAGGCCTCGGCCATCGTACATCCCTGCCTACGCATTGCCCAGCGCCTCATGGCGACTACCTTTTTGGCCAGATATGAGCCGGGCACGATGTCTACGCCAGAGCTTTACATGCTCTATGCGATGACACGTCCCAGAGCTCTATCTAGGGATGGAGACGAGCTTGTCCCCGCCGTCGTGATCGATATCGCGGCATGGTACTTAGACCGCATCATTGTATCGGTAGGCGCTCGCTCACCGATATGCTGCGGCGGCCTGATTACCCTGCTGGCTCTTATGACCGGTGAGGATTTCCCCGACGACCTGCGACGCGTTCCGGGCCCCACTTCCTTGTCGATAGACGTTATGGCCCGGATGAAGATGCTGCGTCCGCACGGCGAGCGTCACTGGGTCTGGTTGCACGGCCCCTATGGGGCCGATTACATGATTCTCCCGAGCCCTGCTCGGACTCTGATTGCACCAGCCCACGTTGACTGGCTTCCGGTGATGGATGTCCTCATCCCCGCCGCCTACGTGCTCGAGGCCGAGGAGGCCGAGCAGGGCCCCGCTGCCCACGCTGCCCTGGCTGCTCCCGCAGACCCTGCTGCGCACCCTGCCGAGCCTGCTGCCCACCCCGTCGACCCTGTGGCCTCTCAGCCTGTTCCTGACGTTTCCACTGCTCTTCACACTTCTGTCCCTACCTCTGCCTGTGTCGAGAGTACTTTTGCTGAGCCCACTTCCACCACTGTCACCACTTCCGAGGCTGTCCCCACCACTCCCTCTGCCACCTCAGGCCCTCTGTCCGTGGAGCCCCTTTGCTCCGCACTCCCCGAGCGCCCGCCGACCATAGTCGAGTGCGGAGAGCCCTCGTTCACTTCGGTCGTGGAGACCATGGTTAGCATGATCTCCGCTGGGGTTACACCTTTTGGACCGCACACTTCTGCCCCAGCGGGAGATTCCTCTGTCTCCACCGCCGCCTTATTCTCCGAGAGCGTCGTGGCGTCTGTCCACACGTCTGTGCCACGGACCTCTCTGGCCACCTCGTTACCTCTTTTGCACGCCTCCTTTGCTGCCGCTGCCTCCACTCCTCGCCAGCCGGCGTCCCGGCCTCACACCGAGGCCAGGCCCACTTTTCCAGGCGCGGCCCCTTTTGTCCCATTCCCTGCTGAGCCCGTTACATACTCCACACGCGTACGCCAGCCTCGCCCTGCACAGCCTAGACCGGTGCGACCCTCTGCACCACCCCCGCCCGACACCGTACTGCAGAGCATACGTGCTCTTGAGGTGGCGGTGAGTGGTCTTAGAGGAGACCTTCGGAGCCTGTCCTCCACCGTCTCTACGCTGTCTGGACGCTTTGACCTGATCCCTCAGATCCACTACTGCCTGACGCAGATCTTAGAGCGTCTCCCGTGCGTACCCCCACCCACCCCGCAGGTTCCCACACACACACCCACACACGCTCGACCTGCTTCCACTCCCACGCCCACCCCAGCTCAGCAGCCTACACCACCACCACCACCACCTCCGCCTCAGGACGGAGACGGCGCGGCACCGCCTTCTTAGGCACTCTTGATGCCTTGATCCATTCCTGTCGTTGTGCTGCCCGTCTCTGCTGGGTCCTGATGCACTTTTGTCCACCCCCCTCCCCTCACTTATTTTGGGATTATATTTCTGATCATATCTATTTGTGCATATCATATCATATCTACTTGGGATTCTCATTTTTGATCACATCTATATATATCTTTTTTGGGAGAGAGGGAGAGTTCTGGGTGCCGTATTTATTTTCGTATCACTCCTAGCTGTGCATGCATCATTTCCGCATCATATTTTCATTTCTTACTTTTCCTTTTTTTTATATTTTTTCTTCCCATCATGCATCCATCCTCACTTGCCCCTCACATTGCTTGTCTCTCTATGTGCCACACTTTGCACATTGAGGACACTGTGCCGTTTAGCTTGGGGGAGTGAGCTTTCACGTTCTTTTTTCGATTTGCCACCTTTATTTTCAGTTTTTCACACCGCTTTTCACTTTTGCACTCATTTTTCGTTATTTTCCTTTTGTTTCGCCATGCATCACGTTTTCCTTACTTACCTGTGTGCCGCATTGCATAGTTCCATTTTCCTTTTATCTTTACTTCTTCCTTATTTTTCATCTCATGCTAGAGATGAATTTTCTGTGATGATGTCTACGTGGAGTTAGCTTATTCTATATGCATGCTATATTTGTCGTGTCTTAGATTTCATTTCTGATATCATATGCTATGACTCGCTTGCATTTAGAAATAGGAGCCCACACTTTTTCCTCATGAAAATGGATGAAATTTTATTATTAGCTGAGCCTGAATATTCATATGTATGCTATCACAGAAAACACACCAAGATTCACGCATTGAATGCCTATATCTGGAGTACTGACTTCTTTTCCTTTATCACTTCTATATGCATGAATTGTACACTTCACTTCCGGATGATTGAATGATTGTTAGCTATGATATATCTGGATTAGTTAGCTTTTTTGCGATCGAAACTGAGTAGATTAGATCACCCTGCTGAAGTTGTCGTGCATGTCTTATAGAGTGAGCCGAGAGTTATATTTATTTCTTTCTCCACAAATCTTGAACAACATTTCTCTACTTTTAAAATCATTGGTGAATCTCCCCTTAGTGATTCTATTTTATGGCATTTCCCCCGTTATTAATTCCTAGCTCCAAATCTCTTATTCCAAAAAATATATATATATATATATATATATATAATAAAAGAGAGAAGAACATTCTCGTATATCATTATCTCTCTTTGAATTGGGATCATTGTATATATGATTAAAAAAAAAATCCTCAATAAAAGATCCCATCTCGCTTATTTTCTTTCTTTCTTCTTTCTCTTCTTTGCCTTTGGAGCTTTATAAAAATGGGGATGTAAATATTTTTGTGCCACCACGCTTATAGATAAGCTTGGGGGAGGAGATCCATTGATGTGTGAGAGAGCGACTACTTGACATAGCACGACAACCTAGGCTAAGTGATATTCTATACTCGGTGAGATTGTTTCTAGCTTTACGAAATCCAGAAATCTAAGCCTAGCATTCATTTCATGAAACCCATACTTTTCTATTCTCTCTATTCTATGATGTGATACTCCTATACTCCAGATAGAAAGCGTTCAATTGAAAAGTGTGTGATCTGAGACTTGTATACCGCTTTAGATGATTCAGGCGATGTTAATTTTAAAATCATTCCGTTTCTCATGATTATACCGTTGTTCGTGGGTTTTCTATTTTCTACTTGCACTATTCTACTATGATATCAAAATGAGATTCTTTGACATGTATTTCTCACTCGGTGCATGCCATAAGAGTAAGTGAAACCCACGTCCTGAGAAAATGATCTAGCATCCTACCTCTTCTTTCTTTCTTCCTTTATTTTCGTTTGGTTTTCATTCTTCTTCGTTTTTCATTTTTTTTCGTTTTTCGCCGTTTTCGTTTTCCGAATCCACCGGGTTCGCTTTTTACTTATCTTCCTCGAGGACGAGTAAGAGGCAAGCTTGGGGGATTTTGATCACTCCTTATTTTACACCCTTTTCCCGCATGTTTGCATGCCATTTTGATCGCCCAAATCATGTTTTTCACGATATATCGACGATATTGCGATGCTTTTCACGATTTGTTGTTTTTGTCGCATTTCAGGTGATTTGGCGCGATTAGGAGTGATCTCGAGATGCGTGTAATCTAGACGGCCACCGACGACCTCCCCGAGGGGTATTTTGCTGTTGGAGAGGAGCGGAAGAAGAATGGACGTCGCCGGAGCGACGAGGAGGCCAAAACGACCAGTTTGGGCATTTTTTGTGTCCCACTCGGCCGAGTGGAGGAGCCACTCGGCCGACCAGCGAGACACTGCTCGGCCGACCAATTCAGACACAAGTTACCTGTGCACTCGACCGAGCACAGAAGACCCACTCGGCCGAGTGACGATACCACGTCCGCCCGAGTGGCGCCCAGACGAAGGCTCTCAAAAAGACCGAAGTAACTGTTTTTCGGCCTCTGAGCTTCAAAAGACCCACTCGGCCGAGTGGCAAATCCCGTCCGCCCGAGTGAAGTGAAGCCATCGGCCGAGTGACGACAACTCACTCGGCCGAGCCGCCCCCGAACTAAAGACCCCTGAAGCCCACGACTTACTGGAAATTGACAGGGTTTTCACTCGGCCGAGCGACTTTTGTCACTCGGCCGAGTGCGATGCGCTGCCTGTAGCGAAATTTGCGGAAAACAGGCTGTGCAGGGGCGTTTTGGTCAGGATTTTTAGACGATTTTTGGGGCTATTTAAGCTCTGTTTTACCCTAGTTTTGGGAGCCTCCTCTCAGATTTTTTGCAGCTTTTTGAGTCTACTTTTTAGCTTTATTAATTGTGATTGGTGAAGAGAAAAACTTGGATTTTTATTGGGTTGATTGAAGATCTACATTGGTTTGCACTTCTCTTCCACAAAAACTCTATTTTTTATTGTTTATATCATTGTTGTGATGAATTCCATTGTCTATTTCTTTGCCAATTATTGTGCTATTGCTATGATTAGTGAGTAGTCTCCACGTCTTGGGGCGTGGGGATGAACCCTACAAGCCCAATTTCGTATTTGTGTTGAACCGGTAGAAATTGAGCTAGGATTGTTATTAGGGATTAGATTGGGATCGAATTACTACGGATAGCTAGGTATTCACATCAATTGGGATTTGCAAGAGATTGGATCCCAATTCGATAGGAAGCCCTAGAAATCCGAATTGGGTTGGAGTCGGATTTTCGAAGTATCGGTTTGCAAGAAATTGGACCGATGCTAGGATCTCCGGTTGCAATTCCGCGCCGATACCCGTTTGCAAGAGATTGGACGGGTAGGAACTATCCTAATTTAGATTGTGGACCGAGTTTGCAAGAGATTGGACTCGGTGCGCAATGGGACGATGATGTTGATCCCAATGCTAGCTTCCCTAGGCTAGGGTTTGCAAGAGATTGGACCCAAACCTAGGATAGCTATAGACCGGCAACAGCGCGAGAGCGTGAGCTTGGTTTCACATTTAGTTGCAACTAGTTCATCCAAATTCTCATCCTAGTAATTTCGATACCGGCGAACCACAATTGTGAAATACGGTGAGTAGTGGGGATTCCCCATTCCCTAGGCGTTCTCTATTTGATTTGATATTTCGCACTTTTGTCTGACGATTGTGACAGGATCGCCTAAGGCAATTATCCCTCTAAATAGCCAGGGTGATTAGGAGCAAGCACGGTCATTCGTCCTCCCTGTGTTCGATACCCGCTCGCCGCTATACCGTGCGCTTGCGGTAAAACTACAACCGTCGCTCCGGGACGTGTACGCCGGGGCGCGATCATCTTCCTCGAGGACGAGGAAGAGTTCAGCTTGGGGGATTTTGACGTGCGTTTATATTTCATATATTCACGCACGTTTTCTTTTGTGTTTCTCCGTGTTTTTCTGCCGTCTCTTATTCGTTTTCGTATATTTTCCCGTTTTCTTTCACTTTTCTTTGTTTATCCATGATTGCAGGAGTTCGACCACGTAGGGGACGTTTAACGATGATATCCCAAGTCCCCGGAGCAACGGGAGAAGTCACGCGTGATCCAGAGGGTCAAACGTCGAAGAATTCATCTTTCAGCCCCTCACCCGGTCGTTTGGTCATCTTCAACCGATCGGGTGATGCACGCGTGCACCACCCGGTCTCTACCGCAGCTCACAAAGAAGTCACCCGACCGGGTCACAGACCGGTTCTGCGGGCGGCTGTTCTCTGTCTTTTCGAGCGGAATTCCAACCGATCGGGTGACTCTCACCCGATCGGTTCATCTGTAGCTGAAGAAGAAGAGCTGAAGACACGGGCGTTGAACCAATCGGTTCACCCGGCTGCTCCAAGATCCAACCGGTCGCTCAAGGAATCACCCGATCGGTTCATGAGATCGGGTGAAAACTCGCCGTTTTCTGTTATTTATCTGTAACGGGTCAACCGATCGGTTGACTTGTCAACCGATCGGTTGATGCGTAGGTCTATATATAGAACCCTTAGGGTTCCAGAAACGGGAGCTGTTGTATTTTTTACTGTTTTATCTCCTTGCGACGGCTGTAATTGTTACTCTTTAGTAAGTTTTTTGATCTTTCTAAAATTTTAGTATTGTCTTTATTACTCCTTTACTTCCGCATTGCAATTGTCTGATTATGATTTCAACGGTTAAATTTCATTTAGATCGCTTTTTCATGAATTTTTGTGAGTAGTTCCCAAATCTGGGATTTTGGTGGAAACCCCTTCAGGGGCTCTTCCCGATGCGTCCATAGGGTTAGGAAATCGATAGGGAGTAGGAATCTAACGGTTACGCGGGGCGTTTCATTGTCATCGGCGGGAAAAAGACCGCCTTTGACCGTTGGGCCAAGGGGGAATAAACTTGGCGGTTGACTCCCTAGCCATAGCTCACGCCCTTAGCGTAGACGCCGAATCTTAGCACGCGGGAGCAGCAGGATGAGACGTTGGGAGATATCGTTGCGGGCTTAGTGCTCCCGGGATCGATAAGTGTTAATGGACACGGGAGTGCCCACTGATCGAATCCGGGAAGTCCGGTGTATCATCCTGGGCACCGACCGGAATATCAGGCCCATGGGACGCCGGTACCACTTTCAGAGGCAACGTCTCACCATTAGACCCTAATCCCGATCGCTATCCATACCCGTAGGCCGTATCGGCGAGAGTCTCTCGTCGGGTTGGAAACCAAAGTCCCGGGTTTACTTTCTTTTTGTTCATACGCTTTTATTTCCTTTCGTGACAACCATCCACCGATTCGGGCTAGCTCGCCCCTCGGGGTGATTTAGGTCCTACCTGACCCAAGCACAACCTCGCCTCCCTGAGTTCGATATTCCCGCACCCTACACTAACCGTGAAACTTGCGGTAAATGACACCGCGTCGCCGCGACGCACGCGGGGCGCCGGTCAAGCTTCCAGGCCGAAATTTGCAGAGAAAGCAAAAAAAAAGAAACAACAAAGAGAGAGGGAGGAAAAGAGAGAAGGAGGGGGGAAAATTTGAAGAAGGGAAGGAAGCCCTTGCACCCACAACCACCTTAGTACTTCTACAATCATCTCAAGCATTAGCAAGGTAGGTTTCTCACCATGCGTCCAATATGAGGCTTTGTGTAGGTTTTTATGTTTTATTCTTTAATTTTTGGAAAACTTTGCTATTTTGATCAAATTGAGTAGTGGGACAAGTTTAATTTGGTTACACTTCAAGTTTTGGATGTTGATTATTGTTCCCCCTATGAATCTAAGAGCAAGATTACATTGTTGTGTTTATAGCATGGGTTTCCTTTAATAATCTTTATGTTGTACTTGGGAAAACTTGACAAATACAAGAGAAACTCTGTCAAATTTCTTTTTGAACAATTGGCTAGCATTCCCATAACATCCTAAGCTCTATAAACTTAAGTAGGGAACATTACACAAAATATCACTTACTAATCTCCTTAGAATTCCATGATTAAGAGAAAACCCAATTGAAAGATGAGTACAAAAGGAAAATTAGTAAGTGGGTTTTCGCCAACTTTCTAGTTAGAGGCTCCAAATGATTTTAGAGAGTGTAGGAACCCCAATTATCATTATTTACGAGGTTCTCCTGGTAGATTAAACTTTCCTTGTAGTGCCATTACGCTCGGTACTTCCGTACCGCGGCCGTCACCCCTGCCTCTTTTGGGCACCGGGGCGTGACAATGGTCTACTTGAAGGGTCATGACCTTTGGAACATTATAGAGTCGCCTTTTGAGGAGCCTACTTCACCCGCGGCCTCGAGAACTAAAGCGGAGAAGGATTCGATCAGAGTCAATGCTAGGGCTATGTGTGTACTCCATTACGCCCTCACTCCGGATGAGTTCGATCACATCTCCATGTGCAAATCGGCCAACAGTATTTGGCATACTTTGGAGATTTCTCATGAATTGCTTCTTCAGCATAAGGAGGAAGTTCAACCAACCAAGCCCGAGAAGGAAAAGGGGGTTGCACTCCAAGTTGAGCAGGAATCATTCAAGTGGAAAAAGAATTTCCATCAAGATACTCCGAGTGAAGAAGATGATGATATTAGCGATGATGATTACATCGAACTTGCCAAGCAATTCAAGAATTTCAAGGCATTCCTCAAGGACAAACAAGGTATATCTTCGTCAATGTTTGCCTCTCATTCTAACAAGTTGATTTGTTTCAATTGTAGTGGAAGAGGTCATGTTGTTACCGAATGCCCTTCCAAACCCACCAAAGATACCTATAAGGGTAAAGGAAAGAAACATTGGAAAGCCAAGTCCGAGGTCAAGAACCAAAAGAAGGGACTTATTGGCACATTTGATGATTCTGATGTGGACACATCAAATGATGAAGAAGAATGTTTCTTCATGGCTAATGGGGAAGAGTTTTCGTCAAGCTCAATCGAGGAGGAAAGCGATGAGGAAGTCGAGGAGGAAAGCGATGAGAAAGCTGAGCAGGAAAAGCCATCCTATGAGGAGCTTGAATATCGCCTAAATGTGGCCTCCAATTTGGCAAGTAAGTGCATCGATTCATATGATAAAATGAAAGCTAAACTTGATAATACTATGAGTAGGGTGCATGATTTAGAATCGTCTAGTGTAAATATTCATGATGAAATGCATGTTTGCGACACTAGTGAGAGAGACACACTTCTCTCTCATGTTAAGGAAGTGAACCTTACAAATAAAAAACTTGTTGCTCAAAACCTTAGCTTAGAGTCTCACATTCAACAACTTACGTTGAAATGTGAAGAGGAATCTCGTAAGCTCATAAGCTTTGTGTATTCTAGGGATTCACTCCACGATTTATTGGAAAAACATCATCCGGCAAATCATAGAGGAGGTTTGGGTTATATTCAAACTGTGGTACCCAAACCCACATCTAATTCCTCTTATGGTGCAAATACAAGAAATATTGCTAAAGCACCTAAGAAGAATCACCATGATTTCTTGTACAACAATAACATCAACAAGAAGCATGTAGATCACGAGGTAATGAGGAAGAATGAAAAATCTTCATTTTTTTGCTAAGAAGCAAAATCCTCATTCTTTGCATGCCAAGAAATTCGTTTCTACACCTAAGCATGCCACATCCACCCCTCTTGCAAAGGCAAAACCATTGTCTATGAAATCCTTGAGATTATGGATTCCCACTAAGGTTAGTGTGTAAGAAAGGGATAGCTACATCAACTTTCTAGTTAGGTATGTGATCACCTCATGTGATTACATTAGGAAATCAAACTCCTCTTGGGTTTGGTTGCCTAATGTTTAGGTTCCTCACACATATGCATATTGCATGAGTATTGTGCTTGAATGCTTATTTTTAGCATACCCATTGTTTGTGTGTGTTTCATGATTTTGAAAATATTTTCAAACTTATTTTTCATGAAAATGAGGACCTTGGGGTTTATTGACATGCATGCTTTTTTGATCCATGTGTATGTCAATGGGGGAGTTAATATGCAATATGTTTAAAGTATTTTAAGACATATTTTAACTCTCATTTCGGAGGTTATTTGAGATCATTATTCACATTTGGTTGTTTTTGATCTCAAACCAAACCTCTTGTTTATTGCCAACATACTTCATGTTATATTTGTTTAGGCAATATTCTTTGTGTATTATTGAAGCTTGATTTTTCCATATCTATTGCTTTGATACACGTTTGACCCATGGCTCCATTATTTGTATAATTGGTACTAGATCCTAGAAGTCAAAAGTTGACCATTTCTATGATCTAGGGGGAGCATGGGATAGTGAATTGATACCCACTAAAATTTTCAATTTGGTATCATACATATCTTTCTTTTCTTGCATATTGTCACATCTTGGTTAAGATGACAAAGGGGGATATTTTTGATGTCCACCTTTTTGACGATGTCAAGGGGGAGAGATATATGCATTATGTATATATATATATGGGAGATATATTCATATGCATATGGGGAGAGATATATCTATGGGAAGAGATATATGGGATTAGATAAACCTTGCATGTTTGCATGATAATTGTCTTTTACAATTGGTTTACAATTGGTTTATGTAATCCATGCCTATTATATGTCACCATGATCTTATTTGGTAGAATGAGTATTTACTATTGTGTAGCTCATTGTTTATTTGGTGCATATAAGTAGGGAGAGCTCATTAGCATTGTGCTTTAATACTTTGTGTTTTACATAATGTGTGTCATCATCAAAAAGGGGGAGATTGTTGAGTATTGGTGTTTCATACCAATCTTATTTTGATGATGATCACAACATTATATTGTTGCTAATGACTCTCATGTTTTAGTCTCTCAGTTTTATTTCAAGAATATCTTTCTTGGAGACTAATCACTTGGTGCAAGGATGGACATCAAGTGGAGAAGAGCCAAAGCTTAGACTCAAAGAGTGCCAAAGCTTGGAGATGATGGAGAGCAATTAAGGCATCAAGATTGAAGACTTAGACTCTAAGGACAGCATTGTAATCCATGTAATTTACTTTATTGCTTTCTCTCTCTTTTGAGTCTAGGATTAATGTAATGCCTTGTTAGATTGTTTACTCATTCATGCGTATGCATCTAACCATCTTAGTGAGCCTTAGGATTATCATAGAATCCAATCCAATAGGTTCACTCTGTCCAAAGACTCATTTGGAGTCTCTGGCTTTCCATCAGTCGCCTGCTGAAGGAAACACAGTCGACTGGGTGATTTCCAGTCGCTTATCGATCCTTCTACAGTCGCCTGATATGCACAGCTCAAGTCAACATTTCAATTGACTCTAACTTGAGCTTTACGCACAGTCGACAACTGGTCAGTTCACAGTCGCCTGTATATTTACAGTCGCCTTAGATTGGTCATCAGTCGCTTGTATAGCGTAAGTGCATTCTATGCATCTCTCTGTTGTTTCTCCATCATATATAGCAGACGACTGATTACGATTTTACAGTCGCCTGACTAATAGACAGTCGCCTGTATTATTGACATCAGTCGCCTGTGTGCTTAACTGAAGAAAGAGTGCAGCTCTCTGTTTTATTCCATCCCCTGCAGCAGTCGCCTACTGAAGGATTAACAGGCGCATGTCCTGTTTACAGTCGACTGTATCGACTTTATCAGTCGACTGTCCTGGCTCAGATTATAGACATTGGATATTTTCTAGCCGTTGATCAGTCGACTGTTCCTATCGTTTTCGCCCAGTTTCTAGCCGTTGCAGAATTGATTCTTTGGCTGTTTTCTTAGGTTTTGGGGTTTGATATAGGGTTCATATATATATGAGTGTACTGCCATCTCTTGTACTTCTTGATGCTATTGAATATCTCAAGAGATCTATAAGCAACTCACAAACTCCCTCAATTCCCTATCAAGAGCTCTCATTCATCTTCATGCATTGAAGTCCAGCTCAAGGGAATTCATCCAAGTGCTCTCAAGCATATCTCAACACTTGGAGATACTCTTCCATGCCTTGCATCCATTCATGAGTAAGCATCTCAAGGCATAGGTAAGAGTATTTACTTGGTGTAATTTTTGTCTCTAATTCTCTTGGTGGGAATTAGAACTTTCTCTCTTTGTGTGAGGTTCTCTCTTTGTGGGAGGTTGTCTCTTTGTGGGACTTAGGATACTCTCTTTGTGGGAGTTTAGTGTCCTAGTGTCGGGCTAACCCTAATTCTCTGAGTGGAAGTTAGTGATTCTCTGTGTGGGAGTCTTGATCCTCGTATAGGATTGGTTGGGTCCTTGTGTAGGGCATAAATCCTCTTTGTGGGGTATCTCCTTGTGAGATTTGTATCATTTCTCCGTGTGGGAATATAGTGAATATTGGTGTGGCTGGATATACCCAAGTTTGGGGAACCAGGGTAAAACTTTGTGTTTGCGTTTGAATTGATTGTGCCTTTTAATTCCTCTTACATTTATAATTCCGCATTTGCAAGTTAAATTTTAATTGGACAGTTTTATTGCCATTACACTATTCACCCCCTCCTCTAGTGTGTGTTGTTAGTATTGCAAGGGTAAGGCGATCCTTACATGCAATAACCTCGCTCTGATACCAATTGTAAGGATCGCCTTACCCTTGCAATACTAACAACACACACTAGAGGGGGGTGAATAGTGTAATGGCAATAAAATTGTCCATTTAAAATTAAACATGCAAATGCGGAATTATAAATGCAAGAGGAAATAATTGACACAATCAATCCAAACACAAACACAAGATTTTACCCTGGTTCCCCAAACTTGAGTACGTCCAGCCACACCAAAATTCATTATATTCCCACACAGAGAAGTGAATACAAATCTCACAAGGAGATACCCCCACAAAGAGAATTTTGCCCTACACAAGGACCAAACCAACCCTGCACGAGGATCAAGACTCCAACACAGAGAATCACTAACTCCCACTCAGAGAATTAGGGTTAGCTCGACACTAGGACACTAAACTCCCACAAAGAGAGTTACTCCCACAAAGAGAATTATTCCCATTAAGAGAATATCCTAATCCCACAAAGAGATAAACTTCCACAAAGAGAGTGAAGACTAATTCCCACTAAGAGAATTAGAGATATAAATTCACCAAGTAAAATAAATACTCTTACCTATGCCTTGAGATGCTTACTCATAAATAGATGCAAGGCATGGAAGAGGATCTCAAAGTGTTGAGATATGCTTGAGAGCACTTGGATGAATTCCCTTGAGCTGGACTTCAATGCAAGAAGAGGAATGAGAGCTCAAAAGAGGGAATTGAGGGAGTTTGAGAGTTGCTTATAGATCTCTTGAGATATTCAATAGCATCAATAAGTATAAGAGATGGCAGCACACTCATATATATATATAAACCCTAGATCAAACCCCAAAAACCAAGAAAACAGCCAAAAGATCAATTCAGCAACGGCTAGAAACTGGGCGAAAACGACAGGAACAGTCGACTGATGATCATAAGACCGTCGACTGATCAACGGCTAGAGAATATTCAACGGCTATAATCTGAGCCAGGACAGTCGACTGATGAAGTCGATACAGTCGACTGAAAACAGGACAGGCGCATGTTAATCCTTCAGCAGGCGACTGCTGTAAGGGATGGAATAAAACAAAGAGCTGCACTCTTTCTCCAGATAAGCATACATGCGACTGATGTCAATAATACAGTCGACTGTCTTATAGTCAGGTGACTATAACACCTTCATCAGTCGACTGCTGTATAAGATGGAGAAAAGATAGAGAGATGCAGAGAATGCACTTACACTACTCAGACGACTGTTGGCCAATTCCCAGGCGACTGTAAATCTACAAGCGACTGTAAACTGAGCAGCAGTCGACTGTGCGTAAAGCTCAACTTTGAGTCAATTGAAATATTGACTTGAGCTGTGCTTATCAGTCGACTGTAGAAGGATCGACAGGGGACTGGCAATCACCCAGTCGACTGTAAACCCTTCATCAGGCGACTGATGGAAAGCCAGAGACTCCAATTGAGTCTTTGGACAGAGTGAACCTAATTGGTTGGATTCTATGATAATCCTAAGGCTCACTAAGATGGTTAAATGCATATGCATGAATGAGTAAACCATCTAACAAGGCATTACATTAACCTAGACTCAAAAGAGAGAGAAAGCAATAAAGTAAATATTACATGGATTACATTGCTTTCCTTAGAGTCTAAGTCTTCAATCTTGATGCCTTGATTTCTCTCCATCATCTTCAAGCTTTGGCGCTCCTTGAGTCCAAGCTTTGGCCCTTCTCCACTTGCTGTCCATCCTTGCACTAAGTGATTAGTCTCCAATAAAGATATTCTAGGAATGAAACTGTGAGACTAAAACATGAAAGTCATTAGCAACAACATAATGTTGTGATCATCATCAAAATAAGATTGGTATGAAACACCAACACTCAACAACAAAAAAAGGTAAAGAACAGTTACAAGGAATATAAACAAACTCAGAAAATGCAAACGCAAAGACAAGGATTTTTATCATGGTTCCCCACAACTTGGGTACGTCCAGTTCCCGACCAATCCGATACGAGATTTTCCACTATTGCCTTAGCAATACAAGTATCTAACTTCACTCGTTATGATTTCCCAAACACATAGCCTTGACCAGGATTTCCGACCACCTAGACTTGTCTAGGATTTCCCGTCCTTTCCAACAAAGGGAATCCATAAATAAAAAACAAGTTTCCAATTCACCACAAAAGTTAGTGGAGTTTGGATTACACCCAGAATTCTATAGCCAAAGTAAATATATCAATTGTGTGTTACGTGGCTAAAAGAATTTAAGTCGATCTTTAGATCACACAAAGAATATGAGATTATTCGTTGTGATCTAGATCACTAGTTCTCCAAATCCTTTCAAGAATAAAAATTGAAGAACAAGGATTTTTAAAACAACTTTAAAGATAGCCAAAATAAAATGTAGATCTCAAAATGAATTTCAGAAAAATAAGAACCGAAATCAGAGAGTAAAACAGAAATGGCTATTAGCGTTGAGAGCAATAGAACGACGAAAGATCTTTTGAATAGAATTTAGCTCAATAAAAATAGATAGATTAGGTGTCTTTTGAAAATGATCTCAAAGGGGTCTATTTATAGGGTTTCAGATATAATTTTGAATTTCAAAAACATTTGACTTTCAGCTCAACCAAATATGGAAATTGAGCGAAATCAGGAAGCAGATTCGTTGGAAAACGACAGCTGGTAGTCGACTCCCTAAAGGTGGTAGTTGACTCCCAGAGAATTTCAGTAGAAGTTCTACTTCTGACTAGTATTCGACTCCATCTTCTAGTCGACTCCCAGAGCAATTTTCTCTGAAACTCAGCTAGTTGAAAGACGTAATCAACTCCTAAGTGTTTGGAGGTTGACTACTAATAATAGATAGACTAGCTTATTTGCTCTCAAGAGTTTTAAAAAGATATTTAAAACATTTTTCTTTCGAAAACATTGTGTGTGTGTGTGTGTGTGTGTGTGTGTGTGTGTGTGTGTGTGTGTGTGTGTGATATCTACTTTGGCTTTAACATAATCCTAAGAACTCGCACACACTACACTAAGACAAGCCCTTCGGGAAGCTGATCCAGTAGATGCTTGCTTCTCCTGAATTTGAGTTCCTTCTTCATTAAGCTTGAGCACGGGCTTCATCTTGTGCTTGATGTAGAACTAGCAAATTCATCTTCGTCTCGAGCGTGGTTGAGCTTCTTCGAAGTATGCGTAAAGTCACCGTTTGTCGCATAACCTGCATACTTGAATTGTAGTGTAGTTAGTACACTAACATCATTTGGTGTGCTCATCATCAAAACCACTTAGGGATGGGATTCGATTTCCCATCACTCTCCCCTTTTGATGATGACACCCAAATGAAAAACGAAGTATATTGAATGAATATTGACTTAATGAAATAACTTAAAATGACTCTGATTTTCTTTTTCTTCCAGTTTTGACTTAATGAAATGACGAACCTCGGCCTCGCCAGTTTTGATTTTTTTCTTCTTCTTCTTCTCAGCCAACTCTGATGAAGGCTTAGATCGTTTCTTCGAGACTTTAGCAGATGCATTTGGGATTTCTTGAGGGAGAGGCTGGACAAAAAACTCTTTCTGCAGTTGCTTCTCCCCCTTCTTCAAAATTTCTTTCATGTTTGTAACTCATCGTCGCTCTCCAGCTAACCGCGCCTGCAAGACGTGAAAGATTAGGGTGAGTAAAATGACCGATAATTTATACAAAGGCGATTTACAACATGGCTTCCGATCGGTTCGACAGACATTAACCCCTTAAACAATCTTTCCTAACCAGGAATTTCAAGGAGCCGATCTGCTATCTTTTTCTTTGATTCTTCTAGGACAATATCCTTTAAAGCTAAGTGATTAATCTCGCCCCATTGAGTTTTGAAGATCGGAGCCTTGAGCATCGAAATGAAGACATAGCCAGCCTTCCAATCGACTATCTTGTTTGGAAAGTCCAAAATGAGCGCTCTCCTTTTTCGTGCAGGGATATAGAAATGGGCAGAGTGGGACTTCAATTGAAAGAATATTGGAAGAGTGAAAGGCTTGGTGACATCCCATTAGCCGAACAAAGTACGATAAATCTAATGACCGCACTAACCGAGTTCGGACTAAGTCGGCATAGCGGAATCTCAAGGAAACAGAGACCAATAACAAAAAATGGGTGTAATGGGAAGCGAAGTCCTACACCAAAAGTTTTGGTGTATACTCGACCACGTTCTCCTTGGAAGAATAGATTCTATCAGTATATGTAGGCAATCTAACTTCATAGGGAGGGCAAATGAACTGGGAACGAATAAGAGGAATTATATAAGTCCGAGCCAGAGAAATAGTTTTTGTGATCTCTGATGGGATGATTGATGATCCTCCTACAACACATTCACTATTTGTAGCAGAAGTTGATACCGTGATTTCTTGAACTACAACATCTCCTACTCCTAAACCAAGATCCTCTATGATCCTATTAGTTTCAGAATCAATTGAAGAAGAAGAATCCGTGTTTTATATAACAATAGAGTACCTGGAACTGTAGACTGATTGGAGAAGATGACCGGAGAAGGAGAGTATCATCGGAGAAGGAAGGAACCGCCGGAGAAGCTAGAGAAATGAATCAACGAGCAGGCAAGGGAATTTATCTTTGAAAGCATGCCATGTATTTATAAGATGATCGAAACAATCTTAGTCGTTCATCCAGGATTATATGGCAAGATCTC